>RCWM02000169.1:537500-1737500 GCA_003667255.2 Euschistus heros | reverse complement strand
TGCCGAATAAAAATCATTAGAACATAAAAATGTCGATCCATGGGTCGTAAGTACTGATAATGCAGTCCATTAAGAATTTCTCTGCCGGAATGATGGGATCAAGAAATAAGTAACCATTATTATCTGAGACTGGCGATCCCCTCTTAGTTATATGTTCAACCTAAAATATTACAGATCAGAAAAATTACCTTAGTATTTAAAGTCAATGTTGTATTTACAAAAAATATATATATAAATATATATTTTAAGGGTGTTCCTAATCCGTCCTCTCTAGTACATTAGGCTGACTCCAAAAGCTATGCTACCTTACCTACCCCCATGACACGTTCGGGGAGGGGGTGAGGGAGGTTGGAGATACTTTTCATTAGCCAAGTTAAGAGGATTGTGGGCAAACGGATTTGGTCGGATAAGTTGAATGTGGTTAGTCTTCCATCCGGCTAGTTTTCACATTCTACTTATTTTATTATGAAGATATAAATATTTTTAAACTAAAATATTATAAATACCGTATTTCGAATTATATTTTAAAACTCTGTGTTGTCCTCATCATTCCAATTTCTATATCATCATATAAGAACCAAAGAAAGAAAAGATTACTGCATCCCAATTTTTTTCTTTTGATCTGCGATGTAACTTCTGTGATGTATCGGCCAGAATTCGAAGATATAATTAACATTAACATTAAGAAAAATCGTAATAAACATTTGCAAGAATGGTATCGATATCTTCTAGTTCTTTGAAATTCTTTGTTGTTTGTTAAAGCATATAGTCCTTATGTACCCCAACTAAGAAAGGAATGAGAATGACGGTTTAATCCTTCTCGTTACCAAGTAATTCCATCCAGAGTGAGATACATTCCCTCGGTTCGCAACGAAATAAATATTGACATGCACTAGATTTGAATCGAAACCGCAAAAGTCTTGGAAACGCTAAAATGTTTGACACATAAACACGTTTGGCGAGGTTTCTCATATCTTGAAATGTAAAATTACAACCTATATAGATATTTTCGGAATACTGATACACAAAGAAGTGTAGTAATAAACGATTTTTGAAAGAAGCGGTATTTAATAATGGGTCTATACAAATCTGAATGTTGAGATCTCGTAGCCAAGTTTTGTGTGAAAGATTTGCACAAAACTTTAAGTTCTTTGTTTTTTAGTTGTTCTTAATAATTTGTTCACATTAACTCCTGTATATAATTTCTTATTTGAGAGTTCGATTCTGTGCCGCAGAAATCTGGAAAATGCTCTCATGTTTGACATATAAACATACTTGACCTTCTCATGAATCCTCATATCTTGAAAGAAAAAAATTTAAATTACATACTATGGAGATATTTTTGTAATACTGATAAATAAAGAAGTGTAGAAATAAACGGTGTTTGAGAGAAGAAATATTTAATGAAGCGGATATATAAATCTGAAAGTTGTTTATATGAAAGTCTATCAAATTTTTGTGTGATAGATTTAAAAAAAAAAAAAAAATATGTACCTAACTATAATAGGTTAAGTTTTTTTATTTATTTATTCACAGAAAACAGACTATCTAATTGTTTATTTGTTCAAAATGTGATGGGATTCTTTTTCAGTCTGCAACGAAATAAATGCCAATACGCCAACGCCATGAAATGAATAAACCATGAAAAGACGTGGGTAATGATACGTAATGATATACTTGCTAACAGTTGTGAAAGGAGGTGGTTTGGACGAAATTACGCTCTGCCGCCATATTTTTCTTCTAATACAAGTACGAAATTTATACAGCCTACTCACGCTCCTGGAGAGTTTCCTGAAACCCTGGGTTGATCCTCTGCCGGTGTAACAGAATAAATAACTATCTGCTCCAGCCGTTATAGAATTTGGAACCGAAGATATCTATTTTATCTATCGGAACGAGTCTAGTTCCTTATCTACTGAGCTACCAAACGCAATCTTGAAATTAAGGTGCGTTAAAGATGATGAAGCGATGATGGCCTTCCGCGTTCACGAGCGTCCGGTTCGGAGCAATTAGGGTTTGATTGGTTGCTGTGTCAATAAATACTTGGTACCGATATTGGAATCTTAATAATCCGACTGTGGTTAATACAGCTTATAGTCGACTGAAGCTGCTTAACTGTTGCTGATGCTCTGTCTTGTAATGTTTCTTAAGGCTTTAAAAGTTGTTTGAGTATAATTTTCATTTTATTAGTCTCATATATATTTAAGGGTGAGGAAGCACCAGTGTTAAGTTTTATGTTTATGTGATCCTGTAAATTGGCTGGTGTTTATCCTCGCTGTAAATCTTGTCTTTCTTTTTATTTCTCTTTATATTTTAACGCCATGGTATTCTTCTATCTAAAGACTGTGTAATTTAAAAGAGATGAAAATAATTTTTATTCTGATATACATTGTTCACTTAAGAATAAACCAAAAATATAATAAATCCGCTCGAATAGGCTGGTAACCTGTGAGATATCCCGTCAGAATTTTTTTTTCTGGCCAGTAAATAATAATTAGTGTCTTTCAATATTTGTCAATCGAAACATCATATCAAATAAAACATTAAAAATAATCGAAAATTAAAAGTGTAATTTCTTCTTTGTATTATTTATATTCAATATTCTCTTATTTATTATGTTTATTTATAGATAGTTTCTTCCTTTCTTTACCTTCTATACTTCATCAATCCGTGCCTCTGTCTCAAACGTAAACTCTTCCTGATAGGGAAAAACAATATTTCATCTACAATCTATTGCTTAAGTGCGCAAAACAATAAGACCACTTTATAACTCCTGAAAGGTAGGTCTAGCAATAAATTTTATGTGCCAAAATAATAATTTCCATTAAATTTCTGATAAGTAAACTGTCTTACGATTTTCGATCCGAGCAACATCAACAGAATGTGTTAATTTTCGATGTTGAAAAAAAACCTTAGACAAAAAACTCATACTAAATACAAAAAAATAGAAATAGCTCACATTGCATTAATTTTTAAAACTGTAAATTTTTGTAAAATGGGGCATGCGCACTTGACTTTTTTTTTTTACAAGTGGAAGTTCAATTTTCGTGTTCTAAGAGAATCTTTTTAATAGCCGCATAACTTTATAATCCACGTATTGCTTTAAATGTTTTATATAAATCAACCTTCTGATTATGAGGAGTAATTACGTTCAACGTTTCTACTAGTTATCCGCTATATTCACCATTTTATCAGGTCAAAATAAACCTTCTCGTGAAGGAAATTGAGCTAAACTTAGCAATAAGCATTCCAATTATTCGAAACGTAAGAAATGTAAAATGAAGGTATTTCGATAAATATAGGAGTTGAAGAAGGGACCGCTTTAAGCTCCTGAAGTCTTCAAAGTCTTCAAGGAGCTCTTAAGCTGTTTGCTGATAGTCCTTTGTCTTCGCCTAGGGTCAAGAATCCGCTAATACCACCCTGCCAAAAAATTGATCTTTTCATTTTGTTAGTGGTTTTCAAAAACATTAATTATTGTATATTATTTATTATAAATATAAATAAAAATAAAATATTAAGCACATAAGTAATTTATTGATCTTTACTTGCGTGTTCTCAGAAAATAATTCATAACCAAAAGAAATGGTGTACCATTCTTCATGGCTAAGGATAACAGAAAACTGGATGTGACCCAAATGATGCAATATTATAAAAATAAAGTAAATGAAATCTCAAAAAAACGTTTCGAAAGTACTAATTACATAATTAATTTAGTAATATGTGTAATATATGTAAAAATATGGAATGGTATTAAGATCTATTCGAATGATACAATTTTTTTTTTGAATTGTTGGCCGAATTGTAAAGTTTCTTACTAGATTAACGATACAATAAGAATAATAACAGATTTTTTTTTAATATAAAAAGGTATACAAAGGTTTTTAAATAGATAAAAAAAAATGAAAAGAAAGATAAAAAGGTAAGAAAGAAAATCATATTGGCATAATTATAAATAATAATTTACTCGTATATAATAACAATGTTCTTTCCATATAAAAAAAAATTGTCTTTTAATCTTGATCTGACTACCTTAGAAATGCAGGAGAGGCAGACTATAAGTATATTATAAAATTAAGTAAATGCTTTTTTTTTTTTTTATTCGCATTAACTTCTGCATAACAAATTAACAAAAAATATCGAATAAATCATACCAAAGATTTTACTCTCAAGAATTATGTAGATATGTTTGAAGAGAATGGGGAGGTGAGATAGTGAGCAAAGCCCACATCGAGGGAGGAACAGAAGTGAGCCGAGCCCCCTCTCCTTCCCTCTCCCTCCCTCTCCCTTCCCAACTACCTCCTTATCTTTAGGTCCATCCTAATTAACACTTTGAGCCATAACCCCACTTACCTACCTTCTGATATAGAATCCAGGATACCTATTATCTCTTCTTCTCATTACTTAGGCATAATTTTAGGAAGTTGATCATTTTTTCTTTCTACATGAGAAAGATCGTATTAACTTTTCATAAAGCTCAAAATATAACTTTCAAAAGGAAGGTGCAGTAGCTAAGTGCCACTAGGCTGCCCGAGTTCAAGTCCGGCTGAAGGTAGGAAATTTATTTTCTCTTATTTTGGCAGTGAATCGACGTGGTCTGGGACACGTGGAGAAACAAACACATTTTTTTAACAAAAATGCCTTAATGTATATCATCTTTCTTAATATACAATGTTTATGTATAGCAGTTTGCAAAGCAATAAAATTAGGTCATCTGTTAAGAAAACAAAAAACACATTACTTTCGGAACAACCCAATAGATAATATTTTATTCAAAAAGATTATATTATATCCCATGATATCAGCATATATTTCATGACGTGCCTATGAGACATGCTTATTAATTAGTCATCCAATAAGTTAGTAAATAGTGAAAAAATAGTGAGTAGGGTGCAAATAGTGAAAAAATTAGGGGTTACCGTTTCCCCATTGGTTTTTCAGGAGAACTAAGTGCTACAATTGGAAGTAACGCATACCATCGGAGAGTTCAAGAATCAACAAAGAAGGTATCAATAGGACGTGACGCCATCATAAGGCACCAGAAATAAACAGAAAAAAAATTGAGAAAAACAACATCGAAAATCAAACTAACGGGACATCCTTAACGAAGTACTGAACCTGACCCATCATGGGTTGTTGAGGTTCAGGTTTAATTGCTTGTTGGTTTATTTGCTATTAGATCAGCGTTCAAATCTAGTTAGCGTATATGAAATGATGATAACATATATGATCCGGTCAGTGGCTAGGTGGAATTAATTAGCTTTAATTAATTCTCAGCCCCAACTTCTCGGCCTAAAAAACTTCATGAAACGGCGGAAGGGGAGATGAAAGAAAAAATTATGGTATAATGAGCCTGAGATACAGATGTTAGTTTTGGAGATATTTTTTGTATTAAAAGAACTGATTGCCTTTGGTTTTAAAATCGTAAAAATGGTAGCTTTACCATTCGTAAACCGTATCGTAAACCTACGACTTCTCTACAATATCCTTCAATGATGTTAAATTACTTCATTATAAACAGATCCGCTACCTAGGACTCCATCTGGACAGACCTCATATATGGAATCAACTTACAAGATTGGATCATCTTAGATGACTTAGCTCCAATTGTTAGTTATCATGTGAATCATAAGATGGGACTGCGTCTCATGTTTGTTTGGAGCTACCTTCTCTTTGTTAGAAAGAACTCGATACTTTTCAATTACAAAATACTCTAAATAATCTAAATAAATCAGTTCTATTTCGACGAAATGAGTCAAGATTTGTGGCTTCACTAAATTATCCTATTCATCCTGCATCCAATTCTTAAAATCCAAAATCCTAAAGTCACTAATGAACTTATCCACGATGACCATCATACTCAAAATATTGCAGATTTGGTCGAATCTGTAACATATAAAAAAATACCACTACAACCTGTGAAACGGTCTTAAATTTGTTATTTCTTAAGATACACTGTTACCAGGCCAGCGGTTGTATAAGAAGGAAGTTTGGCTGAAATCCCGACAAGGTTCTCCCGAATTTAGACTTCATTAAAATATATTGATATTTTACAGATCTGCCAGGATCTGACGATTTTTTGAGGCAGACGGACATCCTTGGCCACTCTCTCCATCCACAATTAGAATTAGCTTTTTGTTCTTAAGGATAATATGTTTTTAACGGGTTTTTAAGTTATCCGAAGGATAACTTCCGTCATTGTTGTCCTCCAGGATACTGTTTTAAAATATTTAACGGTTTTAAGATGGCGGACTTTCACCATTGTTGTCCTTAAAAACATTTAAACATATACTGTTTTAAAATATTTAACGGTTTTAAGATGGCGGACTTCCGCCATTGTTGTCCTTAAAAGGACACATTTTAAAAAATATTCGACTATTTAACATTATTCCTCGCATATTCTATATTTTTTTCTTTACATAATTATACATAAATATAATTTTAAAAAATAGCAAGCTAAAACTTAAAATTGAAATGTTTTATTTGAATTTGCATCAGAAGAAGTAATTGATTGATAGTGATGGTAATTGCAAAAAATATTTTTTAATGAATCAAGGTTTTACAATGATCATTTTCAATTTTATCAAAATAAAAGTATTTTTAATTTTTATTAGTTGAATTTTCATTTTCTTAGCACTCATTATTCAGGTGAAGACGTTTGACGTCTGGTTCAATTCGACAGTAATGATTCCTAAAGCAGATACAGATAAACAGATTATTTAAAACATAAATTAGATTAATTATAATAATTTATCAAAGAATTTATTCAATCTTATTTTGTTTTAATTAGCTCTATGAATTTATACAGAATAGACACAATGACAGCAGAAAAGAGATGTTATTGTTCCTTCCCGCTGTGCTCAAATCTTATTTCTTTCAGAAATTCTTTCTCTCCCATTTATCTCTTAATTACTTCTCTGCTAAATTTTCGCCTTTTGTCAGAATCATTTAGATTTCCTCCGACATTGCAATCAACCCTTTCCTTGTATCCATAATACAAGCTTCATTAAAAGGAAAATGAAACGGGTGATACTGTGTTAAGTAGCAATAAGTACAAATGAAGGATCTGGAGTGGAAGGCCAATATTTAGGTCCAGAGCCGAATTTCGCTTTTTGATGGGCCATCGACGATTCGATTCTCAATTCAAAAGTACCAATCTTATATTTACTTATTTCCATATTATAAATAATACCTTAGCTGGAAATATATCTCGGAATCAGAATATACAATTTTTAAAAATGTTATATTTACTCTCGCCTAAGGTAGAAGAAATGTTGATTAAATTATTCTCTTAAAATCTCATCATATTTCACGATCCTCTGAGATCAAGTTTATTTTTAATTGTATCTATCTCTTCACAATCTTTTTTTTTTTTTTTTTTTTTTTTTTTAAAAAATAGTCATATAAAAAAACTATAATTATTGAGATAAGTTTTTGACTTATTGGGTTGTTTGAAAAATAATGCAGGCTTAGTTTCTTTAAATTACCCCTTTATGTAATCAAGTATTTATATTTAATAGAAATATTTTTAGTAGATGTCAATATTTATTATTTCTCTCCTAAAAAAAAAGTTTTTTTACTTCTTTAACATTTCACTCCTTGGAAACAAATCATAAAAAAAATTATATGTACGTCAGTGTAATGCTGTTTTACGAATTCAAAATTGGTCGGAAAACGGCCAAAATAACCAAGAAAATTGTGTAAAGGAGGAGACTTCAGCCTAAAGGATCAAGATGTTCGTGGCAGGATTTTTCGATGGAGACAATATTCTGCAAACTTCGGTACATAAAAATCCAAAAATTGTTCGTAAATTTGTAGAAACAATAACAGTTGGCTAATCGAACTACGCTCACCACCTCAAGACAATTGAAAGAGGTTTTGTCGTTATGAAATTTTTAGAGCTTAGTTTTGGGTATATGCCTCAACTACCCTTCTCTTCAGACCTCTGGCCTACCAACTACCATTATTAGGATCTGGACCACTTTTTAAACGATTAAAAATGTATTTATCATAATACGATAGAAATCATAAATAGTTAATAATAAGGATTTAAGATGCTGTAGCTAAAATTATGGTTGCAGAGCTCTGGAAAGGAAGGAGAGGGAGAACCGACTTAGGGAGGAGTTTGGCTTAAGGAAACTTCGATTGGCGAATGTAATTCCTTCATAGAAAAATAAAAAATAAATTGACACTTTTTTTGCCCATAAAACACAAATATTTACAGGTTTAAAAAGTTATTAATTTTAATCCTAACCCCTTCAAGATCTAGGTAAAATGATAAGTGGAAACAGTTATTTAATCAATTTTGTTCTATGTGAACAAACGTGGTTTAAAAGCTATTTAAATTAATGGAAAAATAATGTAAACATCTTTCTCAATCTTTTCCAAGATTGGGAAAGATGTTTACATTGATCAGAAGGCACAATTTAGGTTTGCAAAATTTCGTGCTGGTGACGAAGCTCGTCTGGTTAAATATTGGTAATAAGGAAAAAGTTCCATGAATAATTGAGTCGGATCCGCTTGAAAGCTCTTCAGAAAGTAGCATCACAACTCAATGTAAGAACTGTCTTTATTTGTAATTATTTATTTTTATTAGCATTACCATCTCATTTACTCGACGAATTATTATTTTATTAACATGGACATGTTTTACCCGTGGGCTGGTTGGTGATAGGGTTTTGGGGAACGCGAGGGCGTGACATGCTCTAGCTCTGTTAGTGCTGCTCGGATTGAAAATTCGACGACAGTTTGCTAATCTGAAATTAAATGGAAGATACGTAACATTTAAATTTTGGTACATAACAATTGTCGATTATACCTACCCGTTTAGGAGCTATATTGGTTTAAATTTAAAAAAATATAGAAAGCATATGAGCATCTATGTTAAAACACATTTTCGGTGTCAATAACTTTAATTTTTTTTTATAAAGTTGTAAATTTCAATAAATTGGCTATAAATAAAAATATCAAATCTCAGTATATCAAAGAAATTTCAACCACTATTGTGCCCGTTGATTGAAGCTTAAAATCTACTTAGGTTCGAAAGAATATGGATTTGTACCTAAAGTTTGGGACATGTATAAATCCAGCTGATTATCTCCATCCTACTTGACGATTCCTCCTTCAGACGACCCCCTGAAGACAATTGAATCCCCGAAGGCCGTGGAGGAGGGAGCAGATTGGCCGATAGGAGTGGACACCGGGCGATGGGCTCATGGAAGATTCATGGTGTCCGCTGAGTGTTCTCGCAATAACGGCCCTCCTTGCCTTTTATTTCCAGGCTCTTCCTATTCTCTCCGGTCAACCTGCTCGTTTGTCCTTCCTGGTTCTCGACATGGCAGGGATCTGAAGGATAAACGTTTGCAATCCAACAGGCAAGCTATGAGCTTTGTATAAGGAAGTGGGGATAATTTCGGAGAAACATTTTGAGGTCAGTCTCTTTAATCAGAAGAGACGGACGTACACCGACGATGGATTGTAATGACTTATTCCTGTAGATATTAGGTAACAATTGTCTTGGCCGAAATTAAATGTTTTCATTCTCGGATATTTATATCATTTATAAGATTTTTTTTTTTTTTTTTTTTTTTTGTATTAACTGCTTAATATTGCAAACTGTACCTTAGGGACCCACGGGGGAGGTCTTGGGTTCGACTCCCACCTGAGCGGATAAAAATTTATTTTGTGATGAACCTGCAAAATGAATTTTGACCTCTCCACTCTGGCTGGAATTGGTTGGTAACCTATGAGATAATCCATCCATTCTGCCCTAGTTTTTAGGGTTCATTGTTATAATTTATACGAGAAAAAATGAGAACCTTAGGAGTGCCTCCATCTCGCGGGTGTATCACATGGAAGGCAGCTCATTTGTAGCATGTGGACAAAACTGGTTGTAGCAGAGTTACCTTCGGTTTTTTTTTTTTTTTTTTTTTTTCAAAATCTGATCTATAAGATGGATTCAGTGCGAAATTATACGTAAAGGACAACAGCTACCTGATTTTAGCTAAGAAGTGGTTGCATAAGCGGTGATATACAACATGCTCAGCTCAATCTTGGCAACCTCTAACCGACTGTGTATTTGTGTCTGGCATCATAATTCTGCATGAAAATCTGTGTTGGAATTTAAGCGTTTTTAAGGAAAAAAAAATCTAATTTCGAAAGTTCAAATCCTTTAATTTTTCCCCCATCACTCTCAGTTCTTATACTACAAAATGGTATACCACTTACACGCGAAAGGAGGAAGAGTTGCCTCGCTCAACCGCGGAATTCCACTCCCAATTAAGGGTACCCACGTGCAGCTTTTCATAAATACACAATCATTTTTGTAATTTTGAGGAGTTATGTTTTCAACGATTTCTAAAGTCAAAACGGTTTCTAAATGTGAATAAATACATAGAAACTGTAAATCCATTACATAGAAAATAGATTTTTTATAAATCAGTGTGTCAATATTACAGAACCATATAAAACAAAATCATTGAAAAAAAAAAAGTTTGTGGTTGAAACTTCTATCAAACCATTGAAATTTCTACCAGAGTATAATTATTTTCGTATTAAATTTTTTAAATTTATGATGATTGCTATGAGAGTTTACGCAAAAAATCACCATTTAAGACTTATCAATGTTAAGTGAATAAACATTATTAAAGGATACCTTACTTTGTGTTTACTGACATTAAAAGTCCTCAAAGGTTTGTCCTGGCAGACGGGACAAGGCAACCAAATTACTTTCAGGTCTCTTACTCATTAATCAAATCCTTTGAGTCTTCATCTGTTGAAATCCTCCGGCAGTTCATTAGAACTTGCTCCAATCAACCCTTTACTGATTTATTCGAAAACTTAATGAAAAACGAGTTTTCATTCGAAATCTTTAGAATACCAATACAAAGGATGTGAATATCGGTAAAAGCAAACAAGGGCAATAAGGAAAGGGTGAAATGAGATGCCTGGGAGCTGTTATTGTAGGGGACAGAAATGAAGGTATACTGCCTCAATTGAAAGAGGCGTCGATATTGGAAGCTCCGGATCTTCCGGACTGTATTGTTGTATACAAGCTGGAGGAGAGGGGTGTACCAAAGATTAAATGGAGGTGATGGTGTCAAAAAGGAAGGGAATTCAGCTTATTTTGCTTCTTTAAGAACGAATAACATGATGGGAATTCATTTATTTGAGAAACCTTTAAATGAAAAATTTAATAATGATTGGGAGGATGCAAATTCAAATAAAATTCAAGCGGACAAATAACTTTCCATAAAACCTTTTATGAATGTTGATGGAGATTGAGGAAGACAAAAGGATAATTTCTGATAAATGTTAAATCCACACCTGTAACTCAACTTGTGGCAAGAAGTGAATGCGAAAGCAATATAACAATGTATTGTGTTGGTGTAAAAAATTAGCGGGTTTTTATATGTGACAAAACAAAAATTATAATTTTGTGTAGTTTACAGTGTTGTGTGGTCAACACTAACTTCTCTCGCGATATTCCGTGTTAGGTTTTCTTAAACCGTAGGTTTTACTTTTGCCTTCAGATGGTCGTGATCAACAGAAGGCCTACCGCCAAGGTTGTCCGCCTTCCTTGTCTTCGAGGTCAAAATCTCCAAGATGGAATTTTTGTAACCATTGCTGAACTGTACATTAACTGATGCTTCTCCCCCCCCCCCCCCCACAACAACCTTAAGTGTAAGCGCGGTTTGGGCCGCACTTCGACCAAGTTTGAACTTATAAAAATAAATTTGACGAAAAACTTGTTTTGACATGTTGAATTTCTGGGGTCCTTTGTCATAGAAAATGTGACACTAATTAAACTAATGTTTGAGGAAAAACAACATTAACAGCTATTGTTTATAATCCATTAACTAGACTGGAAGATTATCTTTGTTTGATTGGCAAGAACTTGCCTATACAAAATGAATTTTTAAAACCTGCATTATTTTTATAACAACTCAATAAGTATAATGTCAGCCATAAAGAAGGTCTGCTCCACCTGTTACTTCTAGAATCTTTAATACGTTTTTCATCCAAGAAGATCCCTTAACCAACTCTTTTTTAGATGTTTTCTGCCATGTTTCTCTAGGCCACTTTTCGTATAAGTTTGTCGGCACCTCATCAACAAAATATTACTCACAAACTTACACATCACATTGCAAAATCAAAATCATACCCAGACTTCGTACAAAATATTCCATGTCAATAAATATTAGAAATTTCTATTTCATATCTTCATTACAAGTCTCAAAAAAGAAACATATTTATAAGCTGTACTGTACTCATCCAAACAAATCCTACCTTGAATGCTAACTTAATCTATTATTTTCGTTATAGAAAGACAAAGGTAAAATGCTCATTCGTTATCATGCAAGTGATTCTAAAGACAACCTGATCAAAATGTTGCTTTTGGCCAAGTCTAAGGCTTTAGGAGTATCTTCATCAACATTCATAAAACAGTTTGTTTAAAATCATCGGTCAGTCCACTTCAAGAAGATTTTTAGGTTAATCTCTATGTTAAATTTTCTCCCAGTAAATGGCGAGATAATATTTCTTCTTTAATAATTAATTTATACCCTCTACGGATACTGATTCCTTTAACTTTAACTTCGAAAAGCTTTAAACAAAGTTTCTTACTTTTTCATGATTTATAATTATTATACTGAAGTAATATGCTGAGCTGTACATTTGCGAGACATAATGGCGTTTTATAACATTATCAAATGGAATCATCCTGTTCATAACACGTTTATAGCTCGATCATGAAACAGGAATATTTAAGAAGTGGCCTTCAAAATACTTCAGCTTTTGAATGTTGAAAATGCTAGTTAGGTTAAGTGTGGATTAACTTGAGTGGGCCAGATAATGTTCAAGTTACGAAACACGATACAGCTATTCTATGAATAAATCCATTAAGGTTATTAGTTCTAGGAGCGAGCGCTATTTCATCAAACTCGCCATTTTCAAGGTCCATATATGAAGTTAAATGAAAGGTAATATAAAATTATACATCATTAAATTAATTAATTTAAAAGTTCAGTTTAACACAACCGCCTTACCTGGTATACATACAAGAGAGAAACGAGTCCATCATAAGGTACTTCACGTCGTTTTGGATATTGGATGGCCCATTAACTGAAATTAGGGCTATTTAGAAATATGGAGTTGAGGTTTCTGGCTCCACCATTCCATTTAAAAAGTCTCATATTCAATGTATATAAACAACTTAGTAATTTTATTATTTTTTTGACTGTGGAAATAATGATGATGCGAGGAGGAGTGCTATCACAGAAACACAATTTATTGTGCTGACGTTTCGGCCTACAATATAAGCCTTCATCAGGGCTAAAAGTAAAAAAAAACCGAAACATATGAAAAAACAAAGATACCAAATATACCATACAAAGATACATGCCGTACAAAGAAACCGAAAGATGCCAAAAAACCTTGCCATATTCTTGATCTATTAGCTCTGCGTTCTTCTATCCACCTCCTAAACACTAGATCCTAACCTTTTAACTTGTATATCCCCTCACATAAAACCGCTTCCTTTGACATATCCTTGATCATTCGTGGTACCTCCTTCTGGAATTCCCTACCCGTAGGGGAATTCGTAAAGCAGCTTCCATAACTTCCTTTAAAAAAAATTATTTATGTACCTTTTAGACAATCAATCTTCCGCAAATATGTCAATAATCAAATGAATACTTAGATTCTTTTTTCTCTTTCTTTCTTTTATATGTTCATATATATATATATATATATATATATATATATATATATATATATATATATATATATATATATATAAAATTGTATTTTATTTTATAATTATTATTTCATATATTTATTTATTTTCATTTTTTTTTTAAATTTAATTTATTTTTTTTCCTATAAAAAATGTATGCTGTAATTACTGAAGCACCTAATTTGTAAATAATAGTTCAGGCAATCGTACTTTTAACTGTACATTATTTTTATTATTAGGGGACAGTAAGTCCCAGAATAAAGTTTATTTTTTCATTTCATTTCATTCATACGAAAAAAAAGTGAATTTTTAAAAAGAATCAAAATTTAAAAAAATGTTTTAAAAAAATAAGAAATAAATAAATACTATTTGCGTGGCAATCTTAATCATTCCTTCATTGCAATGTACAACCTAACTGTTATATTTCAGTTATGTATTTGTTCATCAACTATATCCGCTTACCTTTTGTCGTTAGCGCTTTACCTACTGAGCTACCGCGCCTCCCCCTCCTCATGCCCAGATAGTTTTGCAAAAAAAAAAAAATGATAATAATATAAATAATGTCCAAAAAGTTTATTTAATTTAAAATTAAAGAAAAGCTGGATCGTATGTTAAGCTTAATTCTAGACTAAAGCCATCGTAACCATTCATCAGACTCGACATGTACCGTTTTAGGCATTATCATACAACCATTATTTACTTATTTTGTAAAAAGAAATTTTGAAAATTAATATATACATAAATCGTTCTTAAGGTGTTTGAAAAAAAAATCAAATCTTCACGGGACGATTATGAGAGTTATGCGAGATGTTATGGACGATACGGAGAATATGCTACAATTAAATAAAACCTCAAAATAAATGAGAGCTCCAATACAAAAATGTTCATAATCTGCAACGCTATGTATCAAAGAGTTAACTTTTCCGCATGAAACAGACAAAGCTTTTTTAAGTATCTCCATCGGTAAAAATAACTGCAAGAGGCGCTTTTACAAAGAAAGGGATAACTGTTTATCAAGATAACATCAACTTCTTCAAACAATCACATTGCTTCTTCCCTACGACCTCTTCCTAATGTACTAGCTTCGGTATAGTACATAAATAATATATAAAATTTGTATCTAATGATTAGGTCAATTGGTCATAGATTTACAATTGTAAATATTCATAATTGTCCTACCACGCGTCCAAAAATCAAATTAATTAAAACTTTATCCATTAATTTATGATTTTTATGATATAGTATTAAATGATATGAAGATAATTTAAGTCTAGGATGCAGACAGGAGTAAAAAGACACGAGTACTAGTAAAACAATGTTTAATGGCGTTCCGAAGTTTCGGCCTGCATTGCTAGCCTTCTACGGGACTTAAAACAACGGAAGATGTAAAGTGTATTAAATGAAATAAATAAAATATTATACCAAATTAATATAACATATGATAATTCAATTAAATCAAGATAATTTAGATGAATACTGATTTAATATTTCATATTCTTTATACATAAATATTATTACATTTACTTTTACTTTATTTACATGTTATTGGTATTAACAACTGTATACATCATAAATAATAAAAATTATATTTGAGGTTAATGGATTACAATAACATGTAAAGAACTACTCGCTAGTAGAAATTCAATAAAACTTCTACATTAGAAGGTCTCAGATCTTTACGGATAAATTTATTTGTCACATAATAAGGAGAATTGAGGAAAAATTGGAGGCTTCCATACATTTACTTTCATATTATTTGTAATATTTTTCTATTTAGTTTCTTTTTTATCCTTCTTTGTCAGATCCTGTTATTAAGTATATAAATATATTTTGGTTTTTATTGTCCTGAAGGTTTGTATTGTAGGACAAAACGTCGAATTTTTAACTCCATCATTTTTTTTATTATTTTTTTTTTAACTTGAGTGAATTTCCTTTTACTCTTAAATGCACCCCAAACTACTTTCTTCATAAAAACTACAGCGAACCATATTACATTTATTATTATTTTAACTGTTTATTGATATTTACAATAGTATTCAATATATATATCAAGCTAATGTGAGGGAGGAAAATTATAACGATGACTTGTAAATAACTGTCTTTATTATCAAATTACTATTATTACTTATTACTTATTATTAATATTTTTCAGTTATTGTGGCAAATTAGTAAATTTCCTGATATTTACTCACCATAAACTTTTCCTTGAAAAAAAATTTCCAAATGAGATTATTACAAGATTCTATCAAATGTCAATTTCTCGTCGAGTTACAAGCTAAATTCTTAGGCCACGTTAATCAGCTCTTAATACAAATTATGAGTTAATCAGCCCATCAATCAACACCCGCGTTCTGAATAATAATTTCTGAATTAAAAATTAATGTTGAAATGTTTAAGTGCGAATAAAATTTTAAAATTAAAATTAAAATAAATTATTTGGCGTTAATGAATGAAACCGCTGTACGCCAATAAACAAAAACAATTATAAGAATCCACAGAGGCCTACAAATAAATTTATATACCTAGCTTGTAATCATCATTGTTTAGGTCTCTTAATGTGCTCTTCAGCCTTCTACGGATATTGCCTTGCAGATAGATGACATGTCTATCTTGTGTGAGCTTGTAAGTAAAAAATAGTCATTAGCACTAGGTTTCATTGACGAGTATTATGTTTTAGCTGTCTGATTCAGACAGAATAACCTGCTCTTTTAACAGCCTGTTTCATGTATCTGAAATCTATTTATATTCTCAAGGCTCTTGAAAACACCACGGACCAATAGACATAATAGAATCGATTAAAACCAAATTTTCGTTTTAATTAACAAACAAATATTTGCAGTAGTCATATTTTAAGGTTGTTGCCAGTGGGTACAGAAAAAACTAAACAGTCATAGAAAAAACATAAAGGATTATGGTTATTTTTCTTATTGCACCACTCTCTTTTCTATATATTAACTCACAGTTCACGACATAAACCAATAACTCCAAGAAACCCTTCCGCTCCCCTTTCTTAGGAGATTATCAATATATTTGATTTACTTTATTACATTTTTAAAAATAATTTATGTAATCTGCATTTTAATGTTTTGAATTTCTATATTTTTTTAGAACTGATGATAAATGTTCATTCATGACTTAAGAAATTTGTTCCATAGAAAGAGAGTCAATTATCTATTAAAAGTTGCGCTTTGGTTCGTTTGGATCGGTTTAGTAGAATGTGGAGCTTTGTGTTTGGAGGAACTTGAACTGAACGAAGGCGTTTAGCAATCTAAAATTGTTTCTGATGATCGAGCAGTGGACTCAAAACCTTTATTCCTAACAACTAGACAGAGTTCATCCAGTTTTGAGCGCATTATAATTAAACAAACAATGAATTTATCGGAACTGCAAAGAGTAGACGATTTGCATCATCCTGCGTAGCCCAAATATTGCACCATCAGGTTAATTTAGGTTATTTTCAGAAGTATGATCGTTGGTGATAACGAAGACGTAAAAATTGGATGAGAGTTCTTGTTCTCAAAACCGAAGCAATGGTATCGGCATCAGATCCAATATTCGACAAAAAGATGGGTGAAGTAACTCACATGTATTACAAAGTTTTAACATTACATAATGTTTAAAATATGTAGTCTGAAACAAATACTTATCATTAGCAATGCCTTACCCCCGAAATTATTCTTTTAATTCTATCCAATTTCAGGTTCTATTGCAGACCTAATCCTTCCTGTTTTATTCATGCGATCCCATCCTCCAGGTACGAAATCATATTTTACCGCCAGCAGCTGCGGACAGATATCATTTGGCCATTAGCAATTACAATGAAGGACTTGATAAGGAGAATCCATTGGCGGGAGGTGATAGAGCAGGAGGCGATAAAAAGGAGGTGGACGTAAATCCTGGCGGACCACTATACAGTAATGAAAGTAGAGCTGGATAATGGCGGAGAGGGATGGGAGTGTATTAGCAATGTATGAGCTTTCCTCTTGTCTTATCTCCAAGTCCGCTGGCCGGAATAAAGTCGGGGCCCAAAGTGATCGCTGCTTCAACTCTTCGCCGAGGGCTTCGGCCCCTTCCTTACCTTCACTTTCCACTTTAGCACTTTACTTACCGACTTTAGTAAAACTTTAAAGCTGCCATTGTTGTTTACTCGATTCTTTATTGGAGTTTGTTGGTTGGTAGCTGGAATTCGGTAATGTATTTACATCGATTATGAGTTTTAATTCCTTGGCTACAACCTTTTAGTTTCTTTAGTATCAATTCGAAACTTGAAAAATTGGATCTACATTGAACTAGAAATATTAGACAGAATCATTCACATGGATAAGTCTTATTCTTAGCTAGGGGTTTGTACTTTTTTTGTTTGCAAAATTTTTTCACATTCAAATATATATCATTTGCTTTTCGATCCAAGCAACTCGGTATCCTTCTAAACAGTATCCTAATCAGACATTTAATGGAATATATTTTTTGTTATATAAGATTTGTCGATGTGACCGGTTGGTAGCTATTTTGGTTTGAATGAAGTCGCGTTTTCTATATCTTTTTTAAGTGTTGGGGCTTTTTTGACACACTCTAGCTCTGTTGATGTTGCTCGGAACGAACATTTTACCATAGTTTCCAAGAGAGAAATTTAATAGTAAATATTTTTGTTATATAGACTATGTCGCTAAAACCTACCATTTAAAAGCTATATTTAAATATCATCACGATTTAAACTCTTACTTTCTATCAACTCTGTTTATTTCGAACAATGATTAGTTAATTTTTTTATTATTATTATTATTTGACTACTACTTGAAATATTTCTATTTGTGATTACCGGCCCTCTCGTGAGAAACCGCATCTAAGGTTAACACGAATTTTCGGAGAATATTTCTATGAAAAATCTTCTAAAAAAAATTCTCTAGAAAAGACTAGAGGCTAGAAATGGATATCTGTATAAATTAAAATGTCGTACTGGGATCAGGTTTCAGCCTATTAAATAAGAAAATGCAATCAGATCATTCAGCTGTCAAACCTATCCAAGATAAATTTGCGCTTAAAATCCAACAGTCAGGTCTAACAAAACTCTAGAAAAATTACTACCTCTAGTCTACTACTGAATAAAACTTTCTTTCATGAGAATGAAAATTGGGCTTCGGGCAGAAAATTATCAGATCTGACATTTACGTCATGTACCAATGTACTATAAATTAAGTCTGAGTAAATAATTTTTACCCTTAGAATAATTTTTAAGTATTTGTTTAAAATGCAATAATTTGTCAATTTGTACGTTGTGGTTTTTTCTTCTCTACATCCCGTAATAAGCTAAATTCGTGATCCGGAACTAGAATGGTCCCATATGTGTCGGAAAACCGAGACCGTAGTAACGTACCGAGTAATGTATTTGTACAACAAAAAAGAAGCTAGTAAGGAAAGAACTGCACTTCCTGGTGAATGAATGAAAATAAATTTTCTTCTGGGGTCATAGCTTCTTAAGAATAATTATAATTAACTATATAATGGCGATCTAGCTGCCGTTTATAAAATTAAAGACATCATACAAGTCAGAAAAATATTAAAATTAAATTACAGTTTAAAGAGTAATATTACATGTTATAGATGTTACACGAAAAACAGATTATATCTTAAGGTTACGAATTGAAAATAAGATAAGAAAACAAATAATAAGGAAAACAAAACAAAAATTCAATGAAAAACATACAGTTGACAAAACTAAAATATATAGCTTATCCGGAAAAATAAATGTGTCTTATCTGATATAATAATATAAGTTATGCCAAAAACAGTAATACAAAATTAGTGCACTAGTACAAAAATAATCAAAACCTGGTGCATATTCTTTACAAACTTGACATTTGATGTTTCAGTTGGTTGAAATAATAACCTGGTTGTGAAGGTTGTAAGTGAAACATAGAAATTTCTGCATAACCTTTGCTCATAAAACCATACTTCCTTATTGAATGCCTCTAACCCTTCATAGTTATCACTACATGCCTCTTTTATTTATACATTTTGAATATATAACAATGTTCTAAATGTTCTTTCAGGGAGGAGTGCACCTGGTGAACTTGCTGAACGTGTACGGTCCTGGCCTGGCCATCCTCTTCGTAGTGTTCGTCGAGGCAGCGGGGGTCTGCTGGATGTACGGGGTTGAGAGGTTCTCCTGCGACATTGAGCTCATGTTGGGCCACAAGCCCGGACTTTTCTGGCGACTCTGTTGGGCCTACATCAGCCCTATTTTTCTTTTGGTAAAATTTATTTTATAACACAATTTCTTCTTCTTCTTTTTCATCGGCTCTACAGTTCGTAAATAGAATAATAGGCGGCAATGACTATCCAAAGCTTTTCGTTTTCAGTTAGTCACGCCCACATTTTCCAAGTCCTCTTCAACGTCAGCAACCCAGCTCTTACGAGGGCGTCCTATTCTTCTCTTTCCAGAGAATGTCGGTCGCTGGAATAACATTCTTGTGTCTGGCACCCTTTCTAGATGTCCTTACCAGCTGATTTGTCTAGATTTAATAAATCTTACTATATTTTCATGCTGTCAGATAAGAGATCTTTATAGCCTGAGGTTTGTCCTTTTGGATAGCAGGTGTGATTTTATTATCTTTGCAACACCAAAATGAGCTCTATTGCCACTCATTATTCTTTTTTTAACCTCATCACTCATTATATTTTAATATAGAATTAATTTCCGTGCCAAGATACACGATGTGGTTAACAGCTTCAAAAGAGTAGTTGTCAAGAAATAAGTTACGCGGCCTTCTTTTCTTCCTGAGGCCGAAGATACCATATACTAACATTTCGCCTCATTAATTTCAAGACCTACTATTTTGCAATCTTTAACCATCTTGTTCAAAATGCCTTTTAAAGTTTTCTCATTTCCCACAATTTACTACAGAATTTGCTGTTCTCGAATGTTTATTGGTGTATCATATTGTATTTTTTTTAAAAATCTAAAATTAAACATCTGGCAAATTAAAACGTAATGTTTATATATATTTGGTTTGGATACACATGCTCACATTCAATTCACTTTTATTCCACAAGATTTTTTTTCATTATTTTACCAGCTAATACTCGTAGAAGACTTTATATAGATAAAAGATAAAATAATTTGTACGTGTTTCCTTAAATAATTATATTATTGATTGCATGTGCATTCACACCCTACTAGTCTGTGTAAACAGTTCAGATTTATAATATAAATATATATTAAAACTTGTTGTTAAATATTTTAATTATATTTTTTCCAGACGATATTTGTCGCTTCCTTGCTCAGCTACGAAGAGATGTTAGAAGGAGAATATGTCTACCCGAAGTGGAGTATTAACTTAGGATGGGCTCTTACTGCCAGCTCTTTATCATGCATCCCGATTTACTTCTTCTACAAGATATACATTACTAAAGGAACTCTTTGGAATGTAATTATTAATATTTATAATTTATATCCAACACATAGGTTCTTTAGTTACAGCAGCAGTATTGTTTTGTGTATAGTTGTCTAAGTTGAATACGAGTTGTTTCAGTAGGAATATAAATTCGATTAGCGAATGTACAATAACCAAGTAGTCGTTTACATTTGCTGTTTGTTGGGCATAGCGTTCTTATATACTCTAAATAGGATAGAATGGATAATCCTACAGCTTACTGAAATATTCCTGCCAGAGTGGAGAGGTAAAGATATATTCCGTGGTCCCTTCCCTAAATTTATTTCAACCAGGATACGTACCACTTACAAGACCAGAATGCACAAGTACCAAACACACCAACAAGCTCGGCTACAAACGATCTCCCGTTGAAATTTCTAGTACGAGTGCAATTATTCTACGAGCTGAATAATAAAATAATAAATAACTTTAAAAAAGTATATAGTTTATTAATAACTAGAAAACAGAGAATCGAATCGCTATTTCGATTTCTTGGAGAACCAGAGAAGAATTTTGTTTTATGTAATTTCATCTCTATTTGACAGAGTACTAATTTCATTTATTAGTTTACAGATTGGTTTGATCGTTTTTTTTTAATAGTCATCAACTTTTGTTTACTTATTTAAATTCTCTTAGTTTAATTGACCGTTTTTTATTATTTTAAAGCGCGAAATCGAGTTCATAATAGTCCCTTTGTGGTTAATACCAACAGATTTTCAACTTTTATTGTTATTCATTTATAAGAGGAATGTGCTTTTTTGCCGGCTATTCGCATCTATTCCTGAAATATTTCGACAGAGATGGTTGAGGGGGGCGGGTATGGATATTTTTCCAGATAAGATATGTTAGATAGTGCATGAGTGCGTCGATTGTCCTGACGTCAATTAACCGGAAATTTAATTATCCGGACGTTTTAGAGTAAATTTAGAAAATTAAACATTTTCGCGAGTTAAAAATTAAATAAGGGTTTGCAAGAACTAATGATTTATTTTATAATTGTACACAATAAAAACATTTTTGTTTCTGTCAGCTAAAAGATTAAAACACTAATTTAATTTTAAATATGCAACGTTCGTACAAACTGTGTTGTAGTGATATTTTATTTCTTATCCAAATCTTTTAATTGTTATTTAATTTTTTTTTTTTTTGTTTAGATTCTGAACTAGTTTTTTTAAACCGTTTTGTGGGTCTATGCGTAATGATTTTCCGTTTTCCTAGATTAGATTTTTTTTAAGAATTCTTCTATTTTTTGTAATATCTTGTTCTACTAATTTGTTTTGTCAATCTGTCTTTGAACGTTCAGTGAGACACACCCGAACTAGGTTTCACACCAAAATTAATTATTATAGTAATTGTAACAGTTATAATTATTGTTTATTAATTATAGTTAAGTATATACATACATACATATCCTCTTCCGTCCAGCTACTGCTGGGTCTGGATGTTCACTTAGCCTCTGCAACAGGGACGATCTTTCCAAATCTCTTCTCCTTATATAGTGCACTACTGTTCTGAGGTTAGGTATAATTTCTGAAAGCAATTTTTTTATATCTACTGTTGCCTTGGGCTTATAACAGCTTCACCAGAGTTAGCCAAAGTTCTATGGTTAAGTGCGGTGTAAAAATTTATTTCATGTCTGTTTTCGTGTTTGGTGATTCACTATTTTGCGAAACTAGTTTTTTTTTTTAAAGAAGCCGTTTTTTTCTTTCCCTTGAGGACAAATTAAAAATTCTTGATAGGCTATAAAAAGATGAAAATCCTATTGCCCTTAACGAAGAAATTAAATTAAGAAAATCGACCATGTACAACTTGAAAAAAAATTGCGAACTTGTGTGAATTTATATTTACACATGTGAATGCGAATATATTTGTATTCATATTCTTAGAGAATAATCAATGTGAATATATTCATATTCGTATAATTTGGCATAATAATAAAATATGCCCAACACTGATCTTCAAAAACGAGGTTTGGGAAAGGCCCTGTAAAGCCTTATATGTGAGAAAGTCGTTGATTTTAATATCAAACTGAACGGGGATAAAGAGTTTAAGGCTATTTAAATATTAATAAATACAGTAAAGCGTCGATTATCTGGAAAAGTTCAGTATCCAGACTAGGTCAGGCATTGATTATTTTAATTCTAACTTAGTATTAAAATATTTTTATTATTAAAACTTAGTTTGAATTATCTTAATGATACAAATTATAATAATTTCAGAGACTCGTCAGAATTATGAAACCAGAAGAGTATTGTTGTGAGAGCAGAGTGATCAGTGCTAACTATGGAACCGCAGGCACCCACGTCTGACTGGAGTGGCTGGTCTAAGAACCATCCTATTTCTTCAGGGTAAGAGGGTATGACACCAGAACACAAACGTTGCGAGACATGGGCCAAGTGCTTGGGCGCCAAATATTGAAGAAACTTATAAGAGATATTAGATTCGTAGTATATAGAGTACAGTAGGAACATAACGATTAATGCTTCAAACCGCATGCAACGCGCAGGTATCGTTGCTCATCTCTATGTTGATAAGTTTATATGGAGACAAAAGAGGCCGTGTAAACTATGCCAACAATACCATTTGTTTGTGTAGATATTGTAATTATAAGATATGCATTAGTCAAAAATAGGCATGTTCCTATGTTATAATTTATTATAGATCTAAGATATGTGTCCTATCCTTTAGCTAATATGTATTCAGTGATAAGTGACAAGTCCCCCGCTTACATCCTTCCTAGCTGATGTGCCCTTGATAACAACTATGAAAACAGACACATCAGGCAAGAATACAAGGACAATCACAGTTATATGTAGATAAGATGCAGAAATACTTATATGTTTAGTTTTTAAGTCTATATTATCATATATATGCTGTGAATGTGTGCCACATTGATGCAGGGATCCAACATTATTATATATATTATATCTATATGTCTATGTTTATATCAGCATATCATATATAAATTTGGTATTGTTTAGTTTTTGAGCTCATGCTGTACGGGTCGCTTTTTGTTCTCACGTAGAAGACATTTTGGTGTAGCTTTAACAAGGGGTGTCAATGTTTCTCAGTGATATCTCTTTTAAATGTATATCTTACGTAAATATCATATTTTATATTGGATATATTTATGTAAAAGCCCAAGTTCCCCTACAGCCAATGGGAGTTTGGGTACCGGCTTAATGTTATATATTTAATTGTAAATTTTTAAAATTTAATTACACACTAAAGACATCTTATGGAAGTTAAATGTTCCTTACAGAATCAAAACTTTTTTTTTTTTCTAAACTATAAAATTGTTTATATAAGATAAATAAGTTATTTAAATGTATTGTAGTAAATATAATTTGAATGTAAAAAAAATTTATATATAAATATCTCTACAACTGTATTATTGATGACAATAGAACAACTTGGGGTTTGTATTTTACGATTACTGTTTAATCTAGTCTTAGATTTTAAGTCAAGCAAAGGGTCAGATATTTGTACCCGAAGTTTCCGTGCCTACGGTGGAAGGTAGCAGCCATTGCCTTCTTACCGACATAACCCCATGACAATATCTGTCTACTTCTGGATTGGTGTATTCATATTGCTATCATATATTTGTGGAATTTAAATAAACATATACACTACAGCTATTGTGATTTA
Organism: Euschistus heros; assembly: GCA_003667255.2. NCBI lineage: Eukaryota > Metazoa > Arthropoda > Insecta > Hemiptera > Pentatomidae > Euschistus > Euschistus heros. The sequence goes on along the minus strand of RCWM02000169.1, from coordinate 1,712,687 downwards.
TTTTACCTTTCCAATAATCTATCAAAACCTCAAATCTTTAAAGAATGGCCACACTGCTGAACGAATCTCCTGTCAATAATGTCATGCAAGGTGATAGCTTCGGGCAAATAAATATTACAACAATCTAATGTTCTTGTTGTATCAGCGTTCTATTGGTATATCAAGATTGTTTTTTTTTTCTTTTGTTCTTTTGACAACTGTTTCGACAAGGCGTAGTATAAATAGATTTCACTTATTGCATAATTTTTCTTGCCAACTAATTCTAAAAATTATGTAACCGTTCCAAAGACGTAAAAAATGTTAAGAAAGAGATTTAAGAATGGAAATAGACTAAAAAATGTTGAAAAACAAGTTACATAATGGTATTATATGGTAAGAATAGTCTTGAATTATATGAATGAGATTTCCAATTATTTAATATTTATGTTTATATACCTATTTAAAATTCCTTATTATTTTTCAATTTGTTTATTGTTTTTTACAACTGTATAATAATACAATAAGTGTGCCATTCTGTGAATTAATGTCATGTAAATGAATTGTTAAGGAACTACCGAAAGTATGTTAGAGGATTCGAGTCAGTATGGAAGGATAGGTTTTACTTACGTTCAAACTTTCCGATTGATCACAAAAGGCTCATTTACACGACAGTTATCAGACCTATTTGGATATATGGAGTTGAGCTTTGGAGCTCCAACAAACCATCCAATTCATCTCGTATCCAATTCTTACAATCCAAAATCCTCAATGCTACTTAATTTGTCACAAATAAGCTTATCCATAAAGATAATGTTTCATCTGTTGCTGACTAATCCCAAACCAGATAAGTATCCTTTCATAGTATACTCTATAACCATTCTAATCCACTAGTCTCTCAACTTGCTCCCTATTCTACTCCCGATAACCTATCGAGGTATCTAAAAGAAGATGGCCGAAAGAACTACCTATATCATTTTTTTTTATTTATTGAAGTGCTACAATGGAGTGGTTCCTGGTATTGGCAAGTCATTGTAATAATTTCCTCAAATTTACTTATTCTATATATGTATACAGTTTAAATATCTATATTTTTTTTTTTAAATAGTTTTGCTTAAGGTTGTTCACATTTATTTATTTCTGTAAATAAATCAACAATTTATGGGACATTAAGATGAATTTAGGTAAGTTTATTTATGACATACCAAGATATGTGGAGGACTTTTCCAGGGATTTTGAATTGTAATGATATAAATAAAAGATGGTGTAGTTGAACTGATCAATAATTGACCTCCTTGTCAAATATGCCTAATTATTGTCTTGTTAATGAGTCGTTTGTAATTACTTGGAAGGTTTAAACGTTTTAAATCTTAAATGGTCTGCAGTTTCTTGCCTTTTAACTCTTGCATGTGGAATCCAACTTTATATTCTACGAAGTCGTAGGGTCATAGCGTTGTTATTAAACGAGATTTGTTTAAACATATTTTAATCTTCCAAGTTTAACTCCATTCATCAGTTAAGAATAAAACTATTATAAAAAAGAGAGGGGGGGAGATGAAGTGATTTGAAATAAGCCTGTCAAAAATTTGGTGCGTCCCCCGAATTTTTTTTTTTTTAAATGGCTCTCCTTATTAAGTTTTTGAAAAATATAAATTACTAGAAACAAATATCGAAAATAATATAAATGAATGAATTCATTCAGAGTTAGCCCTATCGACTACTTTGTAACATATATCAATCTTTGTTTATTACCCTACTAATATCTGAAAAAAAAATAAAAACTATTGTTATGTTATATGTTAGAAGATTTACTCTCGCTTATTATAACAATAAAATTATATGGATTAAGTAATTGCGTTTTGTAAATTTAAAATAATATAAAGAAAAATATATAAATGTGTACAAACAGATAGAATGCATCCCCATTCCGTTAGATGTTAGTAACCTCCTATTGGATATTGGTGTATTCTGTTGTCAGTAGTCACAATGGACGGAGATATCTTGAATAACGCAGGAAATTGTTGGAGGGAGAGAAAAAAACGAAAATTCATTCCATTCTAACAACGAAAAACTAGAAAACAGGCTCAGGTTTTTCTGTTATATTTGTGGACATATTAAAGAATATGTAAGATGATTTCTGATAGAGAGTTTCCAAAATAATTAATACTTCTTATCATACAGTACTTCAACATAATGTAAATTTATACTATATTATATATTATTATAAAATAAAGGAGAAAAGAATAAACTTTATTCTGAGACAACTTGTCTTCAAGAATGAAATAAAGGTACAATTGAGTCGCTCATTTCAGAAACCATCTAAGTGCGCTTTTTTCAACTTTCGGAAAACTAAAAAAAAAACTGCGCTTGTGTTCTTTCTGAAATAAACGGATTATTTTCAAGGCTGCCAAAAAGCATTGCTGATATGGAACATAAGTTATTTCTGCGCTAAAAGATGCATTTAGCTTTAAATTGTACAGTACCAAAAAAAAAAACATGTTTTGATATTTTGTCGCTTAGGTGGTTTCTAAAATAAACGATTCTGTTCATCATTCAATGGATTAAAAATAATTCATCTCAATTTAATTTTTTTTAATTTACTTCATTACTTCATTTATATATGATGCGTAGAATTCCTTAAACAGCCAAATCACTTACTAGATTTTTTTTTTTTTTTTTTAATAGTTTTTCCACTATTTTCTCCCCAAAGAAGTTAAATCACATTGAAAAAGGCCTTACAGAAAATAGCGTCTCTTCCTAATCCAGCCAGACCTTTATCTTATCAACCAGCTGTGAAAAATTTTCAAAAATGGACTTGGCTGGTTTTGGAATTCTACGTTTTATATCATCTCACATTATATCTTTTATTTTATTTTATACAGGTTGTTATAACTTTTAAATATTGTTTCTTCTCTTTGTTTTGTTCATACTTATGTTTGTTTCAAATTCCGTTGCTATTGTTATAATAAAGATTGGGAAATTATGTTCAAAACCAATAACAACTTTAAATTTAAATCACAAAAATATTACAATTTTTTTCCACAATTCTGTCACATTGAACCATTTTGGTCGGCTCGCGGCGAAAGACATTTTCCTATCTGACCAAGTTTGACCCCTGAATATGGTACGCTAGCCTTTTGGTATATATTCTTTCTTAATTTTTCTTCCTTTTATTCAACTTTTTTTAAATTTATTTAAGCCTTTTTTTACTACTATTTGTCATGTACCTTCACCAAAAATAAGTTGATTCAACTATTTTGAATAATATCACAGTGTCAAGTGAAGATCATGTTTGGCGACGATGTTTTTCCTGGTAAGCAGGAACTTCAAGAAAAAAAAAATGTCACGTGCTTCTGTTTGTATTAAATGTACGCAATAATAAATTTATTTTTACATGTTCCTCATATTGAACTATTAGTTTTTGATTTAAGGCGATGAAGTTTTTTTAAAGCCCAAACCAAAATGTAAAAATGATTTCATCCCGAGTTATTTAAAACTTGTTTCTAATCTATAGAAAATGTATCATTATATATTATCTATAGAAAATGTATCATTATATGATTTAAATATTTATTTAATGAATACCCAGCTGTATTTAAGAATGTTTTATCAACTATGTCTACATTATGAGTGCAATGTTATCTTGGAATTGGCGAAGCCAATTCCAAGGAATTTTAATTATGTAAAAAAAGAAAAATGGAAGCCATTATCAATAAAGGACAACCGAAATATCGCCGTGAGTACTGTAATTTAATTTTTTTTTTTCGACATTTTTGTTTAATAGAGATTTTTTCATATATGTATTTGAGAATTTTCGGATATCAGTACCGTAGGTTCATTTGAACGTTCAGTTAAAAAAAGTTATAAGTTTCTCAAGTCTTGAAACTAATACTTGTGCTTCAATTCCAAAGTGCACATTGATACTTAAGAAACTATTGTAAGAACTTCCGATGCTTACAACTAAAACAACTAAACGATAAACTTTTAAAGCTTCCAACAAATTACAAAACACTAATTTATATGACAGTAATTAGACCTATATGGGCATACTGATTTGAGTTCCGAGGCTTTCAATTCTTTCCTCATTCGATCCTTCATAAAATTTTTAATGCTCCTTATTATGTCACAAACAAACTACATAATTATTTTTTAGGTCCCACATCTTGGTTATTTCGCCAAAACCAAAATCCTATACTTCCATAATAAGCTCCATACTCATTTGAATCCACTAGTTTCCTGACTTGTTCCCCTCTCAATTCAAGATAATCCTCCAAGGCTTCCTTTAACAAGATGACTTAGGGACTAATATATAACTTTCATTAAGTGCTACTTTACGAATCGAAATTCTCCAAGAAATCTAATTCTAGATATATAGATTCTTTGCTACGATCCCATATTTAATTTCAGTATAAAATGTTGATCTGTTATTAATTTTCTGTTTCATAACTTATCTTCTACACGAAATAAGAATAACATCGTAACAATGGTATCTTTACAGCATTGATGAAGTTATAGTGACAATAATTGATATCGCTACCATATAGTGTCATGGCTTATCAAGGTGGTGATAAGGTTATCTTTGGCCTGGAAATTCTTATTCTTTTTCTTCTCCCTATCAATTTCTTTCAAGCAATCTTTATCCAAAGAATGTCTTCTCCAGTTTGTCACACCCATTTTCGCCAGGGCCTTTTCAGCAATCCAGCTCTCGAGGAAAGTCACCTGGAAAACTTTTTTGGACATTCTTGAGTCAGGCTTCCTTCCTAGCTATCCTAACCAGCAGTATAAATTCTTTCATATACCTTCCAATATTTTCTTAAATTTATTAGATCCGGAAATTAATAAGGCTGAATTTAACAGGAGCAACCAGCAGGCGAAGGTGGTTTCTATACATTTTCGGTATTCTATAAAGAGTATTCAAAAATCGTTTAACTACACCACACGTAAATATCGCAAACATTGGCCACTTTTTTAATATATTCGATAGAAAGAAATTTTATGATCTTCCCATCAACCATCCGTGATACCAGCTCTTGATGATCAACTGGCATAAACCTTCGACCTAGGGCGATTGAAGGGTTCGTAATAAATAAGTAAATCACTAAAATAAAATAACAGCAGTTTAAAGCCTAGGAAGCCAAAATTTGAGCTGATAAGCGGCTTATATACTGATAATACGGTTCACTCCAAAATGGCTGCCTACCCTGGCTATTGAGAGGTATGCCCCCACCACTTGTCTATAACTCCATGGTTTATTTATTTTATATTTTTATGTTTGTTACGCGATTATTACGTAAATTATGAATTTTTTTCTTTCTTTTTTTTTTTATCGGTAGCTCATACTTTAGAGGTGTTCGCATTAAAATTTTATTGAAATCAACACAACGCTTTTTAAGAAAAATTAAAAACAATTAATAAGATAATAAATCAACAATCAGAAAACACTTGTCACTGTTATATAACCTGCCGCTATAAACATATTACTCCATGGCGATTGAATCTAAATTATTAACATAAATAATTTGAATATATAAACATTAATACAGTCGCTTGCAAATAAAAATTGAAAAATAAAGTTCATTTTTTTAGGGAAAAAAAACCGACTTCAAGATTACGCATACATGTACAAACTTGAACTAAAAAGTAAAAAAATAATATTTTAATTGCTTCAAAACAAAGAGAATTAAATGACAATCAAGAAAGTTATCGATAGTTATATACCTACTAACAATTTATGATCAGTTATTTTTGGAGTAAGTACCCTCAAATAAAACAAATACAATTCGATAAGAAATGGTAATTGTAAAGATCTCCTCACTATTTCATAACTGCCACAACGCTGCCTCGTGCCATATTGTTGCACGTTGATGTTGTTTGTTGCAAAGGCAGGATTAAACTGCCCTCCTTGGCTGTCACCAACTCTAAAAATAACTGAACATAAATTGTGAATAGTATATAAGTATCAATAATTTCGTTGATTGTCCTTTAATGCTCTTTGTTTGAAGTAATTATAATATTATTAATATATTTATCATCTAATAATTATTTCATAATTTGTAATTATAATATTATTTGTTACTTTTTAGTTCAATTTTTTGTTATTAAGTTCCACCCGGAAAAAAAGTAAATGTATTGACTTGAATTTAAGTCTATTAAATTGAATTTAATCTTAAAATTCATTTACTCTAAAACTTTGAAAGGCCATATTAGCTTCTCAGTTGAGGCACGTATATTCGTTTTATCTTGATTCCCTTTTAGTCCCGTTGCTTCACCGTGATTATTGATCTCCAGGAACATTTCTTTAAAATATCTGACATTCCTAGCTACCAGACGTACATACTCCATCGGCGTAATAAGCATATATTTTAATATACTATACTTCTGCAGCAGCACTGTGGCTGACTTTTTTGCATTATTAAGCTCAACTTTCTCACGTAAGAGTCAGGAGAACGACTGATTTATATATGTGCCTCGCAGTCTCTATAACTAGTTCTCAGGGACCGATTATTTTGTTGCAAATCTGGAAAGAAGCTTGACTGTCTTTAGAAATTCTATGAGATATCTCTGTGCCAATTTTAAAAGAGGAACTTATCACGTTTCCTAAGTGAGTAGACACTGGCAAAACCTTGATACCTGCCTATTGCATATTCGATATTTTCGTTACAAAACCTTGCTATTAGAGGTATTCTTGACTATTCCTTTGCGGTATAGATATGCTTACCATTCTATTATCGCTTCATACACTGTCAGAATTCAACTTATAATATTCCTTTGGGGTTACTAATATGATTTATTTGGCAGGTATGTCAAGCAGAAGTTAAGAGTTGCGGGATTCCTGAAGAAATTACTTTAAAACTTCAGCAATACTAAAAACCATATAAAAATGACATCAAAGGGTGAGTATGATTGTGAATATTTAAAACTTTACCCAAAATAACGAAAAATTAAGTAATTTCTTTAAAAAAGTTGCAGAAGAAGAGAAAACTGAAAGCATTCGTAAAAGTTCGGAACGTAGCTCATTACATAAAGAAATTATGAGCAAGTCTCATATTTTGGAATGCCGGATACAAGAAGGATTTAATGTTGAGAACAATATGGCGGGCTGAAGCAGGAAAAATTAATGGAACTATTTACAGGAGGTAATTACATTACATTCTTTATTGATAGATCGTTTCTCTAATTAAAAAAAAATATTTATCTCATGTCCCAGGTATCCCAATAATTTTATTTCCTCTATTATTATAATGAGCCACTGACAAATGGTAAACTAACCATAATCTGGGCTATACTCAGAATGAGGCAAAACATTTACTTCTTGCAGTTCCGACAATGTTTCGTTCGACAATCAAGAACGATTTGCAGGAGCATGATCATGTTACGAAATGGCTTGGTTCTTTTTGACCAAAGCGTGGTTCTTTGCGCTAAAAACTCGCAAAACCTTATCTGTTCACGTTAAAGGGTTGAAGCTATTGCCCGACCATCAATAACACGCTCCAATTGCGAAACGCCTTCGAAGTTCCACTTAACACTGAAGCCATCACATTTTTCACAAAACGAACCAAATTGCAATATTTCTATGGACTCTCCTTTTTTTCATTTTTTTTTTTTTTTTTTTTTTTTTACACATTTTTTTTTTTGGTGGCTGCTTTAGCGGTTTGGCTATTTTCCCAGTAATATCTCAAACGCGAATAACGATTTTTTTTCTTCTGATATTGCATGTCACCTATGATGGCAAAACAACTCTTGAAGAGTCAGGGCCTCCCATAGCCACACTATCTACCCCCCGCAGGAGAGGTCTACCCACTTTTTATCGTCCAAAAAAGGGGCTTTACCGGCATTTAATTATCACACATTCTTGCAACACAACAAACTGCTCGTCGTTACAGACTACTTCAACATTTACTAGACAAACGCTCACAGCTCCCAATTAATTACAAAAAATTCATTTACATGACTGTGATTAGACCTATTTGGACGTACGGAATTGTGCTTTGGGGCGCTACTAAACTATCCAATTCATCTTGTATCCAATCCTTACAGTCTAAAATCCTTCGAAAAATCTTCAATGACCCTTACTTTGTCACCAATAAACTTATCCCTGAAGATCTTAATATTTCCATATGTTGCGGATTTAGCCCAAACCAGATACCTATCGTTCCATAACCACTCGAATCCACTAGTGTCTCAACTTGCTTCCCACTCCATTCCCGATAATCCTCTGAGGTGTCTGAAAAGAAGATGGCCTAGAGATCTTCTTGATTAGAATTTTTATTGAAGAGCTACTGATGAATAGTTCTTTTCAAGTTTTTACATGTCCTTGTAAACATTTTGACACATTTGCTTAATGTATATTTGTACAGTTGTAAATTTCAATAAATTAATTTTTTTTTAAATTTTACAACATGCTCTGCCCTATCTCTGTACAACATAGATATGCTTAAGCTCAGCGTTTTTTCTCAATCTCTATACACTGTTGTCACACACAAATACAAAAATCCTATTCAGAATCTTCCTTTCAAATCTCAATAAGGACGATTGATTTTGCATAAGCGTTTTAAAAAAGTGAATGATCCCATATAGCCTAATCAAGTGAAAAGGAATTAAAGAAATAGTCAAAGTAAACATCTACATCAGTACTACGAACAAAAACATCTTGGGTTGTGTTCATCCAACGAGACTTTTGTCACGACCTAGTATTTTCAATTTCTGCTTTTAAAATTTATATATGTATAATTATGGACGCAATAAGATTTTCTTTCAATATGCCTATAATTGGCAGTAATTGTAAGAGTTAACATAGAAGTTTAAGAACAGTTACTAATTAAGAGGTAAACATTTTTTTTTTAAATTCAGATGCCCCAGTCATTGGTGTTAGCGATGCTCTGAATCAAGAAAGCTCCTCCACTGGAGCACAGGCTGAACTACCGCCCGCTAACCACCAACTAGACGTCGCTGATGATCTTGATCAAACTAATGTAACGAATATTGAAGTAGATAACTCAACAGAACAAGAAGAACTATTAATTTCTTCAATAACACAAATAAGCGATAGTAATTCAAACCAATTCATAATGGAGAGCCACATCTTCAGCTGCTATTCCTTGCCTGAGAGAGTTACCACACCTGACACGTATGTCTAAGAAACATTATTTGATAATATAAAAATATACCGATGGATTTGACTAGGTCCAAGATTTATGTAGGAATGCAAATTTGTTTGCATAATTATTTCAAATATATGAGTTGATATCTATAATATATAATTTGGCATATTTATATATTTCACATTTATGTCTTGTTGTTCCGTTGCACTACATCCCTGTGTTGGACTTGCCTTGCCGGACGATAAGAGCTCACTCTAACAAGAGCCTTCTTTCAATTTGTTACTCCTAACGCTTTATGTCGCCAACTGCGTCCTGTAGCTAAAGCCTTCTGGAGCGTCCTCTTCTTCATGTGCCATACATTTTCGCCAGTAACAGTCTTCATGGGTTCCGTAACTCAGACATTTTTATCCAGTGGCCTAACCACTCGATACATCTTGCCTTTATATCATGTGGCCTAACCACTGGATACATCTTGCCTTTATATCATGCGGCCTAACCACTCTTGCCTTTATATCATCTTGCCTTTTTATATCATGTGGCCTAACCAACCACTCGATACATCTTGCCTTTATATCATGTGGCCTAACCACTCGATACATCTTGCCTTTATATCATGTGGCCTAACCACTCGATACATCTTGCCTTTATATCATGTGGCCTAACCACTCGATACATCTTGCCTTTATATCATGTGGCCTAACCACTCGATACATCTTGCCTTTATATCATGTGGCCTAACCACTGATACATCTTGCCTTTATATCATGTGGCCTAACCACTCGATACATCTTGCCTTTATATCATGTGGCCTAACCACTCGATACATCTTGCCTTTATATCATTTGGCTTCGATATCTTGCCTTTATATCATGTGGCCTAACCACTCGATACATCTTGCCTTTATATCATGTGGCCTAACAACTGGATACATCTTGCCTTTATATCATGTGGCCTAACCACTCGATACATCTTGCCTTTATATCATGTGGCACTCGATACATCTTGCCTTTATATCATGTGGCCTAACCACTCGATACATCTTGCCTACATCTTCGCCTTTATATCATGTGGCCTAACCACTCACATCTTGCCTTTATATCATGTGGCCTAACCACTCGATACATCTTGCCTTTATATCATGTGGCCTAACCACTCGATACATCTTGCCTTTATATCATGTGGCCTAACCACTCGATACATCTTGCCTTTATATCATGTGGCCTAACCACTCGATACATCTTGCCTTTATATCATGTGGCCTAACCACTCGATACATCTTGCCTTTATATCATGTGGCCTAACCACTCGATACATCTTGCCTTTATATCATGTGGCCTAACCACTCGATACATCTTGCCTTTATATCATGTAACAACGGCCATGTGGCCTAACCACTCGATACATCTTGCCTTTATATCATGTGGCCTAACCACTCGATACATCTTGCCTTTATATCATGTGGCCTAACCACTCGATACATCTTGCCTTTATATCATGTGGCCTAACCACTCGATACATCTTGCCTTTATATCATGTGGCCTAACCACTCGATACATCTTGCCTTTATATCATGTGGCCTAACCACTCGATACATCTTGCCTTTATATCATGTGGCCTAACCACTCGATACATCTTGCCTTTATATCATGTGGCCTAACCACTCGATACATCTTGCCTTTATATCATGTGGCCTAACATGTGGCACTGATACATCTTGCCTTTATATCATGTGGCCTAACCACTCGATACATCTTGCCTTTATATCATGTGGCCTAACCACTCGATACATCTTGCCTTTATATCATGTGGCCTAACCACTCGATACATCTTGCCTTTATAAGCCTAATAATATCTGGTTCCTTACATCCCTCTGTTAATTATTGATTTGTTCTAATTCTGTATCCCAACTGCCTCTGAGGCTGGACCATAAACACTCCGCATAATTTTTCTTTCAACTATACCAAGAATTACAGCTGCACTAAGGACAGATGTTTCTGCTGCATAGTCATAATAGCCCTTATGAGAGTTTCATTAACTCTGATTTTAGTTTTAGATAACAGAGATGATTTTAACGGGTGTTAATTTCCATATTAGGTAAGGTTGTCTGTCTTCTTTTATTAATTTCACCCTTCGGCCTCATTCCAACGCCGGCAATCCTCTGCTTCTCTTTACATCAGCTACCTTTCAGGGAGAGTTATATTTCTACTGCCCCAATCCTATGGATTTTATAAGTTTTGGGACTTTTTTGACACGCTCTAGCGCTGTAAGTCTTGTTCGAATAGAAAATTTGAAGATATTTTCGCGGTTTGAAATTTGATGGAGAATTGTTTTGTTATATAACATTTGTCACTAGGACCTTCCGTGCAGGATCTGTATTGGTTTGAATGAAAATAATAACGTTGTAACGTTTTTTTCTCACTCAAAAATTCAATATTTTGACACGCTCTAGCACTGTCGGTGTTGTTTGGATAAAAGATTTGATGAAGGTTACCTTATCAGAAATTAATTATAGAATTATTATGTTTCATAGCATTTATCGCTAGGGCCTACAGTTTAGCAGCTACATAGTTTGAATGAAAAAAGTCACGTTTGAAACCGCTATTCTTTCTCAACTTTGTTTTTTTTTTTTTTTTTTCGAATAGCCATTGATTCCTAATTTAATCTAATTAATGATTTAAATAATTTAAACCTTTTAATTCTAAAATTTGAATTGATCAAAATAAGGAAAAAGTTGAGAAGGATTTTAAAATGTAATCGGAAGTTGTAATTGGAAGTCAGGAAAAGATTTACCTTTTTTTTTTTTCTATAAAACTGAACGTTTGGGTAGCTTTATTAGACCACTGTCAAATAAATTATTCATTGTCACAGAAGGCATTTTGAACAGCATATGGTCGTTAATCGTGATTCTGGTGTTTGAAATGATATTGACGTTGTTACTGCTGATGATTTAAAAAAAAAAAAAAAAAATACTGTATTAATAACAGTTTATTAAATATGAAAAATCTAAAGAATGAATATTGCCATTTATTGGGAATAAAAATCTCTTGTCCTTTTAGCTATTTTATTGTTATTACTTTTTTAACAATTTGGTTTAATATTTTACTGAACAGTATCATACAGCATATTATAATATTTTATATGGTATATTTCAATGTTTTGTGTTACGTCTGCACATGCTAGATACTTCTGCAGAATCTGCCACCAGAGAAGTCTCTCCGAGCCTAACCTTTCGCCATGCAATTGCAGAGGAACGATGGGGCTGATTCACAGAAGCTGCTTGGAGCAATGGTTGGCTACAAGTGACTCCAACAAATGTGAGCTCTGCCACTTCACCTTCACAGTCGAAAGGCAACCCAGGTTAGACTGATATTCGATTAATGATGATATAATTAAAAGATTCTTAACTGAAATATAACAATAATAAACTTTGTAGGTTCGGCATTTTCAAAGCACTTAGACTTTGGTGTATATCAGAGGAATCCAGGAGTGATCGGCTTCACTTGGCCCTCGACATTATACGGATGATCGTATCTCTACCAATCATCTTTTTGATCAACCATGTCACTGCAGCTCTTTTCGATCTTTTTCACTTAGAAGATACAGAAGGCTGCGATTTCTATTCATTTTTTCAAAGCATTGAATCCCAATTAAACGTAATATACATGTGAATATATTATAAATATTTTCAGATTAAGTAATATTACATTAGTTTGTTTATTTCGTTTAACGTCACTTTATGCTGCTATGACTAATCGGGCGATGCTACGGTGGGAGTCCTAAATTTTGCCTATAATTAGGGTAGGGGTCTTTAACGAGTACCTGGCATCGCACAGGCTCGGGACCCTTATTTGACGCCCCTTCCGAAGGATAGCATAGCTAAGGAATTTTTACTCCCTTTAAAAAATCCTAAGGTCATCTGCCGGGCAGCGAACCCGCGATCTTGGGTTTGGTAGGTTGCTATGCTAACCACTACACCACAGGTGACCCCATATTACATTAGGACTTCCGATAATCTGGAAGGTAGAGAAGCCAATCCCCTTAACTAAAATTCAACTTATTCAAAACATCTTCTTGTATTGAGCAAATATTACTACTCCAAGTCTTCGTTTATAATTTTATCTGCATATAGGTCGATGTAGAGATCACACTAAGTAAAATTAACTATTTTATTTATTAACTATGTAAACTATTAACTAGTTTATTTTTCAATTGTTATGAAGATAAAGAAAATAATCATAAGAAGATTTAATCCTAAGACAAAGTTGAATTTAAATTGAAACCTTCATTAACGTTTAATATTCTTAATCCTTTTATGGAATAATGTTTATCAAAATATTTTGGCATTTTGGTTCTTCTGTCTCCAAGTCTTATTACTCATTATACATCTAACAATTAGTCTTGTGCTTTTATTGCTTACAATAAATTCTCTATTTAGATAATACGCGTATCGTGTTAATTACGACTAATCTTTAATTTCATTATGTATATCAAATGTCTCAGCCTTCCATTCATTTCTTTTAATTTCAACAAAAATTATTGAGAAAATCAATCAGGACTACAAGATAAAAAAGCCGCTTTAACTTTTTTTTTAATTTTACAGTTGAGAATTTTTTTAAGAACAGTCTAAAAAAAAGGGTGTTGGTTTCATACATATGAGACGTTAAAATGAATTAGAAACCTTTTCTGAGGTAACCTGGCATCTATTACAACCTTGAAAATATAAAAATATATTTTCTATCTTAGAGAAATAACTTTAAACTTCCAACAATTTGTTTTAATAAAAACGGGATTTTTCATGCATTGACGCTGAGATTTGAACAACTCGAAAGATGGTATGGAATTTTAAAATAAAAATGCCCAAATTAATTCAATCAGAAAGTTCAAAAACAAGGTTTATCGCAATTTCTCGCAGTCTTAGAATTGGAGGTTGTTGGCGTTTTAGCTCCTTTTAGCCTTGATGTGTTCAGTCATTTCGATTAATGACAAATTTTTGAAACTGTTATCACTGGCTAATTCAACGCCAGGAATAATAATGATTTGAAGTAATTAACTATAATGGCATATCATAAATTTTGAAAAATAATTTTAATGTTTTGGGATTACAATTGTAATGGACAATGTCAAATTAGGAATTAATAATTTATTTGCCCCTTCTATTGGTATGGTTTTTCATTTCATGTAAAACGTACCAATAGAAACATCGGTAGGTTTGAGTAAAACATTTCTACAACAAAATTTATACTTTTTGACTAATCCATGAGGAGAGGAAAAAAGACTTTTATCACAACCTAGGATTATTATTATAACTATTGTTCAAAGCATTATTGTTAGTGAAATTCATCATATACCTAACACTATTATGTAACATATCATAAGATTAATATCTATTTAGTTTCTGGTCTGTAAATAAATCTCAAACCTTAATATTAAAATTACTACTCAGATTAATAATAACATTATGCTGAAGATTCCTTCCTTGAAAGATGTTGTCATCATTACTGGGCGTATAATGACGTACCTGAGCGTCGGGTTCACATCAGCTGTGGACATCTTTGCTGTTGGATGGGTTATCTCGAGGATCGAAGAGCACTACAGCATCTGGCAGAAGTGGTACAGGACTCAATCCATCGTCCATGTCATACTCCCAGGTTGCGACGAAGAAATATTGGAAAATAAATAAAATGATTTTATGATTAAATTTGTAATTTATAGTAACTCAGATATACAACGAGGGAGTTAAAGTTTTTCTTTAATTTGTAGTAAGCTGACCAGACAGTTTTTCAGAATAAGTTCTAAATCAGATTATTGTAATGAATTATTAGCATGCGTTCAGCTCGAATGAATGTAATACGCACGGTTGAACGTAATACCCCAAAACGGAACGTTAAATGCAAGCCAATGGTTTTAATTTTAACAAGTATATCCCCTTATCCCTATTGATAACCTCTGTACCTGCTCCTCGACCAAAGAGCTCCATAAATGCTGCCTCCACTGTATGAAGCCTCGTTATTGTACAACTCTTGACTTATTTATTGTTTCCTTCAGTCTGATATTCTGAACAATTATATATATCAAATTTGCAAAGATAGGAAAAAGTGTGCTTTAACATACTTTCCCCTTTCTAAGCCCAACGAATAAGATAACTGCTTAGTTTCCAGATAACACATTAAATTGTTACTAAGTTTTGTACGTGATCCTTCAACACTTAAAATTCTAAGAGTGATTCATTTTTAAACTCGTTATTTGGCGCCCAAATGGGGGACAGAAAACATATGGAATTCACTATTCCAATCTATTCCCGGATTTCTCTGTTCACAACAGGGCAAATACACAACAGAACAGTATACTACACACTTACACTGAAGACCCGGTCGTCGGAATCCAACAAACCACCAGTTGTCTCGACACTCAGTTTTCTTCTTCAACTGGTAGATTTACATACATCCGTCACAGTTTATCTTAGTTCCAAAAATTCATTTTCGTCTCATTCTTCTTACTTTAATAATAGAGCAGAGTCTGATTGAACTTTTGACTTGTTTGATACATAGATTAGTTACTACAGAAATCATTTGAGGCGTTAATTTCCAAAATCTGATAAGTCTAATTTCCAGATTTTTTTATAGATAGTTTTTCTACTACACTATCTTTGAGAAAGGTTTTCTAAAAAAAGTAGTTAAATGACACAAAAAAAAAAAAAAGGCTATACGAAAAATAAAGCCTCATCCTATTTTAGTCAAACCTTTAACAAGCAGCTGTGAAAAATTTTGAATAATGGACTTCAACAATTGACTGGTTTTTTAATTCTACGCTTCATATATAGTAGGAAACTATACACACTTCAATATATTTCAATATTCCTCCTTTATTAAAAACGTTCCTCTTGACAAATTTTATTATATCAAATAGCTAAATGTTATCTCATTTATCGGCAAACTATCTATCGCATAATGACCAAACAGCAGCTTAATCAGCTTAATAAAATGATGATCAAGGATATAAGAATTTCAAGCGAAGGATTGAATTGTTGGTTTCTCCTACAGACTCTTCTAAAGTATTATGATACCTCTTGCAGGGAGACTTCAACAGGGCAATTGTTTGAAGTTGAAAACCATAATGATCATAAGACATATGGATTTTGGATGTTTATGTAATCATTATTCAATTTTCGAATAAATAAGTTAGGTATATTAGATATTTAAAAAAAAAAAGTTTGTATCGTTTATTTGCAGTAGCTTCTCTCAACTTAGGATATTACCAGTTCTACGACCATCTGCCCCTCATACCATTGATACCAATGGCTAAAGTATAAGTCCAGGATGTGCATCTTGGTTGCGATATAGTCAAGTGTAATCGGTGTAGCAACAGCTAGCGTGAAGATTTTCAGCACCTTATTACCAACATCTGACAGGTCCTGAAGTCATCATTAACTTAATTACAAATATAAGAAAAGATTAAGTCTATAAATATATTCGTGTAAATATATAATTTTAAATTGGAGAAAGGGAGATAAACATGAAGAGGTGTTTTATTGAATTAATATTACAATCTGTCTCACTTTGGGGCAATAAGTATAATGGATTACAAATAATTCCTCATCTAACTCCCAATCTAATTAGAGCTCTGCAAAAGGACCGACGCACGTAGGGGTTTTATACAAATTTAGCTGGCCAAAATTATTTAAAGGGGTAAAGATAAGACACCTCAACATGATCTGAAAGATGCCTATTAGCATCTAACCAGGTAAGAGCAGGTGATAATGTTTCAGTTGCGCTCAGAGCATAATAGGATTAAGGCGCATTTGTATATGAAGTTGAAAATGGAAGACAGCGCCCTAGGTGAATGAGGAGCAGAGGAACAAACTACAGACCATATCCTGCAATGATAGAACTCCACGCCTCCTACCAGAGGCAACAGGCACGGCGCCCATCCCCACCGATCTGGAGGCGAAGCTCTGTGGAACCCTTGATGACCTCAGGAGGACCACCGCTTTCCTTAAGTTACTTTCCGGCTTAACCATCCAAACGAAAGAATAAAGAATCCAATCATACAGTATGACAATGTAAACAAATAAAGTTAAATTAAATTAAAAAAAGAAACTTCGAACTACAGAAAATAAACTACTTTAAATAATAATATAAAATAAATTAATAATAAAATAAATAGAAATGATGCATTGGGACAAAAGGTTCTGGGGAGTCCCAACAACTGCAATCGGAAGGTTGGATCGGAGCAACCTTGGAATCCTTCTAAAATAAAATTCAAAAAGAAATTCTTTTTAGGCACTTTAAATGTAAATTCTCTACTCAAGAAACGGTTTAGAAAAATCTGCAATAGAGGAAAGATTGCATAAAATGGAGAGAGCATATGGTATTACCAAAGATCTTTGCAATAAAAATGCCTATCCAAAAATGTAAATATAAGACATTACAACACAGTAGTGAAGCCGGAGTGCCTTTATGCAAGTGAATGTCTTGCATTAAACTATAATTTGGATAAATTGGTTGGAAGTTACGAAGTAATACTGAAATATATCGAAATGCAGAAAATATATCAGATGTAATGAGAAAAATAAGATTGATGTTTTAGTGGAAACTGATAGTAGATTGACAAGTAAGATTTTCAGATGTCTGAGGGGTAAGAAATCAACATCAAGCTGGGTCAATGAAGTAAAAAGGGATTTTAAAAAAAACAATATAAAAATGGAGGAAATAAATAATAGAGAAGACTTTCGGCGAAAAGTATTGAAAATGGAGGGATTCCAGGGCAGGAAAGTGGAAAGGACTGGTGCAAAATGATCTGAGGACAGAAAGAGGAAACATGGTGAACAGATGAAAGCATATTGGAAGAAAAGAAAATAAAAAGTAAGAAAGAATTGAAATTGGCACGTGGTTCTCTGCTGGCCCATTCGAAGAGAAAAAAAAAAAGAAATGGAAAAAAAAAATTAAATACAATCACAGTATATACACGAATCTCGGGAAACCCTGAACCAAGCAACACCCGACGCAAGTGATCCCATCGCTGCTCACTAAGTTGCGTCACTAGTGACAAAATCCGGTGGAGGCTGAAGGAGAGCGCTATGACACATTCGCTCATGACTTGAGGGGAGAAACTATTGCTAACCTTTGCCAGAACTCCATCAAAATAAATATTTTAAATATAACTCTAAGCCACTGGCATTTTAATTTCCGAGTAATAAGGATGTGTGGAATCGGGTAATGAATGTTTCAGAGAGTTTGGATGGTTGGAAAGGTTTTGATTGAATTTCGAAACATTAATGGGAATGAGGTCGAGAATAAAAGGATGAATATTGAAACCATTGTAAGAGAATTAAATTTGAAAATGTGAAATCTGTCTTTAAGGGCTATTCTTTCTCAGGTATCGTCTACGGCTCACAGATAGAAAATATTTTTCCCTGAGTTAATCATCTCCACCTATTGGTTTTTATTATTTGATGAAGTGATCATGATCAGTTCATTAAAAACAGCTGTAAAATCTATATTGTACCTTGAGGGTTAATTACATTGATTTAAAAATAAATAAATAAGTAAACAAAATTGAGTCAAGAACAGATAAACCAAAACACAACATAATCAATAAATATGATGAATAAGTAACGATTACGTTCCAATTGAGTTCTGGCTCGATAAAAGGAGCGGCGAAATCAGTTAAGGACATGTCTTCCTGCTGGATGTTACCGAGGAATGACAGCGTCTGGTAGTTAATGACGAAGAGCAGGACAATGGCTGCCGACAGCTTTAAGACGTCCATCCCCATCACTATTCTGTCTTCCCTCGACCTTCTTAAAGTAAGCCAAACCAGAATTGCTCTAAAAATTCCGTACCTGAAAAAATTGGATTACTGACATTTAGCCGTATAGAAAGTAACAGAATCAACAACACTGACAATAAACCTAAGTGAATTGTAACTGTAACTTAAAAATACAATCCCCTACAAAATTATAGGCCACTCCCATTTCTTTGGTTATTATTGTTATAGAATGTAATACTTTCACCATATCAATTAAATAGTGTTAAGACACAGATACTTGAAAAAAATTGTTTCTTTAGAGTTCTGATTTAAGTTGCTAGCGGAATATCTAAAACATTAATATTTACATGCGACAAAAGTATAGGCCAGTCTCAGTTCTTATCTAAATCGAAGTGCAATGTAATAGGACATAACGTCTTTGAATTTCATCTAATTAAATTTAATCTAGCAATGCCAAGAGGATTTATCTGCGAGTGAAAAGGACATAATTAAAATATAATGCGATAGAAATTGGACAATATTGAAAATCACTCGCACTTTAAATAGAATAAGGCATCTCAATAAGGAATTTCCTTAGGCTGGGCAAGGATTATAGTCAAAAGAAATAGACTGGTAGGTTCATGGCAACAACTGTGCGAGAATAGTGAACTATTTTACACCAAGAGTCCAACTATTCAGCCTCAACGAAAGAAAATTGAGAACAAGATCGCGTCCAAACGAACATCAATGGAGGTAACTCTTAGTAAATGTACTCTATATGTATTGTCCAACGTATTTTACACAAAACGAGTCATTTAAAGCTTCTTAAACTGACAGCAAGACTTCCTCTTTCAAATGCACACAAAGCCAGCAAAACAAAATTTGCCTCCAATCATGCCTTTTGCCAGAAAAAAATAAAACTTTTATCCTCAGTGATTTAATTTGGATAGTCTTGATGGATTTCGATACTACTTTCATGATTTGTGAAGAGGAAAAATATTTTTTAGCAAACCTCTAATGGAAGTGGTGTCATTATTTAGGCTAGGATAGGTTACTACGGAAAGACAGAATTAATATTTTTTTAAAGCATAATTGAATGGAAAAAAAGTATATAGATTGCATCCAGGAACTGATTGTTTAAAAAGGACAAGAACTTACTCTGTTTGGGATCATCTTTCAGTAAAACTATGCACCTGGCAACATAAACAAATTTTGGCAGCCAAATATATGGCCATTTTATCTTGGTCAGCTAGATTTTCAGATCTGAAGATCATTGTGAACTTTATAGTCAAGGGAAAAACTTGTTAGACTAACTCAAAACTAGCATCGTAGAAAAGTGGACCGATATTCGCCAAAAGTTTATAAAAAAAAACTGTTTAATCTCTCCCAATAAGATTGGCTGAGGTCTTGAAGAGAAACAGTTGATCAACACATTACTGTGAGGAGTACAACTACTAAGAGCTAGTAGATAAATAAACTGGCCTACATTTTGTCGTGGTCATTTGTATGTTTTCCTTTTTACTCGAATAAAATATAAATTTGTGTTATAAATATATTGGTTTACGTTTGTCATTTAAAAAAAAAAAACCTGTACCACTTACAACCCGTGAAGGTTCTCGGGTTCAGTACTTAGGTAAGCTGTACTGTTTCTGAGCCATCGGTTGTGAAGGTGATTTGGCCAGGATTCACGATCAACCGCCTGGTATTTCACCCAATTAAGGGTACCCACTTATTAAGAGGCTGGGTGTGCCCCGGGAGGTGCCCCGACCTCGAATTCGATCCACAGCTGAAATGACAGAATATAAATTTTCTGCCATCAGTCGGACTTGAACTCGGGCCCGGGAGCATGGTAGTCAAGGGCCTTACCCACTGAGCTACCGCGCCTCCCTAAGTTTGTCATTTGCAAGATTATAATAACCCAAAATATTTTTTAAAAATTTCATTTATCGTAAATAATGTTTGATAAAAAATGGGGATGGCTTATAAATTTGACAGGGTAAGTCGTAAATTGACTATCATTGCCTACTTATGTTTCTTCTTGAGGTTGAAGCTGTATCCGCAGAGCTCGCACTTAGCAAGCCGGCTGGAGGCCAACCATTGTTCCAAACAGCTCTTGTGGACTAGCTGGAGAGTTCCTTTACAGGCGCAGAGGGAGAGGTTCGGCTCTGAAAGATTCCTCTGGTAGCAGATCCTGCAGGCGGAACTACAAAGAAAATGGTACGAAATTCGACCTTTTGAAATATAATAAAATGAGACTCTAATAACTTTTCACAAAAAAAAATCTCAGTTTCCTATAGTTAGGACATAGTTTTCAATTCAATACATGGAATGTTCTTTAATTTATTCAAACATTACCTGTGAAATTGTTATACTTATATTTAATCATCATGAGGGTTTACAGCACAAATACATACGAGTCGGGAGTCGTTTGCCTTCCAATCGCCTTACTGTTGGTCCTTGGCAGGATTTCAATTGCACTGTGTTCACATCTAATGTTGGCAGCTTCTAGACCAATATAAATACAATAAGTAACTGTATTTTTCTTTTTTTAAATAAACCTGATTCCATACTACTTACTACTAAATTACATGACATATAAATATTAATAGATAGAAATATGCTATACGCATGGTGTCTGTACATAATACTAAGTATAGTTTCGAAGAATTAACCATAAGATGAATGAGGAAAATTATAGCAAAAAATCGAGGAAACCCTCTCCCTTTCCCTTGGAAGAAGGATGGTTTCATATTTATTTCATTTTCTTGGGAACGGTAAATCTGTAGTATTACAAAGATATTCTTCATTTAATAACAAAAATATATTCATCACGCAGTAATTCAGAATCGCAATCTAACGAACCAAAAAATATTCGAGGAAACAAATTCTATTGGCAAATCTATCTTTTGTGTTACATTTTATTTTAGAATGTCTTTTGTTTTGTCCCAGAAAAATGCACTAAGTTTCTGTAAAAACAATAATACTCAACATAGACAAATTAAATCCTGATTGTTTATTTGACCTGAAAAATTTAGTTATTTCTTTAATTTAAGACTTAGGGAGTTATTTAATGGCGTATATCTCTACACGTAAGTTTTTGTGAATAATTTCATCAGGTAATGCGATTTCAAAAGTCTTCTATCGCAAACAATAATGGAGTAATTTCAGTTAAAAAAAAAGTATATAAATATATATATATATATATATATATATATATATATATATATATATATATATATATATATATATATATATATATATTAATTCATATAAAGTTAATGGAACTGCTAAATAACTTCACAAATTGAAAAAAATGATGATTCGAGAATATATTTACAAAATATCGTTTCCCTCTTTAACGGTTTTATGACTTTTTTCTGAATGACCTCTTTGAACGCCTAAAAAGCAAAACTTAAATGCCGTAGAAGACTTTTTTTTTTTAATCGGATTAATGAAATTATGGGTCTTTCGCACTTGTTTCCCGCACTTCATTTTGAATTTATTATCATATGTTTAGGTTACGAGTAACCCAAATGTAATAACATGTCAATGAGAGATTGTTTGATTGTTCCTAATATTAAATAAAAATATTAAAAACAAAAAAATATTTTATTAAGTGTTATTCGATGTAAAATACCTTTTTCCTAAAGAAATTCTATCGCTTTTTCTTTTGTATTTATTCGAAGAATTAAATCGAACAAAGACATGTCGCGTATAATAATATATTTTTTTTTGTAATTTTTTTGCTTTTTATTTAATTATTAAATAATAGGAACATTTCATACGATCTCTCATTGACATGTTATTACGTTTGGGAAGGCTATTCGTAACTTAAACATATGATAACAAACTTATAATGAAATGCGCGGAACAAGTGCAAAAGACCCGAAATTATTAATCAATATCTGAAGCGTACAATTCCAAAACCACCTAAGCCCACTTTTGAAAATTTTCTCTGCTGGTCGACAAAGGAAAAGATCAGACTGAATTAGGAAGGGTTATTATTCTTTGTATGGCCGTTTTCAACGTGATTTATCTACTTTTGTGAGAAAACCTTCCTCAAAGCTAGGCTAGTGGAAAAAATATTTTTAAAAAAATCAGGAAATTAGACTTTTCCCTGGTTTTGGAATTCCACGCCTCACTTATTAGTAGAAATATACGCTTCGCGGAAATATGTGGATTCGAAATTTTAGACATATTCCGTTAGAATATAAATTATTTTAAATACAATGATTTAATCTAATAAAAATTATAATACCGAAACATGGAACATACCCAGAAAAAAAACGAAATGTTTTGGGCAGCGTTGTTAATTTCTTATCTCTATTTAGTTAATTTATTTTGTTTTTGTTTTTGATTGTATTGCTATTTTTACAAACGTTTTATTTTAAAATACTGATATTGATAATTTTTTTACTAGATGAATGAATGAATAAAGTTATTTATTGAATACGCGTCACGCTTGTTACAATAGAGCTTGGCCAATCTAGTAACATATATACAGCAAAATACACATGTTTAGGTACATATTTACAAGAAAATAAAAAATAGATCCATTTGATTTTAGACATATAAAACAAAATTTCTTAATTAACAATATTGTTTGATATAACATAATTTCCTACTTAATTTAGTGGTTTTATTATGTACAAGTAAACAATTTAAATTATGCCAACAAATCGAAACTAAAAAAAAAAAAAAATTATATTTTATTATTGTTACTAATTCTCTTGGTTGTTATGTCATTATTCGTTCAAAAGGAATGTTCTAAGTTTAATAACATTTGTAATTAAATTATATAATACGTTAATTTGTTGTCCATCTTCAATTGTTAAAATCGTGGCTATATTATGGGGGACTTTTTTATTTAATTATTAATTTAAAAAATCCGCCTGAGTATTAGGTATTGGGGGGGGGGGGGGGGCAGTTGAGGGGCCACTTTTTTTACTCATTGTTATAATTCTTTATGTGATATAAAGCTATAAGTAAAATTTATTTTGTGTCTTTTATTTTTTAACCATCTGACTCTTATTGAAGATCCTGTGAAACATAAAGAAGGTATGTTTAGTACATAAATATCAACAAAAACATATTTTTTATATAAATAAAACCTCAACAATATGCTTCCTTGATGCTCGTATTTTATTGTATTTTTTTTTTTCTGATCCGTTTCTTGTTGAAACCACTAATTGTGTTTCGACATACGATAGTATAGTCGACGTTGCAAATAAAAGACACAAAATAAATTTGTTTTATTTAATTATAAAATTATATTCCACCATCTTGCCCTTGATCATGCTAAATTTCAACTAATCATATGCACACTAAATTGAACACTTACGATCTTCAATCGATTCTGAAACGGCAGGGGCCTCCATTGTCCTTGTCATTGACTGAACCTATTACAAGATAAACGAAATAAGTAACTGATAACTTTGTTAATGCGCAAAATTTCACAAAATATCATTTTGAAGGGGAATTGAAAGGTTAGTTCAGCTGTATTCTTTTCATAGGCTATTCTGCAATAAGGGGTTTCATCTCAACGAACAAGATCCTTCGTAATCCTGAACTAATGAACCACGGTCTTTGAGTTCAGAATGTTGTCGAGACCTTTCTGTATCATCAAGAGAATCTGTGAATCATTGAATGTAGATATCGGATTGTGTCCACCTTGCGAGCATTAACCTTATTAAACAAAACTCAAACCTGCATTTTGAAAAGTAAGCTTTGAAACTAATTACATGAGTGTTGTCCTCAATAAGTCATATTAAATATATTAAAATTGATCGCAAAATGAATTAACATACGTTATTGATATACAAAAGAGACTTCTTTTGTTAGGTCAATTCTAATGAACACATATCATCTTTGGTTAGTTATAATCTTTCAAAACATGATTTGAAAATTCTAAAATATTTAATAAAAGTTCGCAAATAGACATTTTTTTTAAGCTGAATGTTAACGTCTGCTTATGTAATCAGTCTATTACTATTATTTATGGAAACTAACTGTAACCAACGAAATCCTAACCTAAATGTTTTATCACATTAAAACAGTACTGCGGATTCAATTTTAAATATATTAAAAGTTAAATACATCAGATGTCGTTTAATAGAACAGAAGTTTCGTTCGAGAATTCCTCTCAAAGAGTGTTATGATTGAGAACATTCTTACAGGCATGAGTCCTAAATATTATAATTATTACATTAAATTCCGTTTTCTTAACATTATTATCTCAATATGTTTCTGTTTACTATATTAGTCCCAGAAGAAAACTTCTAACCGACGTTTAGAAATTAATCTTTAAGCATGTGAGTTCATGTACTTCTCATTAATTTGTGAGAAGAACTGGTACTCGAAAAACTATGCTTAGAATCGTCATCATGTTGTCTCACTATCTATTTTATATCACATAGTATAGATGGGAATACTCAGCTCCCACGGAAAGAAAGGTTAACAAGGTAAAACAAACGGTTTGTTAAGAATTAGAACACATCAAATGAAAGTATAGTGTTTTAGGAATATATAAAATCACACACAGTTCAATACACAGCACACATTGTAGTTCAACTCAGAGCGCACACAGCCCAAGTGTCACTCCAACAATATGTCAACTCCCTCAAGTCCCTCTCCTTTGTCTATTAGCAGCGTCTCCAGAAGTCTGGAGTAGTCCATGAACTGGACTATTTCCACAAATAACATTTGCATATTGATAATTGGTAACAATCAAAACAAATCAACTAAAAGATTTTCAGGAGGAATGAAAAAAAGAGGTTTTTGGAGTACGATTACTGGATGAGTGTATTCAGAAGAGATTATCGCTAAGTTTTAATATAAATCCAATCAAATCACCTTAACTGAAAAACCCTTTAAGGCTCACAAGCCGCAGATTGGTACAACTGTTGCACCAATAATAACTAAACGTATAAGATTTTCAAAATTATTTTTAACTATACCTACGACATGGCTGTGTAATGCAAAAAAAAAATTTTCCGCTTATCTGTATGATTGTATTGTTTATTTCCAAAAGGGAGCAATCTTGGTTACACTCAATTATATCAAATGACTAATTCAATTCTTCATTTTCTTTCAATTGATGATAGTAATTTCATTTGAGATTTTCCCTTTTTGTTTTGTTGCTTATTCTGATACTCCATACTAATTAAAATAATGGCAATTGCTAATGCGACTAGTTTCTAGTATTTACAAATATCAAAAGGGTTTATGTTAATATTTAAAATCGAACTTTAAAGTACAGTATCAAATTATTTGAGACATTTATAGAACACGTTTTTCAAGGTCTGACTTACCTATTTTTCCGAGAAACCAACACTCGAAAAAGAGAGAGATCGGTCAAATCCAGATTAATTTTTTGTATTTCGTATTAGGAGAAACAAAATCAAAAGGAGCCCAATAATTAGAAACTGTATCCAAGTGATAGTTTTTTTATTATAACGAGGGTTAACCTCTTATATGCTCCTATTCTTTTAATATCAAACTTCTAACGCCCTCGTGTTCCCCAAAAACGTATCGTTTTGAACAATTAGATCAGCGGTGAACATGTACCATGTTAAAAATATTTCCAAGAAGGAAATGTTCTGAGCTTTAAACGGTTAAGACATATGCCTACGACATCCATACCACTTCTTTAATAATTTTCTGCATAGACCTGTAAAACAGGTTTTCTACCAATGATTTTCTTTTATTTTTTTTAGTTTATGCTCACATTGGAGCACTTAAATCTCTACAGTCTTTACAATATTAGTTGTGATGTTTTCTCAACCTCCTCTTCTCTTTCCAGAACTTCTGAATGAAACTCATTCTTTCTGGCCACCCTCTCCTTATCCGTAATGGTGTATTGTTTTCGTTTGACTGTTTTTAATTTCAGTCTTGTATTTCTGCTTCTCAGCATCCTATTCTCTTTTCTCTCTGCAATTTGTTTCATTGTTATATTCAGATCTTTTAAATCATTCTGGACCTCAATGAACCAGTTGTTCTTGATTTTACTATTCCGAAAGAAATTGAATAATTGTTTCTGTAGTCAGGTCTCAGGTAGTCTTGATAAGTGGCCGAAAAAGGCAATTCTCTTTTTTGGCATTGTATCCGTAATTGATTCCTTTGCCCGATAGACTATTTCATTAGGTAGCAGTCTCCATTGTCCATCTGCTTAAAGTTTTTTATTGATGATTGTCCTGATGATTCTTTTGTTTATTTTTTGCATTTTATCCGTTGCTACTTTGGTATTCAACTTAAAGAGATTTTCACTTACATAAGTTGCTTCAGGTTTAACTACTGAATCATAATGTTTGAATTTGGCGTTCATCGAGAGAGATTTCTTCTTATATGTTGGCTATGTAATTCGTTGTGCTTGTCTCTGTTTTTTTGTTCCTCTCAGTTTTCCAGGATTTTATTTAATTTATTTGTTAGTTATAAATCTTAATATTTAAATTTATATATGTGTATATATATATATATATATATATATGTGTGTGTGTGTGTGTGTGTGTGTGTGTGTGTGTGTGTGTGTGTGTATATATATATATATACTAATAATAAAAAAAAAACCTGCTGATAAAAATATGTCATTTTTATTGATTCAGAATGATATCTCGTTTACAGAGATGGAAGACAAGCGCTGGACTGGGGGTTCGACGACTTGATCCGGGTAGCCAATGAGGGTGACCTTACAGTTGCGGCGGTACCAGGTGTACCACTTGCCCACGTGCGACTGGAGGCGCATCGCAACCCACGAGATATAGGCCATGTCCATCGTGATCACCATCGAAATGATCCCCATCTGTCCAAGCCTCGATATCATCGAACCCACAACTTCTAGGGTGTGCGACGGATGCTATAGTTTGAGACAAATAATAAAGAATGAAAAATTTTTATATATTTTTAAAAAATATATAAATTTATTACTTTATCTATAATCATCATAAAATAAAAAACTATAAAAACATGCTTTAATACCAAACTGAACTAAACCTGTCTTAAGCAAAACCTAATGATCTACAACTATTAGTAAACATTTTTTGGTTGGATTAGCCATTTTTGTGTTATAGACTCTTAAACATGACCAAAACTATCTTTTTGAGAAAGTTGGCAAAATTCGTCGATTTTTTACAATCGATTGTGGCTAAACGCCTAAATCAAATTCAGCTTAAGAGATGTCTTTAGACGCACAATTTAATCAACTTCAATTTTGTAAATAACACATTTTTCGATTTAAAGCATTTTTGTACATGTTTTTTGCAAAAATATGAAAAAAAGTTGGGTCTTTTTGCGCCCTGAAAATTTTCCCCTTATCAAAAGTAGTCGCGTCTTTTATATTTTATTCTCAGCGCCCATCTAGACCATACTAAATCATAAAACCTACTACTCCACTTTTTGCAAGGCAGGCCCCTTATTTGAGAGTATTTCGATTGGACTAAGTAGGATTATTAAAACAAAGTTGTGCAATAATTGCATTTCCATTGTTCCTTGACACGTGTACGAATTTTCAATACAATCAACTTGCTGGAAATTGATGAACACTACGATGCAAGATTCCGTTATTTACAGGTGAAGTTAATATAAGCTTATTAAAAAATATAGAGTTTCCTAGTATAATTTAGTAAATAAATATTTTTAGAAATAGAATAAAATACAATTAACGAAAAATTACGCCCAAAATCCAGTGTTACCATAATGTTTTCAGATCAGCCAGGATCTATGACGGCCAAATGACATCCTTGGCCACTCTCCTTTCCGAAAAATTAGTTTCCCCCCTTAAGGATATTTTGAAAGCTTCCAGGATTTAGCGATTTTAAATTTTAGTTTTCTTCCTTTTGAAAATTGGTTTAATTATTACGTTTTTTACAAAGGACACTCTCTCTTACCTTTTAATCCTTTAGATTTTCGATGTTTTGGTCCCTGTCTAAAAAATGGTGCAAAAGTAGGCAAATAACATTGGTCATACATTTAAATAAAAACCGAATACTTTGTCATAAAGTGCTCATAGCCACTTACAGGTAAAGGACAAGCGGCCTTATAGGTAAAGGGAAATAAGATGTATTTTATTTCCCTTCACTGAAAGACAAAATATTATTATTAAACACAAAATATTATTTTGTTTAATTTATACAAAATATTTCCAAAAAAGCGGTTTATATGAACTAAAATGTAATGACTGTGAAGCTAAATATATGGGAAAAACTGAACGATCGGTAAACCAAAGAGTAAAAGAACTTATATGAGCATACAACAATAAGATCCAAAATTCCAACTGCGCCATTAATCTAAATGAAAATAACTACAGATTCTAAACAGAATCGGGAGTTAAAATAATGCATCAAGTAGAAAATAGACTAATATAAAATATTTATGAATTGTTAGAAATAATAAAATCGTTCAAAACAAACCCAGATTTTTGATTAAATGACTAAATAAACATTTCCAATAGCCTCAATTTAAATTTGTTTCCAGTAGGAACGGGAAATCCAATTAGTCATAGGAAAAACCCCAAATAATTTAACCTATCTGACCCCGGTCTACCAGGCCTTTCCCCTTCCACCATGGATATATTTCAGATATATGTTAGATCTCCTCAGGTGAGTATATTTAATTTCTTGTCTTACATTTGTGAAAACTTTAGTATATGTATTCCTTGTAACCGAGTGTTAATATTTTGAAAAAAAATTTGTATGTTTTAGAACTGAAGATAAATATTTAGCATTCGAAACTAGTTTTCTAATGAAATAATTCCAATAGAAGCGGCAATTAATCCATCAATCCTAATTGCATATGTATACCAATTTAATTTCTTTTTGGTTATATTTGTATATTTACATATTAGGTAGTAATAATATCAATTGCTTAAAAAGTGAAAAAGAAAAAAAAATTAGAAAGTACGAGACAAATTGAGGTTATGAGAGAAATAAAATAAAAATAAAACCTATATTATAAATATTATGAATTATGGTTATGTTATTCATAGTTGGAATATGGTTATCTTATAATAACCCAATATATTGGCAGGAATATGTTTTTTTTTAATATAAATTATGCGTATCTCCCTCTCTCTCAACACTCTTGAAACAAACTCTTGGCTTCACCGTACCACACCAATTTGAAAGATTTCGTGTAGAGTTTGTATTATCCCCTAGGATAGGTAGAAACACTTATTGTTTGTTAGTTTATAAAATTGATTTAGATATAATTTCTTATATAAAGAAATAAATATTTTTCAGGGCATACATGTTTATAAATTATGAAAGTTAAGAGCCACTACCTAATATCCTCTAGTAAAATATATTTTAGTCATAGAGTGCCCTAAGATATAGAAATAGGTTACTTGTTGGTTTCATTTAACGTAGAATTTAATGAATTTATTCTCAATTATAGAAAAATGAACGTTCGCCGATGTGGTAGGTAAGGCAGTCGCTTCATATTTATTATTTCATAAAAAATAAGTTGCTCGTACTCACAGTTACTTTAGTTGGAAGATCTGGCTCGATACCCCTGCGAGGGAGCACACGCACCTCAGGCTGCTGCTCTACCTTCTCCATGGTGTCGAGGATGAACAAGGAGTCGGCTAACTGGAGGGCCAGGATGGTCGATAGGCCGATGATAGGGCTGATTATAAGGAGTGCCAATATGTCGATGAGGAGGTGCCGGCGTTCCCTGCTCGTCGAGTTGCTGGTCAGCCAAGCGAAGATCGAGGAAAACAGACCATACCTGGAAGGTAGAGGACGGTTTATGAGATGTCATAAAAGAATAAAGTTGTACAAGTGCACATCAGAAGAAGGTGATCTAGGATATATCCTAGATAGTCAGGAGGAAGAAAAACGTTTCAAGCTGACTTACAGGTCATCCTTCGTGCTAAAATTAACAAAAAACTAGATGTAACCGAACATATATCGGCTTGTTTGCTATACAGCCGGCTCCACACATTCGTGTTATGCCAATGTTCGCCGAAACTGTTTCGCGTTATGTCATAACAATATGTCAACACCTACTCACACTAGCAGTGTATAAAAAATAAAATGGGCAAAGCCCGTTAAAACGCATCTATCTACCATTTTTTAATATTTTGTTAGGACCCATAAGGATAGTTAAAATCCAAGTTTGCAACCTTCAAAAGCTGGAGAGATTTTTGTAGTACTTGATAAACCGCGAAATTTTAGCACTATTTTCGTTTTTTATTTATAGCTCGTAGAATTAACTTGGCATAAACAGTATTAAAGAGTACTAAATTTATGATAATTTTATTCTAACCACGACTCTGTAGATTGATTGGTTGCGGAGATACAGCTCTCCAAAATATTGAGATTTTTCACAAAATTTTTCCGTTGAGTCAGATTCTCAGCTGCATATTCACACGGGAACTGGTTTCACAAAAATTTCTTCAGGAAAGAATTCAAAGGAAAATGTATTGCTGGTTTTAAAACTATGTGAGGAACTTGGTAGTTTTGGGGACATTGCTCTTAACATTCACGTCTATAATTACATCTTTTGGTGAAGGAAACTCTATGCTTAACTACAAGGCATCAAATTATGTAATTATGTCATCCTATAAATTATAAGGCATTGACCCCAAACGCATGAATTCCTCCACTCACTTGGTAAAGGGTCCAGGAAGTACTTAAGGTTCTCCTTCATTGCGGACTGGACAAATATTTCGTTTAACTAATTTACCAGATTTTCCCGATCACTAAAGTAAGGAACATAGTTAATTTAAACTAATAATTGTTTCAAGTTCAATTTCGATAAAAATCTTTTATTCAAGTATGCGATTGAGCATCATTTCTTCAATGATACGCTTAGCAGTAATTTTTAACCAAGATAAAATTGCACTGATTGGGTGTTTGAAGAATACGTAAAAGCATAATTAGACATCCATTTTTAATTTTAATGTATTCCAATCACATTATTCCTGACCACCAGTTTGGATTTCGTTAGTTTCACTCCACTACCCAAAAGTGTCATCGTGTGGTGGATGTTATCTCATCTGCATTGGAGCGCAAGATGTATTGCACGGGTGTCTTTCTTGACGTTGAACAAGCCTTCGATCGGGTATGGCATCCAGGACTGCTTTATAAACTTCGCCAATTCCTTCCATCTACATATTTCCTCATCCTCCGTTCCTACCTTTCTGATAGAGTATTTAGAGTTAACCACAATTCTAAATACTCATCC
The DNA here is from genome assembly GCA_003667255.2 of Euschistus heros. Lineage (NCBI taxonomy): Eukaryota > Metazoa > Arthropoda > Insecta > Hemiptera > Pentatomidae > Euschistus > Euschistus heros. Next base: position 1,680,684 of record RCWM02000169.1, on the reverse strand, counting down.
ATCTTCCCCCAGACCGCTGGTATTCCTCAAGGTAGTATCCTGGGTCCCATTCTTTATACCGTTTATACAGCTGATATTCCAACTCATCCTCATACTATCCTCACAACCTTTTCTGATGACACCAGCGTGTTATCAGTCAATGATGATCCATTTTCTGCATCCCATACACTCCAGTCACATATTACTTCCCTTGAAGAATGGTGTCATAACTGGAGAGTCAAGATAAATCCTAGCAAATCCCAACAAATAACCTTTACCCTCCGTCGAAAACCTACCTCATCCTGTCCTCCAGTATCCTTTAATGGTGCACCGCTAACTAATGTGGAACAAATACGATACCTTGGATTTCATCTGGACAAGAGACTTACCTGGAACCCTCATACAAGATTGAAAAGACAAGAAGCTGCACGTAGATTTCGAATGCTACAACACTTACTTGACAAACGTTCAAATCTCCCGATTCACTATAAGAAACTTGTATATATGACGATTATCAGACCTATTTGGACTTACGGTATAGAGTTGTGGGGATCCACTAAACCATCGAATTCTTCCCGCATCCAATCACTCCAATCCAAAATCCTTCGAAAAATCCTTAATGCTCCTTACTTTGTCACAAATGAATTAATCCATAATGACCTTAATATCCCATATGTCGCCGATTTAGCCCGAACCAGATACCTCTCCTTTCATAATAAACTTAACACTCATCCAAATCCACTTGTTGCACAGCTAGCTTCCCATTCCATCCCTGGCAATCCTCCGAGGCGTCTGAAAAGAAGATGGCCTCGTGATCTACTTTTGTAAATATTCATTAGAGTACTACCAATGGGTAGTTTCTCTACAAGTTTTATTCATGTCATTATATCTCACATATACCGCCTATTTACTAGATGTGTTTTCTAATACAGTTGTAAATTTCTATTAATAAAAGAATAAAAAAAAAAAAATTTAATGTATGAGTTAGTAATCCAGAGGGACTGTGACTATGAAGAAGCTCTTGTGAGTAATGGACTGCATTATCAGTGCTTACAACTAAAGTAAGAATGTTTATTGGGCAGAAAGAATTTTATTGATATCATCTGGTTGTATATTAATTTTTGACCATGAAAGAAAATGACAGTGTGGCAAACCTCGTTTCTTCCATTCAACATTGTACATTTAAATTTTATTATTGCTAAATCTTCCTAGAACTGTGAAAACGATTAAGTTAAAGTTTGATACAGATGGGTTCAGTAGTTTTACCATTGTAACTCTATTGCGGAATGATGCCGATCACATATCGGTCTATGTTTAAACTTCACTGAGATTCACGTGTCGCACCACATATCAAAATCATTTTAATAATTTAATTGATAGTAATTAAATTAATTATCAATTTCAAGATATACAATACCGTGTATCAAACCACACAATTAAATTCATTATCATATAAACTATTACATCCAAATCAGTATAGCAGAGGTATTTATACTTAGAGGTATTTAGCATGATCTTCAATTAGTGACTGGACTAAATATATAATATCCCTATCACTCACTTACTTTGGCACTCTTTTGGTCCTGTACTTATACCCACATAGCTCACAGTGGCTGGAGTCGCTCTCAGCAAGCCATCTTTCCAGGCAGTTCTTGTGAACTCTAGACAAGGAACCTCTGCAGCAACAGGGCGATATGAACTGTTCGTTGCATCCACCCTCGTGGCAGATCCGGCAGAATAAAGATCCGTTCCTACCAAAAATCACTGAATAATACATCCGAACATCGATTGTTTAAATGTATATGCTGTTTGAGAATAAAAAGATATCTATAAAGTAAAGATTTATGAAAAACTTTCAATCCGAAATATTTGTGTGTATAAAATAGTCATTTATTGAAAGGTATCAAACTAAAATTAAAGTATTTCGAAGAATTCCACATTGCCACTCAGTGAATATTTCGCCAATATCTAGAGCATCAGCAATATTATGGACAAATAAAACTTAGAGCTTTAATGAATTCTACAGAATGAACCAGAGACATCTTCAGACACAAAGTAGACGACAGAGCAACTGAAAAAAACAAAACAATACAGAACAAGGTGGTCGGAAGAACGTAAAAAAGCCTTTTCGGAAAGGCTATTGGAAGAACAAGAAGAACCCGAAGAAAAATATATTGAGTTATTTGCTTAACGACTTCCATTTATGAATAGAATTCGAAAAAAAACAAATATTGTAAAAGGAATTTTATGGTTCTTTAATAATAGAGCTTTTTTTTTATATAATAGATCAATACTGATTGGTATTTGCTATTGGAAAATGAAAGAATTACTAGGGATCACAAGGTCTAACTGCCAAAGATCAAGCTCTAACGTAATAAATTAAACCGGGCAATAGCACTATTTTATTATAATTTTGTGTTATCCGTAGATAATTTTCGTTATATAAAAATAAGGGTTCTATTATATTACATATTCATACCGGTTTGGAGTCATCATAAACTATCAAAAAAAGATTTATTCTCTCATTTAGAGTGTTTAGTGAATTGCTTTAATAACATTAAACTTAAGTTAAAAGAACGGGTTATCTAGATACGAGAGGCATGACATCTCCTCTATAAAACGGCTTTAGGATTTCTATGACAATAAAGACATAGACCTGAGGCGGTAGAGTTTGAGGATAATAATTCAAAATCTATGACTGGAGGTAACATTATGTTTATACTTAACTGTATTACCAAAATAATCCACCTTGTACGCTGTTTCATAGATCACAGAGTGTGACATGCAATACATCGTAAAAATATTCTGCTTTAGAAAATTTGCCCTAACTTCTCTAAATATTATATACCTATGTAAACTGCTCACAAATTGAGGTGGATCACTTAAAGAATTTAAGATATTTTATTATTGTGTTTTCTCAATTGATAATACGAATCCAATTGAACATGTTAGGGACTATCTCCAACGCCAATACACATGCGTCCGCCTAGTCCAGATAACTTGGATTAACTTTAATTGAGGAATAGGCGTCTTTAACTCATATTGACATATTGAGCTTCATAAGGAGTATAAAGTATGATGTGAAACATTAATTCAAACTAGAAAGGGTCCAATCCTCTACTGAAGAAAGCTAAAGTGACAAAAACACAATATCTATTAAAATTTGTAAAAATATCAATAACTCTCTTGTAAATTTTTAGTGAGTGGCTATGTCGCTTTGCTGTTTGTTGTTGAAATATGATTGGACGGAGAATAGTCAAGGTACTAAAAACGTCAGTTGAATTAGAAACGATATGTGGATTTATAGATTTCTACTTTCTGATTTCAGACCCTCGGATCTATCTTCATCTTCACACTGGCTAAAATAGAATGGTATAATATTGCACCACAACTCTTCCTTCCTGTGAGAAAAGATTATCCCTTGAGGAGAACTCTTTACGACGCCATTTCTCTGTGATAGGAGCGACGTGGTTTCGCCTCCAACGTCTTTGACCACACTAGCTTCTCGAGGTTACGAATCATACCACGGGATCACGCATATGCCAAGAGCTACGAAGTTATCCGTCACTGTTCCCGAAGCAAGCAATGGACGTAACAGAACATTCTAAATTCGAACTAAACAATTAATATATAACGAAACCCACCAATAGGGTAAGTGCCCTAGTAGTTGGCACTTTTAGAAAGATATCACACGTTTTTATACGTTTGGCTTATCATGTGAAAAATTTCTTTCCCCCCTATTCAGATACAAGCGAATCCCATCTATTATCCTAATTTTTTAAATTTGAAATTGTATTAATAGAACGTTGAAAAAGTGTTAATTTCCCAAATCATTAGTAGTTGGCACGCCCTGGATGCCAATTTTTAGTAGTTGACAGGGTACTAGTTTTCGAGGTACTCCGTTGCTTCTTTCTGCCTCTGTAACACAAATTCCTCTTTTGACCCCATCTAGGGCCTTCTCCATTTGCTGGGGCTCATAATTGTTTTGTTTTTTTGTTGATGCTATTTTAAAACTGAAAAAAAGAGGGACCTACTAATTCCGTGTTGTGCTAGTAGTTGATAGATGCTGCATTATTATTTGATATCCCACCCCCTATCAATTACTGAATTTTGAGCTCTAAATTATACATATCTAGTTCTTTCCTCTACCCCTGATTTTTCCTTTGCAGAGAACGCACATTCAATAAAGAAGGCAAGAAATGAGAAATATCTAGTAGTTGACAGAGATGTCGAGCACTAAACAACAGCTTATAAATATGTTTTAGTAGTTGACACTCAATAAAATCTTCTTAATTTTCATCTATAACCACAAGATTCTAGTAAAATGTAATACAGATACCTACTATTCTAAAGTATATTCATAAGTTGGACAGATATAAGCATTTAATAGAGAAAAAACAGAATACATACCAGAGCATCCTTAGCCGATTGCATAACGATGGAGGCGTTTAGTCAACTGAACTGGAGTTGTGACAGCAAATTTGGTGTTGAAAACAGTTTTCCCGTCCAGGAAGTCATGGCTGTCACTTTACCATACAGAAATAACTGAACTACCCGCCAAAAACGAAACGAAAGTGCAAACAGAAACCTTATTATAAGAGGTTTAATATCAAACAGTCAACAACCAATACACTGTCAGCTACTAGTGCACTTACCCTAAAGTTAGCAATAATATAAGTGCAGATGAATATAATTAAAACATAAATATAATACATGCTATTAATTCATGCATGCATTAATATAAAAATATAAATCGTATCCTTCACCGATAGAACCAATAAAGAGCTCCAAAGAAAAATTTCACAGAGCTGGAAAAAATATTGGTCCCTAAGGTGTGTTATGAAAACCAATGTTGATATGGTACTATTTAAAACAAACTTTTGAAATGTGTATCTTTCCAGTTCTGTCCTATGGAAGGCAAATATGGTCCCTCACAAAGTATCAAGAAAATAAAGTTAGATTCTGGCAGTAGAGAGAAGCATGATAAATATTGAAAGAAAATATAGGATAAAGTGCATTGATATTCAGAAGAAAACAGGGCTCAAAATTAAAGTGGAAGCTACCGAGTGGACACCATATGGCAATAATAAAACTGAGGAAGGCATTTAAGAGATGGAGCGATTCTTTCAAAAATGAGGCTGGCCCAACATGGTGGAGAACAGCAAAGGATAAAAATTAATGGTGGGAGAAGTGGAATCTGATTGCAAACCCCACCTTCCCAGTAGAACTGGTCACCTTGGGAAATGTAAGACCATTACTCCTCTTAGGGAAGGCTAGTGCAAGAAGATAATTGATAATAACATTGTTTATTATTAACTGTATATTATTATTTACTTTGCATAATAAAAGCTAATTTAATTTCATAAAAAAAAACAATATAGAATATTTATAATGCAGACGCAATCACTACCTATGCCAATAGATTAATTTTAATAATGTAAACATACAGCTATAACAAAAAGGTATACTAATAATTAACTAGTAAAACGGCTCGACAGTTTAAGCATGTAAGTGAGCCTCTTTGATAAGCTGTTATTTATTTTGAGGCAACTAGGCACTAACTAAACTGTCAGCCTCGACACTTACCATGGATTATTTTTAACATAATATATCGAGATTTAAAGAAAACTTAAATAAAATAATTCTATGGTAAACAATTGTTGATTAAATAGAATACTTCAGGAATACGTTACCCGATCACAGACGATGGTTTTGAAGAACATGATTTATAGAGGGATGGTGAAGATTTCGAGGAGAGGGTGACTTTTGATTTGAGATCACCGCTATTACTGTAAACAGTTTGGCGGATCTCGATGGAAGCAGATGCAGCCAGGCCTACTTGGATGTGGTTGCTGGGGGTGAACTCCCATTCCAGTTTAATTGGGCCTGAAAGATCTCTGGAAAAATGTTCCCTTATATAGATAGAAATCTATGTTTATATATTATAAATACTCGTATTATATGAGCCTTTCAGTTGACAGAATGTCCAACTGCCATTTGTAGGAAAATGATATTTTTTCATTATATAAATATGCTTATTAAATTGTATCAAATAAACCTAATAAAACTATTGTGTTGGTTGTTTAGATAGGAAAAAATAATTACTAACTCATTAGGTTTATATTTTTCAACGTTCTACCTCATGTTCATTCTTTAATTCCAACTGATTGTTTTTAAAATCAATAATACGTTTAGAGATGTTTATGTTTTCCCCTAAATTCAGTTTAACTAACAACTACAAGTATCATCCAGCACATGAAATTATTTCTATCTTTTACCAGTCAATACACGCGGAATCATAAACCAAATAGAAAATATGTAAGGCCACCTTTAAGTATTGCAAAAATGAAAAAGTTTATACTTAAAGGTTTCAGTTCACTCCAAGTGTTCCCATGGAAAACTGACTGAATATCTTCGGCGCACAGTGGGGCAAACTAAAGCAAAACGTGGCAGAAAGTCATAAAACTAAAATTTTCCTTTCAACGTGATGACTTAATTATCTGTTAGTTATGGTTCTACAGAACAAAATAATGCAATTTCTCAAGCTGATAACGGTCATGTCTTATACTGATAATCGGTGAAAGTGGACAAAGTTCAGTGGCATCAGTGTCAGTGTCTGCATCAATTTGTTATTAACAGATCGTTTGTTTTTTTTACATAGTTTTGATACTGGTATATTTTTATGACATGGAATCATCATCTTCAGGTATATAATTTGGAAATATACTATTATATTTGCCTTAATAATACAATAAAATAAGATTATCGATTTTAGTTTATCTGTAGGGAATGGTTTAGTAACCTTCCAAATCCGTCCAAGCATATTTTTTTCCACCATCTTCTTGTGCATTATCTAAATATTATGGTTTCGTTGAAAAATCTTGCCCCAATCTGCCCCAGCGTCAGAAAAAATATTCCTCCTTTGTTAATGCATAGACGAAAGAACCATTTTATTTCCTATCCTATACACAAGCTTCCACTAAAAAAATGGCAAGACCGCAGCAATGAAGACAAACAAGTTGTTAAAGAAACCAAGATTCGAATCCAAGAAAGTTTAAAAAAAAAAGTGTGGTTTGATTGTTGACATGCCTAAACCTGGCTTTGGAAATAGTAACGATGGAAAAACGGCTGGGCGATTTTTCTCTCATGCTGATATTTCGTAAGAAATTACCGGATTTGACGCTGAACTAATTAAAAGGCTTCATACAATACTAATAGCAATATCAAGCGGTTAAGAAATTAATACTAATGCCTATCAAGAGAGGGGAGTCTCCCATTTTCAAAGATAATCAAAAGGATAAGGGAGTTAAAGGAAGAAGAAAAAAAATAGAAGTAAAATAAAATGAACACTTCTGTAAGAGATCTTAAAGCTAAGGGAAATATTTAGAATTATAATTCAGAGGGAGTCATTCCGGTTGACAAGGGAATGACTCGGTTGACGGGTCGCGTAAAGACGCCGTCAGCAGTGCTTAGAGTCACCACCCGGGTATTGCCATCAGGACCAAGATGTAAAGAGACCAACGATTCCAGAATGCCTGAACAACTTGAGATACCCTCTTCCAGCGATCGTGGAGGATAATTGTTTCAGAAATTTCTAGTTCGGGGCGTGCTAACAGGGGTGAACCGACAAGAAAATGACCAGGGGCTCAAGTAATTCATGGACTCCTGGGGATCGGAAGATATGCTACATAGCGGTCTACAGTTGAGAATCGACTCAATATGAGCAAAAAGGGTGAAATATTCTTCTGTGGAAAACAATACATTTCTAGATATCCGGTAGAGCAGCGTTTTGCTAGATTTCACGGCGGCCTCCCACAGCCCGCCGAAATTGGGAGCGTAAGGAGGGTTGAATTGCCAGTTAATATGGCGTTGGGAGAGATGATCGGAGAAACTGTGTTGATCTTCCAGCAGCATGTCATAAACCTCTCTTAGTTGGGTTTCAGCGCTAATAAAATTACGTCCCCGGTCGGATAACATCGTATTGGGCAGGCCCCTTCGGGCAAGAAACGTGTTCGTGGAAAGTTCGGAAGCAAATTCCAAAGGACCGAGTATGGTCGGACTCGAAACAAATGTATAAAGCAGCAACATAGGTAACTTCAGAAGCGTCAGGAAAATCTACCAACCTGATAGAGTGGTAGCGATCCGGGAGTACACATCTCAGGAAATATAGAGTGGAAACGCTAGGCAAGGCAGGACATTCTGATCCCAGTCGAGCTTGGTCGTCCAAAGCCTTTGGATAATGACTTTGATGCATATGGTGATAGGTGATAAATAGCCATTGGAGTCAAATATACGAGCCAAAAACGACAACAGGTCGCGTTTGGTGCATTTAGCGTTGAACGGTATCACTCTGTATACAAACAGATCTTTAGAAGCTTCCCAATTTAAGCCTAAAATTTTCAACTTGTCCTCGTCATTCAGACCCAAAGGGGAATCGCAATGTCCCACAGGGAGATCCTCAAGATCTTGAGGGTGGACCATTTGCGGAGCTCAAATCCACCTAAGCTCAGTAATTTGGTCAATTGGGATCGTAGGAAACTAGCAGACTGCACATCATTAGTGCCAGTTATTATGTCATCGACATAAGTTTGATTCATTAAGGCTACTGAAGCCAAGGGGAAAGCGGAACCTTCATCTTTTACAAGTTGATTCAGCACGCGCGTGGCCAGGAACACTGCTCAGCTAGAGTGTCAAGGGGATCTTCAATTACGGGTGCATGAACATGTTCGATTTCCCAGAATTTCGAAAGCTGCTGAGAAAGTTCAGCAGTAGAAATGAGCGCCGTGATGCTCGATGAGGGAGTATGGGAGTTCATGGGACCAACAATTGTCCATTCAAATATAGTGCTCACTATTCGGGTGCTTGATAATAGGTTCAGGGTACAATAACTGTGGGTAGACGTCAGCACCTAGAAAATTTCAACCCGGTCGGGTCGATGGAAGGTAACGTCAGCTAATTGAAGTTGAATAAACGATTCAGGAATCGTAGGAGGCAGTTCAGCAGTTGGCAAATGCTGGACGATATTGGGAAACACCGACAAATTTGCGCTAACGTGGTGGGTCGAGTATGAGGAGACTATGTTGCACGATATGGTGCCAGATGACGTTGACAGCAAACCGCCTATTCCACTTACCGAAATAGGAGCACGATTCACTTTAAGACGAAGAGATCGAGCCAAACTTTGCGGAATAAATGATATTTGGGAGCCAGGGTCAATGACCCCTCGTATAGGTACATAACCAAGAGAGCTATTATGGATACGAGCTCGAAAGGTACCCAGCATGTTTACAACAGAAGCTGTGGCTATTTTGGGAGTTGAAGAAGTGCAACTACAGGAAACAAGAGCATTAGCAGTAGTTGGCTCGTCCTTTTCATGTAATGAATGAGTGGGTTCCCACGTTGGTATTAGGCTTAAGTGGAAGCGAGGAATCATTTGAGTGATCTTTTCTGCCCTAGGCACTGGAAAAAAGGTGGGACACGAAGTTAAGGAGTGACCCTTATGACAAAATAAGCATTTGGAAAAGATTTGTGTGGAGACTTTTTTATCATTGTTGGCTGCAATGAAAGATAGTTTAAAAGCACCATGAGATTGAGGTTTATTAGGAGGTGAGGAGCTGCTGGCAAGGCTGTGGGTGGATGAAAGTTACATAGTTTTTATTTTATGCTCTACGAACTCTAACAGTTCATCGTAAGAGGGGATCTCTGCGTTGGCTTGCTTTTCTTCAAAAGCTCTGGCAGTTCTAGAATCTAAATTCCTGAGGACTAATGATAATAACAGAAAAATTGCTAAATCGCCAACCTTCAAAGCTTTGATGGCTTGAATTGAGTTTTGATGGACTTGAACGAACGTTTTTAGAGCACTCAAAGAGTGCGTGGCAGAGCACTTATAGTCCAAAATTTTATTCTGATATGTGGTGGCGATATGGCGAGTGCTTTGATATCGGATTACAAGAGCTTGGTAAGCCAAAGTAAAACTTTCAGGTGTTAACTGAAAATTTTCAATAACAGCCAGAGCTTCATGGGAGACCGATGTACGTAAATAATGGAACTTCTGAATGTTTATCAATTGAGAATTCTCATGGACAAGAGAATTAAAAATTGAGAAAAATTCGCTCCAATTTTCAATATTACCGTTAAATAATGGGAGGCATGTAAGTAATGGGAGACATGTGCTGAGTAATTTTGGGTGGTTTATTATTAGTCGATTGTATATTTTCATTTTTTATTGATGAGACAGGTTCTTGTTTTTTTTAACTTATAGTACGTAAAAAGAACGATTCGAAACGAGGATGAAACTACTAAAATAAATAACTAATAAACTAAAAGAAGTTTCAAGGGTATCATTGGGGTCCAGGTTGTAATTTAATTTAAAAATTTCATCAGTAAGTGTTTGGAACTTCTTTTGGAGGGATAATGAATCATCATCATAATATGAGTGAACAAGTTTGATATCAGATATAGTCGCATTTTTTATCTCATTCCATGATTTGGTGATTTCGGCAAAAATGTTTTGACGTTTGGTTTCAGCGATTTTCAAAGCCTGTAATATTTCTTCGCGAGTTTTTTGATCCATCTTTAAAGTAAATAATTAAATCTGGGGACTGCTGAAATAATGGACTGCAGCTGAAATGTAATATAAAAATTCAATTCAAAAATCAGAAAGGTTATGATTCGAATTGAAATTGAAAACCAGTAGCCAAAAGTGACAAATGTAATAAAAAAAAAAAAAAATAAGTATACAATAAGAGAAATGGAAAAAAACAAACAAAACAAACAAAACAAGCAAAGATAATCAGAATTTGATCAAATTAAAGTAAAATGCAAAGAACTTCACGACTCTGATATGTTTACCCGCGCGAAATTCCGTTGCAAATGAATAGGTTTGATAAGGTTACAATAAATAATTTTAAGGTAGCAGTGGCTATACTATGTAAGGTTGTTAGCCCAGTCAATGAAGGCAAGAAATTAGCCTTTGTCGCAACTAATTAGGGGAAAGCTGAATTTTAGCAGGGTGTTAGTACATACATTATACACTAAAAAAACACAAAGTCCCGACCCCCACCCCTCTTGCACCCCCCCCCCTCACCTCTTCAGCAACATTAGAAGTACGGAATCTGGTTATATGCCGACAGCTCGAAACCTAATTATGCTATCGTAGTGTTATTTTTTTCATTTTATTCCTAATAATATTACAGACAAGTTATGTTATATACACTTTTTATTTAGATAGCTTAGTATCGCCGTAATACTTAATTATATACAGAAAACTGCAACTACAAAAAACAAAAAGTAACTTCAACAAATTATATTTTTTTGTAATTGCGTTTTGGGAAGAAAAGTGTTAAACAAAACTTATAGATAATATAATTAGCTTTAAAATGATGTGTCTCATAACGCATAACATTAAAAAGATGGTTTCATAGAGAGCGCTGAAAGTGATAAAGTCTTCCTCAAAATATCTTCTGGTTTAGGGGAGGGAGGGGGTGAAAGTCGTATATTGTTGGCTGTCTGATCTCGGAACTCGGAAAACGTTACTTTTAGCACATATATACATAAAAAGGCAAAGCACACTTGCAAAAAGTGTCATTTTATTCCTCTCTTTCCCATATCATAATTTTAGAGCTATGGGAGAGGGAAAAATAGAAGATTTTTTACTTGAGGTAAGTCGCAGTTCTCCGGAATAACACGTTTGTCGTACTCATTTGGCTATATTTCCGAAACTATTTGTCCGATTCAAATTTCTCTTTTTTCATATGAAAGCTGGTTAAATTTACTATAATGACTCAAATATTAAGTTTTGATCTAGTCCCGTAAAACACCCACAGCAGAATATTGAGAAACCCGTACTGTTGTTAAAAACTCGTATTTTAGGGCACATTTATCACAATAACTCCAGAACAACTTCTCCGATTCAAAATCTACTTTTTCCATCCGAAATCTGTTTAAATTTACTATAAGATCCTTTATATTATTTTGATTGAATCGTTTATATTGTTAAGAACACTCCGATAGCATAATTAGGTTTCGAGCTGTCGGCATATAACCAGAGTTCCGTACTTCTAATGTTGCTAAAAGGGTGGGGGAAATCAAGAGGGGTGGGGGGTCGGGACTTAGTGTTTTTGTATTGTATACTTTATGTACTAACACCCTGAAAAAATTTCCCCTAATTAGTTGCGACACGAAACCTTTATTGACTGGGCTTCGTGGATTCTAACGAATGTTTCGTAAGATTAATCAAAATGGCTACCTAAAACCGGCGCCGTTTGTAAATTTAAGAAAAAAGAAACAAAAAAAAAAATTATAAAGTAATTGTATTCGGGAGCAAGAATTAACGTTATTCACTAAAACACGGTAAAATAATTTTATGCGGGGGCATGAATTAATATTGTTCAAGAAATACTCTAAATATACTTTGTGTGGTTTAAACATTCGAAATTTTATGTGGCCCAAGAGGACTAAAAAAAACCAGGTTTTGGTCTATCCACAATTAACCCCATTTATCTTAATTTAAAATATAATTAAATTTCTTCTTTTCTATTTTTCAATTCGGTTTTCTCTGATTCAAGTCTTACTGCCCATTCTTTAATATGAAGCCGATAACTTAGGAGCAAAAAGCATTCGAAAGTTCTAATCCATGCATCGAGAGTGGACAGACCAAAACTATAATTTTCGGTAACTGTTTTATTAGATTATGGAATCTGTGTCATGCGGGGGCATGTTAAAAATATTGTAATGAACTTAAAATTACACATTAAATTGATTTATTTAAAACAAGAAAATTGGTAGATAAAATCTAATACTAAAAAACCACTACTTATGTGCAATAATGTCATTCATTCATAATACTGGATTATTTCGTTGGATTTCCAAAAAAAAATTATTTTAGGCACCTTGGATCCGGGCACTGTTGGGTCTTCATTTATTTTTCTCTGGCGCTGCAGAGCGATAAAGCTAATAATATTAATGAAATCCTTTAATTTACTATCGTTCTTATTAACAGTGAACCGGAATTGATGATTCGTTTATATGACTTTTTTCCACTTAAAATACGTTATTCGTTCCACTGTGCAACGGTCAGGCAGTGAGTTAGGGAGATTTCGCCCACATTTTTCTTTGTGAAATAAGTCGCATACCTTTTTTGTTGTCAATACCACGCTTTATATTATCATAGTAAATTTTCAAATTAATTTATTGGTTTTAATTTATTTAAGAATATCATTTGTTGTACAACAGTTAGCTGAAAAAATAATTTTTATTTTAGTAACCTAAAGGTTAGGATTGAATAAAATGGCCAAATTATTAGTGCGGTAATGACATGAACTGTGCGATAAACATTTTTGCGCTATTGCTACCTTAGATTCATAGGTTTTCTTCTGAATTAAATGTGTTTAAGTTTAATTGTCATTTAGTATTTTATTCTTGATTAGCACTGAATTATTAGAAATATAGCCTGAAAAGTTATTTTTTTCTATTTTTCCCCTAGGCTCTAAATAACAAAACCACCAATGGCTCCTTCTACAATATACTTTTTTAATCACCTCCAATATACTGTTTAAGTAATTATATTCAAGTTATTTTCATTACCTAGCTGATATTGTCATTACCGCACTATTAAACTTTCAAAATTTTAAATTTCTCATGAAAATATGACATTTGATCACGATTTTTTTAACATCTAAACGACAAGAGAAAGAGTTAATATTTACAAAAAAATATCAAACTACCGTTAAATTATTAAAAATCTTGTACTGAAAATTGTCCGTAATCTGAGAATCACCCATAAATACAATAGGTTTACCTCGTCTGGCTTATTTCATGTATCTCCTGTTCTGCTATGATTCCGGAGGCACATTCGGAGATCGTTGATGAAGATTCATTGGCTGCAAAAAAAATAAAATATGCCACAGAAAATAGTTCGTTAGGTCACAACAAGTGGGGATGAATCTATAATATAACAAATAGCCTAAGTATATAATCTATGTAACAGTCTTTAATTGGCCATCGATAATAGCCATTGAATAGTAAAAGCGCATAATGGTATAGAACTGTCAAAACAATTAGGAATTGAATAATTATTTGCCACCTCATTTTTAAATGACTTGTTTCTAATGTTAAACATTCATCATATATAGACTACGTATGAAGGATGTTAGGATAGAAGGGGGGATGTCCGGTAACCATAGTTCTGAAAAAAAAATCGAAAATATAAAATACAATCTATATTCTTTCTCATTGGAAACGGGTTCTTAAACTTCAAAACATGTGACAATCCTCCTTCTAGCCTCCATGAGACCACCTAACGTGATAGTACATGGGACAAGCAAACAGGTGGCGATGAAATCTGTTTGATTTGTTTGGAAATTCCCCCTTCTAGCCCAATACTGTTCATATGAGGCGTTGAATTTCAAAACCAGTCAAGTTTATAGATTTTTAATTTCTTTATAATAGTTTTTGTACTAGATAATGTTTATATGGCAGATTTTCTCCCAAAAGTAGTTAAATCATATTGAAAACGGCAATCCAAAAAAATAAAGCCTCTTCCTAATCCATTATGACCTTTACTTAAATGTGAAAAAGCTTCAAAAATGATCTTGGCTAGATTTGGAATTCTACCCCTCATATAGTAGATTTCCAATCTTATTAGAAATACTTAAGTTATTATTGATTCGACTCATAAAAAGTTTTTCCAACTTATTTATGTTATAAATAAAAGAACAATGATTGTCTGAAAACTCTGATTTTTTTTTTTTTTTTTTTTTTTTTTTTCTTCGATTGAAATACAAATAAGTATTGAAGATGAACTTTAAGAGAATAAATGCTATACAGCGATAAGTTAATATAGTTTTATGAATAGGGAATCCCTTATTTTTGTTATTATAACATATCGAATGATAACTATATAGCGAAGGAAAGACGCCAGGATGAAGAGAGCAAGAAGAAGAGGAAGATGTACCAAAGTGGTCGGAAAATGTCTGGCTGACCTTTGGCTTCAAGGTGCGACGATGAAGAATAGCTGCAAAGGATCGGTCATAGACAGAAAAAAATAATTCATAAAAATGAAAATCTATTGAGGTGAATATCTCACAAACAAAATTTGACAATTGGCATATTAATAATAATAATAATAATAATAATAAGCTTTATTGGTATCAATGTTTAGACAGAAGCCTCTTCCATAAAGAGGTATTTAGAACCTACAGCACAAAAAAGATAAAGGTATAAGTTCCAAATATCACTTCTAGTCCAGGCAGCTTGTCAAAAAAGGGCCTAATCAGGAAAGTTTTGGTTTTTGTATATTTGTTTTTTGGGATGCTGAACAAGAATCTGATGTTTGCCGACAAAATTTCTAACGGGAAATATGTTTTTTCCCCAAAAAAATATAAAAATGGAAAATTTTCCGTTTTTTCTAAAATAACTCAAAAACTATAAGTCCTATTCGAAAATTTGTGATATACAAACTAAAGAGGATAAAATTTCAAACATTTTTTAAATATATCAATTTTTCATAACAGTACGTGTAATATTTAGCGGGTATGGGAATTTTACGAAAATTAATTAAAATTTCATATATAGGAACCGATAGTAAATTTAATTAGCTTTGAGATGAAAACAAGAAATTTTGGATCACAAGAATAATTTCGGAGTTATAGCCAAAAGAGTATTGATACATGTGTTTTTGTGGAAAGGTGCGACTTACCGCGTTAGCCAATATCTTCAATTGTTCCCGTCCCCACAGCTGTAAAACAATTGGTCTGAGAAAAAAAACGAATAGAACCTATTTTGTTACAAATTGTCTTTGCTTTTATTATGTATATAACACAAAAAGTGCTGAAAGTAACGGTTTCCGAGCTATTTAATCAAATAGATAAACACATACAATTTTCAACCCTTTTCTCCCCTCCCAAACCCGACACTATTTCCAGGAAGACTTTTTACCACATTTAGACCTAAGGCCTAATTCACACAGAACGGACGTGGCGGAGACGTGGCGCGGACGTGGCGCTTTTGTCTCTTCGGACATAAAAACATCATTAATAAAATTTGATATTGGAGTTACATACATATATACCAACAATTCAATAGGGGTGAAACATCACTGATTTACTGTTTTGGGGGGAGAAGGGGGGGATTAAATCGTATATTAAAAAACTCGACTGATTTTCCCGAAAAACCCGCCACCCCCCAAAAAAAATTATATTGGTAATGTTTCACCGCAATTGTTGGTTTATATGTATGTAACTCCAATATCAAATTTGATCAAAGTTGTTGTTATGTCCGATTCTATATCCGATTTCATATCCCACACAATTTATAGGGGTGAAACATCACTGATTTTATTTATTTTTTTTGGGGGGGGTGGAAGGGGGGGGGTGAATCGGACATAAAAACTCAATTTTCCCGAAAATCCCGCCACCCCCCCAAAAAAATTAAATTGGTAATGTTTCACCCCTATTAAATTGTTGGTGTGTATGTATGTAGCTCCAATATCAAATGTTATCAAAGTTGTTTTTATATCCCATTCACCCTCTCCCTCCCAAAAAAAAAAAAAAATAAATAAATAAATGAGTGATGATTCACCCCTATTAAATTGTTGGTATACATGTATATAACTCCACTATCAAATTTTATCAAAGTTGTTTTTATGACCGATTCACCCTCGCCCCCCCCCCCCCCCCCGAAAAAAAAATAAAATAAAATCAGTGATGTTTCACCCCTATTAAATTGTATGTAACTCCAATATCAAATTTTATTAATGTTGTTTTTATGTCCAAAGAGACAAAAGCGCCACGTCTCCACCACGTCCGTTCTGTGTGAATTGGGCCTAAACAGACGTTCCAATTCACACAGAACGGACGTGGCGGAAACGTGGCGCGAACTTTTTTTAACAGGACAAATGTGGAAGAGACAAAAGCGCCACGTCTCCACCACGTCCGTTCTGTGTAAATTGGGACTTAAACAAACGTTCCAATTCACACAGAACGGACGTGGCGGAGACGTGGCGCGGACTTTTTTTAATAGGACAAATGTGGAATAGACAAAAGCGCCACGTCCGTTCTGTGTGAATTGGGCCTAAGGCTGTTGAACAATTTCCAGTACTCACACCTTTTTATTTTTGGAGTTCAAGGTTCTGTTGACTGTATGAAACCCTACACTCTATACATACATATACCAATCTATGGGTACATTAGTTTGTATTAAATATAGTCATAATGCTATCTTTATTATCCTATATGGTCAATTTTAGCATGGGAAAAATAATTTCTCAAATTTGAAAATTCAATCGCTGTGATTCCCGATTTGCTGATTTTTGTGTTTCGATGCCCTTTTCGCGGCGCTCTAGCGGGTAAACGGCTGATTGTTATATGCAAAACATGTTTGAAATTTTATCCTCTTTAGTTTTGTATATTGCAAATTTTCAAATAGAACTTATAGTTTTTGAGTTATTTCAGAAAAAGTGGAAACGCTTCCATTTTTTTACATTTTTGGGGGAGAAATCAGATCCGTGTTCAGCACCGCAAAACACCATAACTACACTAAAACTTTCCTTTTTAAAACAAATGCTGCCAGGACTATTCGTTTAAAGTACACATACTGTGCTATTACATAATACGTCCACCTTAGAAGCGGGTAACTCCTTTTCCTGTTGTCATTCTCCTGGATTCACTTGTTGCATGCCTTGGGCTATCTCTCATCCTTCATCATCGCCATATGTCCAGCCCAATACCTTTTCAACTGATAAGCTTCAACCCTTAAGCTTTTAATATTTGCTTTACGAAGAATATCTTCATTTTTAATTTTCCCTCTCTACTTAACTGAGATTAGACCACTTAAAAGATTCATCTGAATTCAAGTTTTTTTGTTAATGTCCAAGTTCGTATAAGATCATTTATTAAAAATGGTGATTTTAATAAAATTTAATCAGTGTTTTCAGACTTAAATTTTATTTTATTTCTATCGCTAACCGGCACCAAATGCACGTCATCGCTTTTAAATTTAGGTATTTCTCATAAAATTGAGAATATCAAAATAATTATATAAACTGGTAAGCTATCAACAAATTCTTATTTTCATCTTCTTACAATAGATATAATTATTTTTACAAGTATTTTTATACATCTTCACAGTTCCCAATACCTACGGCCATGATTTGTATACAAATACATACTTTTTCTTCTTCATTTTTTGCAAAAACATCAATCGATATTCATTTGAAACAACTCATTTTAACTCATTTGGCAAATTATATGTTGTATATTTTTGCGACTCTTACCAAAAGATTACTATTGAGCGTATGTAGGGATAATAAAAATTATTTTATTTAATCAGGTTTTTAATTTTTGTGTAAATTGACTAAGGCATAATATTTTTTTTAAGTAAGAAAACAAATTGGTACATTCAACTTCAACGGAGACTCAATTAAATGTGTATGGCACCAATCCTGACTTCAAGTCCGGCTGAAGATAGAAAATTTATATCCTGTTATTTCAGCCAAGGATCTTCGAAGTACTGAAAAAACTTTTTATTTTGAATGAAAAAGAGTAATTGCTAAGAATTATTTTTCGGAAATTACACTAGGGTAGCTGGACATAACCAGAAACAGTGGTTCGGTTCGATGGATCAACGGTTTAAAACAATCTTTAATATGCCTAAAACAAATCTTTTTTTTTAATTTGAAACTGAATTATTGGGTCACATTTTTTAATAGGATTGATAAAAATGTTTTATCTAATGTTTAACGGCCAGGAAATTTTCTTAAATAACAAATTAATTTCACAGGATGCGATTTTGCGTTAGGCCTGGTGATTGGAGGAATCTATGACGAATTGGGGCGAGGGTTTCAGCGTACTCGGCACTGAAGGTCGTAGGTTCGAATACAACTTGTGCGGGTTAAAATTTGTTCCGTGGTGGACCCACGAAATGAATCTTGAACTTATCATCCTGGCTGGGAGAGGTTAGTAACCTATAACTCTTCCTGCCTACCCTAGTTGGACTATATAAGGACATTACTCCCAAATGAAAAAAAGATCCTTGTGATGATTGATTTGAAAACAAAAAAAAAATTAAATAAATATGACAACGGTATTTAAAATAGTTTATATAAATAATATAAAAATTATAAATTGAAAAAAAAATTAATATTTCTATTAATTTGATAATTTTACCTATTTAAGCTTCAATATTTTACCATTATTACTTGTCCTAACCGTTTAGCTGAATATTATGCTGCATAAAATGTAAGTACTTTTAATGGACTACTTCAAAGTTGATGTTTTTTGCATACAAATCCAAACCTTAGTCATACCTCTTACTTTTCATGTGAATAGTGGAATATTTAAAATAATCAAAATGCACTTCTTAGATACAGGCTCAGTACCAGACAAAGACATAATTTTAACCTCTCCAAACACTTATATGTACATGGGGTAGGTGAAAACCAATAAATTATCCTTAAAGGTACTAAACTCCGAAGGGTGTATGTATATGTGTATGTGTGTATGTGTGTGTATATATATATATATATATATATTTATTTATTTATTTATTTATCTTCAACAGCAATCTCAGGGAACAATCACTTCTGGGGTAAACATCATGGGAATTCTCCGTTGGTGTATTATTTTTATTTTAGCCGCTATTACTGTTTTATTGCAAGTTTTGTAATTTATTTTATTACTTTTTTTTTCAATTAACTTTTTATTTTATAATTACAAGCTGCCTCACTCAAGGGCAATGAGTAATATGGATGACAGAGACTCATTCATACTATATGTACAATGATTTAAAATAAAGTAGAGAAATTAAAATAAACAGCCATTAAAAATACAAGAAATGAAATAAAATGTATATACAAGAAATAAAATAAAATATACAAGAGATACAAAAAGAATATAATAAATGGTAAAATAAAATAGGTAATGATTTTTGAAACTAATAAATAAAGAAATAAAAATTAATAAAGAAAAGAAAGTATCATAACTACATTCATACTCAATATACAAAATTTACAAACATTCAAGGGGACACCCCGATCCAAGCCCGCCCCTCTAAAGGAGGGTAAGCCGGGCTCCGAGAGTTCCCAGCGCTGTTATATCAGATGTGTCACCAGTAGAATCAAGTGGAGGCTGAGAGAGGGTGCTATGGTAGAGTCGCACAGTAGTTGAGTGGAGAAGCTGTAATTGCCATTGCCAGAACTCCAATAATAAATATTTACAATATGTCTCGGGACCATTGCCGTTTTAATCTGCGAGGTGGGTTATAAGGATGTGAGGAACTGGATAATGATTCAGCCAGAGGGTTAGGATGGGTGGAACGATTTTGATGGAATTTGGAGAATTTAAGAGGTATCAGATCAAGGGCAAAAGGTATATTGAGATCATTATGAAGGGTTTGGTTGGAGACATAATATGGAGCATTTACGATAGTACGAAGGACTTTGTCTTGGAAGGATTAAATGCGTTTGATATTCGATTGTTTTGCTGTCCTCCACAGTTCAAATCCATAGGTCCAGATAGGTTTAATGATGATTTTGTAAATGAGGAGTTTGTTTTCAATGGATTTGTAAATTAATCGTTTGATTGCATGAGAATTGCTTAGGAGGCCCTGAGATCCTGGCGTTGTTAGTTAATTTTTGCAATAATAATTTTAAAATAAAAAATGGACTGAACGAAAAAAAATCGACCATTATCTTAAAAATAAAAATGTGGTTTAGTTTTTATATTGCTAGAGCGTGACTACTACAGCAGGCAGATAAAAAGATTTTAATATTCTTAATTTCAGCTAGTATATAATTTTTTTTTTAATCTTCCTTGGTTCAGTTGGAACTGAAAATTTAATTTAGTAACAATTATAAATTGCCGAGAATGAAAATATTATTCTTTGCCTGAATAAAATCAGGATGTGAAATAGTTGAGCAATATTTCTAATTAATAAACAAAAAATATATATTAAAATATGTTTTATGTATATTTTTTTTTCCGAGGGACATCTGTTACGCTGCAAAATATAATAGTGGCAATCAGGATCAGCTATCTCCTGGCTAAATCCTGTTTGCAAATCTATTTGCCATTTGTTCGTTATGAATCCGGGTAGTTTTATATTACTAAACTTTCCCGAAACTAAGCATTTTCTTCTCCCTCTTTTCTTTTTCTTTTTTTTTTTTTTTTTTTTTTTCCTTGCTGGTTTCTTAATATCTTAAAGCAGAAAAGAAGTTTTTCTTCGAATGTTCTATACTTCCTTGTGCACTTCTCTGTCGGCTTTCTGATTGATCCGGCTGTTTTTCTGCATTCATGACCAATTGTCTTATCTCCCTCCTTAATTGAATCTGTTTGACCAGTGAAAGCTTCTTTGTCATGTTGAACATCGTTTGGAAGAACATATCCAATTGCATATCTTCGTCTTTCTTGTTAGCTGATGCCACTCTCTTGGAGGATGATTGATGTTTAAGTATTTCGGCATCGTTTTGCAATGGTTTTCTTTTTTGTTTTGCTTTAGGTTCCTCATCCACTACTCCGACCGCCGATGCTTTCCTGCCAAAAACCCTGAAACTACCAACATCATATGTAACACATCTGCTTCAATACACGGTTCGAAACGTATAGTTAAAAAAAGTGAAAGCGCCCACATACCCAGGTAGGCCGGTTTTTGGAGTCTTAAGCTCTTCCATCATTTGTGTGTTCTTCTTTCCAGCCATGAGTTCAGCTATTAACTCTTTTCTAACTTCAAGATATGTGTTTGCAGCCTTTAAACTTCGCTTAGGAGCTGAAAAGAGAAGAAACGTAGGTATTTCATCCGTTATAGTTTTGGTTAATGTTTTTCTGATCATGCATTGCTGCCATAATTTTGCCTAATTATATGCAAATTAACTTTTCACATTCTGGTAAATACATAAATTAAATAAATGTGGTATAAATGAACTGTGATATAGACAATGCATCTACAATATTTCATGATACAATGTTAACTAAATTGATTGATATCTTGCAATGATTTGCTACCGCCAAACCTCTAAACACCATCTAGGCTAGAAATGAATACAGCCAAAAAATAATCAATATATATTGTTAGATCATACCCTGCCTATCTAACGAATCTGCAATCCATCCGAGTAGACTTATTTTGAAATACTGTATTCGTGTTCGTAATTTGTTGATCCCTTGTTCTACATATCTCACACTGCTATATCTACTCAAGATTTTAACAACATTAAGAATGGAGTCTCCCCTCCCAATTCAACCGAATGTTCTCACCTAAGGCTTCTCAATTTAAGCAGGAACTAAATATAATTATTTTTTTCGATAAAAGTCGTAGACATATGTTTTATATCAATGATTACTTCTCAGTAGTGAAGATGAACCCGCCGGTCCCCCATTTCGTTTCTTCTTCTTAATGGTCTCCACCCTCTACCACATCGCAACGTGAGATAGAGAAAGTCTTCTTTTACTTGTTACATACACGTCTCCTAAAATCTTTCCTTCCATCCACCGAATTAAAGTAAAGCTGTTATTCCTATTGCTTGGATATTACTCCTTTTTCTTATTGCGTTTTTTTAAGTCACCAATGTTGAAATTATGCTCTTGTCTATTCTCTTGTCTTCAACCCGTTTCTTATTGATGTTGAAACTCTTCGTTGAATTTTGGAAGGCTATCTTGCGGTCTTCTTCTTGCGCGTCTGTAGTATGCTAACCCACATCACCAATGTTTCTTGTACCATTTTAGACTTTTTTATTTTTAATGTCATACCGATCTATATGGTATTTATGAAAAACAATGCTTAAACTACATTACAGAACACAATTTTAGGGTTTTGGTATACTTAATATACATTTATAAATAATCGGATAAAACCTCAGGTTGAAATACCACAATTTATATACATACATACGTCTCTAGCGTGGCGCCTTATCCAACTAGGCCACCGGGGTCGTATCCGAACCAGGCAAATCCCCTCTCTTCAGTGATCCATAACCCCCCGGGCACTCGCAAATCGCGATGTAATTCCGGGATGAATGTTCATATTGAACATACATTTAAAATTTGGATCTCTTGACAATCCGTCACCGTTTTAAATATATGTAATTTTTCTTGATATTACTCATTATTATTAAATATATTATTTTATTTTTTGAAGAGAAAAGATTTGACCCGGTCGGGATTCGAACCCGAGTTTCATATATATATATATATATATATATATATATATATATATATATATATATATATATATATATATATATAAAATATTACTCATTATTATTAAATATATTGTGGTATTTCAACCTGAAGTTTCATCCAATTATTATTTATAAAAATCTGAAAATTGTGTTCTGGAATGTATTTTAAGCATTGTTTTTCAAAAATACCATATAAAAAAAAGTCTAAAATGGTACAAGAAACTTTGGTATCAATATATATATTGGAATATATATATATAAATTTTCCCTTTGATGATTTCACAAAATTTAGAAAGACAGTATATAAAAAAAGACAAAATAAAAGAAAAGTCGCTGGAACCACAATTTTACTATTTTTTTCAGACGATGTCTAAAGTTCCAGTATTTTACTGTAAATATTTTATTGACAACCCTATTTTCGTTAAATAATTTTCATTATGTAAGATAATAAAAGTGTAAGTTATCAATAATCTTACATGATAAAATTAAAATTTTAATTAATTTAAATTTAAATTTTATTCACAGTAAAAAACTGGAACTTCTGGAACTTTATACATCGTCTGAAAAAATAATGAAATTGTGGTTCCAGCACGTTTTCTTAACTCTCTTTCTATATTTTGTGAAATCATCACCAGGAAACGAAATGATGAACTTCCAGCTGCCGCGTTTGGAAGTTACATGCGGAACCACCCTGAACGCAGCAGCTGCAGCCGGCTGGCTGCTCCATGCAGAACCACACCTTTCTTGTGGCTGTATGAGGGTCGCTCCGATATCTTTTAAAATTGCATCGGTCTCTATGAAGACAGGCTTGTCAATGTCGTATATAGCCTGAATCGGGAAACTACACAAACAGTTCTTGATCATATTGAAAGTATGTTCACATTCATCTGACCACTCGAATTTAGCATCTTTCTTCAATAAACGATGCAGTGGTTCCAGTTTGACAGCACTGTTTTCTATGTACACAAATAAAAATTTGTGTACTAATATCTGTGTAATATACTGTTTTACATGTACTTCAAATAAAAATTTATGGAGCCTAAAATACTCCGAACACCTGATTTATCTGAGGGCCTCTGGAGTTTTTGAATCGAAATCAAATTATCTTGGGTGGGTGATACTTTATTTTTCGAAAACTTGTGTCCTAGATATTTTACTGACTTCGCACCAAACAAACATTTTTCTAATTTCAGTTTGAATCCTTCAGCGTTTAGAACTTCTAAAAGACATGCTGAAGATGATCTTCCCAGTCCCTAGAAAAAATTAAAATATCATCAATGTAATTGATGCAGAAATCATCCAGGTTATTTCTTCGAATAATGTTCGACTATATTCTCTCGAATATGGCAGAAACATTTTTAAGGTCAAAGGGAAGAACTTTAAACATAAATTTACCATGTTTTGTTACAAAAGAGTTCTTTTCTCGATCTTGCTCACGAAGCGATATGCCCCAAAATGCAGAATTGATGTCCAAAACGGTGAAAAACTCACAATTAGTTACTTTATCAATTACATCTTGAATTGTAGGAAATGTAAAACATTCAGGAACAACTAATTTGTTGAGCTTCCTGAAATCTATACAGAGTCGAGATTTCTTCTTCTCTTCATTCTTGTAAGCTAGTGTAACGGGCGAAGCAAACAGTGAGTCTGACTCTTCGATGACCCCAGCCTGCAAGAGTCCTTTTATTTGGCTTCTTATTTCTTCGTCATCTGGGATAGAACATTTGTAGGGACGAGACGTGACAAATTCATTTCTGATTAGTTTCACGTGAGTGAACTTTACCTATGTCGAACTTGTCTTTAGCAAATATGTGTTTGTACTTTTTAAGTAGAAGTAAAATCTCTTGTTTGTGTCCCTCTTGTTCAATATGTTGCAAATTAACTTCAAATTTATTAAAGTTAAAATTTTCTTGGCAATCACTTCCAAACTTCTTACAAGTATTTGTAGTCTGCTTCTGATGAGGACAGGATGTCTCAATCTGATCGAGTTTCGATGGTGTTAAGTTTATATTTTGATCACTACTAGGTAGATCTTCTGATGCTATGACCTTTGTGTTACTAGTACATTGAAAAATTTTCAAATTTTCATCTTGTATTAATTTAAATTTCTTGATGGCATCTATACCTAGTAACAAATCATAAGAGAAATTATTATTCTTCACTACATAGGTTGTAATGTAATCAGTAATGTTTCCATAACGGAGTCTAATTTTAGCCAGGGCTGAGGTGAAATTAAGTCCGCTGATAGTTTTTAGCGCCGTTCTTTGTTTAATTAATTTCAACTTCAGCAAGTCAGCAATTCGTTGATTTATTAATGTCACATTGGAGCCACTATCATTATCATAAATAGCCTTTATTTTAATATTGTCGTTTATAACAACATTTATTTTAATCAGCGGGTCTAACTTCGCCCGGCTCTCTAGTTTAAATGTTCTAAATCAAGATCGATTTCGCATAAATCGAGATCAGTTGCATTTATTTTTGGTCGATTAGAAGATTTATTTTTGTTACGATATTCAGATATTAAATGGTACCGAAGGTGAAAACCGAGGGTTTCACAGTGAAAACATGGTTTTACACAAGCGGACTTTTTACTGAATTTTGAACTTGACAGTTTTTCTTTCTTCTTTTTCATAAAAGCATTTTCTAATTTTCGAAGTTCGAAGTACAATTTATCGAGAGTAAAAATCTCTTCTCTATCGAGTTCCTCCTGAGCTTTGTTTGGCAAACCAAAAACAATTTGGTTTATACGGGAGGGAGATCTCGGTACCTTTAGGTTCTACGTCAAGACAAAGTTTCTCTTTCGTCAGGGCGTAGTCGACAAGGGATACGCCTAAATATTTGTAGCCGAGAGCTTTTTTAACAAGATACCAGTCTTTATCAACAAAAATATTTAGAAAAGAGTCCTTCCATATGTCCCATGAATCGTTCAAACCGATCTTCTTTAAATTAATCTCGTAATCTCGTACCAATCTTTAGCCAGACCATCGACAAGATAAAAACTTAACGCTTGAATTCTTAAATTATCGGATTTTATCTTAAATCGAATACATTCTTCTTCGAACCTACGTAGCCATTCAATAGGATCTGATTGTTTTTTTTATAAAATCTTTCTAAAATCAATTTTTTTTCAATATGATTTAGTTTAATTTCATTTTATTCTGTATTTAGTTTTAATTGTATCTCTAATTGTTTGATACGATCTTCTAATTGTGACTGAGTCTCTACAGGTCTAGAAGAAACTGTTTTTGAATTCCATTCCTCTAATGGTGACTCCCGAAAACAAATATTAGAAGATTCATCAAAATATTCTCTTTAAATATCATCATCTATCTTAACAGCTACTGTTCTGTAACCATTAATGTTTTTGATAGCATTCATAGAATTTATTATAGGTTTCTTACCTGATAGAAAGGAGTGGAACTTTAAGTCTTTGGATTCTTGAGGTAATAAGTACCAATTTTTCTTGTCAATGGAATGCACTGAATTACGAAGTCTTCGTCACTTCTTTATACAATTTGAACAAATAGTTGAGCCATTTTCTTACTTGTTGAGATCTTGTAATTTAATTTCTAAGATCGTTAAAACGTGATTTATTCAATGAAAGTAAAGAATTAAATTACACGTAAATACAACAGTAAGTTACAGCAAACAACAATTAAAATAGGTTAATGAAGGTTAAGATAAAGTAATAAACACAGATGATAAATAATAAACAGATGATAAATAATTAACAGATGATTGAAGGTTGCTCAACCTTACATCTATTTGAACAGGATCCCAAGATTTTAAAACTGATTTACTTGTATTGACTAATCTAATAAAAATCTATTTCTTTGAAATCTATGACTAAGTACTATATTTAGTACATTCCACAGTGATCACTTTTACTGATCTGGGGGATCGAAATTATTTTAATTGGGAAATAGCTTAAACATCACAATAAAAGTGCAATATATAGCTATAAATAAATGAAAAGAAAACATAATAGATTGAATAAAGTTTTTTGAAGGATAATAAGTAAAGTAATATATTTTAAATGAACTTATAAAATAAGTAAAATTCACTGATAAGCACAAAAAGGTATTTTTAAAAAACATTTATTTTAAAGAGAAACGCATACGTATGAAAATTAAATTAAACAGATAAAAAAAAATAAATGTAATTTCAAAAGCTAAAAAATCAATATAAAAGAAAAGTCCACCATGATTTTGGCCAACTAGTTGGCTAGTAAAAGGCTGAACTAGTGGGAAGCAAGTTGATAGACTAGTGGATTTGTGTGGTTTTGCAAATTACTATAAAAAGATAGTTATCTAGTTTGAGCTAAATCGGCAACATATTGGACATTAAGATCTTTAAGGTAACTTTATTTGTTTTATAGACTCCTTCAACATTTACTCGACAAACGTTCAAACCTTCCAATTAATTACAAAAGACCTATATGCATAACAGTAATTAGACTAATTTGGACATAAGGAGCTTTGGGGCTCCACTAAGCCATCCAATTCATCTTTTATCCAATCCTTACAATCTAAAATCCTTGGAAAAATCCTCAATGCTCCTTACTTCGTCACAAACAAACTTATCCACCAAGATCTTAATATACCTTACGTTTCTGACTTAGCTCAAACCAGATATCAATCCTTCCATAGTAAACTTCACAACCATTCAAATCCATTAGTATCACAACTTGCTTCTAATTCCATTCCAGATAACCCTCCTTGGCGCCTGAAAAGAAGATGGCCTCGGGACTTTCTAACGTAGTACTTCATTATATTGAACCTTTATAAGTGCTTCCAATGGGTAGTTGCTTTAAAAACAATTAACTCGTCATTTTTATCATTGTCATCACATTTCCTTGATGTATTATTTATCAAATTGTATACAGTTGTAAATTTCAATGAATAAATAAAAAATAAATAAATAAAAAAGTTTACTTGTAACAATGTAAGGAGCATTAAGGATTTTTCGAAGTATTTTGGATTGTAAGGATTGGATACGGGTAGAATTAGGAGGTTTAGTTGAGCCCCAAAGCTCAAATCCATTTATCCAAATAGGTCTGATAACTGTCATATAAATGAGTTCTTTGAGTAAGTCGGAAGGTTTGAAAGTTTGTATAGTAAATGTTGAAGAAGTCGAAAACGACGAGCAGTTTCCTGTTGCTTTAGTCTAGAATTTGGATTGCAAGTTAAAAGGTTATCCAGTTGGAGGCCTAGATATTGGATCTGTTCAACAGGGATCAGTGGAATATTATTAAAGGATACTGTAGAACAAGAAGTCGCAAGTTTACGAAGAAGAGTAAAGCTTATTTGACGGGATTTGCTTGGATTTATTTTAATTCTCCAATTTCGACACCATTCTTGAAGTTTGATGGCATGAGATTGCAGTGTTGGTGAGGCAATAAAGGGATCATTATTTACTGATAACACACATGTGTCATCAGCATACGTGGTGAGGACGGTGTTAGGATGGAATAGGATAACTGCTGTATACACCGTGTAGAGGATAGGACCTAGGATACTACCTTGAGGAACACCGGCAGTTTGGACAAAGAGCGAAGAATAGGAAAAGTTATGATTAACTTTGAAGTTTCTATCACTGAAATAGGAGCGGATAATAAGGAAGTATGTGGAAGGAATTAAAGGAGTTTGTAAAGCAGTCCCCGGTGCCAAACCCGGTCAAAAGCTTGTTCTACGTCGAGAAAGGCTCCTGTGCGGTACATTCCGCTTTCTAATGCTGAGGAGACCACGTCCACCATGCAATGACATTGCTGGATAGTATTAGCGAACTTAAAATTAAAATTTCTTGGATCAGTTTTCGACATTTGATCGCCCAGAGGGGCAAAAGTGGCCGTTGTGGCGGATTGATGATTCATCCCCAACATTTAAGTAATGTTATTTAATATCGGGCAACAAACCAATTGAACAAATAATCTCTATTTGTCTGTTTTAAGAAATTGAACTTTTCAAGAGAATCAGAAATATTGGGAATGAGTATAAGAATATCATAACTAGTCAGGATCTGGAGTCGGTAAGGCGGTTACCGCAGGCCAAACCGCAACTTGGTTACTTGAGTTTATCCTACCAATTGACAGGGTCGGTCGGCTTTCAGCTAACATGGCTTCCAAGATAATTATTTCAAATTGTCTATTATTATGTAATTTTATTTTTAAAATGATTAATCCATAATTGAATTTATCAATAATGATAGTTCAATTAGAACTATTAGCTGCCTCGACAAATTTAGTAAAATATCAGTAAACATAATATGTGTATTAGAGCAATCAACGACCCCAATGAACAAAACATAATTATTTAAATTTTTTATTTAATCGAGTTTATATAGGAATGGTAATTAATGTTCAAATATTCAAATCAATTTTAGTTGCAATAAAAATGACCTCCAGAACTGAATTTATAATTATGTACATCGTATGAGGAGTTATCTTTCAAAAATGAACATGTCCTTTTTCGGTCGAAATTTTTTTTTTTTAAATTATAAAACCTTTCTGATAAAACCTTGAGAGCTGCACACATTATAATACTTTGTTTTCAATTCTAGACATCTATCAAGGATTTAAATAATACAATTGAGGCATGTAAATGGAAAAGGCTGTAAGTGTCAAAATAAAATAAAAACATTTTCCAATTAAAAATGTTTTCCAATTAAAAATGTTTTTATTTTATTTTGGCACTTCCAGCCTTTTCCATTTACATGCCTCAATTGTTTTGGATTTACCAGATGGGAGGGACCTACGCTAAGACCTACCGTTTAGTAGCTGTATTGGTTTGAACGAAAAAAGTCACGTTTAAATATCCTATTTTCTCTCAAATTCGTTTATTTCGAATAATCATTGATAGTTAATTTAATTAATTTGATCCTTTTAATTCTAAAGTTTAAATTGAGAAAAGCAGTATAGATAGATATATCTATGATCTATCGTTGTTTCTAGTCAGTGAGAAACTGAGTTTAAGCTGCTTTTTGGATATTATGTCCATAATATCATGGTCGAACATGTTAAAACAATAACTAAGCATTCTCTAACCACCGTCTTATAGAATAAATCTTAATCTTCTCAGTCTGAATAGAATATATTGGTGATCTGAAGGATACAATGTTCTTTATACCCTCATTGGGGCACACAAGGGCATTAAGCTCTTACAGACAAACAGGCTGGAAACATTAAAAGCCAAAAAAAAAAAACTGAGATGATCCGAAAGTTTCTACTTTTTAATATTTGGTGAGAAAATTTGTTTTTAGATTGCTGTTTCATCAATGGTTTATTTACCAAACCCTAAAAACATACATAAAATATGTATAATTTTAAGTTAATGTTATTGTCCAGTACTGGTCTGAATCTTCATAACCCTATGCAATATATTTATATAAAATTCATGCATTTTGTGCAAAGTATATTTTAAATAAATCACTATTGCATTATGAAAGTGGTATTTTGAAACTACCCAAGCTTGCAATCCAGCCATCCAGTTTCTCTTCCCTCAATATAACTTCAACATAATTACATGAATGCTACTTTACAAGCTAACCTCTTGAAATATTCTTTTATCATTATGTCTTGATATCTGTTTTGGTAGAAGTACTTTTTCACAAAACTCAACTTACCCGCTAAACAAGAGATATCCGACAATCCTTGAAGTTGTATTGGCTGTCCCCTGAATACAGCCCCCAAGGCTGTAGGCAGCACTGGTAAGAGAGGTGGCAGCATATCCTGGTTTCAGGAACTTCGTTAGCACGTATTTTCATCGATAATGTTATGGAAAAGAATATCAACCCGACCTTATCTTATTTTCAGAGAAATAAGGTAGGGATATTTTTGTTTTCTTTTTTTACGACTAAATTTTTGATTTTTGAGAGGATTTGGTATTTAACTAACAAAGATCATTAATGAGAACACCACTTGAAACAATAATTAATGAAACCAAAATTAATGGAATTAATACATTATTCAATTTTTTTTCTAAATATGCTGATATTTGGTCACATTGTATTTATGAGGAAAACAATAGATAAAATAATTAAAAGGTACGGGAGAAAAACAGTCCCATTTTTAGGGAGGGGGGAACGCTGGTTAAATCGCATGGAGTATTGGAAATAATTATATAGAATTTAGCAGACTAGTAGTTAAAAGGGCTGTCATTCCATTTAAAATCAGCTGTGATGAGGAAAAGCCAATCCGTGTGGTTTTGTGTGAGCAAGCATGTGAGTTTGGAGAGCTCAAGGCGCGGTGCACATTGAAGAAATTGGTTTCAGGAAACTGGTTTCATGCAAGAGGTTTCAAGGAAACTGTTTCATTAGAACGTGCATACAGAAGCAACGGTTTTCCATCAGTTTTACGATGGATTCTGACGACAATATGCTTGTGTTGTGCTGGCTAAGAAATAAGAGAAAAAAACGCAAGTACTGGGTTCACTCGTTGATGAGGGATCAGCAACATAGTTATTTTGTTTTAGCTCGCGAACTAGGCAGAGATCCTGATAAAGTTAAGGATTTTTTAGGATGTTGAAGACACTTTTTGATCGATTACGAGAATTAGCTCTGAGTTCTGAGGAAAAATTAACAACCACACTGAGGTAAGTGAAAACAGTTTTATTACTTCGAAATATTTTTAATAGTTTTTAAGTATTATGTAACAATATAAAGTATGTTGATAAGTTTGTTTATTTGTTTATTTCGTTTAACGTCACTTTATGCTGCTATGGCTAATCGGACGATGCTACGGTGGGAGTCCTAAATTTTGCCTATCCAGGTATAATCAGGATAGGGATCTTTAGCGAGTACCTGACATCGAACAGGCTCGGGACCCCCATTTTACGTCCCTTCCGAAGGACGGCATAGCTAAGGATTTTTTACTCCCTTTAAAAAATCCTAAGGTCATCTGCCGGGCTGCGAACCCGCGATCTTGGGTTTAGTAGGTTGCTATGCTAACCACTACACCACAGGTGACCCCAATGTTGATAAGTGATGGTCATTTCAAGTGATGAAAAACCTTTATAAAACAGGAAATTCATTTTATGTTATTCATAAAAATAACACTTGGACTGATGAGTGAACTGAAGCAAACAAGAAACCGAATTAAGGCATTTCTAGAAACCCGGTTTCCTGAAACCAATGGAACTAGCGTTGCACCATCCTATGTTAATCATATGTATCTTGTATCTTATGTATAAGCAACTTCAGTTTTAGTTTACGGACATATGTAGCTCCATAGGATATATTTAGCATGTCTTAAGATCCTTAGTTCAAATTTTCAATTTGACTACTTAACCCTGAAACACCCTGTATATCGATCCTGTTCGCATGTTTTTTTTGTTTTTGTTTTTTTTTGTTACCTATATACTTTTAGAAGAGCTAAGACATGACAAAAATATTTTAATTAATGTGTAAATTTCATTGGCTTTCTTTTGTGAATTACATTACAATATCAAGGATATTTTTCATTACTAAAATAAATATTAAATGAATTTTATTTATTTATTTTTTATTATTTTTTTTTTTAAGGCATTTCGATAAAAATAGTTATACACTAAATCCTGACAAACACTAATTCTAAGAATGTGAAATCAACATATCATCAAATAGAAAAGTGCTCATTCCCTCCGCAAATTTAACGGTTTCAGGCCATTTTTCTCCTTTACCCTCAAATTATAGTTTCCTTTTTTGTAGTAGTATCGATTAAATTTATTTTATAAAGCGGAAATAACTTATAGCCACTTTATCACCCAGATCACAACCTTTATAATTAAAAGTTTCATATAAATTCATTATATCTTGAAATTCTTCAGCAATTCTGAATAGATTCAAATTAATACAAATGAAAATATAATTAATAAAACAGAAAAATTAAATAATTAAGCGACAAAAGTAAAAAAACCTTCATGATGATGATTGTATTGTTGACTGTTAGTTTTTACTAAGGAGATGAAATGGTCAGGGGTGCAGTCAGGATGAATAAACACAGCCAATTTTTAAATGAAAAACTGGCCCTGTTTATTCATCCTGGCTACACCCCTGACCATTTCATCTCCTTAGTAAAAAAACCTTCAATAGATGAATGGTTGTGATGTAAAAACATTAAACAAATAAAGAGGCCTAGTTTTCAGACTAGTTGGTAAAAATGAATAGGTAATTTATTTTGATAAATGTTAAAAAAAAAAAAAATTTTACATGGTATCTCTTTTACCTGGGGGTCTGTAATTTTTTTGTGTGACGTTTTTTCACACTCGAAAATGTAACATTTTGACAGGCTCTAGATCTGTTGGTGTTGCTCGGTTAGTAACAGTTTGCGATCAGAAATTCAATAGAGAATATTTTTTATTATTCGACATAGGTCGCTAGGATCTACCGTTTAGGAGCTGTATTGTTTTCAAGTTTCGCCTAAAATTTTGAGTGTAGGGGCGTTTTTGAAACGCTCGAACTCTGTTGGTGTTTCTCGGATCAGAAACTTGACGACAGTTTATTGATCAGAAATTCAAGGAAGGATATATTTTGTTTATAAAATTTGTCGCTGGGATCTACCGTTTAAAAGCTATATTGGTTTTTATGAAACCTCTCGTTTTAAACCCCTACTTTTTATCAACTTCGTTTACTTCGAATTATGATTAAGTGTTAATTTAATTATTAATTGACTTAAATTGAACCTTTTAATTATAAAATGTAAGTTGAGAAAAGTAGTAGATTATAGAAATAGAAAATAAACTTTATTCTGGGACGGTGTCCCCTAAGAATAATATAATGTACATAAATAAATACAATGAGTCTAGCTTCCATAAGATGAAATAAAATTAATTAACAATCTGGTGAACTATGTACAATTTTACAGATAAAGAACAAAAACAGACACAGATGAAATAAAAATTACAAAAATCCAATAATTGTAGGATAAAAAATAAAAATCTATTTACATCTACTGAATGCTTTTTTTTTTTTTTTTTTTTTTTTTTTTTTTTTTTTTTTTTTTTTTTTTTTTTTTTTTTTTTTTTTTTTTTTTTTTTTTTTTTTTTTTTTTAGTGAGGTTTTGCTAGTATCATTCTGGAGGGAAAGGAGATATTGAAAGAGAAGGGATTTAAATGTGGACAGAGATGGAG
Organism: Euschistus heros; assembly: GCA_003667255.2. Classification (NCBI taxonomy): domain Eukaryota; kingdom Metazoa; phylum Arthropoda; class Insecta; order Hemiptera; family Pentatomidae; genus Euschistus; species Euschistus heros. The sequence continues at coordinate 1,646,430 of RCWM02000169.1, read as the reverse complement.
CATTACGGATATTACAGGGTAGTGAATTCCATAAGGAAGTAGCACGGGAAATGAAGGAGTGGTCAAATGATGTACTCTTATGGGAAGAAGTATACAGGTCTGAGGAGCGAGATCTTGTAGTGCGGAAGGAGACCGAGGATCTGAACTGGAAGATGTTATAGATGTAGGAGGGATTCCGAGAATTAATGGTTTGGTAGAGGAAGGAGGCTAGGAAGTAATTTCTGCGGGATGAAGGATAAAACCATTTTAACTCTGTATATAGGTTGTGTGGGAGGCTTTTGGAGCCCTAAAGATAAACCTAACGAAACATTTCATTAGTCTTCTTAGTTTACTCTCGAGTTCCGCCGTCAACCCACCATATACCACACAGCTGTAGTCAAAGTGGGGTAGGATAAGGGAAGAAACCAAAAGTTGACGAGTAGGTTTCGGAAGGGAGTCCTGGGAAGAATGGAATAGTTTAGAGATGGATATAACCCGTTGAAAAATTTGGGAGACATGAGGTTTCCATGAAAGGGTTTGGTCAAAGGCAATACCAAGGTTTTTAACTGTGGAGTGGAATTAAATAGGTTGGGAGTTCATAGACAGGATCGGGAGGTGGGGAAGGGATCTCAAATGGGTATTAGAACCTATAATAATAGCCTGCGTATTTTCTACGTTTAATTTTAACTTGTTATCATAGGCCCACTTCCAAATGCTATTAAGGTCCTCTTGGATAAGGGAGAATGATTTTATTAAATCAGAGGGATGGAAGGATAGATTTATCTGGAAATCATCCGCGTATAGATGGTAGGAACAATGGTGAATGGAATTTGGTAAATCGTTTATGTAGGCACAAAAAAAGGTAGGAGTATATGTACATATATTTATGAATATACATATTCATCATGATATATAATAAATGCTCTGTAACTATTATAATGTTAGTGTAAAATATTTTTTCTATTTTTCTCGTTGTTATAAATGTATTATAACTTAGAGTAGGGGAGTATACTTCTTCCTCGGAACAGGATTGGAGTCTGGCAGAAAATTTACTTTTCTTTTCACCGATCGTGGGTTGATTCAGAAGTTAAAACAAGATTTGAAAGGAAAGCCAGACGGTTCTATATTGATACTGACCAAATCACCTTCTTCAGTTATGTTCAACAGTCAGTAAAGCAGACATTGTCAAGTACTTTACACATGACTACTTTTTTATTATTATTATTATTTGTTTACATAAATTGTAAATGTTATTTATTTGGTTTATGTTTTTAAAATATAATAATTAATGTATTGTAGATCCGTAAAGGATAAATCAAATAGAGAAATTAAAAAATGACCGAATAACGAATCTTCATTTTATTTTTTTTTTTTTTTTTTTTTTGGTTTTTTTTTTTTTTTTTTATTTTTTTTATTTATTTTTTTTTTTTTTTTTTTTTTTTTTTTTTTTTTTTTTTTTTTTTTTTTTTTTTTTTTTTTTTTTTTTTTTTTTTTTTTATTTTTTTTTTGCCGACGTGGTTATAAGAAAACAAAAAGTGCGAATCTCTGTAAAGAAGAGAACTGATTTCAGTTCAGAACTAAATTCAGTAAGTCTCCTTCTTGACAGCGATTTACACCTTTGTTTATTTTTATTGTTTATTCACCTTTTGACAAGCCCTTATGACGGCCATCTTGTTGCCCGAAATATCGACATAAAAAATAGATGTTCGTTAATCTTCTAACATTTCGTAATTTTCTGTACTGAACCTTCATACATCTAAAATAAATATTCACCTACATTTTACTAATCTTCCTGTTCCATTGTAATAATTTATTGACTTTCATACATTTTGGCTATTTTTTTATTTATATTTGTTCTTCGTAGACTTTAGAATTGCAAATACTTTTTCCCGAATATTTATTTATATAATTTAGAAATTATATGTATCGTACGATTTAGGGATTGAAGTAGTGTTATGGGAAAATATATGGCCAAAAGTATTTTAACCTCATAAAACGCACAAACCATTATACCTTCTTGTTACCAAGAAGATAACAAACAAGTTTATACAAAGTGGTGTTTGACATGAATGAAGTGAAATATAATTTTGGGAAGTTACAACATCATAGTGAAATAACACGTCATTGAAATCGATACGTTGAAAAAAATGTATCAAGTAATGATAAGGGTTCCATTATATAAGAGTACTAACCGGGTCACAATCAGTTGTAGAAGTACTCGGCCCATCTTGGTCCCCAAAACTAGACCATGTCTCTTCCAAGTTCTCGTTTAGCGGGTCGTGATGGATTCCATTTCTATTCACCGTGGCGTCGTCGCCGCTAATATTTTTCCTTTCTCGTCTACCTCCCGAATCCATGGCATTTTAGCTTCTGGAAACAAGACACTGAGTGCTGCAACCCATTATTGCTATATGAAATACAAAATGCATACTTTTTTTCATGCGCATTCTAATCCGCTTCTTCGCCGTTCCAATAACAATAAGCCTAGGAAATGAACTATTTAGTTAATTTAGTATTTATTAAACAATAACCTCATCCTGTAAATATTCAAGAGACATTGAAAATAATATCACATTGTCTTACATTCGGTGAGAGTACTGGCGTACTAAAGATTTTATGCGCCACTTTTATCAGGTCGTAAGAACTATTATTTGGACTTTCTTATGTTTATTAACCCTTCTCCTAGCAAAAAAAAAAAATTTAGATTTTATTTAACTAATAACCTGGCTTCAGGAACTGAAGTTCCCTTTTCAATTTCTTCTATTACAAAAGCAGGAATGAAGTTACTATTTTTTGGTTGTTTCCTTTAGAACCACTCAATCTACACGAATCAAAAGATTAATTTCTTAGAAACGAGGAATAACTAGCAAAAATTTGTAAATATCTGACTCGCCAAGCCAACCATGAACTACCGCCCAGCACCAACTGATAGATAAAATATAATAATGTTGGTATAAACTACCTATTGATAATCGATTATAGTTTGAAACCCAATACTATAAAAATATAATATAAAATATTTTGCGTGAAAGAAGGATCTGGAGGTGATGAACTGATACCGTTTCATAAATTCTTCATTCTTCATTTCGTAGTATTAATTTTATTTCACAGGAAATCGAATTAGTGAAATAACCTGAGCGTGGTGAGATAAAATAGTTTCCACAATAGCTGATTGGAATAGAAGTAGGTCCATATTATAAAAAAATACCAAAATGTTAGAATCTAAAAACAATTGAGGCATGTAAATGGAAAAGGCTGTAAGTGCCAAAAATAAAATATAAAAGATTTTTAATTGGAAAATGAATAAGTTCCATCGCCAATGTAATGGGTACAGTGTTACGTACCTATCATAAAGGGCTTGGTACAAAGAAAGGTACGTACCACTGTTCCCATTACATTGGCGATGGAACTTATTCATTTTCCAATTAAAAATCTTTTATTTTATTTTTGGCGCTTACAGCCTTTTCCTGTTTACAGCCTTCCACTGGATGGGATAAAATTTATTTCGTGATAGACCCACGGAATGAATCTTGACCTTCCCACCCTGTCTAGAATAGGTTGGTAACCTGTAGGATAACCCGTTCTTCCTGCCTTAGTTGGAATACATAAGGACGTTAAGCCCCAACAAACAAACTATTAAGCTTAATATGAAAGAGAATAAAACTTCTAATGCAACTACAAATCCAATAATCGAATTAAATTTGACAGTTCTGTTTGGTGGGTGTGAGTGGCAGTAGGTTATCATGGAGCAGATATCATATAAACATAACATTATATTTCATGTTAAATGAGACAACTTGGTACAGAACTTTTGACACAAAATATAAATTTACATTTAATCAGTAATTCATAAGATATGAAATAAAAAAAAACTACCTTTCTTTTTACAGCTTTTTACCCAGAACTTGTCCATTATCACCCTTACAAACTCCAGAAAATCAAAACGGCTGCTAACGTTATCTATCAATGGTAAAATAACTAATTAAAGAACTACATCTAACGCTATGATCACAATTCTTTCATGAGTTCAAGACAGTGACAGTTCATTCATTAGTAAAATTAGGTTCTTAATTGAAAAATTATGCTCTCAAAAATTGACGACTTACACTTTGTCCCTTCGGATTTTCAATGTTTTTCCTCCTCCTCTTCTACATGTCCTGTAGCTTGATTTGAAATGTTTAAACGACACATGTGTTTAACACCACATGTTATATTTGTTTTTCAAAATGTCATGGTTTTTACATTAAAGAAAAATTGTAATACAATAATTAGAATTCTTCTGAATACAAGCTTATTTATTAAACTGATAATTGGAATTAATATAAGGTAACTAATGTAAACGGGTGATAAGATCACTATATAAGTTTTTTCTTCAGTTCTAGTTTCTTCTCTGGTATATTTTCCTCTCACAGAGGCCACAGAATAGAGTCGTAAATTTAGCCAGAGATAGAACTTTATGGATTTTCCAGGCAAATCCTTGTTGTCTGCCCTCATGTCTATTATAGTGCCGGCAATATTTTTTCTTTGTAAGTTTCTACGTTTGGTTGTGTTCTTTATGGATTTTGAAACATAACATATAAAGTCAGATTACACAGTTTTTCCGACTAACGATGAAACATTGAGTTGTTTTAAAAAATTTCTATTCTATAAGCTACAGACACTTTCATTGTTTAGTGATATAGTAACATTTCATTTTATTTATATAATTATTTTCAGTTAATACCAAGGCCTAACGTTTGCAATCCTTCGTTCTCGAAAAAAGTGTAATTTTCTATTTTCTAATTTCTATCTTAGCGGTTATAATTTACGAAAAAATATTTTAAATTAAAATTTAAAACGTAAAATTAAAATAAAATTCGATATTTAGTACTGATATATATATTTTTATCGTTTCAATTTGGGATACGTTAGATCAATCAATTTTAAGTTCGCTGTGACTTTCGTTTAGGCTAGTATTGTTTCATCCATTCGGAACTTGCTTTCCTTTCTTCATCAGAGATTTGAATAGTTCGTTTCATTCTGGTATTGAACTGGAACCTGTTTTTTAATTTTTTGTTATTGTTTTTGCAGTTCTATCTAAAAGTTCTATCGAAAACATAATCTGGAATTCCCTTAAGTTCTTCTCTGTTTTCTTAAACCAGCTTGGTTTGTTTTTTTTGATGCAGAAGCAGTAAAAAAATGTTTCAGTCAGTCTATTTGGGTTCATTCTACAGATTTGTCCATAAAAATCAATTCTTGTTTTTTTATTGTGTCCAAGTATTTTACAGTTGTTTTGTAAAGTGTTTCATTTCTGATATGGATTAATTTGTTGTGCCGAAATTTTTAATCTTAAAATCTTCTTTTCTTTGATTTCTTTTTTTTTTTTTTCATTGGACCATAGTTGGTGACAGACAGCGTTTCTACTGCGAATAGGGCTTATGGTTGATACTGTGTCATAATGCCTTATTTTTGTATACCATAAGAGGGGCTTTTTGTTGAATATGTTTTTAATGACTTGGTAGGCCAGTTTACTGGCTAATTTAATTTCTTCTAGATTCCATAGCTTTTTTTTCGAAGGCATTTCAGCTGATCCATTCTCCGAGGTATTTGAATTCTTCGGCGACTTCAATTTTTTGATTTCCTGCTTTAAGATGTTTAGTGTGGTTTTAATGTTCGTCATTATTTTGGTGTAATTAGAAGAAATTTTATCACCCATTTATTCTGCTTGTTTTTGAAGTTCAAGGATCTGCTCTTTGGCTTCTTCCTAGAATATTTATGAATGTTAGTTTTAAATCAAACAGAATTTATGAATGTTTGTCAAAAAATCAAACTTCCGTTTCCCTGGTAAATAAAAAAATAAAAATAATTTAAATTTTGTTTATTAGTGCTTAAAGTCATTACCATAAATATTCCAACTAGAACAGGAATTTATCCTTCAGGTTACAAACCTATTTTAGTTAGAATGGGAAGATTAACGGTCAAAATTTATTTCGTTGGTCCATCACGAAATAATTCTCAACTTATCCTAGACAGAATCGAACTGTCGTGCAGTTGCCCAACTAGCAGTATTAGCATGAAAAAATTCAGATTACTTTTTGAGTAAAAGAACATGGCGTATGGCCTCATCTTTATTGACTTGCTCATTCCATTGCGACCATTTACAGATCGGTATAATTAAATTGTTTTAGGTTTTCTTAAGATTGAGCAACCCCCATGAAGAAGCTTGGATGTCATTGTCACTCTGTGCTTCAAAGAGAAGTGAAATCTGGCATATATATATTATACATATATATAGACATTATACATATCTACCACCGAAATGAAATAACTAATCAACTAAATTTACCATCATTAACCACTGCCCCCCCCCTTCCCCCCACTGTCACATCAAATGAATGTAACAGTCTTTTTGCGGGGAAGGTTATCCAGTGCAATTGTTGATACTCAAAAATGCGAGAAACTTTGGAATCAATGATATTTTTCAAAGCAACTTTATTTTATTTCTTCCAGAGCAAATTTGGGACATTGTGGCAAGCGGTAATTTTCCTTATTAGTAAATATTGACGTCTATTGAAGCTAGCATTAATTACCATTCCCAATGCATATATTAGAATAACTAAGAGTTTGCTGTATTTTGCTCGTTTTGGAGGAGTTACTGGCACACAATTGACCACATGGCCAGTTCTTTGTTTACCAGTAATATCCAGTTTCGTTTTGGCCGCAAATGTTAGTTCATCTACAGGAACTTTTCCACCAATCTCTTAAACTTTATGAATTTGGAGCGATCTCCAGAACTTTCAAAAAGTCTTTTAGGACGACCAACATGACCAGACGATAAAGCTGGGATTAAAAAAAATGCTTATTTAGTGCTGTGATTTACATGTTAGCCGATATATATATTTTTTTAAATAGTCTAGGATAGAAACAATATCCGAGATTATTTCATATTAAAAATTCATTTTGTAAAATATGGAAATCATATTCCACCTTTGTAAAATCCATCTTGATGTAAAAAATATAACAACAATTCACACTGTTCAACAGCATTAACAAAACTGAAGAGCTGTGGTAGTAAGTTAAGAGAAATGAGGTGATTTAGTCTAACACGATTCGTCATGTTTCTTATGTACGCTTATTGTAAACAAAAAGAACTACTTTTCCGGTCTACCTGTAATTCCGCCATTTCTACGTCTTAAAATCACACTTTCGAAATTTGAATTTTTTCGTCTTAAATTAGTGAATTGGACAATTGTGTGCGCCGCAAAATTGTTAGTATTGTTTAACTGCTTCTCGTTCTGAAACGCTCGTACACCATGGTCTCAAAACTTATTTAGTTACCTTCCCAAAACAAAAAATTGAACACAATAATCAGTATTTATTAATGCTGATTGTAGCATTTATTGATGATAGAGATGGGCAAAATTTAATCATGATTAAATCTTTCAGTTGATTTTTCAGTAAACTAAATCATCAATTAACTAAAATTAGATGATTAATTCCAGAAAATTAGTTATCAAATCATTAATCATGATTACATTTTGCCCAGCTCTGATTGATACTTGTTGCACCATAGTAATACAAGTATAGGTAATACATAATCATAGAAAATGGAAAATATACGTTAGTAAAAAAAAAGGATAATAAAACCATATATTTTAATTAAACGCAAGAATAACTTACTGGCCCACTTTCATTTCCAACCGCTACCTTCATATGGCTTTTAAGAGAGAAAAGGAGACCAAAGTTAAAAATAAGAAATAAAATAAATAATAAGAACGTATTTGCCAAATACATTTATCAAAATTTAAAATGGTATAGACTATCATGATTTGATGTATGCGCTGAATAAGTTGTTCCTACTTGATATAATCGATATTCTACATCTATAGATGTATACAATCGATTGTTCTTGAACACTATAACCTCCATTCAGGTTATTTGTTTACTTTTACAATTAGTTGTTGGCTGTGTTTGTTTAAGAACTTCCAATTTTCAATTGACAGCAGTGCGATAGGAGTAATGTCGCTCGAAAACATTCCAAAGGATCTGAGATCAGCACGAGCTTGTTTGGTTTGCTCTTTAATTAAGGTAAACATTGAAGTCAGCCTCGCAGTTTTTGCCTTTGAAACTTGTTAATAACAATTTCTTTTTACCAGTCGTTTGAGCAATTCGAATTTGATGGGTGCGATAACTGTGATGAATTCTTGAGGATGAAGAACAACAGAGAAAATGTTTATGACTGCACTAGTTCAAATTTTGATGGGTATGATGGGCACATATTTTCTTTTTTCTCATAAATATATATCCATTTTACTTATATTTAATGGACTGTAAATTAAATTTATTTAACTAATTACCCTTTTTTTTAGAATGATCGCTTTAATGTCACCAGAAGACAGCTGGGTTGGGAAGTGGCAACGTATCAGTAAGTTAATCTTTGTTTAAGAATGTTCTTTTCATTATAGTGATTAAAATGTCATTAGTCATTGTTCAAAAATAGTAATATGCATCAATTTTACTTAAAAGTCAAGTTAAAGGGTTGAACATAACGTATTATTTAAATGGTATATCTGTACCCTGTAGGTGAAGGAAAATATATCAATTCTATGATGTACAGGTTGTGCTGTATATTGTTGTACAGAGCTGTATGTCAAGCTCATAATAATGAATATATTAATATATTCTATGAAAAATGACTTAATCCAGTACCATTCAGTCAATCGAAAATTTAAAACTGGTTCTCTCAAACAATTACAGTTTTATGTCAGTGTATTTTTACCTCCAGGTTACAGAAAATTGTTCACTAAGGTGTGTTACATTTTCTCCATTTTTTTTTTTTCTGTTATAGTATTTTCAGATTAGTATATATGCTACAATTAATATAGATGATTCCTACTTTCAGTGATTACCCTTATATCATCAACTAAACATTCCCTATACCATTATTGTAAACTCTTTAACATTAATTTATTTATATAAATTTTTACAATTTCAGTTTGAACATTGTGGGAAGGTAGGCCTGAGGAGAAAATTATTGATGTCGATAAGAAACAATGTACAATTAATGGAATTATGTTTTCATTACTTGATGTCAATAATTGACTGAACATTCAATCATTAAATGTATCACACTTAATTTTGAAATCTTCTTTGTTGCTTCATTCTTGTTAATTTGTTCATGTGGACCAGTGTCATGCTTGCTCAATGGTTGTCTATTTTTCTCCTAATGATTCATTAATAAAAAAGACTTTTAAAAATTAGATTTGTCTCTTTTGTAGATAGATTCACCAGAGGAATATATGCTATATCAGTTGCTGGAAAACTTCCTCCTAATGTCATCAGGGATATGAAGAATAGAGGAATCACTTACAAGCCTAGAGATAGATGTCAAAAATAGATTCAATTTAGATCATCAGACCCCCATCATTTAAAAAAAACATCTTGTTTTCTTTATTTACTTTTATATATTGCTTTATCATGTGGCGTTTTATAAGAACTTCATGTTTTATGATCTTCATTATATTAAGATTTATTTATTGTTTTTCTTTAAATATGTCCGAACTTTTTTTTGGATTTTTAATTTATCTTGATTATAGACTTGCTCATGAAATCTTAAATGATTTTGCGTATGATTTATTTCAGTGTACAATTTAATTTTTTGTTTTTTCAAATTAGAATTTTCAATATATTGTGTCTTAAGAAAAAGTAATACACTGTTTCTGTCAAACTCTAAAACACATTGTACATTTTATAAAATTTTGTATATTTTATAAAATTTAACTCCTGTGAATCAGTAATTATGTTAAAAATTTTCCATTTTATTTCTTCTAGGTTTCTTAAGAATAAGAAGATGTATCATTTTCATTATGACTGGGTCAATATAAAGTGTATAACCTGTATTATTGTAAATAAATTTTAAACATTTTTATTTTTTACAATATTTGGTTATGTTCCTGTTTTCTCCAACTGATAAACTTTAAAAATTGTTTTGAAGATTGCTGGTTGTACCCCCCACATTACCTGATAACTACAAGTAATAAATAATCTACAGTTAGATTTAATTAAACTAAATGTTCAATGCAGTCTTCTTTCAACTTCTAACATGTTAGTACTTACTTGCTTAATTATCTCCTTATGAGAGCTTGAGGTTAGAAAATGTTAAATTTTCCACACAAAAAAAAAAAAATTGAATTTCTTGTATTAACGATAAACATACTTCTGAACAAAAACATCAATCTCAAATTTATTTAATCCGTCAAGACTTATTTTCCCTTAACATTATGGTTTCTCTTTTCTTTTTATTAACATTTATTATTAAGAACTAAAAATTTATTTTTGCACGCTCTACTTTCTGTAAGAGATTATGGCTTCATAAATCATTTCCTTCCTGATTATGGTAGCTGCCCTCCAGATTTGACAGCTTTAAACAGCACAAGGTCTGACGGATGTATCTAAAATAGGACACAATACCTGCCATACACTGATGATGTCTTAACAGCAACAGCACCACACTCTTTTACTGAAGTACTCAACATAAACAATAACAAAACAGAATACATGATAACATCCAAAAAGGCACAGATGGATCTTCTCAATTAATGGAGCAAAGTAATTGCAAAAGAGTGACAGAATTCAAGTACCTCAGCTACTTATTTCGCAGAAAATAACAAAATGGAACAAGAGATAATAACAAGAATCCAAAATGGCAACAAATGCTATTGTTCACTCAAGAATTGTTTTTTTTAAATCCATTTAAAAAATTTATTTATAAGGGTGGGGGTCTCAGTGCACTCGTAAACAGAAGGTCGTGGGTTCGAATCCCACCTGGGCGGGTTAAAATTTATTTCGTGGCAGACCCACACAATGAACCTTGACCTTCCCACCTAGGCCAGTATAGGACTTCAATGGAAGTCTTGGGCCCAAAAAAAAAAGTTAGGATCTTTACAGGGAACCAGATTTGATCTCGAGTATCAAGAAAGGAAGGATACAATGGTTAGGACTTGTGCACCCCATGAACAAGTTAAGATTTCAAGGAAGTCATTAATGGAAGGACGCTGGAATAGGATAAGAGGAAGAGCCAGATGTGGACAAGGGTAGCTGGAAGATGTCAAAACTGTCCTGTGGCTCCTAGGAGTGACAGGATAGAGAAGAGCTGCAGAGTATCGGTCTGATTGGAGAAGAATCATTGAGGAGGCCAAGGTCCTTAATGGACTATAGCATCAGCAGAGATAGGTAGATTGATAGAACTATTCCTTTTTTCCTTCTTGTGGAATATTCAGAAAATTAAAGAATTAATGAAACAAAGGAAAAATATTTACATTAAAAATTAAAATATTTTCGCTTATTCAAATTTCATAAATGCTTGTTTAAAATTGGATGAACTTGGCGATTAAGCTATCACCAGTAATTCCAGGTGGATTTTCATTATGGTGAAAAAAGATTACCTCAAATACTTGAAAAGTAGATATTAACACCTTACGAAGACAACGTGAGTAAGCTAACTGTTAATTGTTAGGTAATGAATTTGTTATAAAATTACATAAAGATTTTTATTCTTCTATGTAACTAGGAAAAAAAATCATTAACTTAACTCTTGAATCAAAAAATTGTGGTTTGAGCGCCAACTGTGAAACTGCTTCCCTGAAAATTTGTCATTGTCTTATAGTCATTTATCTTACTTTATCCCCATAACTTAAACTTTATGATATCAGATATGCTACAAAAGAAAGGCACCTATATAAATATAAATTGTACATGTATCTCAAGTTTACCAGATATTAGAAGTTTCCTATCACAAACAGGTTGATTCGAACAACATTCAATTGATATTAATGCCTACCCGTTACTTTTTGGTGTTAAAATAAGTCAAAATTTAATTCCAGTTTACCAGAAACCTAGTTGTTTTGCTTAACTAACTGGTCAGAATCATCTCAGGACTGAATTTTCTTCATTTTTGGCGAAGCTTTTTTTTCTTCTTCCTATTATTTCATCAGAAAACTCCTTACTTCTCAAATAATCCCATCTCAATGATTCATGACCGCTTAAATTATTCATCACTGTATACTGGATCATGTGATTAAAATGAATTAATTCTTATGAAGTTTAATTTTAACAATTTTCTCAATCCAGAGTAAATAAATAATCAAAGTTTGAAAATTTTCATCAAATTTTAAAGCAATTGCTTTTAAGTATCATAGACACTCTAATCTTTAAAGTAACTGTTACACTCATTTCTTCATTTATAAGGATTTATTTATAAATCATTCCCACTTTTCCTTTCCTTTTATCTTTCCACTTTTATTTTCCTTCACCTTCATTTTTTTATCCGTTTCTTTTTTTTTATCACCTTCTCATTATTTCCTTCATTCTTTCCCATATTTTTATTTATTTTATTATTTTTTTATTTTTATTTACATTTCATTTCCTTCTGCCCTTTTTATTATCCTTTTATCCATTGCCATTAATATTATTTTATTTATTTATTTTTATTTTATATATATACATATTTATTTATTTATTTTATTATTATATTTTTTTTATTAATTTATTTTTTTTTATTTTTCATTCCTGTCTTGTCCTTATTCTTTCCTTGCTGCTTGGTATTCTTAGTTATTTATGTATCTTATCTTTTCTATGCGGTTTCTTTAAATTGTTTTTTATCTATGCAATTCTATATTCCATTTGTCATCTGTTAATCGGTCTGTTATTATTTTTTTGTCACCTCTGGTATTTTGTTCATTATAGCCCTGAAGACCTGTAGAACGTTGACACGTATTAAAGAATTCCTTCTTTAACCTGGTGTTACTTTGACTACATCCCTGACTATCTTCTTCTCCATTCATCATCCAGGCAACTATACTTTCATCATTATGGATTTATTTAAATTTTGGAAGTGTCTCAACTATTGATTTCCATTAAAATTGATCATTTTCTTACATACCTACTATTAGATCCATAGCATAAATTCAAAACTTAATTTTTCATTTTATTTTTTAAATACCAATAATTTAGAACCACTCAGCTAATTTTCATAAAAATTGATAATTGTTTCTCTAATTTAAAAAAATTCATGAAAATCTGGCATCATTTAGAATTAAAAACATCCCCCCCCCTTATAATGTTGAGGTCAACTTTTAACCCTGTAGAAGTGTTTAAAGGAATATAAGCAACTTATTAGCCACCAAATTTTTATTAAAGTGGGCTCACTTCATTGTTCTGATGAACAGCCAACACCTCCAGCAGAAAAAGTACTGTTCTGACAGGATGGAATGTAAGTAGGTAAGTAAGAAACTCTACCCATCATAAAAATCAGTCGTTCAAGTAAATGTATCTGTCAGAGAGGTAATTTTAAATGGCATAAAAATAAAAAATAAAATTAAAGGACTATAGCTAATGCACCTTTGATGGATGAGAACTCTTCAGTTGAATCAGAGAATAGTAGTGAGAAAGAAAAGATAGTTTACCGTAAACCGGGGTAACTTTGGGACACTTTTCAGTTTTAAGCAGATGTTATATTTATTTTTTAAATTAAAACGCTGAAAAAATTATTAATTTGTAAGTTCAGTCTTCCCCTTACAAAATATGGCAGAACAGTAAATTTAGAAACAGTATTTTACTAAATAAATTTAAAATTTGTCGCAATCTTACCCCGTTATTCGGGGTAAAATTGGGACAGTGAATTATTCCATTAGAAACATGACTTTGCACCAACATTACCCCACAATATTATAGGTTCACTATTCACAGAAGAGTGTGTACTAAATTTATCCAACAACAAGGCACACATTAGAACAATTAATTTTTAATAATGGGACAAAATGATTGCAAATCATAATTTTTAAAACAAACATGTAACGAACATTATTCAAACACTTCATACAATTGGGGACTCAATGACTCAGTGAGTCAGGACGTTTCTCATTGCACTCGGTACTGAAGGTGTGGGCTGGTGAAAATTTATTTTGTGACGGACACACAAAATGAATCTTGACTATCTCACCCTGGCTAGAATAGGTTGGTAACCTGTAGGATAACCCATCCTTCCTGCCCTAGTTGGAGTACATAAGGACATTAAGCCCCAATAAACAAACAATAAATTTTGTACGATTTAGTTTTTAATAACTAAAGCCAAGAGATTGTTTTAAACCTGCAACTCTTTCACTTTGAAAATTTCTCGCGAGATAATATTTTACAAAAGAATGTAAATCAAAGGAGTTGACCGGAACCCATAGTTTGACACAACAGTTCTTCCGTTTCTACAAATTGCTGCGATCCGTTCCTCTTCTTCCATTGAAAACAGATTGGGATCTCAGATGCAGTGTATTTTTGAATATCCTATACTTGGAGGCTGCATTCATATCGATAGTTTCTTATTTCTTATTGCTCATTAGGCTTCTAATAAATTTTCTTTAGAACAATTTTTTATGGCCTTGTGTCAAGTGCTCCTTTAGGATTTCTAGCATTTTTTCCAATAAAATCATGAAAAAATGAACAAATGAAAAAAATATATAATATGCAGATCATAGGGTAACTTTTGGATTGTCCCAAAGCTACCCTGTTAACATGAGAAAATTTACTATTTACAGATTATGAAACAAAATACATATAACAACATGATTCCTTCTACATTAAACAATTAAGAATGTATCGATAATATGAATACATAGCTGAAAGTAATCTAATGTTCATAATTCTTGAGGAACAAGAGAAAGTTTCACAAAAACAAATATTTTGAAAAACGGATGGAAAGAAATGAGATCTAGCTGTACGAATATAGTGAATTAGTGCCCTAAACTTCTGCAATATAGCAGCACAGTACAGGTCCACACACAACACTTTTTTGCGACTGAGCCAATGCAGTGTTTCCAACACTTAGTCCCCACAAAGTATAATTTACCAGGTGTCCTAAAGTTACCCCGTTTTACAGTAATAAGGTAGCAAGCATCATTAGCAACTTCAATTTGATAAGCAGTCATGGTTTTATACTCTATTTAATATCGATAAAACAGCCCACCCATGAAGGACTTTGGAGAACAGATTGAACAAGCTACAAGACTTTTTATAAAATAAATTTTTGGGACAACGCTCCAACCACCTGATATCTGGCTAATGGCAAATACTTTATGCCACATGCCATTGCAGAATCTTAATCCTGACAACACCAACCATCTTTCTGTTTAGTGAAAATTAAATCAAGCTGGAATTTAAACTGAAGTCCTCCACAAAAGGCCTTTGATTTAAGCTACCATTTCTCCAAAAATTAAACACATTAAAAATGTAATAAATTTGGTTTGAAATTACTTGGAATTCTTGATAAGTGCTGTTGGTACAGAGAGGGTAAAAATTAAATGAATAAAACATATATTGGCAAAATATTTAATATAAAATAAAACAAATCACAATTAATCGGTACATATCAAGAAAACATACAAAAACAAAATTGAAAGAAAATTATCAGTACATGATTCAAAATAAATGAAATGATACAATACTAACAATGTCCCATCTTTGTCTTTAGACATCCATGGAAATTTTATAAAATATACACTCTAATCTTTTAACTAATCTTAAGATAGATGACTCATCTAAAGAAAGTAGTTGTAATTAACAAATTTTTTATATCTACTTCGGTGAAACAAACCTCTGAATAGATTCAAGCATTCGGATATAGCTTTCATGCTCATAAGCTGTGGAGAAATCAATAATTTTTTCTACAAACTCATTGCTGATTCCTTTATCTTCAAGAAGGTTCATGAACAAGTCATAAAGTGTCTGTAAAAAATTAAATCAGATAAACTTAAATAAATTCTGATGTGAATAGAATTTCAATTTTATTCAGTTTGCTATTTGTGAAGAATAATAAATTATTAATAAGAACAACATATAAACTACCAAACTAAAAGTTTTATATTACAGTATAACATAGCTAATCCGCCTCTCGCTAGTCTGACTTTCCGGGCAATCCAATCCTTCCGGGGTACAAAAATGTACAGTGTTTTGAGCAGTATTGTTCTCAGTAAATTTTTTATTAATTTCATTAATAGTGGTTGATGAAAATTTATCTTTTTCTATCTTAAAAGTATACCTATATTTTTTTTTTAATTACTTACTCCATCAAGAACTTCACCAGAAACTGAGTAATTTGAATCTTTCCATTCTCCCTTATACATCACTACTTCATCAATAAGAAATAGATCATCTGCAAAACAAACATGACAGCAATATTGGTAAAAAAAATCTTAAAAAATTATTTTTAAAAAGTTTAATGAAACAATTTTTCCATAATTAAACTCAATCTAGACTTCACACTTGAATTGTAAAACTAATAACTTGTAAATGCTAATTACTTGTTAAGAAACTAAAAATACATAAAACGTGACCATGAATAAAAGTTTAAATCTATTATAATCAATTTATGTTTTATTAATGTAAAAGATTTACATTTCTCACTAGACAGATCGTACAATGAAACTGAGAACTAATTTAAAGGAAAATAAAAGAAAGTCTAAATTTGAATAACAAAGAATAAAACAAATAAACCAACATAAAACATTACGGTAGATCTTCAATTTTTAAGAGATATCTGAACTTTATAGATATTACATAGCAAATAACTTACTGTAACTTTCATCTTGCTGCCCTTGTTGGTGAGAAGGTGACACAGTCGAACATGTAAAGCCAAGGGTCTGTCCTCCCCTCTTGATTTCAACTTCGAAACAAGGCCTAGATTTCATCTCACCAAGTTCGGGTTTGTCCATGGTAGGCTCAATTTCAGGTTCGACTGGGTCAGTATCGACAGTATGATTTACATTGAAGTTTACTTCAATTCTGGAAGCCATATTTAATTCAGTTCAATAATGGTTTTAAATATTTTTTTTTTTTAATTTTAATCTAACTAATATCAAAAGCTAGATAGTATAGAGGTGAAGTAAATATTCAAAGCATGTTGAGGACAATACTCACATTTCATCACCATTCTTCTTTATTAGGCTGATTTCAGATCCTTCAATTTGAACTTTAAACCCATCAATTTCAGAGGGTAATGGCTTACTTTTCTGTAATTTTCTTTCAGCAGATATTTCTTCTACAAGAAAATCAGCAAGTTCTTTTTCTCCTAAAAACCCATAATTTAGAATTTAAATAAAGTACTTGAATTTTCAGTATATACATATATTTTTTTTTCCTCTCTTTTCTCTTCCATAGTAACCCTAAGGAAGAGTTGTTTATTCAAATGCAGCACATCCCATGCATGCAAGCATATTGTGTGCTTTGCTTATTACCAATACAAAATTTAATGACTTACATTATAGTCAGTTATATAATAGAAAACAAAAATATAAAGAAAACAACAAAAAGAAAAATAATAAAAAAATAAAATACAATAAAAACAAAGTTTGTGCCATTTATACAATATTATGCATGGTATTTTTTAAAAATTGCTTTTTTCAAAGTTCAACTCTTTGGACAATTTTATATATTTAATAAATAATAATAATTTATTCATATGTTTTAAAATATTAGTTATTCTCTTAGAATCATTTTTTTTAAACTCAGGATATAAAATAAATTAGTTTAAAACTATTTTATTTTTTTTTCTCAGCTTCTAGGAGCCATTAATCGGAACGACAAATTACTTACCTAATATTTTTTGACCAGAAACCTCCAAAATAATTTCCATCAAGATCCTAGAGAGACTGAGTGTCATCCCCTTGTTAATTATTCATTTTTGTGTACGCTTATTTTTTTTTTGGGGAGGGGGGCAGGATACTCCCCCAAATAAAATGGGCAGTGCACGCTTATGAATAGAAATAATGGACAAACTAGGTGTTATTGCAGTGTCCTTAAATCTAATTTTGAAACATAAGAAATGCCATGGAAAAGTGAAAGTCTGGCTACTACACTCATCATCTTATTAATTACAGTACAAGGTCAGACAAGCTGACCAAAAAACATTACTCGGCAAACATATGCAAGTGCAATTCATTTTATCATTTGGGGCAAAGGATATTGTGTGCAAAAATTACATGCCAATATTAAAAACACATGTAAAAATTTATCATCACACTAAATCAACTATACTTCTGATGGGTCAAAGATTTGAATCAATAATGATAATTTATTGAAGGGAAACACTGATTAACAATTCAATCAATGTTCTTAACAATACAAGTATTAAATGAGAAATCATATGAATCGTTTATTCCAGAAACCATTTAAGTGCCCGTTTTTCAACTTCCGGAAAACTAAAAAAAACTGCGCATGGGTTCTTTCTGAAATAAACGGATTATTTTCAAGGCTGCCAAAAAGTATTGCTGATATGGAACATTAGTTATTTCTGCACTAAAAGATGTATTTATCTTTAAATTGTACAGTACCACAAGAAAAGCATGTTTTGATATTTTGTCCCTTAGGTGGTTTCTGAAATAAATGATTCATATGTGCATTATAATTTTTGTATAAATAACCCAAGAAACGAATTTCTTTGTACAGAACCCCAAACGAACAAATAGTTTAACGAGGTAGTAGTTAAGAGCTTCAGTATTACTTTAACAAGTTTCCTTAAAATTAAGTTTTTTTTAAAGGCCTATTAAAAAGCAATGAGTACAGCTAATATTTTATATAGAGTAAATAAATTAAAAGAAATTAGAATGATTTATTAGCACTGAGATTAATAATAAGGCATCATAAGCTATATATTAACATTTAATATAAAAGATATTTTTATCATGCATTAAAACATTTAGAAATTTTAATCACACAAACATGGCAAGGCATCAAGCAACCAGTTAATAAGCTGTCAAAAAGGCAGTGTGCCATATCCCATTTCCTTGTGTTCTATAGCTGAAAGGTTGTAATTACGAAGATAGTATTGATTATAAAAGACACTTAAATAAGAGTAATTAGATCTCAATTTTTTAAATGTGACCTATTGGTACCTGGATCAGAAATTCCTCCCAGTACCAATATACTTAAATGAAGAAAATAGATTTGTTTAATATGCCAAATGATTTATTAATGATTCTTTAATTTCTGATTGTTTCAACTTCATTTTAATTTTTTTTTTTTTTACTTCGGGATAGGTTAAAAAATTCATATGAAGATAGTTGATTATACTTAAGGGAAAAATCCGATCCAATATGATGTCTAAGCACTGAGAAATTACTACCATTTGAGCCTGAGAGAATCAAGATAAGAAAATGAGATAGTCTTCAGAGAACCAACGACTTGACTAAATGGAATAATTGGGACAGAATCACTCCTGATGAAAAAAGGATGAACCGTACCACTACTAGAGAAAATGAAAATATCATGTTTGTAAACAAACAAGTACTCATGTAACAAAAAAAGCTGTAATTGAATTATGGTATGTTTATCATTAGCATTATAATACTTTACTGTCAGTGTGCAATGCAAATGAGCCCAATTGGGACTACAGAAAGCACCATATGCGTTTCCTTGCCTTCCTCTGTGTCCATATTTCCTTCGTTCTCTTATAATTATTGTCATATTATTATAATTATGAGAATTTATTTCATCAAATCAGAAAATCATTAAGTTAAAAGTAAACGCTTATAAGATTCTGATTTCCAATAATGTTGACCTCATATAAGATTTATACCTTTAGATCAAGTCAAAAGCTGAGATCTGCCTAAAGCAGTAAATAGTCCATTGCATCATGGTCCATATGTACAAAACAAAGCAGAATGGCAGTAGTAAAGTAACCAATAAGATAAACTTGGAGGATTACAGTAGTGAGCAAGGACCACCTAAGCACTCTCTGGCAGTACTAGACCAATATCTTAAGGTTGTTTTAGTCTCATTAAGAAGCCTTTATATTTTTAACCAGTACTACAATCGATGAGGCATCCCAGCCCCTTCACAAACCCAGAATACCTTTTATCAATTCTAACCTTGTTCTGATTAGCATCAATGTTTTAGTCACATACTTACACAGTACTCAGAACTTTCTACTTCATTTACAACCCATGTTCAAACTAATATTAAATCGTGTTAAACCTTTTCATATTAAAATGAGAAATAAGAAAATAATTATGTGGAAATAAGAAAATATCAAAATATAAAACACTAAATCAATGTTGAATTAATATTATAGTAAATCACAATTAATGTTAACTCCTTTAACTTATTCATACGAAGGAAGTGGAAATAACAAATCATAAATACGTAAAAAAACAAATTTATTTTGAAAGTAATGTTGTTAATTTCCATTATATTTTCTCACATTAGGGAAGTGGAAATAAGAAAAAACTTCGGGTCTTTTGCACTTGTTCCCCGCATTTCATTTTGAGTTTGTTATCATATGTTTAGGTTATGAGTAACCTTCCCAAATGTAATAACATGTCAATGAGAGATCATTTGAATTGTTCTTATAATTTAATAATTAAATAAAAAAGAAAAAAATAACAAATAAAATTTTTTATTATTATACTTAATTCGATTTAATTCGTCAAATAAATACAAAAGAAAAACTGATAGAATTTCTTCAGGAAAAAGGTATTTTACATCGAATAACACTTAATAAAATCTATATAAATAAAAATGAATTGCCATATGTGTTGCTAAGCATAAAACTCGAGAACGGCTCGACCAATTCAGCTAATTTTTTTTTAACGTTTTTGTTCAGGCACAAGGAAGGTTTTTATCTATCTATATAAAAAAAATGAATTGCCAAATATGTTGCTAAGCGTAAAACTGGAGAAATGGCTCGACCAATTCAGCTAATTTTTTTTTAACGTTTTTGTTCAGGCACAAGGAAGGTTTTTATCTATCTATATAAAAAAAATGAATTGCCAAATATGTTGCTAAGCGTAAAACTCGAGAACGGCTCGACCAATTCGGCTAATTTTTTTTTAACGTTTTTGTTTAGGCACAAGGAAGGTTTTTATCTATATATATAAATAAAAATGAATTGCCAAATGTGTTGCTAAGCGTAAAACTCGAAAATGGCTTGACCAAATCGGCTAATTTTTTTTTTAACGTTATGTTTAGGCACAAGGAAGGTTTTTATCTATCTATATAAATAAATAAAAATGAATTGTCAAATGTGTTGCTAAGCGTAAAACTCAAGAACGGCTCGACCAATTCGGCTAATTTTTTTTTTAACGTTTTTGTTTAGGCACAAGGAAGGTTTTAATCTAGTAGTACCTTTAAACCTTTTACTTTCTTTGCATTTGAGATAAGCTTTAAATAGGGAGGAAAATAACAGAGGAAGGAGATACAGGCAGGCAAAGGCTTAAAATAAAGAAGTACCAATATATTTACCAGGAGGGTTGGTAAACTAGAGAATCAGTAATTAACAAGCCTACTACAACATTAATTAAAGAAAATATTGAAGTTTCAACCAAAACTTTGGTATAAGGCCAAAGGAAAAAAGAAAAAAAAAAACCACCCTCAATTGAGTTAAATATTTTAATTCCCTTCCATGGCTATTTCTTGTTTAATAGTTCTTTGAAAACATAACTAATTCAATGCCGAGCTCTGGTGACTTTACTGTCATCTTTATTATTAACTTACTCCTAAGAGAAAGTTTTAAGTAACTAATCTCTTTTAATAACCTCTAATATCAATGTATCAGCAAACAAAAAAGAAATTTTCTTAGCTGTCAATATCTGAACACATCACTAAATCAATCCCTAAAGAAAATAACGGAAGGATACATTTAAGTCAAAATGTCACACTGAAGTAACATGAACACTAATGAATTCTCAGACAGGTTACCACTTCAAGATATATGTATAACTTGAATAATGTATCCCAACCATAATGTTTTGAACTATACTCAAATTAAAGCATTAATAAAGGTAATAGGATAAAGAAACATTTTTAACAAAATTAGCGATAACAGCTGTTGCTGGGTGACCATGGCTTGCTCAGACCTTTTAGCTTGTCGTTTGTTACTAAGATCACATGTGATATATTAGTAGTCAGTATAGTGTAAAACTTAGTACAGTAAAGTTAAGTTGGGTAAATAGTGAGGTGAAAAAGTAATATAGACTTGTAGTTCTAGTCTGTTCTAAATTGGTTATTGTATTTCATTGTACATAAACCTTGTTTAAAAAACCCCTGTTGTTAAAATATATTTTAAAAAATATACTAAAGGTTCGGATAACTGACACCACCAAACTGGCTTGAACCCGCGCTACACCCACCAGTTCGATCCTTACGCTTTACTTCAAGTTTACATTTATCGATAATTCATTCCTATAACCTCACATGTAAACAATCACTCCCACAGTTTCAACTTGGATTGTGTTGTTCAGTGTGTTATATTGATATTTAGTCTTTTTAAATGTAAATAGGTGAAACTGAAGTTATCAACATGAGGATTAACTGTTTTATCAATTCATGTTTTCTTATTTTATCTTATCTAATGTGTAAAAGTGTTACAAAACTTAAGAAGATTAGTTTGTACATGGATTTGGTGTTTTATATATATTTATATTTGTTCTATCAATTTAAGTGATAAAATTTTAAACTTTTAAAAGTGTTACAAAACTTGACCAGATTGATTTGTACATGGATTTGGTGTTTAATATTTATATTTGTTGTTTCACTTTAAATGATAAAATTTAAGTATACATATTTTGTGATTGGATTCCTTGTCATCCATATTACTTATTGGCCTAAAGTGAGACTATTAATGTGTTTTAAATTTTTTTTAGAAGCATGATGATGGAGCATTATCTCCGAAACATGTAGCTACAAATGTTAAATAAATAGGAGTTATGCCAAATAAATACTTAAGGATTCTGTCTTTTATATATTTATAATTTGTTATTTTCATTTCTCTGACAGAAAGTTTATCAGGAATTAAAATACTGGTGGTTTAGCATTATATTAATTCTTGATTTAATTAATATTAATTCAAAATTCATTTAGTGCCTTATATTTTGATATTTTCTTATTTCCACTTCATTATTTCCTTATTTCTCATTTTAATATTAGAAGTAAATATTACTTTGAACAGGGATTTAGAGTTTCTCCATAAATGAAGGAGAATAACCTTTCCCCTCTAAAAGTACCACTAGTACATCAAAATATCGGAACAAGATTAGAATCGATAGAAGGTATTCTGGGCACGTGTAGGGGTTGGTGTCAGCCATCCAAACCTTTACCAAACATATAATGAACATTGTATGTTTTCATGTTAAAAAATAATAAGTAAGAAATTATAGCTCCTATGTGATGTTAAAAAACTGCAAGGGGTGTAATAATAATGATATAGTGTTAATGATTCCAACCATACACATATATGGGCATAAGTAATCATTATTATTCAAAACTTATGCTTAAAAAGGGGGGTGAGGGATTGGGGGGGGGGGTCCCCTCTTTACTTTAATAGCTCTGCTCCTGCTCCCGTGCAAAATACCTCATCTCAAAGTTTTTACTGTAAGTATTGTAAGTATTAATTATTGTAAGTATAAAACAAAGAATAACAAGGAACATGAATAATAACTAAGAGAGAATTCATTCTTGTCTTAATGAGTGAAAAAATAGAGAATTACAATGAGCCAAATAAGGACAGTAGTTTAAAAGAACATTTAATTTTCAATTTAAATATACTATATAATTCTTAGGGGCTAGGGTAGCCAAGTGGACTAAGACATTTGCAATAGATATTTGAAGTTAAGCACTGTCGGGCGTGGTCAACACTTGGATGGGTGAACGCCCTCCAAGTAAGACCCCACAGTCCAGGCTAATTATTAATTTTATGATAGAATTTATGACACTGAAATGTTTAAAATTAATTTTACAATACTTATAATTGTGATGTTGACTAAAGTATCAAGTTAAAATCTATGAAAATAGCTGATAAAGGTATAATCACCACTGAAACGGAATACTTAGAGGATTGTTGATCATTTAAGAAAGCATACTTGAACATTTGAGATCTATCTCAAACGGTAATAAGTCCACTGCATATAATACATTTGAACTAAATATAACAATTTACTAGAAACCTAACCTACAAGATGAGATAAAGAAATAACAAAAAACATTATCGCAAGTCACAACAGATCAGAAAGTAATTTGGGCAGGGATAAAAACAATTTTGCCAAACAATTATGTAGTAAAGACAATCATAGGGATCAGAAAATGGTATTAATTTAGGGATTTCAATAATAGCAAATGAATCTAAAAAAATATTCTCTACTCAACCCCCACCACCACAGCCATGTCCCCAACCTGCAGTAGGTAATTATAACCTATCTTAAGGAATGTTCTGGAACCCTGCTTAAGAATTCAACATAACACTGAACTATAGTTTAGTAAGATTTTCTATATTTTACAATATGGGAACATAAAAAATCCATACAATAACAAACAAATTTAAAATAAATTGACTGGTTTCATGAGAAGTCTGAACTGGTAATATCTTCAACACCTTGAACCACAACAGATTAACTGATGTTACCACTGATAAAAGTAATGAGGATGTAAAAACATTTAACAGGCTACTACTAACTAATTCAAATCAATTCATTAGTAAATCAATCCATACCTTGAGTTAAATCAGTGGCTGCTACTCCAGAGACAGTTTCTGTAGCAGTTTTGGACAGGAAATTACCACCTTTCAGAATGAACAGGGTTAGTAATCAAAATTAACAAATAAAAACTAAAATAAACATAGTATAAATAAAATCAAACTAATAGTGAAAATTAAAGTTTAGCAAATTAATGTTAATATAAAATCCCCTTTCCCACCTCGCCCACTAAATATTAATTAATATAGTACCTCGAGCGTGTACACTTCTCACAGAATTGCATTGACAAAAATTATGTTTGTGGCATTTATGATGAAAAGTTTCCTGAGATTGCGACAAGTTCCAGATACTCCTGCAAGCTTGAACTTTCGTAACATTAACTGCTGGATTTGTGCCAAACAGTTTTCCAGCCGACTTAAGAGCAGGAATTCTCAAAGCATTTTTGATTATCACACTCATTTTGAAACTTATTATCAACGAGTACCGGCACAAGGGATTACAACGTGCTATCAAACATTCGATGCTCTAAACAGTTTTACCAACAAAACGAAATTCATTTCTTACAAAGATAAAGTTATATAAGGAAAATATGACAAACTTTTACAATAAATAACTTTTGAAATTTTTAAGTTTTTCTAAAATGCTTTATAATTAAAAGTGCATTGTGGAAAAAATGTATTTATATGAACGATGCTTAACATGTGTATATCACAAATTTTGATCATTGAAAACTTTGCCCAATAGCCTATATTATTATTTAAATTTAAAGCTAATTTTTGGCATTTTCTAAATCCATATGCTATTGGAAATACGATTTCTCAAATTACTTCAAAATAGTAAAACTTTTTGTCTGGAAAGCCTTTATCTGACTGTTATCAGTTCATAATAAGTACTATTTTATTTTGGTTTGAATTGAAAAAATGGCACCTGTTAAAAATATATATCAATAGACGTTTCTTATCAAGATTAAGTGCTTTACTTTTAAATTAAATTATATTATATCCTGGGGTTGAATCTGTAAATGTTTTAATTATGGACAATTTTCACAAAAATAGAAAAGAAGGTATATTCTTCAATAGATTATGTATCTTTGACTTAATACCATCGTTAAATGTTCTCAGGAAAACCAGCTTAGGGCTTTCTGATTATGAATACATTATTTTACAATGTAGGGATTCTTAAAATCTCAACCTTATATAATTTACTTTGTTATAGAATATGAAATGCTTCAAGCAATGTACGATTTTACTGCGACTATAGCACAGACATTGAGTTTTAAGAGAGATGAATATTTTATATACCATTCTAACAATAATATTAAAAAGAATTGGTGGTATGTAATTAACTCAAATGGAAAAGTTGGATACATTCCTTCTAACTATGTAACTACAACAACGGTAAGTGGTAACTATTTTTTATTTTAAATATTATTGAATATTTGATATGTTTTTAATATAATCGTTTATGTTAATAAAAGAAAATGTATTGAATTTTTGAGCAACACTATATATTTTTAATATAATTGTTTAGGTTAACAAAGGAAAATGTATTGAATTTTTGAGCAATGCAATTGAAAATCTTAGTTGTGATATATCTAAGGAGGGAGGAACTGACAAGCAATTAGAAACTATGAAGGAACTCATATCTAAGAAGCAAGAAATTTTAGATAAGAGACATAAATCTCCTGTTTCTGTGAAAGAAAAATTAACATCATCAAAATCACTGCCTAATTCACAAACTAATCAATCTGTATGGAAAGGATTTTTTTTTAATTTTAAATGTATATTACATATTTGTTATGAGATAACCAAATTTAATTTTTTATTATCACCAGGAAATAAAAATTTCTAATAATGTACCAGAGCAGTCCCCACTCGTGATGAGGGTGTCTCAGTCAGAGTCAAAAATAACACCTTTAAGTAATGAAAGAAATGTTCCTGATTCAGTTGTTTCAAATGAATGTTGTAATATCACTGTTAATTCTGTTTATTCATTAATACAGATGGTAAGGTTTGATAATGAGAGTTGTCTCATAAGTTTTTCATCTTTTTTTTTGCAAATTAAAAATATTTCCTTGCAGGTTAGATGTCAGACAGGATTAAGTCATGAAGATTCTCGTATTGCTGTTGGAGTTGTTGCTGAAGGTCTTTTGGATGTTCTTCCATCAGTAGCTTGTCCAGGATTAGAAAAAGTCTTAGACCAGTTACGATGTCCTTTAGATCCACCTTCAAGTCTTCTTGATAAGACTCAAGATGCTATATTGATGAGAAAAGCATTAAAACATCTCACAGCTGCAAGAGATGATGCACAGCAACGTTCATGGGCCCTTTGGGATGATGAGGCTGCTATTAGACAATCCATTCTAGATCTTTCTTCTATACTAGTGAGTAAGATTGTTTTTGTTATAGATTTTGATTTAGCTTCTTAGTTTAAAATTTTTATATTTTTTACAGACCAACGCCGACCCCATTATTTGTAAACGAGTGCTTAAGACGAATGAATTTTCGGATATAATAATGTTAGTTGATTATTATCAAATGGAAGAACGAGCCAGTATCAGACAACTCCTTATTCAAACATTTGCAGTAATGTGTTGTTTAGACTTAGTCATTATTAGCTTGCTGTTAAATTCTGTGCTTCCAATGGAATTGGCTAGGTAAATATTTTATATAATTATGAATATGAATGTAAGTAAGTATATTTAGTGTAACGTTTGTTTATTAAAACTCTTAAATTATAGGGAAATGCAGAGCAATGTAAATAATAGTCTTAAATTACACAAGCCAGCAATGTTATTGGCGATGATACTTTCTTCTGGTGAAGCTATGCCCATTACTCATTTGGGTATGTACTTCCTTATATTTCTTAAAGTTCAAACTTGGTTCCTTTATTCTTAACCTACAGTATTCATTACCTTATTTTTTTTATTTCTTTATACAGATCAGTTAGGAGTTGATTTCATAAAAATGATATTGGAGGTAATTGAACTAGAAGCAAATTCAGAAATTGGAGACACTATGTTAACATTAGTTTTATCTTATAATTTACAATTTAAACCTAAATCTCCTGCAAATATAACAGTCCAAGCAGTTTCAGAAGTCCATGCAACTAAAAATTTTACTGAAAAGGTTCTCTTGCTCATAAACCGAGAAGGTAAGCTTACTTATATTTATTAAATATATTTTATAATACTATCGTATGAAATAACATTTATACTGTAATCACACTCATGTGATGGTGAGTTGTCCTACACTCAACTCATTAATTTGGTATAAGAATTAAATTAAAAAATTGGTATAGAATAAAAAATTGAAGGGTTTGCTGCAAAAAAGAGGTAGTTCCACTTATCAATTTTTTGTGATAAATTTTAAACCAGTTTGAAATTAATTACCAGTAATTGAACAGACTTGCTACAAACAAACATGAGAGACAGTCCCGTCTTGATTCACATGATAACTAACAATTGGAGCTAAGTCATCTAGCAAAACAAATACACACAAACTCACGCACACATGTATATAATGTTATGATTTTCTTTATTCATGTGTTTTTAATAAAATAAATCAATAATTATTTATATGTCAACTCATCGGGTTATGTCAATATTCTTTTCTAAATTATGACTGGAAATTATTAAACAATGTTTTGTTTATACTTCTATTTATTATACTTAACAATGTGAAAACAATACATAATTTTAAAATTAATTTGTCTTACTTATAAGTTCATTAATCTGGAGAGAACTAAAACACTATCATGTATCACTAATCATTCCTGTCCATATCTTAATTCTTATATTGGCCACCTCATCTCTTTTTGGACTCCTACACTCAACTCCTGGAGACACCAAGCTGCTCCTAAGACCCATCGCTAACTGACTTCTGTCTGCCCTTTTTACCTACCCTTCTCTACCTGCTTCAAGTGTTGACCTTTCCTCAGGTATCGAAGGGTCAGGAGGATTGCTACCTAATTGACCTTATTTCCAATAGTCCATTTTCCTCAACTTTAAATTTAAATATCATAACAATATACTTATATCACTTTTTTTTTTTAATCACAAGATTGTGCATAAAAGCTTCAATCTCCAACTGGAGCTACTTTCCTTTTGCAGTAAACCCTTCAATTCTTATTTCAACCATGTTGTGTCTACCTTCCTAATTCTAAAAATCAGGATTTCCATTTGAGAGACTGTCAGAATGGAATTGTATGCTTGTTTATTCATGCTTTACATCCTTATGTTCTTAAACTATGGCAGGAAGGCTAGTTTCTAGTTTCTAGCTAGAAGGCTGAGTTTCATTTCGCAGGACTACCAATAAATAAATTTCAACTGACCCAAGTGTTAATTGAATCCTCCACGAAGACCCTTCACAATGTTACTTTTCCCAAAGCACTTGGTCATCTTGGCCCCATGGAATCATATGAATGAAATAAAAACAAAAGTAATAATTTCAGTTAGAAGATGAGAGAGGAAGAAAATGTGATGGAAGAGGGGGATTTGTTAACACGTTGAGTGCTGACGACCCACCGGTGGGCCCAGACTACTACGCAGTCTTAGTCACCTTCTCAGATCCCCACTTTTAAATCTAGGCGTTTGGAAACTTTTCCACCATTCTTAGAAAGGTTTAGTCAACAGGTAGGTAGAATGCACCTTGGGAAAATGTTCTTTTCAATTCATGAAATTCGTCACTTGAAATTTTTCTTCTGTTTAGGTAAGTTACTATTATTTTACCGCATTAATAATATTTACATACCAAATTTATTAACCAGCTTTATAATGTTTTGAAATAATTATTTAATTTTTGTTCCTCACAGATTTGATTTTAGTACCAGAATGGCTCCAAAAAAAAAAAATTCACAAATCCATAGTTCTAGTATTTTTGTTTGTGTAATTTATAATGTAGTGTTGTAGGCGATAAGTAGTAAGTATAATAGAAAATATGTAATTCGTGAATAATTAATATAATAGTTCATAATAATTATTAACGATGAAATGAAAACGATGATGAAAATGAGGAAATTAAAAGTCGGATAATATCAGCCAACAGAGCTTCTGCATACAAAGCATTATCAACTCACCAGCCTCGCAACCAAGATAAGACTGTACAAGACTCTAGTGCGACCGGTAGCCTCTTATGCCTGCGAAACATGGACTATTAATAAATCAGTAGCGACAAAACTGGACTGTTTCGAAAGGAAAGTACTGAGGCGTATATTTGGTCCGATAAAGGATAACGGTATGTGGGGGCGAAGGAAGAACCGGGAGCTATACGATTTGTATGGTGACTTGCCATTGACGATATTCATAAGAGTTCAACGGCTAAAATGGATAGGGCATGTATACCAGATGGGTGAGAACAGAACATGCCGAAAATTGTTCTGGGATAGACCGGATGAAGTGAGACCTCGTGGAAGACCGAAGAGAAGATGGTTCGATTGTGTCTCCGAGGACTTAAAAGTTTCTAAAATATATTTAAGGCGAGCAGCTGATCGGGACCACTGGAGGAGGGCTGTGGAGCTGGCCAAGGACAGCTTCATGCATCTGTCGCGCCAATAAAAAAAAAAAAAAATTTATTAACAATAAAATTTAAAATTTTTATAGTTTTAGTGTTGTATAGTGTATATATGTGTCCATATAGTGTAAATATATATATATATATATATATATATATATATATATATATATATATATATATATATATATATATATATATATATATATATATATATATATATATATACATACATACATATATGTGTGTGTGTGTGTGTGTGTGTGTAAATATACAATTTTACATTTGAGTTTTGTTTTAATTTTTCCTTATAATTCACAATGATTTTATTTGAGTGTATATTATGCCAACAACATAAATTTTATATTTATGATTATTATATAAAATTCATGAGGTAAAATGTTTATGAAATAAATAGGGAACATGGTAAGTGTTTCACAGTGGGGCTTCAAGGTAAGAGTCCGTCAACTCGTACTTTCCCGTGAGGCGCACGACCCACCGGTGGGTCGGCCTTATGTTTCACTTAATGGTAACAGATAATTTTATTATTTTTTTTTTTTTCCCCTGTAATTAGGGCCAGAAAACAAAACAAAATGTATAAGAAACAAAAAAAAATTTTTTTGAGCCACTGAGGTAAAACTGGGTTTTTGGGCTTAGCACTGAACGGACTATTAAGGAGAAAAGACTATTAATAGAAAAAATATTAAATAGGGTTCCAGTTTCACAAAATATAGAAAATTCTTCCTATGTATTGTAGGCGAGTTTTGGCCTTCCTAACTTCCAGGCTGTCATGAAAAAGGCAATAAATTTAGACAAAATTGTGCACCTTTCAGTAGAGCCCCATAAACTTATGATAATTTTCCAAAATCCTGTAAATACTCTAAAATCACCATTTGTGCCAAAATAGATACTTTAAAGACCTATTAAGAACCCCAAATTAACCAATTTTTTACGACTCAAGTTTTAAAAATTGAGCTTTGAAGGCCCTGTTAAATTTTTTTCAAGGTAATCAGACTTATCGACTACATAACTCTTGTTCCCTCTCTATTCTAGTAGCTTCATAGAACAACTTGGCTTTTTGATAATAAGCGTTTAGTCCACATTGCCAAACCAGTCTCTACAATACCATTTATGAGGCATATGTTAAATTTATATATATATATTTTTTTTATATTAGTGTTGTATCAGTGCCAAAATTTCTCGATACCGGCTCCGGTACCAAAAAATGGATACCAATTCTTTTTTCAAGAATCGGTGGAACCCAGAATCGACTCATCCCCAATATATATTTATATTAATTTTTAGCCTTTGTTTAGTTAATATCTTAAAGTCTTCTGAGATTAATGCTATTCCGACATTCTCATTTATAGTTTTTATTTTTGACTAGTGAAATATCCTATTTATTCATCCTTCTGAGTTGTATTAGAAAAAAAAATTATATTTATAAAGATTGTATTTCATGAAATGTACACTGTATTATTTTTATTTATTTGTTTTTATTTAGTTGATCCAGTTCTTAATTTAAAAACTCCTGTATCACCTTGTAACTCTGTACTCAAACTTTTGATGGATCTATTTGAAAACCCCTGTACAGCTGAATTATTCTACACTAATGATGTGCGTGTACTTATTGATATAATAGTGAGGCAGCTCACTGATCTTCCCCCAAAGGACCAGGTTTGATTTATTATTTTACTTATATTATGTTTTAACTTGTATGAATATTATTTTCTTTTTTATTGAGCTTTGTTTTTTTAGAAACGTACCAACTACTTAGAACTGTGTAAGCTGGTTCTTACCAGTTGCGATCCATTAGCTTTTGAACATCGCTTGGATGAACTAAAATCCCGATTTAGTTATATCCTTACTGAAGAGATACCACAAGTTGATGAAGACAAAGATGTTGTTCGTGAAATAGCTACAAGTTTACCTAAGTTTTTTGGTGAGTCATTGAACTAATTAATTTTTAATTCAAGCATTTGTCTTCATTTGATTATTCAGTGCACTATACAAAAAAATATTGTGTTCCTTAGTTTTATTTTATTTCTTAATCTTAATTTCAGTTTTATAAGATATTTGCACTTGCTAGATTTTTAATTTTATGATAAAAAAGAAATTAAGAAAATCTTTATGCTACTTTTGTAATTAATTTTTTTTTTTTTATTTATATATATTACCAATGTAATATTTTATTTTTAAACACATTAAAAGTATTTCATAAATCAGTACATTGATTTATATTGTTGAACAATTTTATAAACTTTGGCTATCCTTGAATAGTTTGACTTGATGAATAATAATTCCAATCTTTTTTATCTAACAACCTTTCGGCGTGATTTCTGTTTAGGGTTATAAAACATTTTAAATTAAAAATGCATCAGTGATGAACTTGACTTGTAAAAATGTGCTTAAAATTTGTTAAAATAATTAATTGTGAACTAGCCATCCATGCTATTAAATCAAACTTTGCTTGACGAACAAATGGTAGAGTAAAAGATTAAAGAGTATCAATTGCGTTTTGATTTAATTGTAAAAACCAATTTATATTCAGATAGAGATCAGGGAATAATCAGAATAAACCTTGTTTTTAATGTATGTAATATGTATATATTTATGAAATGAATTTGAGAACAAATCTCAGGCAGAGGGATTATTAAATTAGAAGATAAAATACAAAATTTTGATGGAGAATGGGCTCATCTGAATATTTTTATTTTATTTTGTTATTAATCTTATAGTTAATCAACTATATATTTGTACATTATTTTTTTATTCATTAAAAAATAAAATAGATTTTTAAAGGCTTTAATATTTAAATATGTAAAATAAAAAAAAAGTTTTGCTTACTCGCTAGTTCGGATTACTGGAGTGTTCGGATTGCAGATGGTCAGATTAGCGAGATTCCTATTAGTCAAATTTATATAAATTGAAATTGTTTCCTGTTGCATTGTCCTTGTTCTCAATTATTGAATTTAATAGAATAAAATATTTTTTAATGAGCCGATTCTATTGGACGAAAATGTTTTTCTGTGAATTCAAAAAGTAATTTATCATTCAGAACAAAATAAAATAGAATAGAATCAACTATTAGCTAATATTTCTGTTATTTGTTTTTATAAATTAATGGTAATCTTTAATAAATTGACGTAATTCTTATGTTGAACTATATACAACAGATTCCATTACTTTGGTTGGCTTTACTTGGTCTGGACAAAAAATTTATTGGGACAAATAGAAACTAAGAAATTTAAATTATTTGAGAAAAATATTTGATTAATCTTCTTCTCCTTCTTTTCTTCATAGACTAGGCCCAGTGATTGATCATAATAGAATTATATATTTTCTTGTTAACATCTAGTAGTAACAATAACATTAGTTATTTGCTGTATTTGTTCATTGTTTTATTTATTATTTTTTGGATGGAGATGTCCCAATGAAGCTGAGTCCACTGTATTCACTCGAGGTTCCATGCAATTTTTTTAATTTTTTTTTTATTATTATTAAATTTTTAACTTTTATATATATATATATTTTTTTTTTTTCTCCTAGCTGGGATTTAAACATTCCTGTATGCCAGTAATAAGTAAACATTAGGTATATTGATTCAAGGATAGTTATTACATTATATTGTTAATTTATTTTTTCTATGAAATTTTTACGTTTTATAAAGGTTTATATTATTTTTAATTTTTATTAAATATGACAGTGATGTATTATATTCATTCATATTATTAAGTTTTTTGTTTTTTTTTATTATCCAAATTTTTAATCTTCCAACGAAATGCTCAAGCCAAAAAAGAAAAATAAATAAAAATAGATAAGGGGTTTATAATATGAAAGTGCATATGTTAGTAATGTGATTATCCCAGAATATATTTTTATATTCGAATATTGGGACAATACATGTTTTACGCCCTGTAACTTGAAACAATAATGTATTTAAAAAATTATTAATCTTCAAAAATTAATATGATAAGTCTTATAGTTTAGGAATGTAAAATCAAATATGCGCACATGTAAAGTATTAATTTAAATTTATTATTTTAAAGTATGATAAATCTGTATATTTTGTCTTGGAATTTGTTTTGTTTGTTTATATACTTTGAGATTACTAAGAGAAGAGGAACCTTATTATTTTTTCATTTAAATTGAAACGAAATAAAATTATTTCTCTTTGTATGGTGTTTAATGAATACTATGTTTTATACTTATTTAGTCTTATCAGGTTGTATCAAAAGAAATGTCAAGTTTTTTTTAAATAATACTAAAAATTATGAATGGCTGTATTCTAAAAATTACTCAGAATTAATTACACTTAATGCCAACGGGATTCGAACCTGGTATCTTTGATTTATTAAGGTTGCTAGGGTAACTTTTTTGCTGAAAGCGGTACAACTGAGCTTGGCCCCACACAACCAGTCTCATCTCGTTCCTGCTGCTCTGCATGATAACTTCATCTTATCACTAGTGATCTTTTAGGATTTTTATATCTTTCCCTACTTCACGGTGTCTAATTATGCTATTATTGATCTAGTAGTAACAGTGATTTTCTTTGGAAATTATATTCACCATTTCTCAGTCAATCCTACCTGACTGTGCTACCTTTAGGGTTTCCCTGTTGCATAACATTTTAAAATTTCTATGTTCATTCCGTGAGAGATATAAGAACTTGCTTTTCAAGTTGTTAATGGGCATTCCTTTCCATAATAGCTCTTACTGCCATTCCACCAGTGCCTGTTGTAGCTTTCCTTATTAAGTCTGCAATCAGGACTAAATTGTCCGCTTATAGGAGACCCTTTATAAGGACTGTCTGCATTTTCCATTTTCCTATTGCAGTCCATGGTATTCTGCATTTAAATGTTACGTTGAATTCTCCTGTCAAGAGGAAATGGGTTAGATTCTTTGCCATGATTCCTTATGATTGGCTTTGCATTGTTGTATGTCAATTTTATTGCCTGCAGTAAATCTGTTGGTTCATTCTTTACAAAATGGGCATTCCACATTTCAAACCCAGGTACAGAGTCTGGTGCAGCTTTTAGGTCCAGGAAAGCCCTATAAATATTTTTATCTCTATCCAATAGTTTTACTATAATATTTCCGAAAGCAGAGATGTGGTCTTGGTTCTGCCTTCTGATAGGATGAATGTATGTATACATTTTACAAGCTACATGTATACAGTTTTCACATTAAGTTAATCTAGCTCCCTTGAATATTAGGAGCATGATACTGTACTCCCATTCATATTTATACAGTGCCTCAGATAAAAAAGTATTTTAATTCCTTCTTGAAAACTCATAACCTGAAAGCGAATTAGTTCCTTTTAGATATTGTGTATTCCATCACCAGTCCTGGACACTTAACTTTTTGGATATAGTCTTAGGTTTAAAAAAAAAAAATTCACTAATTTGTCTTTTGAGGCTTTGAGAATTAGCTCTATCTTACATTTAATTAAAGTTCTACTTTAATTACTTATTTCTAGCCTTTGATTACTTATCTCTAATGTTTTATTACTGACAATTCATGTGATACAACCAGGTATTAATTTCCCCCCTCAGATTTTATCAGTTTTTGAATTGAGTCATTGTAAGTTTGAATTTATAATCTTGCTTGTTTTGCTATATTCTTAATAAACACAGGGTTGCTTCAGGGTATTCATTGCTGGACTTTGTATGTGCTAGTCTGAAAAATATTTTGGCTTGATTCATTTTTTTTATTATTTACATTACATACTAACTCATTCTTATTGATTAGCATAGTCCTTATTGCCCAAAACTAGTCTTTCAGGTGCTGACTTTATGTATATTTAAATGCAATTATATTATATATAGTTAAATTGTATATATGTCTAATTTTGTAATCTAGTCAAAACTTTGCCTGATTATTAAAACATTATTAGGGTCCATTAGTAGTGCTACTGTCAGATGATAAATTTATTATATATGATTTGGTTACCAAATTTTACCTAATCAAACTGGATATTATTGTAATTATTTGTTACCGTAACTATATATGACTCGTCAATGTTGATGAAGTATTTTATTGTATTGTAATGATGTGTGTTACTGTAAAAAAAATGTATAATTAAAATTTTAAACAGTAAAATCTCAATTAACCATTCTGAAGAAATGAAGCTCCCGTGGAGCAAGTAATTGCCATATAAAATATAAATAAAAGTAGAGAATAGATCCTGAATTTTAACTTATTAAATTAGTTATCACCGTACTCTGTTCCTCTCTACTTGATTGTGGTACATGGTTTCTGTTTTTATAGCCACCTCCATGTTACCTCATCTTCCTCTAATCTCCTCACAAACATCAAAGCTTTAATCTCTGAAAATAATACATTATTATCATGTCTAACAATACCATGGGTCACTTACAATTTATGGTAATGTATGGGAACCTCGCTAATCCGCCTCTGGCTGGTTCGACTCTCCTGTAGAGTCCTGTGGGGTGAAAAAAATTGTACATTTTTTTATGCAAAAGGTAGTGTAATTTTGATTGATTTATATATTGTTAGTGTTGCGCTTGTGTACTAAAATCCAAATTTTGGAACTTGAAGCACTGCCATTTGCTATTTGGTAGCGTCAAAGCTTCGAAATTGTCGACCTTTTTTATGTTTCACCAAAATATCTGCTGCACAATTGGTTCTAAAGAAAACCTTTTTATATTCAAAATTATGCTAAATTAAATTTTCTGCAATTTGAGCATAAAATAAGGTCTGTAGCTTAAACAGGAATTAAGGCACAGGTTTCGAAGTTTCGGAATTCTCTTGAACAATTTTAAAGGTGTGCTAGTTTTTTACTAATCTGTTACTACAGCCAATGCTTCTATTTATAAATAGCTGGCTAAAACATATCTGTGTAAACATATTATTATTTTAGTTTATATAACGTACATTTCTCTTTCCTTTATTTTTTTAAAATGTTAATTAATTATAATATACTTTTTACTATGAAATATGTATTTCATTGAAATCTCTTGTTAATCTGACCTTTTGGCCGTTCTGCCCTACTCTTTAGTCCTTTAGGGGTTGGATTAGTGAGGTTCTACTGCTATTATTATTTTCAAAATCTCTAATTATAAAAAATACTTGAAAAATAAATCCATATTGTGAAATTATTATTTTTTAAAAATTGATTTTTACCTTGATAATTAATCAAATTTATTACTGATTGATAAAAAAAATTGATTGTAATTAAATTTGTTTTCAATTCTGTACCATTTGGGGAAAACTAGATAAGTTTGTTTTTTCCACAATAAGATAAATATTTTGAGCAACCCATATTAGAGTCCTACACATATTGTAAAAGTAGACAAGTTGTAATGTCAATTGTATATAAAAAGGGTACTATTGCCATTACAACTTGCCTACTTATACATGATGAGTATGACTCCAATATAAGTTGCTCAAAATATTTATCTTATTTATGAACTTATCTAGTTTTTCCCAAATGGTACAGAATTATTTCTTGACAAATGGAAATATATATACAGTTAAAGCTGTATTTAAACAAACTCCCTCTACTCTACTAGAAATTAATTAACAATAAATGAATAATGAATCATTTAGGTTAAAAGTTCACTAATTGTTTCCTTGTAATGAAATGAAGTTAAATTCCCATTTTGTTCTTTTTTTTTCTTTTTCACTTCTGAACAATTGGCTTTATTTGTTAAAAATCATTTCATCTAAATGTTAATTGAGGTATTACTATACAGTGAAAGTTAATGTAATAGTGTTATAATATTAAACACATTCAATTTTATTTTAAAGTTTCAGTAACACAAAGTTATTTATGTAGATATATATGTATTTTTTTTCTTTTGCAAAAAAAAAGTTGTTTAATTGCATTTATCAAGTTTTCGAATCTCTATTAATATTTGTCTTTGATCTTTATCAGTAAGAACAAAGTTTATTAATTTTTTTTAATAATGGTGTTAATGCTATTTTTATGAAGGTAGAATAATTTGTTAATATTTAGAGCTATTTTGTGGTTCATTGTTATTATATTGCTACATGTTTACAATGATTAATAATTACTTATGGATTAATGATGAATGTCCGAGCCTCTAATAAGTATAGTATTTTTAGCAGAAGTCCATGATTCAAACTTGAATGTGAGGTTAACTGCCCAGAATCAGGAGGGTTTAAAGAAAACAATTGAAATTACAATTTTTCCTATTTGGAATTAAAAGGAAAAACTTATATAGATGTTTGTACTGAATCATCAGTGTTGTGCACTATTTGTAAAGACTTTGATGTACAAAGTGTTAATTCAATAAAATGCACAATTGTAATTGAGGATCTTTGAGGGAAATTATGGTTACATTTAATATCTTAAGGCTTTGGTTTCTTGGATAAAGATAAATATGCAATCTCATCTAATATAAGAAGTGAAGTGGATGGTTTTTGTTATAAATATATATAAAATTGTTTTAATGAGATAAAATCATTTTTAAAAAAATTAGATTCCTTCAGATTTTCGTTTTTCTTTTTATAAATGTATGCTTCTGTATTAATGATAATATATTTTTTCTAAAGTTGTTTTAAGTTCATTTTGTTTTATTAATAATTGTTGAATTATTGCTTTAGACCTTTTTTTATAGCACTGTTGTTTCAAATTTCAGTTTTCAGTATTAATCTATAAATTATTTTTTTAGACTCTAACCTATTTTTATGCTGTGGATTGATACTTTAAATTTTAAAAAAATAATAATAAAAAAATGACTTATAATTTTTTTTCAAAATTCCACAGTTACTTTTAAAAAAATGTAGTGAATAGGAAATTATCTGTGTTAATAATGATTTTTTTATGAGTCTATCAAAACATCTTTTCAAGTAATTAAATTTCCTTGACATAATGTAACAATAATTCATATCATCATGATAATTGGTATGTCTCAACCCATTCAATGTTTATATATCAGCAAGCATACATAACAGTATGCTTTTAACTAAACTTTGAACAATATTAATTTTTTTCTTATTAAAAATATAATAATAAAGAGAGTAAGTAAAGAAATATAAATTGTCTGCTTCCAGTTATAAAAATAAATGTCTTCCTCATAAACTCTTTATCTATAATAGAAAATAAATAATTTTTTTTTTTTTTTTTATTTACTTAAATGATTTTGTATTTTTTTTTAATTTTTATTAAACCTCAGACATGTTCCATTGAGAGTGTAGTCGGTCCAAAATCTTTGTGATAGAATAGTTGTATTAATTAGAATGAAAATTCTAGTATTTTGCAATCTCCTGTTTAGAATATGCCCTGTGATATTTAATAAAATAATGATAAGATATTCATTGCATTTGTAAAACAACTTCAATATTTATTAACCATTAGTCGATCGCATAATTCGAAGTAGCCTTAATGAATAGGTTATGCTTAGGACATGATCTCATTCTCGTCTAGAAAATATATTACAGATCTGTTTGATAGATGTATTTAGTCTCTGTATGTCACTTAGAGATTAGGTGAAAATATAACTTACGAAATTCTGTGCCAATGAAATATCTTGAGAAAATTGTTTATTAATTTTACGATCCTTGTCAATCATTAATAATATGATGTCTCTTAACATTTTGAAAATAAATATATGAATTACATCATGTTGGTTTTTGTTTAAATTTTTTAAATATTGTATGGAATTATTTAAATTTTCATGATCTTAAATTTGTAATAATTCCTTGTTTTTCTATTAGCACAATTTTTCTTACTCTTTAAACTCTGTTTATACCATTAATATATGTATTATTATTGTACCATTAATATATGTATAAATTGTACTTTCTGAAAAATGCCTTAGCACCATCATCGAATATAATAGCTTTAATGCCTGTTACTATAAAATAAATATTTATAATCATAAATAAAATTCTGTTTTTAATTTAGTAGTTTATAAATGTTTTAAATTTAACTGCACTTCTGTTTTAACGATTGCACTGCTCGAGACGTTTGTACTGTTTGAGCTTTCAGCAGATTTTGAAGTTGAAAGATTTAAGGTCCTTTTGACATATCATGTTCTTATTTAAATTATTTTTCATCTAATGTTTGTGCCAATGTTTTAGTAACAAATAAACAAAAATTGTATGATTGTGTAACTCTTAAAATGCATATCTTCATTAAACTTTTTAAAACTTATAAAAACACCGACTTAAAATCAGGTTTGTTATTGTAATTTATTTTCTATTTAATGGATATGCATTTTATCTGTTACATCTTTATTAAAATTTAAAAATATGTTTTTTAAAACTAATTGTAAAAAGATAAGTATTGTGAGTTGTGACAAATTCTTCTTGTGAACTAAATAAAATTATTTTAGTTCCTTTTAAATTTATTTAATGCGCCTTTTTCTTTTTTCCATGAAAAATTAATTTTAGTTCCATATCCCTCGTTTGAAAAGCTTCTCACTATTTATTTTAGAACCATTAAAAGTATGGTTTCAAACCATTAAAAGTACCGTTTCAATAAAATTACTGTTTGTCTTATTAATATCTTTGTTTTATAAAATTCAAATAATCCAATTTAATCATTAGTAATACATTTATCTCAGTATATTTATGAATTAAAGTGATATACCTGATTTATATATTAAAAAAAAAAAAATCATTGTTATGAAATTTTCAAAGGGAAAAATGTAATATCATGTCCACATGATAAAAACAATGCTTCTTAATTCTTCATCACTCACGTCATACAGTTGTATACCAGACACTTTTTAAAATTCATATTTCTGATTGGTGTGATCAAAAATGGCTGAAATTTCATGAATCTGAGTTTCATGAGCTAAAATTTTAGTGGTAGGATAATTATTTTGCTAGAAAAAATTTTCTAATATGAATGTATTTTTATATAAATTATAATTTTTTTTTTAATCCTTTATTAAAACAATAATTGTTAAACCAAAGCCAGTGATTATTTCATGTTGAAAAATCATAAATATAAAAAAAAGAAATAGTAAAAAAATGGAGTACAATTGTACTCAGTACTTCTCATATCCAAACTGGCATATGAGTAATGGACAGTTAATAAATAGACCCTAAATGTTTATGCTATAAAACTCTAAAATGCCAATTAGGTTTGCAAAAAATATTTACATTCAGAATTTAGAAATAAAATATTTTTAAAGAATATTTAAAAACAGTTACAAGTTGAGATTTTTATTTATTTATTTTTTTTATTTTTATTAAATGATTTAATTTTTAAATTTAAAACAAAATAATGAAATAGGCCATTAGTGGTCATTGTTCCATAAATGGCCATCTGGATAACTAAATTGTTATGATAAGGCTGCTAGGCTTAGAATCCTTCAAACCTAAAGTAAATATAAATTCCACCATGGGTTGGTGCAAAAATATTCCAAGGTTTTATATGTAATGAAAAAGATTTATGATAATTTGGTGTGGATAATAATGTTGACTGGTCAACACTAACTTCTCTCCCAATGTCCCGAGTAGTTTTGCAAGAGTTTTCTTATTTCTACCAAAGCCTCCCCTGTACGCCTCAAACAACATTGATGTTATGAGCAATTTGAGTCGCACTTCAACCAAGTTTGAACTCGTAAAATTAAATTTGACGAAACTTTTGTTTTGACATGGTGAATTTCATAGGTTCTTACTCATAAAAAATATAACACAAACTAAACTAATTTTCAGTGCAAAAACACTATTATTAACCATTGTTTATAATCCATAAACAAAACTGAAGGATAATCTTTGTTTACTTGGCCAACACAATGAATGTACAAAACCTGCATTATTTTTGCACCAACCCAATAGTTCATGGAAATTCAGCTTCTTTAGGTTACCTTGGGAACCACCTGCTGGTGATAGCCAACAATATTTGAATGGGTCTGCGAAAAACGTTCTAAGCGACAAACAAAATTTTGAGTAATCAGTGAAAGAAAATTATAACCTAAAGTTATTGTTAGTTTTGTAAGTTAGATTTTTTTTTCACCTTGTAATTTGTTATATTTACATGTATAATAACATAATGGATTACTATATAATACTATAATGTACTATTTATTATACATTTAAAAACCTTTAAAATCGCCACTTCGGAAATTTCGTCACTTAGAACGTTTTTCGGCGGACCCATTCATTTGTTTTTGTGGAACATTTAACTTCATAGGAGGTAGGTACTAATTTTTCATA
Source organism: Euschistus heros (assembly GCA_003667255.2). Taxonomy (NCBI): domain Eukaryota; kingdom Metazoa; phylum Arthropoda; class Insecta; order Hemiptera; family Pentatomidae; genus Euschistus; species Euschistus heros. The sequence continues at coordinate 1,604,297 of RCWM02000169.1, read as the reverse complement.
TTTTTTGGGGATCAGCCTTGTTTGTAAAAAACATTGATCTATTTTACAATGAATTGAATTTCATAAATTTTTCGAATTTCATAAAATTTCAGAAGGCGCCAGGTCAGGTGAATACGAAGTGTCCATTTATTAGTGAAAGTTTGTTTTTTATAAATTGATCATTTGTTGTCGGTAAAAAAAAAAGAAAGAAAACCACGTTTGAAACTATTAGTCACCTGAAATTAACCTTTTGATGAATTAAAAAAAAACAGTTGGTGCATTTCATACACTTTATATGTAATAAATATTTATTACATATAACACATCTCATAAGCATTCTAGGGGGCCATTGGCCTGAAAAAAATACATTAAAATTTCCCGTAAATGTATCCTCTACCAGTAGATTTACTTCATAATGAAATTAAGTAGAATGGCTCAACCAAAAATTGTAAATAGAATTTAAAATGTAATAAATGGTAAATGAACTATGATTGGAAAACTATTTTAAATGAAACTATCAAAATCAAAATATTCTTTTTGTCTGGATTTTGAATATTATATATTCCACATGTAGTATTTTGTTTATTTTTATGCTTTAGAATTAACATTTAATATTCAGAATTAAAATCCTCTATACAATAATCAGATTATTAAACCCACATTTCTGGATAGTTAAACTTTTTTCTATTAAAAAAGCTGTTTTAAGTTTAAATTGAAAAGATGTAACTAGTAGAGCTCTTAAAAAAAAAGAAAAATTAATTTCAAGAAAATGAATGTATTTATATATATATATATATATATATATATATATATATATATATATATATATATATATATATATATATATATATATATATACATATATACACACAGGGTGAAACCCTCCTATTGTAAAAAAAAAATTGGTTGAAACTAGATCAAAAATGCCGCAGACCTTACCTTTCTACTCCAATCCATTGAAGGTATACGGTAATTGAATGACTTTTTTAAGGAAACCACGTTTTTCACCTTAAAAGCTGTATAATCTCCACTTTGTTTAAACATTTCAAATTTCATTCATTCAAACATATCGATTTCAAGGTTAAATGTACTCTACTCTTATAGGAAATTTAATGTTAAATCCGATAATGTGGTCGAAATTTGAAAAATGTTTAAACAAAGTGGAGATATTACAGCTTTTATGACAAAAAAAGTGGTTTCCTCAAAAAAGTTTTAAAATTGTCATATATCTGCTATGGATTGGAACAGAAAAGCATTTTTTTTTTCATTTTTTATCTCGTTTCACCCAATTTTTTTTTTACTCTAAGAGGGACTCACAAGAATATGTACAAGGGAAATGTATATATATTTCACTTGAGGTACGCATGATGGTATAGAAGGATCAATCCTAATTGTATACATATTTGTATATTGAGTAGGCACATACCTATTATTCTCCCTTCAATGTAAGAACCAGTTTTGAAGAGTTATGAACGTAAGTTAACAGCACTTGAGGGTACTAGGGGTATGATGATATAGAAGGATCGATACAATTAGGATTGTTGAATTATTTGCTCTGTCTATTAGAATTTTTTATTTGAAGATTACTTTTGAATGTTTAACATTCATCATCAGTACTAAAAAAGTACCATAAATTTTATTGTAGAATTTTACTATAATTTTGTAAATAGTGAAGTGTATTTTGTGAATTTTTGGTTATGGGTATTACTAGAAAGCTATCTTTTTTCTTTTTATTTGTGTCTGATGGACTAATATAAGGATTTACAGAGATGAATTCTAATTCTAATTTTTGTATTTAACTGACAATTCACTAGTGTCACAGAAATATGCATAAACTTCATTTTTCTTTTTTCCTTGAAATATGTGAAAATTTTAACTTTAGAAAACAAAAATTTCAACCAATGCTGTAAACATTTAGGAAAGATGTTAACTTAATAAAAACATAATTACTATTACAGATTTAACTTAATTCTAAATACTTTTTTGTGTTTAGTTCAAATTAGATGCCCTGGGACCAACAAGCTACACTCACAGTACACTCATTGTCATCAGACTAAGTCATTAACTACATTTATGAATATTTTTATAATAAGTTTATATAAAAACTAGTAATTATATCTCTATACTGTCAGCGCCAAAGAATTATTCCTTTTATAAATTGTAAAGAAGTAAATTATCAAATTGTATGCCTTTTGACAAACCTTAATTGAAACTTTAAAAATAAAATATGCATTAGTTTGCCCTAAGTCATAAGTTAAAGGTTACTTTCCAAACCGAATTGCTTTCATATGAGTTTATTTAGGACAAGGTTGATTTGTGGAAGGGAAAATAAATGTTACAACATATAAATTATGGGGCTGTTTTTAAGTGCTCTGTTGGGATAGGTGCCAAGGCAGTGTATGTTGTACGGTTTCACCATTCTCCCCGATAAATTAAGAGGGAATAATAAGTCACTTAAGAACTGATAAACTGTTTAATTGTTTTTAAGAAGTCACCTAGTAATTTTATGTATTACATGACTTCTTATAAGATAGAATTGAATCTTTCAATAATTTTTTCTATTATTCTTTGTAACTTGAAGTAACTAATGTATATTCCTTCTAAAAAATTAATTTCCGTTTTTGTTGTGAAATTTTTGACTGTGATTATAAGCTATTCCTTAATCGATATTTAACTGCGGGCTTAGTGAAAATAAATAAATCAGAGAGCCTTGAGTATAATTTATAAATTATTGCTAACTTGACTGTAAAATAATAATAACAAAATATATATTGTTTAACCATGATTAATTTAAAATTAGAATATTCTGACATGTTAATCTAATTATAATTGTTCTAAATAATATACCTTAATATATGTAAGTTTAATTAATAAATAAATGGCAAGGTCAATGTCTTATCCATTATATTGATTAAGATTTATTCATAAAATTTTCTCAAATTGTCATTGCATATTTGTTTAAATTGCATTGTTGACATTATTTCTTTGCATTTATTTTACTTCTTTAGCTCCCTTAGGTTGAAAAATACTGATAATCGTTTGAATTATGTAACTAACATTCCAATATTTTTATTATGAATACTGTAACTGTTTTATAAAAATAATATGTTTTTTATTTTTTATCTTTATTAAACACAAGGAAATTCATAATGTTACTACATAAATTAGATTTAATTAAATCTTGTTCTTTTGAATTTATCTTCATATTAATCTAATTGAAACCCTGTTAATTAAATATTAAAATTATTAAGGTTTTATTATATTATATACCTTTACTTTTAAGTGTGAAGTGACATTTGAGGGGGCCAGCTGAAAAAATGTTTATGTCCATTTTTTATTGGTGGCAGTCAATCCACTTCTGACTATTCTTTAGATTGCATATTTTTTTCAGGGGAAGAAATGTGTAGATGACCCATATAATGGTGATTGAAGTTTTATATATAGCCATTCTATCATAAAATTTATTTTGCTATTTTCACAAAATACATACAAATAGACATAAACATTTTTTCCTTTGACCCTTCATCTATGTATATTGGGTTTGACACCCTTATCATACTGGTTTTCAACTTAATATAGCCAAAATAAATGAGGCATAAGGATTTTTTTTGTTCACTACTGCTGCAAAATAAAATTTTAACTGTTAGAGCTTAATAATATTTGTTTTTTAAAATATTTCCCGTTTTTTAAAAGATAATTTCACTATAAAAGTATATGACAGTGTGGCAAACCTCGTTCCTGCCTCTCAAAATTGTACATTTAAATTTTAGTTATTCTAAATTTTACCATTGCAAAACCTTCCTAGAATTATAAAAATTATTTATTTAGATGTCGGTACAGATAGGTTCAGTTTACCATATTGTCTATTGTGGAATGGCTCTATACACAATCGGTCGATTTTCAAGCTTCACTGAGATCCACATATCGCACACCATATTTAAATTTTTTTAAATAATTTTCTTGAGAGTTTAATAAGTGAATTTTATCATCGATTTCAAGCTCTTTTCTAACCTCTCGTGTAGAATGGCACTCCCCACCTATCGTTCAATTTTCATACTGCACTGTTGTCCACATATTATCCTTTTTTAATAAAATATAAATTAAAAATCAGTAGATTTTAATATTGCTAAACCTTCTTAGAATTATGAAAATGATGTAGTTAATATTTAGTACAGATTTGTTCAGTAATATTCGCGGTTAGTGATCACAAACGAAAAATGGCTTGTCCTTTTATATAATAGTATAAATTATTATTATAGTAAATTTTCTAATTGTAAATCTTTCAAGAACTATGAAGATGATGTAGTTAAAATTTGGTTCAGATAGGTTCATTAGTTTTACTAAAATTCTATTGTCGCTTGCCACATATTCGATTTTTAAATTTCACTGAAATCCACACGTCACACCACATATTTATAGCTTTTTGGATAACAAATTAATTTAATTTAGTAATTTTATTATCAATTTCTAGCTATAATTAACACTGGATTATTGTAACCTCTCTTGAATGGCGCTCGCTTTACTACCCACCACATATTTATCGCTTTATAAACAGTAATTTAAGAGGAAATATGTAAATTTTATTATTGCTAAACCTTCCTTGAACTATGAAAATGATGTAGTTATATTTGGTGCAGAATAGTTCTATAATTTTCGCGGTTAGTGATCACGAACGGAAATGGCTTGTCCTTCTATATATAACTTCATCATCCCCCGTCGAGGAATTTTAACTAATAATTGATTTTTTGTTTATCGATAAAAATCTTGTATTAAAGTGAACAATTGAAAATAATATTTTTGATAATATTTTCACGCATAGCAGCCATTATTAACTTGGTTAAATTTAGATTGATTAGGTATTTGAAGATAACATAAAGCATAATTAGACATCCAATTTTCAATTTTAATATATGAGTTGGTAATTCAGATGAACAGAGACTATTAAGAAACTGCAGTATAAGAAACTGCATTATCAGTGCTTACAACTAAAGGTTCAAAGTTCATATTTTTACACACAATATTAAACAGCTGAGGATCGGCATTTTGATTTTTAATAATTTTCATTCGACAGAAATAATTTATTGATTTGATCTGGTTGGATTTTAATTTCTAACCATAAAAGTATGTGGTAGTGTGGCAAAACCCGTTTCTAACACTCAACATTGTACATTTAAATTTTTAATGTTGCTAAACCTAGAATTTATACAAATAATATTGTGACTATAAATAAGATAACCTAGACTATCCCAAAATTTTATCTCCTCGATTTTAATAAGTATAACATTAATAATAATAACGTTTTGATATAAAAATAAAAATGATTTTTCAAAACTAGGCATTTATTTTCACAGTAATTTCATGTATCCTCGTTCAAATTGAACTTCTTCATATTTGACACCAGACCAGTTTGAGTTGGTAATAATCTAGTCTATCTTCTTGTATTGAACAATTATGTATTTCCTTTGTTCATCTCTTTATAAATTCTAATATTTTCTAGCAAATGAATTATAGTTTAGCCCAAACTGTTTAAATAAGAAAAAGCTGTAGGCCATTATTCTGCAGAGTAAAATGAGGATAATTTTCTCTCAAACACTTTTGATTGGACTGTACCTTAGGAATTAGTGCTGAATCTTGTTGAAACACCTTTAGAACTTCTTTAAACTAAGTATTGTTTTTTTGGCATCTTCGCATCCTCTAGTTTGCCTTCTTGATACCGGGAACTTCCCTGATTGGTCAATTTTTACAAACGGGAATCTCTCACAAGGCGACAATTTAATTTCCCCGATGCTTTACCATTTACTTAGCCTAGTTTTCAACTTTTGTCAACTGGATTTTCTAATAGATGATAATGGGCACAGATACAGATTTACTCCCTTTAATTTGAGTCTCTCTTTTGCAAGCAATTATTGAAAAGTGAGGCATAATGTAGTCATAGCACAGGCTGTTAAAATTAATTTATTAGAATTTTATTTAAAATAAAACCAAAGACATGGTTTCTTATTCTATGTAAACTTATCATCACTATTCCAATAACCTTTTTTTTACCACTATCTTCATCTTGTACGTTGTTTTTGTTTTATTGATTTTCATTCAGCCATCATATGATCTAATAAGAGGGACATGTCATGCACCAGTGAAGTTTAGTGGGTCTTGTGTTGATTGAAAAAATTGAATTAATAAAGAAAAAAAAATGCATTCATGCTTCCACTTTTATGTTTAAGGTAGGATAAACCATTTTACGAAAGTTGACCTGAAATGCCATTATAAAAATTTGAAAGCATTGATTTCTTTAGCACCTCAACAAATTTTTGAAATTTGCTGAATTTTTTTCTTGTAAAAAAGATTTACTGCAAAATGAGTAGTACATCCTCTCACCTTCTGAAGGTGCATCTGCCCTAATTACTTGTATTGGTGTCCATTTTATCAGGGAAGATCTCATTGTCTGGGTTTTTCAACTCTCAGTGTAAATGAGGCATCTCAGTCTACTAAATATCAATTTTTTTTATGTTGTTATATAACTCCCTTACAAGACAGCTAGAAACAGTTAGTGTACTCTAGAAGTACTTCAACTAAGTTATAGAGATAAGGTGATATTTAATATTTTTAAAAGCTTTGAGGAATTCTTAGGAGCAGAAAGAGGCATCAATTCCTAACCCTTTAAACTAGAATGATAGAAAATAGCTCTCATAATAAATAAAGATGTGGAGGTTACCTTCTTAAATTTTTTTTGTTGAAATTTAATAAAAATAACATGTAATAAATAACAGTTAATTTTATTGTCATATAATTTATAGTTCCATTTAGTTATAAAAATATTGTAAAATGCAAAATCACAAGTTCTTAAATAAATATAAAACTTATAATAAATACTTTTCAATCCTTTTATAGTTGTTACAAAACAAAAAGAATAATTAAAGATATTGTTTGTATCTAATGATTGCTAAGAATAGATCTATAGTAAATGTGTTGTAACATTCTTTTATTATAAGAGTCTTGTCACATGATGAAAATGAACGGTAGTGTTACCCTTTTATAATGAAAATTAAAATTAAAATGCTTATGAAGTGTGAAAAGAATGAGTATGAGTGTTTCATTATCTTAATGATTTATTCTCCAGTCATCATTTCCATGAACTCTGAAAAATAAATTAAAAAATAAAATTAATCTTTTCATTTAACTATTATTCATGTTGTTTGATTTTGAATCAAAAAGTAATTTCCTATAATTAAATATATATATATATATATATATATATATATATATATATATATATATATATATATATATATATTTGACTTCTTGTTTTTCAGTTTATTAAATAAGTTTTGTATTATGCCATTTATAAAACTACCTAATTATGAATTTATGTCAACAAATGGTTAAACTTGGCTATAAATTTATGGTTTTATGAATAAACTTTTTTCTTTCTTTTTTTTTTTGGTTGTTCAGTTAATAGAATCTCACCATTGAATAAACGTTATGAAATATATGTTGTAATATACTGGCTCAAGCATTCAAAACAGAGCAAAAATAGAAAAGTAATATATTTTGACTTGGGAAATTTCCAAGATCGTCATAAGAAGTTCTCTAATTTTTCATCTTTCTTTTAATCAACAATATCTAAATATTCCTCTTCAACTGTCCAATTGCTAATAAAAAAAAACAAAGAATAAATAATATAATTTAATTAAAATAGCAAGTTTAAGATTTTCTATAGTGATTTTAATTTATAATGATTAGTCAATTATTAGCATAATTAACTGTTATCGTTTAATAAAGTTTAACCAAAAGTAAACCAATTTTTATAAAAATGTTTGATACATGTAAAGATTTTCTATCTAGATAATTGATATTTAAATATCAAAATATATCTAGGAATGTATTATTAACAATTTAAAAACTAATTAATTTATTTCTACAATTAATAATAATAATGAATTTATAAAGCCATATCAGTAAATTGTATAATGTATTAATAATATATCCAATTTACTCCTGTTCTTAAGATAATTTCTAGAAACAATTGAATTTTGACAAAAATCTGGATCTCTCCATCAGTTTGACATTTATATGTATATGTAAACATTTTAATTTATAAATGAGAATATCTAAATATTAATTAATATTGGATTAGAGTCAAACAATATTAATTTTTTTAAACATTTACTTCAATACTGGTATAAACTTTAATTAAACAACTTGACTATGAATTATTTATAAAAAAAAGATGGTGTATTAACAATATTATTGTCATGTATTATATATATATGAGTTTTCACGGTTAAAATAAAAATCATATATATATATATATATATATATATATATATATATATATATATATATATATATATATATATATATATATATACACATAATCTAATGTTCCCCATTTTTCCTTTGTTCGTTACAATTAAGAAAAGATCGTCGTTGCCTTAAATATGTGTGCAATTAACTTGCATTTTGAGATTGATATATACACCTTTTTAGTGAGCCAACAAATTTGTTTTATGTTGAAGATGCCAACTATTCTATATTTACTCATTGAATAACAAACCTCTGATGGGTTAATTAACAGAGTCTGCGAATAGATTATAACTAACTGTAACTGTTCAACAATAGTAACAATCTTCCTAACTGTTACTAAGGGAAATAGACAATTAAGTTCCATCAATAAACCAGACATTTTACTTTTTAACTCAATAGAAGGTTCTAAATTTTAATTTAAGGTTAAATTTGTTTCCAGGTCTAACCTACCGTCAAAATCAACTGTGCCAGATCCATCAGAATCAATTTCTTCGATGATCATATCAAGCTCTTCATTTGTCAACTGTTCATCCAGCTCATGGAGAATTTCTTTGAGGCAAGAAGTTGGTATGTAACCATTACCTATAAATCAGGCATTGAATTAAATTTTTAACTGAAACAATGTTTAAATCTATAAAAAAAAATTATAAAAATTACATTATTGTATGTCTACTATCATATTAAATAAATACAGTTATAGTGAAGTGTTTAAACACTGTTTCTTTTTTATATTTTTAGAATTATTACATAGAAAATAAGGTATTTCTGTTAAATATAATTTTAAATATGTATATGTTCACTTATCGAGTTTTTTTAGAGGTATAAAATGTAAGCTAATAGCATTCGAATATTTTCAAAAATAATAATTAGAATAAACAAGAATAATTATTCAATATTTTTATCCTCTATTTAATGCCACAACGATGCTGCTCTGATACAGTGCCAAATTATGGTGAGGATCATAAAAGTTGGCCAGTTTTCTAAGGCTCTTCATCTTTATATTTCTGTATTGTGTGAGATCATGTTACAGGGAATCGTATATAATTAATTAAATGGATTACATTTAAATGTGAGTCAGCCCGTTTCATTATATTATATTTTAGAATTTGAATGTATCATTATATTAATATATTTAATTTAATTATTACTTTATCAAGGTCATACTTTCTCCTTATATCGAATTATGCTTATGTATTTCAGTATATCATTAATTAGTGATATATTCTGTCTGGTCGTCATTAACTAAAGAAAAAGTGAATTATTCCATAAAAATCATTTGTTTTCATATTTTTACATAAGAAAAACTATATATATATATATATATATATATATATATATATATATATATATATATATATATATATATATATATATATATATATATATATATATATATATATATATATTCTTTCCGAATTAATATGATTTATAAAATTTATTAGTATTGATGATTGATATTAGCTTGAAAACCTTCGCAATATATTTATATTTACTTTATGAAGGAAAAATGAAATCAGTAAGGGAAATATTTGATATTAATAAGTATTTATCGATCTAAACATATCTCTCATGTTAATCCTGATAGTAAGTAACAACAAGAAGTCTTGGAAATCAGCAATGCTTATTTTTTGTAAGTAAAATTATATGTGATATAAATATCTTATTTATACCAAATATTTGTTACACTTACCGATTCCATTTTTTTCTCCCTAAAGTAAATATTAAAATATATATGTTTTGTCATGAAATGAAAAATTGTAATAAATAGTTTTCTAATTTTGAGGAATGGTCGGTTTTATTAGTGGTTTGTAGTTTTATAATAGTGGTTTGCCTCTATTTATTTATTTATTTTTTGTAAATGAAGGAATATTCAAAAGTTTAAAAATATTAATTTTATTTTCATCATGGTGAAATTAAATTAATGTATATTTTTTTAAAATAGAAGCAGTGGTTTTAATTTTATTCCATAGTAATTATTTGGTGCTCCTTACAGGGCATGGTTATGATGGAAAACTGTTTGAAATATTAAAAGGACTTAGATTGTATTTGCTCTAAGAAGCAAAAAAGTAATCTAACCAAATTCAAAATAACCTTTATATTAAACAAGCCAGTATTGAACTTCTTACTAACTTAATAATGTGGGATTGTATTTATTACTTTAAATGACTGGGTGTTTATGAGAGAAGACAATTTATTATGAAAAAGCAAGAGAACTAAAATTCATTGTTTTTGTTACTAATAACCTGTTATTTTCCCAAGGGGCTTAGGATTTAGAAAATAAATTGAACATTTTTCATATTTTCACAAGAACTTCTTTTCATAGTCTTATATTTTTTTCAAAAGTATACAGTACTTCATAAATATTAAGTTGCTTCTGATTTATTTTTAGGTAAAAATAGATTGATTGAAAACAATAAATTAGTTGAAAGATTTTTTTGTTTTTAATTTAATTTTCATTTACTTGATTTTTAGGTTTTTTCATTATATTAAGCTTAGTTCAAGTCATTATTAATTATTATGAAGGAATTTCTTATTTAAGTTTAATATTATCTTTCATTATTTCACTGATATTGAAATTATTCATAATTTAATTCGAACTTATTCTAAATATATATTATTTGTGTTTAAATTGTTGTAAACCTATTGATTTCATGAAATTTTTTTTTTTTTTTAAATGAGATAAAACCATTTACGTTTTATTCATTATAATTAACATTAGAACATTCCTTTTTTGTTAAACAATGTGTTCTACTCTATCCTTTTTTTAAAACTTCGAAGTAAAAAATAAATAAAAGAATAATAACCAAATTAAAAAAACAACAATTTTTTTGTGATTTAGAAATGGAATAATAAGCTAATATGGAATTAATATTGACACAGTTATTAAAGAATCATAAAAATAATCAAATATATTTTATAAAAATAAAAAAATTTAAATTTAAAAAAAAAGTTACTCTTGGCATATAAATAATTACTGTTTGTAAAGTGGATAATCTTATTCAGATATATTATTAACTTATGATATTTAGAAAATAATATGAACTAATTATTCATTTGAGAAATATAATAAATAATATTAAAAAAACTAAAAAAAATTGAACTATTCTATAATAAAATAAGATTGTTAATTTACCTTCTTTGTCATAAAGCCTAAATGCTTCCCTCAGCTCTTTTTGCATAGCTTCATCATCTTCTTCAACAATGAACTTAGCAGCTAAAGTAACAAACTCTTCAAACTCTAGACGTCCAGATTCTGTCAAAACAAAATTTAATTTAATATTTAATTTCAATAAGCATTTGTATTCTATGATTAGTTAAAATATAAATCTTCAGAGGAATAATTAATTTGACTTATAGGAAATATCCATGGGCAAGATGCCAGACAAGAAGAAGAGGCCACGACCCAGTGTTGGCCAGTGCCCCGAGGGGGTGTGTTAGAAGTAAACAGGCGTCCCTTTGCCAAGTCCATCTCAACCGAGCTGTGATGGACTTCGATATAAATGGGCCATGGAATAAACTAGCAGCTGTTCAGATCTGTCAGTTTGGGCCCCATTCAACTTTCCTTTTACTCACATTTATGTTGCATCCACTCTATATGCCAATGTAAACCTATCTCGTCAACTAATGTCACATCTAAAATAATTATTTTTATCATATTATTTTATAAGACTTATTTTTGATGATTTTTAAAGAGGCAATATAATATTAATAACTGCCTTATTTTAGAATTATACGATGCTATGAGTAGTTTAAAAAGCAGGTATTATGTTCAAGACAAAATTAAAAAATAAAATAAATTCTAATGTATTTCTTTTTCCTTGAGAAACTACCCCAGCTATAGTAAAATTATGTAATATTTTGAAAGATGATTGCCATGATAAATAATGTGATTATTACATAAATTACATAAATCATTTTTAAAAACAAATTGAGTTTCAAATTTTAATTTTAAATTAGATATAAGTGGATTTTCATCCAGACTTTATCAATGTAGAATATAACCAAATAAAAATTAGCTGCAAGGGATAACTCCTATACCATAAGTTTTAACAATTATTTAATTTGGAATAAATGTAATGGAAGATTTTTTTTAGTTATAAATTTATTGGATATATACAATGGACTGTATTGAAAGTGATAGTTGTGTGTTTAATTATTATTCTTTGTTTTTTTAATTTTGTATTCATGAGCAATTAAATTGTAAAATCTCAAAAGAATTTGAAAAAGTTATCCATCAGTGTTGGGGTGGAGTAATATGTTCAAATAATACAAACATTAAAGCCAAGTAATGTAAACGAAGTGATGTTTCCTCATAACGCACATAATGTGATGTTTTAAATGGAAATGTATGTTATAAAAATCTGAAATAAATCAATTTTAAAATTTACTTACTGTCTGCATCAACCTCATCAATCAGTTCATCAAGAATCTTCTTGTTGAAAGGTTGGCCCATAAGCCTGAGGATGTCTGCTACCATGTCAGTAGGGATGGATCCAGATTTCTCACGGTCAAAAGCATCGAAGGCCTTCTTCAAGACTGATATCTGTTCTGGGGGTAACTCATCCTATGGCACATAAAAAGAATTATCAAAACACCATCAACTTCTGTGTTTTGTCTGTTTACCTGTTCAGATTTAATACTTGTTAAGTTTGGCAATTAGATTGTAAAGTGATATAGATGTAGCATATAATATTTATGTTTTTATAACTCAATTTTTTATGTTGTTAATATTAGAGAGTTTAATTCACATTTTTGAAATGGATATCGCTTTGATTTAAAATTATTTTGTGAAATAAAAATAAAAATTCATCTCTGATTTAAAAATATTTTTTAGTTTATTGAGAGAATTAGGATAAAAAATTTATTTTAGTTTTCAGTAAATTACTAGAAAAATCAACTGACATGTTTCATATTTCCTTTCTTTTTTTTTAATCATAATTTTGAAATTTTATTTTGATTTTATTTATTAAATGATTAATTGCAATGATATTTCAATGACAAACCCTTTTGTAGAACTGATATTACAATTAGAGTAAATTGATGAACACAAGATATAAACAAAATATCTGGGAACATTTTTTTATTAACTATAATTGAAAATATATTTGTTATTTATAAGGGATTATAAAGGTTAAATCAATAAGAGTTAGATTTGCATGAACTTGGTTATTGGGATGGTTACATTTATTCATAAAATAATGTGCTTATTTCCTTAAAATATTACCATGATTACTAAATCACGATCGGCTCACGACTTGAAACACTTACCATGTTTGTGGTTTGAAGGACTTAGTGGTTGGTTGGAAGCTATTGGAAAGTTTGGTAGCGGTGGAAACGAATATGTATATCCAGCCAAACCCCTCCCCTAACCCGTTGGCCCAAGGGTGGGGAGCTATAGCTGATTCAAGTCTTCATGCCTCCTTGCTATTAATAGTTACTAAGAGGCTAGAAGCTTGGTGTGGCCTGCTCCATCCCGGCACAAGAATAGATCCCAAGCTATAATCTCCAGGAAACCGCTGTATTCTACTCCATTCCCAAAGACCCCACCCCCATCCTACTCTATCACATATCTTCTTCGTATTAGTTTCGTCTTGTAATCATTTGTCATTTTATTAGATATTCACGTATTATATCTATTATTGTATATTTTTGAAAAATAAGTCTTATATTACTTCTTCTATTTATTAATGTATGACTTGATTTGATTCCAGAAAATAAATTTAATGTATCATAATGATAAATATAAATATATAATAATTTATCAATTATTGAATTTTTGGTTGCAGTAATTAAAAAGCCCAAACACTTCTTAAGTGAAAAATGAAATTTCATAATTCTCATTAATCTGTAAAAAAATCCATACCAAATGATTTATTTTTACGTTATTAAAATCTAGAATATTTAGTGTTTTATTACATTTGGAATAAATTTATGTAAAAAAACATACATTTGTCTCAACTGTCAACTTATCAAACATCCAAGAAATTTATTATTAGAATCTCTGTAAATGGTTGCAACTAAATATACATTTAGGCACCATAATATTTTTGCAGTGCTTGGTTTTTTTTAATAGACTACAATGAATGACAGTTGAGAGTTGCAGGTTAGTATTCAGTGTTGCCCAATGATTGATTGGTGACAGGTGTCATTTTTCAATTCTTCTTATTGCTTTCTTGCTATTGCTTTGATGAAGAAATTATTTCTTTTACCAATCCTCATCAATTTCATGTTTGCTCATCATATTTTTTGCTCTAAAATTAGTGTTTCAATTATATTCAGTATAAAGAAAAATATAGGTACAAGAGTAGAAAATGGTATATTTAGAATGAACACTTAAGACCATAAGCAAATTAATGTATCATGATAGGCAAATAGACAACTAATTTCTAAAAAATTAGAAAAAATAATATAATGTATGAAAAAATTTTTCCTAATGATTCAATTAATTTAATCATAAATGAAAATAAATGAATTTTTCCTAATGTGTAACACTACAAACGTTACAGTTAACACAGAAATACTAAGCTAGTCATCAAAGTGTTCTGTTTCACGTAGTTGGTCTTCAGAATTCCAAATGAGCTTCTATGTTAAATATTTTCATTTTCTTGTGCTAATTGAACAAATACTCTTGGGGAAGCGGTCATTTTTCTCCTTGCAAAATTATGTTTTATCCATTTATAACAAATTATAAATTTAACTTATCCAAAATTATTTACTTTAATATTATCCCAAATTTAAATAAGTTTGCTTATATAAATCCAATTGCACGTTTTTATTTAAGGCTAAATGTACCACTTCCTGTGAAGCGTCGTCGAAATCATTAGAATTTATTTATTAATTTTCTTCTGAACGAAATGTCTGATTTTCAATCTGTAAATGCTATTGTTTATTTTATAAACATAGAATTTACGCTGCATGGGTTTTGATTGTAGACATTGAATAATCAACAAAAATAAAATATGAAAATATGGTACTTCCCATTCACGCAAATATAAGAATTTCTTTGTTTTCAAATGATTTTTTATTCATTGTCTCTCTTCTGATGTCTTTCTAAAAACCTAGGCCATTACGCCATTCTGCAATATTGCTAAATTTTTAAATAGAACAACATTGACAATGTTTCTAAACATAAATTTTCAAACCGTGGTCCGTTTCGTTTTCCCTTATTTGTTTAACGTCTGCGTTTTAAACAGATTAAACTTGAAACCATTATAAAATTTGTCTTATTTACTTCATGAAAATGCAAATAATAAACTGGTTGTAGATAATGTATTGTTTTAGAAATCATGCCAATTTCTATATTTAACTTTTCTACTTCAAATATTTGTAAATATTGACATCTAGCCGGCATTTTGGGATGGTTCCTACACTTATTTTACAAACCCCGTCTGGTTATTTTAATCATCCTCATCTCCAATCAATGCACTATTGTCTTAATATAATAAAATCAACTGTCCTCACCATTCTTTTTATATTTATTTTAAGTCTGCCACTTAAAATTCTGTTGTTTTTTTTTTAATGCCTTACAATTATTTATATAAGTTCAAAAAGATACAAGCCCCATGGTGTGATGATAATTAATTTTTAGAAATACCAAATTATATTGTGTTTGTAATGTTCTAACAAAAACATTTTATGTACCTCCATTTTGTAGAAATTGAATCACAAAGTTTTCGTAGATTGCAGTTATTTCTTTTTTATTTACTATTTTACATTGGCCCGTTGGAATTACAAATTACTTTTTCTGATTCATTTATTAGTTATCATATAATTTTGTTTAACAAATATAATGTTTGTTATTAATGATTAGTACAATGCTAACTCATTCATGAAAGTTAAATACGTCTTATTAACATTTAAACTTTATGTACTTTTTTTTTGTTGTTGTATTTCATAAAACATTTTCTGATGGATTTTTCTTTCTCTTTTCTTTCCATTCGTTTATCAACTACTTTTCCGATTTTATAGAGGAGTATAGAGGATGAAATACTTATTAAAAAAAACAAAACGAAAACGTAATTTTTTTTTTTATAGAAGACCTTGCGCTAGAATGAGACGAATTGAATCGCCATCCTAAACCCCCTTCTTTATGGTGAAATAAATAGTTACGAGCCTAGAAAAAAAGTTTTATAGGCAAGAAAATGTAGTATCGCGAATCCTTTGTAATCTCTATGGGGCTGTTAAAATTAGCTATTGTTGTTGCTGAAAGGTTTATTATTCCCCCTTTTCTTAGAAGCGTATGTATCTACTATGATTTTAACAAAAACAATCAGCGTGTTATTAAAATATCATCTCATAATTGTGCTTTGTAAGTTGTCATTATTTCATTATGGGCCGTATAATTTAGCAACAATTTAGAATTTTATTATTATATAGAATTTTTTTTGGGAGAGGAGGGATGAACTTCTGAACGAAACAGCTGTTCAAAAAAGTATTAAAAAAAAAAAAATTGAGATAACCATTTTGTAGTTTGAGTGAAGGTCAAACATTGATATATTATATAATATTTATATATTACTAGCTGTACCCGTTCACACGTTGCTGTCTTTGAACAAAAAGCCAGTTTTGATACCACAAACATAATTTATTAAAGATCAAATGTATGAAATATAACAAAATGAAAATTAAAAATAAAATTATCCCTACATATATGTCATTTGAATATAACATATGTACAAAACATAGATATAAATAGTTGGTGGTAGATATATACATAATAATTTTGTAATCATTAAATATCATCATGAAATAAATGATATTTGATGGTGAACTTTATCTTAGTAGCGCTTGTAAATATTTAACTTTTTTTTTTTTCCTATCTGGTGCAAGAATAAATAAATTTGATGGTTTTCCAACTCGTGAACACCCAACGTATAGCTGTCCATGTGAAAAGCATGGATTTATCAAATTTAATCCACATACTTGCAATGATTGTCCCTGTGCTATGTTAATGGTTATTGCAAATGCTAGTCTTAGGAAACTGTAGACGTTTAAATTCAAATGGAGTATCCGTTGGTATCATGGGAATGCGTGGTAGTAGTACATGTTCCCCTTGGTGTTTTCCATTTAAAATTTGAGACATGCATTCAATTCATCTGCAGGGGTTGAACGTGGTAAAACTGGTAGAGTGCATCGAAAATCACCAGCTAGCAAAATGAGTGCACCACCAAAGAGCTGCACATTTCCTCTCAAATCTTTTAATGTGCGATTGAGTGCTTCCAATGATTTCTTGTGCGCCATGGTGCATTCATCCCATATTATAAGCTGACATGATCTTAGTACTTTTCACATTCCAGAATATTTGCTAATATTACATGTTAGAGTTTCAATTACCTGCATATTTAATGGCAATTTCAATGCTGAATGTGCTGTTCGACCACTGTCGAAAATAGTTGCTGCAATACCAGATGTTTAGTACGGTAAAATAATTTTATTGATATCATTTGGTTGGATTTTAATTTCTATCTAACTATAAAAGTTAATTACAGAGTGACAAACTTCTGCCACTTAACTCTGTGAATTTAAATTATGGTAACGGTCGGCTTACCAGCCGCCGACCCCTAAGCGTGCCCAGAATACCTTTTACCGATTCTAACCTTCTCCCGATTTATTTCGGTGTTTTAGTCGCTACTTTTCGAGGGGAAAGGTTGTTCTCCTTCATTTATGGGGAAACTCTAAATCCCTGTTCAAAGTAATATTAACTTCTGTTTACCTTCTAATATTGAAATGAGAAATAGGAAAATAATGAAGTGGAAATAAGAAAATATCTAAAATATAAGAAAATATAAATATAAGACACTAAATCAATAATATTAATTAAATCAAGAATTAATATAATGCTAAACATTATTACAGTAATGTTAATTCCTGATAAACTTTCTGATGTCAGAGAAGTTTAAATAACATATTATCAATATATAAAGGCAGAATCATCAAGTATTTATTTGACATAACTTCTATTTGTTTAACATTTGTAGCTACATACCATATTTTGTTCCTTCAACGTCACTAGGTATTTCGTCTTTTCTTCGTTTATCTGGAGGCCCACTTCTCTTGCTTTTCAGCTACACTCTTGCTCCTATGCTCCTAGTAGGGAGTTTTCTTTTCTGCCAGTGATTACGACGTCGTCCGCAAATGCTAGATGCTGAGTCATATGGGTTTAAATGCTTCCAGGGTTCGTCCTTATTGCCCTAATGACTGTTTCTAGTACTAAATTAAACAGTACCGGTGACAGTGGGTCTCCCTGCCTCACTCCCTTATGTATATCAAGCGGTTCAGTCACCCCTCCTTGCACTTGGACAGCTCCTTTGCTATGGTTTAGAGTCATTTGGACTAGTCTTATTAACTTTGAGGGAAAACCTATTATTTGTTTTATATATTATTTTTATTTTATTTTTTTTTTAATTTATTTCATTTTTATTTTTATTTTTTAAATTCATTTATTAACTTTTTTTTGCTCCATTTTTCCCATTTTAATTTAAAAAATTTGTATTTATTAATTAACTTCCAATTCCATTAACTAATTATTGTTTATATTTCATATACACTCAACAATAATTTCTATATTATTTTAAGATATTTTTGCATTATATATTAATAAACATGTTTGTACAAATATTAATGATAATATGCGTTATGTCGAGAGATAGTACGCGTGGAAATACATGCTGCCATTGCAGGGTTACTGCAATGTGGAAAACTAGAAAAAAAAAACTAGGAATCAATATTATTATCACAACACTAGAGAGTTGTAAGGAAATGAAGTAAGTTAAAAAATGATCTGTCCTCAGGAACACGTCCAGACTTGTCGCAACTTGTTCAATGTTCCCGTGTTTTCCATCTCGAATGGGAAACAAGGAACAGGGTTGATTTTTTTTTTCGCAACATTTTTGAACAGTTCCGAAACAAGTCATAAACAATTTTGAGCTGTTCAGAAACATCGGGAACAAGGTTTCTGAACATTGTTCCGAAACATTTTTTTTCAGTCTGGACTAGGCTGTAGAAATACATGCACCCATTGCAGGGTTACTGCAATGTGGAAACCTAGAAAAAACATTAAGAATCAATATTATTATCACAACACTACAGAGTTGTAAAGAAATAAAGTAAGTTAACAAATGATCTCTCCTCAGGAACATGTCCAGACTTGTCGCAACTTGTACAGTGTCCCCGTGTTTTCCATCTCCAACGGGAAACAAGGAACAGCGCTGATATTGTTTCACAATATTTTTTAAACAGTTCCGAAACAAGTCATAAACAAATTTGAACTGTTCAGAAACATCGGGAACAGTGTTTCTGAACATTGTTCCGAAACATTTGTTTACAGTCTGGACTAGGCTTTAAAGTAAATTCTATGAGTAAATTTCATGAGTAAAAATTTAATTATTCAATTTATTCATGGTTAAACTCTTAACAGATATTACTAATTAAATGTTATTTTCATAACATACCTACATATAAATCTGAAACATCAAAATAAATTTGAAATCGTTTTATGGAATTTTATTCTTCTTAAAACCTTCCTAAAAAACTAAGGAGATATAGATTAATTTAGAACATATGTTTTATTGGTAATTGTTTAATAACACCTGCACTAAAGTAATATTTATAAAAAATAAATATTATTTTGATTTTTTTGGGACATTTCTTGAACCCCAACTCTGATTTAAATAAAAATTTACAAAAACCTTCCCGGGGATATACTTAATAACTTTCCAAATTTTCACGGCGATTGGATGTATGGTTTTTGAATCTATCGAGAACAGACAGACACACACACATTCATTTTTATATATATAGATTTCTTAGAAACAAGGGCAACTATAATTAACTTGTTCATCCTGATTGTTAAATAATCCATAGAGGTTCAAAATTTCCGACCAGACGCTGTGAGCCATGCTGCTGAGCATCATACCATCATTTTCCTTATTGAAGAGAAACTTTACGCAGTGAAAACCTCTGTTACTCCAGAGAAAATACAGGACTTTGCTAAAGCAAACTATCCATCCCATATGACCAATACTTCGAAGAAGAGGTACATTTATAGATTTTACACAGATTTACAGTAGGAAGTAACAAAAAAAAATAAAATAAAAAAATAATGGAATGAATCAGATAAATTGCCGATTTCTTTATGTTTCAACTTTGAATAGTAATTGTTCTCTTATTGACATTCGAGAACTATAGATTGTGATAAGAGGTTCAAGTTTGATCCTGTCTGAATCATTTGATAAACAGCAAGTCCTTTATCCGGGCTCAGTACTTCTTTTAAGCTTACCTTTGGTCACATTGACGGAAATTTTCTCCATTATTGGATAGGAGGATCTTAAGCAGCTGAGGTTACTCGTTTGAGTGAGGTCACTTGTCAATTTGAGGATGAAGACTCTAAATGAAAGGATAGTGTGAAAGTTGCTTAAAAAAATTAATGAAAATGTGAGCCTTGAAAGAAAATCTGGATCTGGTCGTACTTCAATAGTCAACGAGAAGATAAAATAAGATTTCTATTCAGGACTACTGTTGTGAATGTACCTACGATGTATTGGTTCAGCGATATCCAAATTTAGTCAATAGGAAGCAAGTCTTGATCTAACAAGAAGACTGCATACTCCACACCTTTTGCCATGCAAAAGAAAAAACAGCTAATTTGGATGGAAGCGAACCTCTCCTTCACCCAGCATATAGTACGACAGAGGTCAAGTCGAACAGACAAGTCAATAGCTTATTTCCTTCATGGAAAAAAATCATCTGCTTCGATAAGGTTGAAAATGCGGTTCGTGAGCTCTTCGATTCAAAACCCATAGAGTTGTATCCTCAAGGAATTCCACAGCTTGCTTCTTGATGGCGCCTAAACATTGATACGATATAAAATCACACTTCTTAAGGGTTGTGCATCATGTTGCGATCACATATTATGTTTTCTTTGCTTTTTTTATTGTTATACCTATGCTAAACTAATAATCTTATTTTCCTATAAGTATAGAACTGATAACCTCTTTTTACTCTAAATATTACCAATCAACGGGTAATATTTAGGTACTTACGGGTATTGTAGTTACTTAATCAATAGGAAAGACATTTAGAGAAAACATAGACATTTAATCATTTGGAATTTTGTAATAAATAAATGAGTCATCTTAAGACAATAGAAATACGAAATAAAAAAAACATTTATACCTCATTTTTTTGTTTTTAAAAAAAGTCTATATTTTTAAGAAAGATAATATTCTACGACACATTTTATTAAATATTATACAAAACTAATGATGCAAGTGATTACTCATTTTGAGATAACATTTAGGGCCCATAGATCCACACCTTTACACTATTATTTTTAAACCACAATGTCTTGGCTATTTCTTTTGTTGGTTATTATCAGCTAATTTATAGTTGGCTCTTTACTTGTACTGCAATGTTCTCGAATTAATTGAAAAAGATTATTCCTAAATCAATTGTTTTCAACAATTTTTTTAATGATCTGATATTTGAATTTTATTTTAGATTAAGATATACATTTTCATAAAATTAGTTCAGTAGGTTTTGATAAAAGAGGTAACATCCTGGTTGTGAACTGCTCCAGCAGTTGCCTATTGGATGCTGGCCCGGATTTACGGTCCCCGCCGCCATGGGCAGATCATTTTTTGCCACCCTTTGTTTGACACATAAAAAATATTCCAAACAAAAGAAGAGCTGAAATAAAAGATAAACAAGTATTTATTAACATTAATTCGCCACCTAGTGAACTAGTCTGTTATATGACTTAAACATCGTATATTCCATGTGCATTTAAATATCGTTTTCTCAAGTTGTTATGTATAACTATGGTAAACTTTTCGAAAGTTTCAAATTATTCTTTTATAATTTATGGATGGAACCCTTATATTTCAAGTTTTTTTTTAAATCCAATGTCGTAAATACATTGATTCATATATTTTATGTTTAATGCAGTTTAATCGCGGGCTAAGTGTGGTACTTTAGAGATACTATCTCGTAAACCTAATGTGAAGGAAAACGCCCAAAGTTGCCTCTTTTAAAAAAAAAGATATTTTACTAATCATTTTCTCTTTTTTACATTTTTTTATTCTAATGTTATAACTATTTTAAGACACACGTTTTGTGAAGTGGAGACCTCAGACGCAGTAAACCTTATTCAAACCCAACATGAAATGTTGTTTACAATGATCGATGGGAAAATTTGTAAATCTCTAGCAGATTACAAATCAACTCAAGGGTGCTATTTGTGTGGCCCCACTTCAAAAGATTTTAATGGCCTGACAAAATTGTATTGCAGCTTCAGTCGATGTTTCATGATTCAATTTCGGATTGTCTCTACTTCATAGATGGATAAGATTTTTTGAGTGCGCTTTTCATTTTTCTTTTAAATTGCCCATCAAAAAATGGCAAGCTTTGTAGAGCTTGTTATAGCTAAATGAAAAGAATAAATTCAAGATCAGCTTCATTAGAAACTTGGAATTATTGTTGATAAACCTAAGCCAGGATTTGGAAGTAGTATGGCAGAATATTGGAAGTAGTATGGCAATACAGCCAGGACCTTTTTCCGTCAAAAACAAACATAAGCGCAGATAACTGGAGTAGATGATGAGCTCTTAAATATATTCCACACTATCCTTATCACTGTTGTGTTAGTGATCTGTGGGCACAGAATCAACGTCAAAGCATTTTCAAAATTCACGAAGAAAAGAGCAGAGCTTTTCGTACAGTTATACCCTTGGTACCCGATGCCCACAACCGTCCACACACTTCTGATTAACGGTGCAGACATTACTTCTAGCTTTTTGGTTCCTATTGGCTTGCTAAGTGAAGAAGCAAAAGAAGCGAGAAACAAAGATTTAAAGCCATACAGAAGAAATTTTTCCAGAAAAACGTCTCGAATAAACACGAACGAGGGTGTATTAAATAATTTGCTGATAATTTTTTTTCCTCGTTCGTTAGGACTGAATTAACCGGTTTGGTATTGCTGAAGTTTGTACTTGAAAAAATACCCTTCAATATTTTTTGGAGAACAAGAATTTTTCGATGATAGAAGATAATTGATAAAGACTTTTTGGCCACAAACAAATATATACTGATTATGATAAATCTTGGAAACTTTAGAATAGATTGGTTTAGAATTAATAATAATATTTTCCTTGATTATTAAACCAATTACGTCCACTGTTGCGTATATGCAACAAGACTTGTAATTAATAAACACATTTAAAAAAAAAAAAAAAAAAATTGTGTTTTTTTGTTCCCTAACCACCCCTAACCAATTGAAAAATAATAGTACAATTGATTATTTTTCAACGCCAATGAGTTGTAAGATTTACATGTTAATTTCAACGAAATCTCTCTCTCTCTCTCTCTCTCTCTCTCTCTCTCTCTCTCTCTCTCTCTCTCTCTCTCTCTCTCTCTCTCTCTCTCTCTCTCTCTCTCTCTCTCTCTCTCTCTCTCTTAATAAATAATAATATTTTCCTTGATCATTAAACCAATTACGTCCACTGTTGCGTATATGCAACATTAATTTATCAATTTTTATAATTTTTACAAGTTCTAATATTATTTAATTTTATTAAATCAACTTAGCATTTAAGACTTGTAATTAATAAACACATTTTTAAAAATAAATTTGTGTTTTTTTGTTCCCTTACCACCCCTAACCAATTGAAAAATAATAGTACAATTGATTATTTTTCAACTCTTTTATATATATATATATATACACTCTCTCTCTCTCTCTCTCTTATATATATATACTGCAGACCAATGTTTACTTCTAAATATACAAAATTAATCCCGAACTTATTATTGTGTCCCCTCTTCCCTACCTAACCCGTTAGCAACAAAGTTATAAACAATAAATAAAACCTATTTAAAATTTAATTAATCAGAAAGAAACAATTGAAAATAGAGTCTAGAAATTAATTGCCCGTTTTAACCGTTTAATACAGACAAGGTGGGCCATTATTTCGCCGCGTCAGGAGCTCAAGCGTGTAAGAAACGTTTTATCAATTTAATAGACTTGTTAAGAATAGAATGGTGGTCTTTTTCACAGATTTGGTTCTTGGTGGAACAATGAACCGGCTGAAATACGAGATACGATTCTGTCGGAGGAAATTGTATCAAAATCTAAAATAGACGCGATACAGCTCGTTTATACTGGGCCATTTTTAGTTCACCTTCGGGATAAACCATCGGCCGCTCCCAACCATTGTTTCAAAAAAATATACATTTTTAATTTAATTTATTTATGATATTGTGCGCATTTTAAGGGAAACACGGAGTTATTGTTTTCTTATCGTTAATTGCATACAAACCATTCCAATTAATTTTTAAAAATAATGGATTAAAAAAAATGTATCACTGGAAAATTTGAATATACATACTATCTTCATCTATTTATTCGATATTAAATTTGTAAGGAAGAAGGTGCTTGGGGTGTTCAGTCATATATAGTATAAAATAGATTAATTTATGGTGCCGACGTTCCGGCCCATAAAGCAAGCCTTCATTAGAGCTAGAGGAAAAAATGACAGAATTTAAAAATAAATAAAAAGAGTATTTTTTAAATATTTTTTTTTATTGATATTTCGAACTGTGTAGAATATATACATCTCGTAAATGTGCGGGAAATGACTTAAGTAACATGGTAATGACTTGTAATAACACATTGGTAGTTCTTAGATGAAATCTATATTAGAAGACCCTAAGCCACATTCTTTTTAGATGTCTCGGAGGGATATCGGTAACGGGAAACAAGTTGGGTGATAAGTGGATTCGAGTGATTATGTGGCTTATCATGTAAGGATAGGCATCTTTTTTGGGCCATTATATAAACTAACAGGACATTTAGATCTTTATGGATAAGTTTATTATTTTCGTATATATCCTTAAGAGTATTAAGGATTGGGTTCGAAAAGTTTTACTGGTGCCCTAAAGATCAACTCGTATCTACTGACCTTGCATCATCCGACTACCAATTATTCCGGTCCCTCCAAAATCCAACGGGAAATCATTCCCTGGTCAAAGAAATGTAAGAACATATCTCCAGATGTTTTACCAGTGCGGAACAATGAAATTTTAAACGATAGCAAAAGGTCATCATCAATTGAGGTACACATTGCTATGTTACCTATAGCGAGGGATTTATTAAATACTATATCAATATTAGGCATGTTTTTTTATGACACCATAGCCCCATCTATTGATGTCTGGCTTATTGGATTTATTGGATTCTTATTATACTATCGTGCAAAGCAATATAGTCATGTAGGTTATATAGTCATGCTGTTATATAGTCATGTAGGTAAAGAATAATAATTATTATTAATAAACATACTTTTTTTTTTGTTTTAAGATTTGTTACATGTCCAATATTGAACACACAATTTGATATGATTGTTTTCTTTTTTCCTCTTCTTTCTTCTTTAATTATAGTTTAGCTTTTAATTTATCTAAAACTTCGGTTAATTTAGCTACTTTATCCCTATCCATTTATTTTAAGTAAGCTGTTTCTTCTTGAGGATCAAAATCAAATTTTAATTCAGACCCGATGTTGTTGTCCTTTTTACATCTGAATATCATTTGCCTGGGGTCCTCCAGGACGTCATACGTCTCACATTTTCCATTGGCCTCTACTTTCATCAGGTTAAGATATTTCTTTGTACAGCCATGATTTGTCCTAAGCCTCGTTATTCTCACAATATGATTTTTATCAATATTGGTACCAATATTAATAAACATACTTTATTTAATGTTAAAATTCTAAATATATGAAACGAAGGAATTATTTTACAATTACTATACTATAAAGCCAGCACACAACTTTTTTTTTTTTTATTCTTTTATTGATAGAAATTTACAACTGTATTTAAAAAACACATCAAGTAAATATGCAGTATATATGAGACATAATGACATGAATTAAACTTGTAGAGGAACTACCCACTGGTAGTACTCTAATGAATATTTACAAAAGAAGATCACGGGGCCATCTTCTTTTCAGACGCCTCGGAGGATTGCCAGGAATGGAATGGGAAGCAAGTTGTGCAACAAGTGGATTTGGATGAGCAGTGAGTTTATTATGAAAGGAAAGGTATCTGGTTCGTGCCAATTCAGCAACATATGGGATATTAAGGTCGTTGTGGATCAATTCATTTGTGACAAAGTAAGGAGCATCTAGGATTTTTCGAAGGATTTTGGATTGGAGTGATTGGATGCGGGAAGAATTCGATGGTTTGGTGGATCCCCATAACTCTATACCGTAAGTCCAAATAGGTCTGATAATCGTCATATAGATGAGTTTTTTGTAGTGTATCGGGAGATTTGAACGTTTGTCAAGTAGGTGTTGTAGTAGTCGAAATCGACGTGCAGCTTCTTGTCTTTTCAATCTTGTATGAGGGTTCCAGGTAAGTCTCTTGTCCAGATAAAATCCAAGGTATCTTATCTGTTCTACATTATTTAATGGTACTCCATAAAAGGATACAGGAGGACAGGATGAGGTAGGTTTTCGACGTAGGGTAAAGGTTATTTGCTGGGATTTGCTGGGATTTATCTTAACTCTCCAGTTATGACACCATTCTTCAAGGGAAGTAATATGTGACTGGAGTGTCTGGGATGCAGCAAATGGATCATCATTGACTGATAACACGCTTGTGTCATCAGCATAGGTTGTGAGAATAGTATCAGGATGGGTTGGGATATCAGCTGTATACACTGTATAAAGGATGGGACCCAGGATACTACTTTGAGGAATACCAGCGGTCTGGGGAAAGGTGGGTGAGTATGTAGAATTGTGGTTAATTTTAAATCCTCTATCAGAAAGATAGGATCGGAGGATGAGGAAATATGTAGAAGGAAGGAATTGGCGAAGTTTATAAAGCAGACCTGGGTGCCATGCTCGGTCAAAAGCCTGTTCAACGTCAAGAAAGACACCCGTGCAGTACATCTTGCGCTCCAGTGCAGATGAGATAACGTCCACCACACGATGGCATTGTTGGATAGTGGAATGAGACTGGCGAAATCCAAACTGGTGATCAGGAATAATGTGATTGGAATCAAGGATAGGATAAAGGTGTTTCAAAAGGAGCTTTTCAAGGATTTTGCCCATGATAGGTAGAAGAGAAATAGGTCGGTACGAGGAAGGATTTTCGGGCGGTTTTTTAGGTTTTGGGATCATTTTTATTATTGATGATTTCCAGGAATCGGGAAAATATGTTGTACGGAGGACAGCATTATAAATGTAAGTTAGGAATAATACTGCTTTCCTTGGAAGGTATTTGAGGATTCTTGAAGTGATAAGGTCGTGTCCAGGAGCTTTGTTGGAGGGCAATTTACGAATGATGGCTATTATTTCTGAAGGGTGGAAGGCTTTAGGAGGAATGGTCATTTGGAGAGGAATGGCCAGTTCTGCTTCAATAAATTCTACATGATTAGGATTTAGGATATCTGGATGAGGTTTAAAAATATTGTGTAAGTGTTCACCAAATACCTGCGATTTCTCTAAATCAGATTTGGTCCAGGTTTGAGCTGGAGTAAGGAGAGGATGATTGAAGGTTTTGAATTTTAACAGTCTTTTGGTAGTGTTCCATAATGATTTATCGGAAACAGTTAGTTGTTCAGTTTGTTTTTGTAAATTTTCATATTTTTGTTTTTTAAGTTCTGATTTAAGTCTGTTAGTCAATTTATTATAATATGTTTTTGTCAGTTGGATATCGAGTTCTATGCCATTTGGCCCTAGCGCGACGTTTCTCTACTAATAAAATGCGAATATTCTGTGGTAAGGTACTTTTTGAAGTTTTAAATCTATTTTGTGTAGTGTTTTCTGTTATGCAGGTTTGTATTGAATTTGTAAGATGTTCTATTGCATTATCTATTTGTTTACATGTTTTTAGTGGAGTTTTTAAGTCAATTTGGTTTTCTAAAGCCGAACGGAATTTGTCCCAGTCTACTCGTCCAGTTATTAAGGATGGAGGAGAAGGTTTGATAATAGGAGTAGAATGTAATGTAAGCAAAACTGGGCTATGATCTGAGGAAAGGTCATCTAAGGAATCTATTGTAGTTTGGGAAGTAGGAATTTGAGAGGTGACAAATATGTCGAGAATATCTGGGCGTTTTCTTAGGGATGTAGGCCAGTAGGTAGGACTGTTAGGTGAAAGGATGGGGTAATTGTTTAAGGATGATACCCGGGAAAGTATACTACCTCGGGAATTGGATGTTCTACAGCCCCATCGCTGGTGTTTAGCGTTTAAAAATTTAAAGCGTTAAAATTCTAAATATATAAAACGAAGGAATTATTTTACAATTACTATACTATAAAGCCAGCACACAACTTAAATTATCTACTTATTACATTGTATTAAACTTATTACTTATCTTAAAGTGTTTTAAGTCTTACTTATCCTAAGTCGGCAAGGTGAAGTTCGTAGGCTAGGTCTAATCATCTCGTTCATGATCTGTCTTCTGCAGTCTCTTCCTCTTCCATCAAAGAGCCCATCTCTCCGCTCTTCAGCGTCTGTCCCCTTCAACTATCTCACTTCCTTGTCTTCTTCCTTCCAGGCCAGACCTTTTTAAAAGCCCACACCTCTCCCTTTCACTTCAGCCTTTCTTTGTTAGAATATTTTAATTCTTTGTCCGAAAAATTTCTCCCCCAGTTATCAAGCCTATTCCTAATTAGCTGCCACCACAGTTCGGACAAGTCCCAACACTTCAGTGCCCACTTGTCCACTTGTCCACTTCATTACTCATAATAGAGACATCACAGAGTGCCGCACAGTGGTAAAAACGGCCTATCTAGGTGGACATTGCTCATAACTTCTGAAGAAATAGTCGAAATCACTTGAAAATTTTGGAGTATTTTTTATTTTTGCATAAACACAATAAACTATAATAAAATAGTTCAGTAATAAGAACTAAAACTTCTTTTTAAATATATATAGAACAGAATGTTGAATTTGTTTTTATTATAACTTAAATATTTCCCTCATCCCTGACCTACCAATTAACATAATTTCTCATATCACATCCGCTTATTGTCACTATTTGAGTGACAGGTGAGGATAAATAACTTGAATATTAAATTTAACGCAGACCATTTTTTATTTACTATTTTATTAGCCAGTTGGCTCAAATAGTAAATTTAATAATTCGTCCGGGAAAGATTTAACATCAGGATTAGAAGGCAACAAAGCACTGCCTTCATTAATTGACAAAGTTGAAATATATGAGCCAAATGAATAAAGCTGCGTACAAGCTTAAGCGTGCAGCTCCTCATAGGAATAATTGTCCAACAAATGTTGAATTTTTCGCTTTTTTTGTTTAATTCCCTCAAATCTCTAAATGCTTTGGTAGTACGAGATTTACTGCTACTTGGGCCAAGGGCAAGTGCCTCGGTATCTACCAAGTTTCCCTTCAGCCCATAGGAATTTTGTTTAAAACATTTTGACAGCTCCGTCGACTTTGGACCCTTCGAGAACGAATATGAATCCACCATTTTCATAACTAATTCCTGAGTGACCTCATCAGTAATGCCTTTTGACCTCAGACAATTTTTCAGTGTGTCATGGCCACCCACACATCAAATACAGCACATTTGAGGAGGGACATTATTCTGAAAAACAATAAATAGCTTAGCTCTATGGGTCGGGATGGGTCAGATTTCAATTTTTATATATTATTTAGATGTTATAGTTTAAAACCACGCCACCTAGAAGGCGCAGGACTTTGGAGAAAAAAAGTTACGAAAATATGTTTACTTAACTCAACTAAATTCACCCATAAGGATAAAATTTTAGATATGTATCACTCACCATAAAACGTTAATAGATAGACGTTTGATATATTATGTAAAAATTATATCAATATGGCATTGACCTCATTGTAACCTTTCAGTGTAACACAACAGCTATGGCGGAATATACATGTATCAACTATTAACTCAGTGTTTTTTATCCAAGTAATCCCTAAATATTTCTACAGGTTTTGGGCCCAGTTAATCTCAAAAAGTACTTTGAATGAGTTAAGAGTATTTTACCGGTCGTTTGTTCCTGGATAGTGACGTGTTTTATTTAAAAAAAAAAAAATTAACGTGAGAGAGTCATGGCTACGGGACACACGTTAGCATACCCTCAATTGATGGACAATAATTTTCACAACTGGAAATTCCGAGTGTTAATGTTACTGGACGAAAAAGGTGTAAAATCAGTTCTAGATAAAGGTGTTGAAATCACTAGTAGTAACAAGGAATTGGACAAGAAGGCCAAAAACATTATTATCAATTGTATCACCGATCGTCATATCGATTACGTGAGAAGTTGTGAAACGGCAAACGACATGATGTCTGCTCTAAGCAAAATTTTTGAAAGGAAAAGTGCTATATCAAAACTACTGGTACGTAAAAAACTTTTATCTTTAAAGTGTATGACTTCTCTACAAGAACATTTTAATAAATTCGACAATCTCGTGAGGGACCTCGAGTCAATGGGCTCCAAACTCGAACAAGACGATCTCGTTTGTCACCTACTATTGACAATCCCGAATGAATACGATAAAGTGGTTACTGTATTGGAGGCGATGGATACCGAATTGACTCTTGATTTTGTTAAATCTCGATTGTTGGATGCTGAACTGAAAATTAATCACATGAAAAACGGTAATGATGAAGCTGATGCATCATTTAAAGCATTTAGTCAAATTAAGAAATGCTATGAGTGTGGTGATAGCAGACATCTGTCATATAATTGTCCTAAAAAGTCGAATAATAATTTTAGGAAGAATGATAAGAATTTTCCACCGCAGAGATATTCTTCAAAACCATCCAGAAATTTCAATCAAAATCATTGGAATGAAAACCGAGGAAGTCAGATGACCAGCAATATTTGTCAACAAGATGAAGACATATCCTTTATTGCCTCAAGTGATCTAGAAACATCTGGGAGTCTTCAAGACGTATCGTTTGTGGCATTTCCGGCAGATGTTGAATCACCAAGAGATGGCTACATGAATTTTGTCCTCGACTCTGGAGCTACGAGTCATATGGTTACCACGGAAACAGCTGAGTTTGTCACGAATATTGTGAGTATTCCTCCTATAAATATTAGAGTTGCTAACGGTGAAACATTATTAGCAAATAAAAGTGCATTTTAAGGGTTCGACCCGATAACTGTGATAACATTGTTCTCAGTATTCATGTAATTATAGTAAAAAATTTAACATGTAATCTACTTTCAGTCAAAAAGGAAAGGCTACTAGAGCACCTTTTAAAGATGTCATTAAACCCAGGTCAAGTCGCGTAGGTAATTTGTTACATTGTGATGTATGGGGTCCTACAAATCACACTAGTATTAACGGGGAACGATACTACCTTGCAGTGGTAGATGATTTTTTCACATTTTACGACGTTGTATTTGCTTAAACAAAAATCTGAAGCTACCCAACGGGTTATAGACCACATCAAACAGTTAAGAGCGTCTGATATTTATGTTTCACGGCTGCGTGTCGATAATGGTACCGAATTTACTTGTAATAATTTAAGAAATTTCTGTGGTAATAACGGTGTAAGGATGGAGTTTAATACTACATATTCACCCCAAAGTTGTGGAGTCTCTGAGAGACTCAATAGAACTTTATTAAATAAAGCACGAGCTATGTTTGTTGATACTAATCTGCCCAAATATCTATGGGGGGAGGCAGTGAGATGCGCTGCTTATCAACTTAATCGTTCCCAAACTAGAGCGCTTGATGGTAAAATTCCAGCAGATATATATCTTGGTAAGACAGATTTAGGGAAACTAAGAGTTTTTGGTTGTAAGGCTTGGTATTATAAGTTACCTAAAGGGAATAAATTAGAGCAACGAGCTAATGAAGCTAGAATGGTAGGCTACGCTTCGAATGGGTATCGTTTATGGGATCCTCAATTAAATAAGATCATTATTTCACGTGACGTTAAATTTGACGAAAACAATTATTTCATTGACAGTAAAAATTTTGCTCAAGAAACAAATGGCAATGTATCTATTAGACATGGTTTCCCAATTGATGACGATATAAATGTTGGACCAACTGTTCCTGAACTAAATTCTAATAACATCCCACAGATAGAAGAGCAGGCGGAAACACAAAGAGAGGGGGAAAGAAAATCAACTCGGGAGACAAAGCTTCCTTCTCACTTAAAGGAATATGAAATCTATTCAGCTTATTGTCTTATTTCTTACGATGGTAATCCTAAAACTTTTCAAGAAGCCGTTAAAGCTGGACTGGAGTGGAGGAAAGCTATCGATGATGAATTGGCAGCACATAAAAAATTCGAAACATGGTCTTCGACAACATTACCCGAAGGTCAAAATGCCATAGACACGAAATGGGTATTTACCACAAAGCAAAATGGTGCAAAAAAGGCGAGACTAGTGGCTAGAGGCTTTCAGGAGGAGTGCACGTATGATGTATACTCACCTGTCGATAAGATGAGTACTATCAGGACTTTATTTTCATTTGCGCTTAATCATGATTACGAGATTATACAATTAGATGTACCGACAGCATTTTTGAATGGGTTTTTAGAAAATGATATTTATATACGGACACCTGAAGGTGTCAATAGTGATTTTAATATTCAAAAGTTAAATCGCTCGCTGTATGGTTTAAAAGCAGCTTCCAAAAGGTGGAATGAACGTTTCAACGATTTTATAATTGAGTTGGGATTTAAAAGGTCCGAAAGAGATGTGTGTTTGTACTATAAAAATGTTATTTGGCTTTTAATTTTTGTGGACGACATTCTTTTAGTTGGATTACAGGAGGAAATAAATGAAATTGTAAATCTATTAAAAAAGGAATTTGATATTAAAGATCTAGGAGTTGCAAATCATTTTCTCGGAATGGATATTAAAAGGGATTATCAAACAATAAAGATATCTCAACAGGGTTTCATAGACATAATTTTGAAAAAGTTTCACATTGAGAATTGTAAAAAAGCAATAACCCCAATGGCTCATGATGCTGATCCAAATACCTCTGAATATACGATTGATGTCCCTTACAGGCAACTTATAGGTAGTCTGATGTATTTATGCCTGGTGAGCAGACCTGACATTATGTATGCTGTTGCGTATCTCAGTCGCTATTCGATAAACCCACTAAAAGTTTATGGAATGCAGGCAAGCGGATTCTAAAATATTTGAATGGAACTAAATATTTTGGGCTGGTCTAAAAAAAGGGTAAAAATGATTTGGTGGCTTATAGGGATGCTGACTGGGCAGGGGATAAAAGTGATAGAAAAAGTACGAGTGGATCTGCTATATTTTATGGAGATAATTTGATTTCGTGGGCATCGGTTAAGCAGCAGTCTGTCGCATTATCAACAGCCGAAGCAGAATACTATGCTGCATCTCAAACTTCGTCTGAGCTTATTGGTTTATATGATTTAGTTAAAGATCTATATATAAATGACTCCATCCCCATACTATATTGCGATAATCAGAGCGCTATTCACATGATCAATAATTATGAGAATTCGAAACGTTGTAGGCATATAGACATAAAGGCGAATTTTATAAAAGATTTAGTTTCTAAAAATTTAATAAAGCTAGAATATATCGAATCGGATCTGAATAAGGCGGACATCTTTACTAAACCTCTGTCCACTCAAAAATTTCAAATTAGTTGTGAAATGTTAGCTGTTTTATCTATTGATGAGAATTGATGAAGTTTCACTGCATTGACTAAATATGTTGTTTGAATTATTGAAATATGTTTTAAAATAATATAAGATTTTGTTTGATTTACTGAAACATGTTTGTAAGCAATTTAAAATACTTTTGTAAAGATACTTTAAATTGAGGGGGGGGGGGTGTAAAAATTATATCAATATGGCATTGACCTCATTGTAACCTTTCAGTGTAACACAACAGCTATGGCGGAATATACATGTATCAACTATTAACTCAGTGTTTTTTATCCAAGTAATCCCTAAATATTTCTACATATTATATAAGACGTTATTATATGTAGCTCACACTATGAATGGTTGGGCACAATAGAAGTGCCCTGCACTTGATACTGATCTGAGAAAAACATGTTTTCTTGGAAAGGATGTATGTTTACACTAGTGTTAAACTATCAAATTGTATTCTCATTGCTGTTTATATCTCGCCAACCATCTCTTGATAACATTACAAAGTCCATTCAATGATCTGTTGACATGAAAATTTTTCTTAATGTCTACCTAGATTGGGCGTTTTTACCACTGTGTGCCGTCCCTTTAACTTTCCGTCCATTGTAATAATTAATATAATTTATTAATCGTGTACCCATAATACACTACAGCATGATGGTTTAGAAGAATTAGAAAAAATAGGATTGATGAATTATTTGCCACTTCCATTGAATTTTTTTTATTTTTTCTAGTTTAGAATGTTAAACATTCATCAACAGTTCTAAAAACATTTAAAAAAATTCAAAACATCATCACTTTGTATATATATTTAATTAAATTTTCAAAGCATGGATTATATATTAAATTTTTAAAAATGTAAGACAAGAAATAAAGCATGATGATACTCACCTAATGAGGCGAAATGGAAGGGATTCTAAAATATGTGGGGACCTAGAGCTGACTCAAAATAAAGAGACGAAATAGGGAGTAGGGTAATTAGGTAAATAGATTTTGATCCCTACATTTATTAATATTTCCCTACATTTACATTTATTTATGGGTAAATGATCAATAATTTAGGTTTTCCCTATGGCTGGTCGGTTATTCTGTTCCTACTTGAAACAATTTTATAATGGGACTATTTATCTAAAATATTTATATTTCATTTTAAACTATTTTCAACGTGATGTTGAATTAAATTAAGTATTTAATGTTATTGAAATTAAATATTTACGAATTTAAATGAACATTTTGCCTCCTCAGGAGAGTACCAACATGACAAAAAATCTAAATATATAAATAATCTATGTAGCAAACTGCTCATGTTTTCAATTGTTTCTATGTTTTTAGAACTAATAATAAATGTTTAACATTACGAACCAGTCTTCGAAAAAAAAAAAAAAAAAAAAAAAAAAACTCCAATAGAAGTAGCAGATAATTCATCAATCCTTAAAGTTCATCAATGAAAATGGCGTATTCAAGATGATTTTTTTTTTCTTTGTATGAAAGAAGATTTTCATTTCACACTTCAGTTATTTAACGCAACAAACTTATTGATTCACCATGAAATAACGCCCACAATAATCCCATATCAGACATCAACGAATTACCAGAAATCAGATTGTCAGTTCTACTAAAAGTTTCAGCCATGCATCTGAAATATTCTGTGATATACAGTATTAAAATACGTTTTTTAAAATTTATAATTAATTTTTTTTTTAAGTAGAAGAAAGAGCTATGTAATCCTACCCAAAGTTTTATATTATCTAATATGGTATTCCTAAATTTGTAAGCTATTTTGGTAACATATAATTTGATATTTGATCCTATTTATTAATGGATGTTCTGTCCTTGCTTAATTTTTCCACAGGCCCATCTTCTTGACTTTAAAAGACCAATTAAAATATTAGGTACTAAAAATAAGATTTATTCTAGCAAATGAAATGTGTATAAATACCTGTGACGTTGGTTGACGCTCAGGCTATAATCTCTTTTCAGAGTTTGTTATTACACCCGAGTTCTATCTACGTTTATCAACTAATTTCTCTTTTAGAATCTGAGTGAAGTAAAAAAATAGTAAAGAATTGTTTTATTCTGAAGTAAGAACTAAAACTTATTTTGCTGAGAAGTAAAACGAAATTTGATTTAAATACCATATATCTATTCCATAACTTCGCTATTAATAACAAGATCATGAAATTATACATAAATAAATAATTGTAAAAAATAGAGATGTGCCTTTACACTTATAAATCTTTATAGTGTATTGTAAAGAATAAAGAATTTGAAATTCCCGCTTGGAGCACTTCTACAGAGAGTATGGACTGAATGGAAACTTCTAGATAGAGTTGATGGAGTGTAAAAGGCCTTTTCGTATTTTATTGAAAAGCTTAAAAAGGAAAAAGAGCACAATAAAAGCGGAATATTATTTTTTTTATTTTAGATATTGAACTACATTATAATATATTTTTTTTAATTTATATACTTCCCGTATCAAATCCTTACAATCCAAAATCCTTAACGCTAGTTACTTTGTCACAAATAAACTCACCCTTAAAGACCTTAATGTTCCATCTGTTGCTGATTTAGCCCAAATCAGATACCAATCCTTCCACAGTAAACTACACTCCCACTCGGATCCAATAGTCTCCCAATTTGCTTCACACTCGATTTCTGATAGCCCACCGAGGCGTCTGAAAAGAAGATGGTCAAGAGTTTATAACTTTTATTGAAGTGATAATAGTGAGTAGTTCTTCACAAGGTATTTACATGTCATAATAATCATTTTCCTCAAATTTACTTGATGTATATTGTATACAGTTGTAAATATCAATAAATAGTTAAAAAAAAAAAAGAAAAAAAAAAGTAAAGAATAATTACAATGTCATGTCAGTAGCTTGTAAAAAACTGGCTATAAGTAGCCCTTCAATAAATGTTCTACATTAGAAAGTCCCTAGGCTATTACATGACATTGTAATTATTCTTTACTTTTTTTTTTAAAACTATTTATTGATATTTACAACTGTATACAATATACATCAAGTAAATTTGAGGAAAATGCTTATTACGACACTAAATACCTCGTGAAGAACTACTCACTAATACCACTTCAATAAATGTTCTACATTAGAAAGTCCCTAGGCCCTCTTATTTTCAGACTCCTCGCAGGCTATCAAGAATCGAGTGAGAAGCAAGTTGGGAGTGCAGTTTACTATGGAATTATTAATATCTGGTTTGGGCTAAATCAGCAACATATGGAACATTAAGGTCTCTATGGATGGGTTTATTGGTGAAAAAGTAAGGAGCGTTAAGGATTTTACGAGGGATTTTGGATTGTAAGGATACGAGAAGAAAAAAAAAAATATTATAGTGTAGGTCAATATCTAAAATAAAAAAATTATATTTCCTTTTTATTATGGAGACTAGTGGATTCGCGTGGGTATGTAGCTTGTCATGGAAGGATAGGTTATTTGGGCCAATTCTGCAACATATGAGGCTATGAGAGCAAAAGTGGCCTAACCCACAAAATATAAAAAAATCTGATTTAGTAATTTTGGCAACTATAACGCCATCAACAAGGTGTTAATGTGTTTGAAAAATTGGTTCACATGGTGGTGCAATGTGAACCAATTTTTCAAACACATTAACACCACCAGATGGCGTTATAGTTGCAAAAAATTACTAAATTAGATTTTTTTATATTTTGTGGGTTAGGCCACTTTTGCTCTCATAGCCTCATATAGTACAGTTAGATCGATATGGATAAGTTTATTTGTGATATAATAAGTAGCATTGGGGATTTTACGAAGGATTTTTGATAAGAGAATTTGAAGATTAAGTGGAGTCCCAATGCTCAACTCAGTATATCCAAATAGGTCTAATTACTGCCATCTAAACAAACCTTTTGTAATTAATTAGGAGCGTTGAATGCTTGTCTAGTAAATGATGCTCTAGTAGAAAACGACTAACAGTTTCTTGTCGTTTGAGTCTCGCATTATAAATATATCTTTACGTGTAAAGAAAGCTACTTTTTCACTTAAATGTAAATAAATCTGCTAGTAAACTATAAATGTGTCCTTACTTTTGAGTTATTATGTTTTACATTTTAAAAAAAAAATAAGAAAAGAATTTTTCAATCATTGATTGAAGGCACCCTATATGGTGCAGAAACGTGGTCCCTCGCCAAGACGATTAGACATAGGCTAAATGTGGCCGAGATAAACTACTGGAGAAGGTGTATCCAGAAAACTAGAGTAGAACGAAAAAGAAATGAGGACATAAAGAAAAAATGGAAATTAGGAAGAGCGTGTTGAAACATGTTATAAAAAAGAAGTTAACATTCTGGAGATGTGCATCGCATTCCCCTCGGAAGATTACCTAAAATGGTGAGAAAATGGGACCCTCCGAGTAATAGAAGGAAGGGAAAACCGGCAAGGAAATGGAAGGATGAGATAGAGGAGGAAATAAATGGTAGGAAGAGGTTTGAGGGATGGTGATTCGTAGGACATGGAACAGTGTAAGGAAAGTTTGACCTAACGGAAACCCGACGGAGGAAGACAAAGTTTTAAAGAAGAGGAAGAAGAAAAAACAGGTAAAAATAATAATATTAATTCTATTCATGCAACTAAATAAATAATTTTATAAATAATAAACTCATTACAAGTGAAAATTTGGGTGAAGATATGATAATTTTAATGGCGCATCTCTGGAACTAAATGAATCATCCTGATGGCGTAACATTTAATTACCTACTAAATAAAAAAAAAAAAGTAGTAATTAATTAGGAAGCTATATTTAATACCTACTATTACAATTATTATTAAAAATGGCAAATACGATAACATTTTATTATGTTATCAATTTTATAAGAAATAATAATTACGTAATTGATTTGAGGCTTATGCCCAAAGATGGGCCACTTTTCCTTGAAAAAAAAAAAAAAAATGTTAATTTCTTTTATTATTTTGTAATTATCTTATGTGGAAATAAAGGAGCTATTATTATTATTATTATTATTATTATTATTATTAATTGATTTGACTCCATCAAATCTGTATATATGATATCAAGAGCATCAATTTAATACCTTGCTCGATATCTTGAAGGCAGTGGTAATTCGCCGATGAATTCTAGATTGATAGTAAGAAATAATTATCCTATATTTGGGTCAAGGTATGCCAAAGAGCTCAGTTCTTGTGAATAACAACTTGGCCACACTTCCTGTCGAACGGCCAGTCAGACACATGAATGACGGTAAGTCTGTTCCCTTTTACAAGAACGACAGGAACTCTAAAAGTAAAACACTTTCTACGTAACTATTTGGCTAAGTGACTCCTACACCATTTCAAATGCTACTAATAAAAAAGTGCTTTTACTTTATCGTTTCAGTTATTTTATTATTTTTTTTTAATGAAGAGCCAGTTAATCCCTTATCACTTTTTCAGTGTTTTAGCGTTCCCTTTTTGTTAAAAAAAAAATAATATTAGTTAGCCCTTGTTTCATCTCTTTTACGTATGTAATTGACAAACACAGGGATACTCGGAACCATGTAGTTAAAGTAAATTCAACGGAATGAATCTATGATCCGATTTAGGTACTGAAAAAATTCGGAGAGGGTCAAGTCTAATGGTGTATATGGAATAAAATGTAATGACTTTGAAGCTAAATACAGGGGAAAAACTGCATGATCAATAAATCAAAGATTAAAAGATCTTATAGGTAAGGGCATGCAATAATAAGACTCCGAATTCCAACTTCTCTATCCATTTAAAAAGTGAAATAACCATATGAAAATATGAAAATAACCATAAATTCAACAAGGATTCGAGAGTGAAACGAATACATCACGTAGAAAATAGTTGAAAATTAAATATTTATGAATCATTGGAAATAACAAAATCGTTCAAAACCAATCCAAAATTTTTTTTAATTGGCCATTTTTTTCCCAGTAGGAATAGAAAAAGCAACCAGTCATAGGGGAAACCTGAAGGAATGTCCATTTACCTGACTGATAAAACCACGTCTTATATTTCGTCGGTACATCTACTAAATAGAATCTAAACTATAAATATACTTATAGTCAGACCTCCAGAAATCTATAATGTTAGTAATGTCAGAAACACACAAATGTATTTAATGAGTGAGTGGGTTGATAGTTAGCGAACGTCGCATAGCATAAGAATGAGGTACAGAAAATAGAGGTAAGGGAATTAACATGTATGAATTGTATTTACGATGAATTTCTGCTTTCAGTATAAGGAAATAAACTGGTTAATACGGGGGATTTAAATAGGTTTCCGAGAAAATTCGAAACGTGAGCCAAGTTGTAAAAACCATTCAAATTAGTAGAAAACCTGAATCAGTTCCCCCAATTTGCTATTATTAGTTGGGATAGTCATGGGAATTAATTATGCCTAAGGGATCATTGATTAGAATCATGTTTGAATTAAATCTAACAATATGTCTCTTTTTTTTTTTCTTTTTTTTCAAAACCCTTTTTTTTGTTTTGCTACTTTCATTTTATGCTGTAATTCAGTTAAATTTCAAAGAATTTATTTGTAAAAATTTATGATTTCATTGATTAATTATAAGAGGATGGAGTTCATCATTTGTTTGAATTAGCTCATATTTAAAAACAAAAAATATGAAAAAATGTTTATTGATATTTATTTCCGTACGTAGTTATCATATGATAAAAAAAATTAAATAATCTGATAACCCTTGGTGTTCTTACAAAATTTAACATGTTTAGAAGACATGAGATTTCAAAACTTATGGTCTTGTGGAGAATAAGTCTTTTGCACTCCTTGACTTGCTGTTTTCCCCACGTGCATCCGTCCTTTAACTCTCGTAACAATTATTTTATTGTAACTACATTAATAATATATATATATTAATAAGATATATATATATATATATATATATATATATATATATATATATATATATATATATATATATATCTTATTAATATTTCTACCACAGAGATGGGAAAATTACGTCAAAACACTTAAACTTGACTATGGCTTGAGATGACTCAACAGACCCTCTTTCCCAAACACCTTGTGAGCCCCATCACTATAACAAGATTTATTGTATTGTTGCACCTATCATAATTTTTGTACTTTAAACAGAACTCCCTTGAAATGCACCAAGTGCAGAAAAAGGATGGATTTAAATGTTTGTGATTGTATTATAAATCAATAAAAATAAAAGAGGATTAGAAAAAAAATTATTAATATTTCTAATGTTAAATCCCCCCTTCAAGATCACACTAGAGTATAATGTGAATTGATATTATTTTGATTAATTATATAATATTATTATTATAAACGATTTAACATACCAATGTAAATATATAATTATTCCAAAAACATGTACCATATATCCTTGTCTTGATCCTTGATCTAAACTGAGGTTCTCTGGGGGCCAGGGGGGTACCCCTCAGAAGTCAT
This sequence comes from Euschistus heros, assembly GCA_003667255.2. Lineage (NCBI taxonomy): Eukaryota > Metazoa > Arthropoda > Insecta > Hemiptera > Pentatomidae > Euschistus > Euschistus heros. The sequence continues at coordinate 1,562,918 of RCWM02000169.1, read as the reverse complement.
AAAAAACACAAATCACAAGCGGTAATTTTCTGAAGCCTAGGAGGAATATCGGAAATTTAATTGGAAACAAGTTGAGAGACCAGTAGATTTGTGGGGTTATCGAGTTTGTAATGAAAGATTAGGTATCTATTTTGGGACAAATCAGTTATATTCGGGGTATTGTGGATAAGTTTATATGTGACATAGAAAAGGGGGTAGAGAAAATGTAAAAGGATTTCGAGTTGTAAGGAATAGATACATACCAGATGAATTGGGAAGTTAAGCGGAGTCCCTAAGGACAACTCATTATGACCAGATAAATCTGATTATATTCATGTAGATGATCTGTTTATTAAATATATATATATAAATAAAATATTTATATAAATAAATGTATTTTTATATTATATACTACTAGGCTAAGAGAAAAGGCCTCCAGAATTAGGAACATGTGGTCCAAGGGTCAAAACCAAAAAAAATAAATTAAAAAAAAAAAAAAACATATATATATATATATATATATATATATATATATATATATATATATATATATATATATATATATATATATATATATCCGTGTATTATACACGCATGAACGAACACGCGCAAAATTTCGCCTGCTTCGAAAGTATTTTTCTATTCGCCATTTTGTTTTGTTTTTTTTCAGATTCGTTTAATTTTTGTTGAAAAGATATCGGGTTAACAACCCGTTGGCTATAAACTTCGAAAAAACGAGATGAGTTAGAATCATTTTTAACTATATTTCCAGTAAAGAAAATGGAAATGCTGCTTATCAGTATAAAATGAATATTACATGGTTTTGAAGTAAATTTATTCAATCTTCTCTCTTTTTTCAATGAAAAACAAACTGGGGTTCTGGGTTTGGACACTTAATTGCACAAAAATATTTAATGAAAACTATAGTAGATAAATAAGTTTGTTTGTAAATCTGGAATGATGAAATAAATGTGTGTCCAAAAAGGTATATTAAGTATTCCAGGAAGTGTGAAGGGGATTGACATATTTACAAGTTTGTTGACTATTTACTTATAAATAGTCAATCAGTTAGTTATAAATATATTTCCGTAAATCAACAACAAATTACGAATTCTCTCACCATCATGCTCTATCGTGTACCTCAAAGCTATTCAGCGCGATATCAAACACGCATGAGTTTTCGGGATCTTGCAATATAAAATTCACATTTTCTAAGTCTAGAACCATGGTTAACTGCATCCAAGAACTATTTTCTGCTCTTTGAGACAGACCACTTTGCCAAGCCTTGAACTTGCACAAACAACTCATTATTTACAGAGGAATTATAACATATTTACTCCTTTCTTGAGTTTAACGCCCTTAGTTTTCCCATCGGGAAAGGATAGGTGAGATTTAGTTGGAAACCTTCCGATCTGGCGGACGTTCAAGACACAGATCCTCATCTGAATTGAATCTAATTACTCTAGGCACAATGTTGCGCGTATCTGATGAGAAATAACTTCACTAAGAAACCTGTAAAAAATGTAATAAATTATTAAGAACAGTCATAAATTAAGTTTAACCTGCGATAAATAGTTCTCTTGAGGAGTTCATTCACTAATAGTCGATAGGGGAAAAAAATGTAGATTTTTCCAATCGCTTCGTATGTTTCTCGGCCTGCTGAATCCGAGTTTAAACTTTGCCACAACATAAAATTGGATTGTTCCAAAAAAAGTCTAATAAAAATAATCAAACAAAAAAAATATACAAAAAACTTATGCAAAAATAAACTAGATTAAATTTCCTATAAGTATGCCTTCTAAAATTGTTTTTCAAACTGATTACTTTTGCACTAGAGCGCTCTCAAAATATAATGCATTAACTTGTGGAGAAATAAAAACAATATATATATATATATATATATATATATATATATATATATATATATATATATATATTTTGAAGTTGTTTTCTCAATTATTTTTTTTTTTTTCAAGAACTGAATAGGATTTTAATTATTTAAGATGGAAAAAGTGAAGCTTTCCGAAAAAAGATTGTCTGTTTTTTCTCCCCCAAAATAACAGAAAATAAAATATATTAAATTTCTTAAGTTATTTTAATTTTTTTTTTTAATATGGAAGCAAAAAAAAAGAAAAGTTAGCATTTTATTAGGAATATTTCAGTTTTTAGATGTGACGATGTTAATATTTTGATTTATAAATCTATTTTTATAAATATCTATTGATCTATAAAAGACATAAATCTATTGAGAAAAAAAATTCTATTTCCTTTCTCTCTACCAAACTACCACGCTATCGGGATATGAAATGTTGGTGAAGTCGAACCACTAAAAAAAGAAAAAGGATTTTATAATTTAACTCTAATCACTTGTTTGATACCATCATAAATGATGGTAAATGATTCATTTGTAATATGTACAATTTTATCATAAGTCAATTATTTTCCCTATTTTTATTCAATTTAACTCTTTAGTATGTCATTAGAAAAGTAATTCTTAGAAAAATAGGATTGTCTTCCAGTAGTAAATTTTTTTGTGGTTGGAAGCACCATGTTCCCTGGCAAAAATATTCACAAAGCTACCTGTAGATCACCCAATGGAGCCTTTACCAACCAGATCGTCCACATTTTAATCAGCGCCCGTCACAGGTCCACTTTGATTGGAGTAAGGACATACAGAGGAGCAATCGTGGATTCGGGTCACTACCTCAGTATTGCCCGTATACGCGCCCGGATTACCGGAGGAATAGAAGTGAGAAAGGAGTTCCATAATCTCATTTTGAAGATATGGGAAGAGGAGAGGATGCCTGATGAGTGGAAAAGGGGAATTATCTACCCACTGCACAAGTGCGCAGTCGGACTGCGACAACTACAGAGGCATAGTGCTCCTCTCGTGCGCATATGAAGTTCTCGCTAACATCTTATTTGAGAGACTAGTCCCTCATGCCGAGAGGGAGATAGGGAAATATCAAGCGGGATTTAGACGAGGGAGGTCCACGTTGGACCAATTATTCTCACTGAGGCTGATGCTAGAGAAATGCAAAGAGTACAGAATAGTTATCCATCACCTCTTTGTTGAATTTAAAGCCGCCTACGGTATAGTGTAACTCGGCCAGAGCTCTATCAGGCCCTGTTAGAAATGAACGTCCCAGTGAAAATGACGATGTCGGGCTCGAAGTGTGCAGTACGAGTAGGAAGTGACTACTCGGATGATTTTAATACAAACTGCGGAGTGTGGCGGGGGGATGCTCTTGTCTGTATTCTCTTAAACTTTGCTGCAGAGAAAGTGGTACGTATGTCCGGAATCCAATTCCACGCAACCCTTTTTAACGGTACAGTTCAGTTTCTGGGATACGCCGACGACTTTTATATTGCTGCTAGATCGGAACGTGCAATGAAAGAGGCGATCTTGGCCATAGAAGATGCAGCAAAGAAACTTGGGCTACACATTAATGAAGGTAAGACCAAGTACATGAGAGTCGGAGGAGATGGACCAGGGATTGATCCATTTGAGGCTGGACCATATAATTTTGAAAATGTAAACAGCTTTGTTTACCTCGGGTCTGAGATCAACTCTGGAAACGATATCTCTAGAGAAGTCAACAGAAGGATAGCAACAGCGAGACGGTGCTACTTTGGCCTTGCGAAGCATTTTAGAAGCAGGTTCCTGTCTAATAGGACAAAGATCACCCTCTACAAAACCTTGGTCCGTCCTGTTTTAACTTATGGATCAGAAGCATGGGCCTTTAAGAAACAGGATGAAAATAAGCTTTTGATCTTTGAAAGTTCAATTTTGAGAAAGATTTTTGGTCCTGTTAACGAGGGTGGAATTTGGAGAATAAGAAGAAATGCCGAACTAGCTGGCCAGTATGGGGATACAGACTTGGTAAAATTTATCAAGATAGGACGACTTCGATGGGCCGGGCACGTCGCACGCATGGATGACTCGGCGATACCCAGAAGGATATTGTCCGGAAGGTTGCATGGGCGAAGAAAAGTTGGCAGGCCAAATGTAAGATGGGAGGATTCGGTGACTTTGGACGCACGGACTCTGCTGCAGCTGAACGGAGTGTCTGGCGAAAGCTTTTGTTGGAGGCCCAGTCTCGGTGACGGGATGTAGAGCCACCGATGTATGTATGTATGTAATGTTGATTTAGATAAGTAAGGAAAGTTGGAGAAGATACTCAATAAACATTGTGACTTTGATAAATGCCGATTATTGAAATGAATATTTTAAAATAATAAATAAAAATACTCAGTGGTAAAAACTGTGATTTTAGCAATAGTTTTTGAGGAATAAAGAAAAATAACCAGGGAACTTTAACGTTTTTAACTTTATTAAAAGTAAAGAAAAGGCGGGAAATGACTGTTATTTCAGTGAAGAAAAATCACTTTTCCAACTTACTATCCAAAAACTTGAAGTTAGAATTCATAGCACTCATATAAATCATTCTGTTCAGCTGTGTTTTGTGAAATGTGGATGTTTAAGTTAAAGGAAGATTGCATGAAGTACTAGGAAAATTAAATATTTTCTAGATAATGAAATAGAATTAATTAGTTGGAGACTTTAAGGCAACACTGAATTCAGGCACTTTGTAAATTTGACTTGATAGTGTTGGTGAGTATGCTGTTCTTTTATTTGTGAAAAACAAATACTTTCGGGGTCTGAATGGACCAACGCCCTAAAACTCAACATCAATTATAAACCCCTGCGTGGAGTCCCAGGTGCCAGCGGACAGATAGGAGAGGTTGGGTCCCTTTGTCGCAAGTGCGGCAAAGAGTCCGAAACACCAGCCCATGTGCTGGGAAAATGTCCCAACAACTCACTCCTGATCACACGCCGTCACCACAGGGTCAAGAATGAATTGATAAGGCTCCTCAAGAATAAATGCTTTACCTGCTTTGACGAGGTATACTGCATCGATACCAACGGGTCCACGAGGTATGCGGATATTGTCGCGTTTCCGAAGAACGGACGGACAGCGCTCATAGTGGATCCTACTGTAAGGTATGAAAATAATAACCTCGATCAATCAGGTGAAGTAGAAAGGGAAAAAATGGATATTTATGAAAAATGTATCCCTTTCCTCAAAGAGAAATTCCGCGAGACATTCGGAAATAGAGATTTCTCCGTGAAAGGATTATGGTTTGGGTCTCGCGGAGTCATCCCGGAAAAAACAAGGAGCTTTTTGGAGGACCTTGGCGTGGAGGTGAGGGATATAGCGATAATGGCCGAAAATATAATATTGGACTCCCTGGGAATTATTCACCACCACATACATGGTGCATAGGATGGCCCATTGCAATGTAAAGTTAATTAATGTGCATTTATGTATATGAATGTGTGGTAGATATGTGAATATTAGGGGGGGATAACATAAAATGAAACAATAAAGTGAAAGAGGAAAAGAAGCGAAAAAGGAAAAAAAAGAAAAAAAAAAAAAAAAGGGGGAAAAAGGAAGAGAGAAAAAAAAAAAATGTTATTTTTGTCTAGTATTAGGTAATATTAAGTAGTATATTGTATAATTATAACTAAATTATAAGTTACAGTGTTGTCTTTAATTGGATAGATGAGTATGCTGTGTTTATAGCAACCCAATAAAGTTGGGCAGCACTATGTTTATTGTTAATTGTTTCAATAAAGCATATATCTCTCTGCTGATCATGAAGGCTCTTGAATAAGTGTCAATACCACCTCTGGCTGCATTAAGTATTGGGTTGATTAAAATAGAGATCTCTAAAAAAGTAATTGGTGTGAACTGTAATTTCATGATTGTTGCTTATTTTTAAATGTTTTAATATGACTATTTTTTAGTATTTGTAAATAAATAAATATCATAAGATTAAATGTATGGATTTGTTTAAATTTTTCTTCTTTTTAAACAAAAAGATTTTACAAAATTACAACAGAAACAATTTTAATTTGGATATAAAATTTTAGATACCCAAATTATGCTATCACATTCTTGAATGAAATGGTTAACTATATGTCAAGTAGAATAGATTAAATAATCTTTTTTTTGTGAGGAAAACGAAACAGTGAGAAATATTTAGTTGTTTACAATAAATTAATTTGAAATTTTATAATGTAATCCCATCTGTAATAGATAGAAATGGAATAATTGCAGTTTTGGACATTAAGTTGAAATTGATATAGCAACGATGTATGAGCTTCCTCAACAGGTATATGAGATATCTCAAAATAACAAGTCTTTAAAAAATAAATAAATAAATAATTGAGTAAAATTAACCAAGTTAAAAAATAATAATAATAATAAAATAGTAAAGTGGAATGAGAAAGGAAAAGTTTTAATAGAGTTTACTGTAGCTACAAAAATTTATATGAGTATTAAAATTATTGAAAAAAATCAACAAGTATCAAAATTAGAAATTTTATCCAGAAAAGACAAGGATAACAGCAAAGAATCATTAGTATAAATAAAAAGGGTCACAGCCATATTTTTAAGATCCCATTATTATTTGGCTAACTTTAGCATTTCAATTGAAATGTAATAATGGAAATTCTTGTTGTTGCCTGGTGGATGGCGAAGAAAAACAGTAAACAAGGGAGGCAGCCAACAGTGGCATATTTACTAGACTCTATGCTTATATATTTAAAATAAATTTATTATAAGCCTAATAAATAAATAATGAAGACAAGTTTAATTAAAGTTTTTATTTACAATTCAAATTAAAATTAAAATATGTTCCAGTAACATAAATAAATCACATAAATAATCAAACAAGTATTTTAATTTTAATAAAATGTAAAGCTGACAAACAAAATTATCTTACCTAATTAGTGGTATAATAATAAAAATTATAGTTAATAGTAGCTTCAGACTTAAACTTTAGTTTATTTTTCATGACAATCGCATGGTGTTTCGCAAGTATTAATTACTAATGATAAAAAACAAAATATTTGGTTTAGTAGATGTTATTACATAAAAAACACCTAACTCTAAAAAGCTTATTATCAAGAATAATATTTGGTTCATAGAAGGATCAAAGGCTGTTGCAGCTGTCGTTGCCTGTGCCTCCATTCAGATAAGTCATGAAGTATTGGTCTTCCAAAATGGTTATGTAACTCCCGAAAGGAGACTCTGAAACAAAACAGTAATAGTAAAATTTACATTCAATTAAGAATCCTGAAATAGTAAATTAACTTTGTTAAGTAGTCCAGGATTGGCAAAAACATAATTAATGGGTATAATTAAAAACTAATCCAACATCAAGACAACTTGGAGCATAATAATTAATTATACGGAATGAAGCAACTAACTTATATTGTCGTTGGCCATCATGGTCTGTCCTGCCAGGAGCAGAACGAATGCTATGTGAACGGTTGTGGGAGGGTGGTGGATTGCGATTGAATGGATTATGACGAACTCTTGGAGGAGCAACAGGTGGTCCATTACTACTTGACTCATCATTTGGAAGAGGAACATTTACTAAAAAAGAAAAAAGATCATGATCATTTACACATAATTGATAACTATAAAAACAGTGCCAGGCTATATTTGTATTTATGAAATTCAAAGTAGAAATAATAATAAAAATTAAGCAATGAGTAGATTTATTAAAAAATAGTAATAGGGTTATAATTAGTTAGTAATAAGGTTACAATAGAATTAAATACCCTTAATTTGAATTATATTCCTGTAATTATATATATTCATGGACATCATAGCTTCATTAAGTTTCCGTCAGATAGCCTAATATAAATAAAGAAATCATAATAAAATATACATATAATATTTAAATAAAAGAAAAGAAAGAAAGGTAGTTGGAATCAGCAAACCATAACCTAGAATAAAATCATTCAATATACGCAAAAATATGATACCAGTATTTCAAGTTATGGAATGTAATTGTCCAGCTTACATGAAAATAATAAAAAGAAATTAATAATTCACTTGTTTCCCATTAAACTAACTGTATTATAGGCCAATTATAAATAGCGAATAAAATGAATACAAATAATAATATATTGAACTCAATAAAAATAATAATAATTACATATTTATTACTAACCAATTATAGATCACAAGAATTTTTTTAACTTAAGTTGTTAATCCAAAACTGTATTGATGGTAAAATTAAAAGTCATGAAGGAAGAGGAAACCCAGTGACACCTCTCTAGAGCAAAATATAGTTTTAAGTCCTAAAATCAAAAGATTTGAATAGACACTAAGTTGGTCATGGAATTTTTGAACAATGTTTTGATGATGATTTACATATAAGTAGTTTCTGTCGATGAGTAAGTTCATGTTACTCATGGAGGGTGGAGAAGCACTTCTGAAAGTATGAGTAATTTTGATTGAAATTATTGTAGTGCAAGAAAATGAAAGAGTTTAAATATGACAGCAATTATTGGAACATTTCTATAGGATTAATTATGACAAATTACAAGGGAAGACCATAGGATTGGATTTAAATAAGCAGCCAATTGATAATTTAGTAAAGAATATTAGATTCCATATAATACATTATACAACGTATTTTATAATATTATATACCTTATATCAACAAATATATTTCAAACATTTTACTCTTGTAAAATAGATTAGTTACCTGCAGGATAGACCAGTTAACCTGTCATAATAAGAGTACATAAGGACATTAAGTCCCAAAAAAACGGTAACAGATAAATAAATTACAGACGTGTCTAATCTAACTTTTTCACTCAGAAACCAGGTAATAGTATAATAACAAGGTATTTTAAGTACTTTCAATGTGCCGGTATTTAAACATGATTTACCTTCCATCTCATCTAGTTGTCTCTGCAGTTCAGTGACCATTAATTTTATATAATCAAAACTAGCACATGCTAACGATTTCATCCACTGCTCCATCGAGTCCTGTGATTCAGCTTCCAGAATGTAAGTTCTGTTTCCTTGACCATGAAATACAATCTTAAAACCATATTGGCCTTCATCCTCTGCCAACTCTGAAGAAAAAAAATATTAGTCAAATTATATTAGGCAATCTGGGCCATCACAAAAACAATTAAGAAAAATATACCTATTGTACACCCTTCTAAGATAATAACACCAATGGGTTCTTTGTCAGACCTCTTCTCAAAGTAGAATAAAAGATTTCCTTTTAAAACAAAATATCGCTTTTGAAAAGCTTTGTTGACTTCACCTCTTTTGACAAGCCAGCCTTCCTTGTCAATACCAGTAGGTGACGTCGCAAAAGCTGCAAGATTTTTCTCATTAATTTTCATTACGATGAAAAATTAAAACATATTTCTACTTTAAACTAATAATACTAAAATACAATTGTTAAGATAAGATAAATCTTATCATTCAATGTGAAAACTTAGCTGGCCTTATGTCAACAGTTATCACCGGGATAACAATATAAACAAGGATCAGGTTATGTTTATATTTATGTGGCTGTAATTTCCATTTAGAAATTAAAATGATAAATTATAATTTTGACTGTTACTTTTTAAAACGTTTTAGAAAGATTTAAGACTGTATTTTTAATCGTATTTCAAATCACAGTTGATCAAAATGTGATATTGTGATAGTTCAGAGATAGATGGTTGTATTTTTAACAATATTTTGAAATATTGAAATTTTTCAGCACAATATACACTGCTAATTAAATGTATTCTTTAAAATGTTGGCTATAATTATACAGGTAAACAATAAAAAGAAGGTAATATTAGGTTTTACAGGGTTGACATATTTTATCAAACTGTTATCAGTGTGTATTTCAACGTTTGTTCTGAGTTGATATGTCAAAACCATAATACATATTTTTGCTCATTTGAAAGTACTTGAAATTTACTGGCTGGAAAATGGAGGAAGGCATGACTTCTCATTCTCCATGCCCAATGGCAACGCCAAATATGAAATTAGAGAACCTTATAAAAGCAGCTCTTAATACCTCTACCTTAAAGAGAACTGGACAAAGTGGAGGTGGTTGTATTAATCAAGGAGAAGCATACATCACTGACACTGGCACAGTCTTTGTGAAGAGCAATTCAAAGCCAAAGGTTTGTTAGGAAAGTCATTTTTGAGTAATGTCATATTGCGTTGTTAATAATGGTATAAAATTTTAACTCCAGGCAAAGTTGATGTTTGAAGGGGAAAGTGAAGGTTTGAAAGCTTTAGCTTCTACTGGTATTGTCACTGTACCTCAGCCAATTACAGTTTTGGAAAATCCTGATGGTGGAGCATGTTTAGTTATGGAATTTATTGAAATGAAAGGCTTGAGGAGTCTGGCTCATAAACTTGGTGATGAAATAGCTAAGATGCACATGCAAAATGTTAACCTTGAAAATCGATCCAACCGTATCTCTGAAAAACCTCAGATGGAATATATTTCTCAGTTTGGGTTTCATACAACTACTTGTTGTGGGTATATTCCTCAGGAAAATGAGTGGAATGAAGACTGGGTGGTAATGAATAGATGAACATTTTATTACCTAATTATTGATCTTTATACATTTTTGATATTCTCATTTTACCTTCACTTAATTTCCTTTAATAGCATTTTCTTTCCTTTTTTTTTTTTTTATTTATTTATTTTTTTTTTTTTTTAACTGAATTATTTTAAAAACATATTTTTTCAAAACTTAAAATTATGATTATTATTTAATAATATTGAGTATTAAAATTATTTACCTCTTAATTAATATGCTTTTATTTAATCATGTTGTTTTTCTTTAAATATTTTCCAGGCATTTTTTGCTCAAAATCGATTAGATTACCAGTTTAGACTTCTTGAACGAGAGGTAATGATATAAAAAAATTACAAATTATAGTTGTAAAAAAATAATCAGTTATGTATAAAAAAAATCAATGTTTTTCTCATAATAAAAATGTTCAGTTATGTATGTGTGTGTATTTTTCTTTTGGTATTGGGAGGAGGAAAATCTTGCATAATGAAGTGGACCGAAATCCACAACAATGTGAGATTCTTACTCACTGAAAACCACCTCCCTATTCTTCTTCACCATCCTGCAGAAGTGGTCAGCCCCAGGGCACACGGGGCGGACCTGCTATGTGCCTATTTAATATTTTACACTGCTAATTATTAAGCCACTAGGAGGCCACATTTCCCACTCCTGTTATGGAGCTTTCTGCGCAATTTAAGTGTGTATCCATTTTTTTTTTTTTTTTTTTAATACCTTTTCCTGAACTTATCAATCAATAGCTTGGACTACAACACACCTAACTTAGAAAAATAAAAATTAAAGCTATATAGTTATATATTTTCTATTATTTTTTTTGTGTCTAATTAATTATCATCTTCATATTCGGTTCCTCTTTCCCTAATAGTAGTCTGAGATTCCAGGATATAAAGCCATCTCTATATTACCTGTCCTCCATTATTTATCTTCTCTCTTCCCAGCCTAGTTTCCTTTTACGGAAGGCTTCTTTGATGCTTTGTTACCTTATATAATCCTGAACCTCCCTTCAGAAATGAAAACAAGTTCATGTCTCATATCTCATAGGCTTCTCTGACAAGATGTTGATTTGACATTCTAAGGAGATGGCTGAACTTCCACAGCTGATTACTCTATTATTCTTTTTATGGGATTAACAATATAAGGTGTTAAAAATCATTGTTCAGCATTCCTATGAAACTACTCCAAAATCCACTAGAAGATTGTGGAGCCAGATTGAAGGGAATATTAGTCATGTACATTATAGGTTTAGATAACAATAATATAGCTATGCTTACAATAAAGCATCTAAGATTTAAAATTTACTTTAGTTAATATTAATTTAAGCTAGACAGAGAATGGTATATAAGTAGTCATTTTTGAAAAAAATTAAGTTTGCTGGTTTGTAGTCTCAAGTCGTGATACTTGTTTGAAAGTATTAAATGATTTTTTTTTTTTTTCAGATAGTTTTTTATAACTTCTGTGTTAATGTGAAATTAATCTACCGTGAGTTGATTGCCTCCTTCTAATTTTTTAATGTAGTTATCAAAATATATTTAATCATTTTTTCTTATTATTCATTTAGAAATTAATTTTAAAAACACCAAAGTGCTGCCAATGGACCTTTGCAATTGCATACATAATCTCTCACATTTCCTTTTTACAGTTGTATATTTCAGTAAATAAATGTATAACTTTAAACATGTATGTTGTATGTTTATTTATTAACGTAAATGTAACATGTAAAATATCTTCCAGAATTATATGATTATCATTTAAATATTTTCAAATAATTAACGAATTTCTAAAAAAATTAATAGGATTGGTGAGTTATTTGCCACTTCTATTGGATTTTTTTTCACTTGAGGTACACATGATAGTATAGAAAGATCAATACAATTAAGATTAATGTATTAATTGCTACTCTTATTTGAATTATTTTATTTGAAAACTGACATTCATCATCACTTCTAAAACATATAAAATTTTCAAAATATCAGCACTTTGTTACATTGTTTGTTTTTAAAAATGGAAGACAATAAACCAAATTATTGGTACTTACCTAAGGAGGGTAAACAGATTTCTGAAATATATCAAGTGTGTAAGGGAAGGTGGAAAGGGCCAGGTAGGTTAAACTTTCAGATGCAAGTTCTTCTTAAAAATATCAGGATTTAGAGCAGACTGATATCTTTTAGAAGCTCCTCATTTTGCCTCCTTTGGTGGGTATGAACATGTTGATTTTTTGTTTTTCATTTTTAAAATTTTAATATATATAATCTATGTTGCAAAGTGCTGATATTTTGAATTGTTTTGTATATTTTTAAAACTGATGATGAATGTTTACCATTTGAAACTAATCTTCAAATAAAAAAATTATAATTGAAGTGGCAAACAATTCATCAATCTTAATTGAATTGATCCTTCTATACATACCATCATGCATACCTCAAGTAACAACAATTATTATTTGAAAGTGCATCTTTACTCTCAAATCAATCAATTGTTAATTATATAAATTAAGGCTTAGAATTTAGAATACAATAACATTGATTAATATTGCTAATTGCACTTCTTTAAAATTTTTAGAAAGGAGACAGAGAAGCAATTGAAATGTGGTCCAGATTACAAATCATTATCCCAAAATTTTTTAAAGATCAGCGTATCCGCCCATCATTACTACATGGTGATCTATGGGGTGGTAATGCTGCTCAAACTAAAAGGCATCCAGGTATTACTCAAATTTCAATATTGTTTAATAATTAACAATCAGTATTGACCTTAATCTGCTTGGTTTTAATCTTTAATAAATAATGCTAACCAACTGTATTTCTCAGTTTGCCACCTAGGTTATTTATTTGACTAAGGGGGACAACTTTAATGTTAATATTATATAATGTTTTTTTTTTTCAAACAATAGGATAATAACTGTATTTTTCATATATACTACTTATCTGTCCTAAAAAAAAATTTATGTTTTATTGATATCATTTTTTATTTAATTCTCCTTTATATAAGAAGATTTGTATTTTGTTTTTTCCATTTATTTACTTTTTTTATTTCCAAACAATCATATGTCATTGTTAATTAGTGTTTCCTCAATGGTTTTCTTCAATCCGAGTCAATTCTTATTAATTTTATTTATTTATTTTTTAAACTATTTTTTAATGAAAAAACTAATGGATTCTTTTTTCAGTATTGTTTAAAAATACATTTTACTCGTATTTTAAATAATGAAGGTTTTGAAATTTTTATTATTAATTTTTTTCTAGTACGTTTTGTTGTCTTAAAATTTATTATGATTTTAATATCCATATTTTTATAATATATTAACTCCTAAATTTTTCTTAGCACTCCTAGGTTTATTAAAGAAAGGTATAATAACTAATGAAGTGTTTTTAAAAACTGCTTTTTTGAACTTATGGAACCATAAACCATGTCAATTATGTGAAATGTGATAAACGGTTTTCAATTTGATTATCATATACAACAATCTCTATGTGCATAGTGCATCTGTTATGACAAAACTACATTATTTGTCTGAGACTTCAATAACAGAATAATAATCTGCTTGTTTCCATGACATAATGTCCTTATTTTGATTTATCTCTAAAATCATCATTTATAGGTTTCATTTTGATAGTATTGTTTTTTTATAGAAAATAAGAAGCCCATGAGTTTTAATTATTGTTAACTGACTCATTAAATAATATAAATTAATAACTATGAAAATTTCATAACTCAATGTCTTATATTTGAAGTGTAGCATTACAAAACCAGATAAGTATATTTTTTAAAATTTTCACATCTGGTCGAAAAAGGCAAAATCAGACTGGAATAGGAAGGGTAATTATTTTTTGTATGACCGTTTTTAATGTGAATTACCTACTTTTTTGAAAAGAAAATCGTTTACCTAAAGATAGTCTAGTAGAAAAACTATTCAATAATAATAAAAATTCTGGAAATTGTACTTAGCTGGTTCTGGAATTCCATGCCTGATTTGGTTTACCAAATATTTTATAATTAGATATTTTACCTTATCTATCTAGATTTAACTTTTTCTTGTCTATTTTTTAGTTATATTTGATCCTGCTGCATTTTATGGCCACCATGAATATGAACTTGCCATATCTGGAATGTTTGGAGGTTTTACTAGAAGTTTTTATGATTCTTACCATAAAGTTATACCAAAAACTCCTGGCTTTGAAGGGAGACAAAGGCTATACACTCTTTTTCATTACCTAAATCATTGGTATATCACATTTTTCAATCTTATCATATCTGCTTTTCTCATATTATGTAGATTAATGTCATTCATTTCTTTAGGAATCACTTTGGAGATGGTTACAAGAAGTCAACAATGGCCGTCATAAAAAGTTTGTTAAAATGATGTAGTTCTTTCAGGACAATTCCTGATATATGCTGGCCAGATGATGATTCACCTTGATCATTGATTTGGTGGAATTGGTCCTGATTTCAGAGGATACATCTAGAAATGAGATGCATTCATTAGACTGAAGTATTGAAGTGATATGTAGGTTGTTAATTGAGCGCTGCAGTAGTGCTTTTTGTTTTTTCTTACAGTAATATGAGATAATTGTTTTTAAAAGGATATTTAAATTTGATATAAGTATGCTTTTAATCTTCTGTTGCATTCAAGAAAAGGTAATCAGATGGAAGTAGGTACAAATAGCTGTAAGGTCACGGATAAAGCATTTTTTTTTTCTGTTGTCAATGTCACAATGCTCAATTGATATGCAGGGTAGATTTTATTTTCTAGAACATTGAAACAATGCATTTAATGCTACCGCCATAGTTGACGAATAATTTTTATTTAATTATTACTTATTTGAATTAATAATTTTATTAATTCTTAGAGAACAAGACCTATTAGTTTAGAAACATTGCTTGAAATCACGCTCAACTTTAGTGTTCTTGGCCTAAAAGATTATTGGTTTTTTTCAAATAATGAAGGGATTATCCAAAGTTTTGACGCAAGCATATTTTTAAAATTATGATTTTAGTTATAGTTTATTTATTTTTTCTAAAATAAAAATAAATCCAAGTTGGCTATGTAAAATAATAGCAAAGAAAAGCTCTTTTATACTTTTAATAGTTAAACACTAAGCAAATTTAACAACGGAGGTCACGCTGGTTGTATTTTGTAAGTCACTCTAGCATTTTTGAGTCAGAAGTGTCAATGGTTCAAATTCAAGCATGCTGAATTTCAGTTCTTGACTGATCCACAGAATAGACATCAACTTTCTCATTCTAGGCAGAACAGGATGATAACCAGTTCGTTTAAGTAGTTGTTATATATAAGGAGATTAAATCCCAACTCAGCAATCTTAGTCACATTGTAAAAGTTCTCTTACAAAACACATAGTTATAAGTAAAAAATGTTTGTTGTTGTTATTAACTTTGATCAATGCATTTTCAGAACAAAAGAAGGGTTAGATAGGTCTAGACTTCAACCTAAGAGAGAAATCATGGGTTTAGATTGATTCATAACTTAGGATTCATGTTTTAAGATCAATAAAATATCCTTTCCTGGCCTAGTTTGAGTATATATTGGCAAAGTTAAACCCCTTGTAAACAACAACGAATACCAACATAAATTGATAGAAGCATAGTAGAATTTACCACCTCTTACAACTTCAAAATTGATCCAATCAATGGTAAAAACAATAGAAATAGATTAAAAGAAAAGACCTCCATGCAGTATTTTAAATTTTGAAATGTATAAATTCAACTTATCATCTATATTTAGATTTTAAAAATAAATAGGTATCATTTTTTTTTTTTATATATATATTTCAAACAGATGAATTTTAAAAAATATGTATATTTGATGTATTGTGTTTTGGATTAATTTAAGGATTATGTTCTAACTTAATTTTGTGTTTGATAAAATTTGTCCTGAAAAATGTTATAATTCCATTTTCTTATATTTTTAAATAATCTACAAGTATGAAAAATTTGGGTAGCCAATGTAAGTTCTCAATTTTGCTTCATTTGGGTATTTAATGAGTTGGTTGGGAATCAGCTCTTATTAAGTTTTTTTTTTATTTGTTTGTTTGTAAATATACTTATATTTATTTTTATTAAACATTTTTAAATTATTGTATCTTTATATATAAGTGGATAAAAGAAGTATTATTTAAGTTTTTAAGTATATTGTAATTAAGATTTAATGAGCTAACATAACTTCATTTCTTTTAATAAGAATTCAACATGAAGTTATGTTCAGTTTTAATTACTAAAATTGAAATGATTGTCATAAAATGTTATTAAATGTCATTGCTAAAACTATAAAAACATCTAAATATCACTGCAGCTTAATGCACCTGTATTTAGATATAATGTGGAGCATCTTCTCAAGAACCTGTCAAGGTTTGTCATAATCCAGGCATACAGTTTAAAAACCTAGACAAACTATTCCATTAATTATTGTTTACACATGACACTGATTAATGTTGAGAAGTAAATGGTAATTTGTTCATTTAATAATAATTTTTTTGTCATGAATTGCCTGATTATGCAACGTGAATTTATGATAGCAGAACTGTTGGATACTGAATTTCAATTTTATATTTTTTATTCATTTTGAACACATCAACTTTATAAAATCCCATGAAATTCTTTTAACTCCTGGGCCCAGACAAATAATACTTTATACTGTTATATCAGCTGAGGATCAACCCTATTGGGGCACACCCAGCATTTATCAAGTCTGTACCCTTAATTGGAGGAAAAACCTGGTGGTTGAGCGTGATTCCAAACAACTCCTTTCACAATCACTGATAAGGATTTTTGTTTTCTTCATATCCTAATATAACTGCTTATGTCACCTTTTAATAATTTTTGATGATCTCAAGATATCCTACTTATCTATAGTTTATATTGAGATTAGTTATGAATCAATGAAGTTGAATCCAAATTGTGGATTTATATTTTTGATATTTTCCAATTTATGTTGAGTTTGACTGTTGTTGAACGATTTGTTATTTTATTTTTGTATTTATACACAAGAAATTTAGTTTATACCTTTATGTACAATCATTTCTCTTTATTTTAAGATATAAATATGTTATTTATTATATTATATTGTTTATAATTGGTTTTTATTATTGAGTGGGGAAGGCTGAATAATAAAAACAAAAAAATACTACATTGTGATCATTATATTTAAGATCATAACTATGTTTGTTATAACAATTTTAGAAATTTATCTGTTGAATGATATTAATTGTATAGGAACAATTTATTTATTTTTTTTAACCTTGAACAATTATTTTAATAGCATGATTTGCTTTATACAGGGTGTCTGTCTTAAGTCTCTGATTCCAAAAATCTATTCCACTATTTACTCCTAACAAAAAAGTCTAAATAAACTGTGTTATGATATTTAGTAGTTTAACTGATATTAAAATTCTTGTCTTCAGTTTTGATTAATGAATACTCTTATTCTAAAACTATAAAGTAAAAAGATCTTGAAGTAATAACAAAAAATTCAGTTACTTTAAATTAATTTTAAAATCAGTGAGGGCATAATTTTTCATTTATTTTAATTAAAGTTCAATTATATTTTTTTTTACATTTTTATATATATTATTTAATAAAATTTACTGTGTCGAAGGCTTAGGTTCTAAGTTTTTAGTATTATTTTAACTATAAAATGAAACTGATATCTTTAAACTAGCATCTTTATTAGCATTTATCTTTAAAGAAAACTAAAAAATAAATGAAGGGAAAAAAATATTTCATCACGTATAATGATGGACTTAATAAGATTTAACAGAATTACTTTTCATTGCAAGCAATGTTACTTTAATCTTTTGTACTATCTCTATTATTTTGTTACTGTTTCCCTCCTTAATATCAATTTAAATAATTTTGTTTTGAAGTCAGCATAAAAAGACAGAAACTTTTTCAAAACAAAACACAAAGTAGAAATAAGCTGTTAAATTGGTGCTGACATTTTGGTCTAGTACTATAGACTATGCCCTTAGTCGACCTTCCTACATTTCAGAAGCTTTAATTTATCAAGTCAGTGAGTTTCCATTCCTTGCAGAGTGTTCAATTTAAAAAACTCCCTTTTAACTATAATTGACCATTCTTTCATAATCAAATCCAGTCTCTTCTGTCACTTTTGGATTTACTTATACTCATTGGAGAAGAAACAACATATAGGTGGGAAAAAACAAAATATAGTTGCTCCAACATAGGAAAACTAATACTCACTTGTCTTTATTTACTCATTACCATACCTAACTTAATTTCTTGTTTAATAACTATATTTCTCTTTAATTTTAAGTTTCAATCCCTTACCATTCCTCCCATGTTAAAAACATCATTATTATTATTGCTATTTATATTTGTTTATAATATAATAAATTAAAAGGATTTTTTAATTTTATTTTTGAACATTATGATTATTCTTTAGGAGCAATAGTCTCAGCATAAAAATTATTTTTATTTCATGTCTTTATAAGCATATCAAAATGAGTGAAATATTTTTTTTTTAAAAATAGGGTTCAAATACTTTTTCCTCATTGTATATGTATGCTATTAGGTTCAAGGAAATTTATAATTTTATCAAAGAAATGTTATCTTCATAACAATAAAAAAATTGAGTGTCGTAAGGAAATAAAACACTTACTACTATAAACAGCCTGATATTTCTGAGTATGTAGTAATCCTTCAAGAATATAAAATACTACATATGACTTATCATAAGAATGATTTGAATACAGAAACATCTTTAAACTAACACAAATGATTTTTCTATAACTAACCTACAATATAATAATTTGATGAAAATCACACTACTTAGCACAAATATATTTATTTAAATGACAAAGCATCCATTCTTGAAATTGTGTTCCTGCTTGCAGATTAATATTGTATTAATGAGATGTTCTTATATAAATCCTTCACAAAAATTGTGAATTGTGAAGTCATTAAGTTACCTGCTTCAAATTTGTAAATAAATTAAATTAAAATGTTAAATATTCAGTTAAAATAGTTCAAAGAGCTTTCATTATTTCTTGATCTCATGAAGGAATGTTCCTTCATAAAAAAAAAAAAGATGACAGAAATTTATATTAGAAATTAAATTAGATAAGATTTTGTATAGCTACTTTATTTTTTATTATTGTTAAGTACAAAAAGTAACAAGTAGTTAATGTTAAAATATAATTAGACATTAATATTAAGTTAGGGAGCTAGTTGTGATAATGTAAACTAATTGATATTTAATGAAAATATTAATTCTAATTTGATTTTGTGCAACCTTATATGCAACTAAGAGCTGATTGGGGCTTAAATGACAAAGCCCATACCTATAATTTCTAAATTGTAAGGATTTAGATTTCTAGAACACCAAATTTTGAAGAAAAAAAAAATTCACATAATAAAATTTGCACAAGACTTGGAACCAGAAATTTAATTTTGTAACTAAATCAAACTAATTGAATAATTTGTAAACTGAGAAATAAAAATCTATTAAATTATACTTCATTTATAACTGCCTCTTCTTAATTGCCTGTGGTAACCTGCAAATAAAAATATTGATATGTCATTTTTGTCTTACTTTTCTAAAATCTTTCACACCATCTCTCCCTCATTTTCCTCAACTACTTTAAATGAAACCAAAGAGGTAAATGGTGGTTAGTTCAGTTTTATGAGGTAAGGAAAGTTTATAGAATAGAATCTTCTATCAAGACAGAACAACTGTCTATTTATAGCATTATTATATTTAGTTAAAATTATATACTTATAACATCCATAATATTTTATAAATGGACAAGCCATTTTTCGTAACCGTGAAAACTACTGAACCAATATGTACCAAATTTTAAACACATAATCTTCATAGTCAAAGGAAGGTTTAGCAAAAATAAAATGTACACATTTTCAATTAAATACGAGGGTGAATAAAATATAAACGGTAATTTTCAAAATTATATTTATTGAATAATATTATACAGAAACTATACCTTCAACATTTTTCAATGTAGTCTCCTGCATTATCTACACACTTCTGCCACCGATTTGGAAGCTTGAATATTCCCTGTTCATAAAAAGACTGAGGGCGAGTTTTTAACCATTCGCGCACGTGCTTTTCGACGTCTTCATTGTTTTCAAATCGTTTTCCTCCAAGTGATTCTTTCAGGGGCGCAAACAAAAAATAGTCACCATTACACCCCCGAATCGAAAATGGCAAGTAAGGAGTGGCGAAGGAAGGATGAAGGCTGCCCAGTGAAAGCTAAAAACTCGTCTATCACCCGGAAAAGTTCTTGCAACAATTTTTTTTTGACTCAAGGGGAGTTCTACTCATTGATTTTCTTCACGATCAACGAACAGTGAATGCGGCTTACTACTGCCAGGTGCTACAGTCAGCAAAAACCAGTTACCGGAACAAAAGATGAGGTGTGCCTATTAGAGATGTCATCCTTCTCCATGACAACGCAAGGCCTCACACCGCATTGTTGAAAGGGATAAAATTGGAAGAAATGGGCTGGGAAACTCTCGAACACCCTCCTTACAGTCCAGACCTGTCCCCTTGTGACTATTTTTTGTTTGCGCCCCTGAAACGAATCACTTGGAGGAAAACGATTTGAAAACAATGAAGAAGACGAAAAGCACGTGCGCGAATGGTTAAAAACTCGCCCTCAGTCTTTTTATGAACAGGGAATATTCAAGCTTCCAAATCGGTGGCAGAAGTGTGTAGATAATGCAGGAGACTACATTGAAAAATGTTGAAGGTATAGTTTCTGTATAATATTATTCAATAAATATAATTTTGAAAATTACCGTTTATATTTGATTCACCCTCGTAATAAAGAAGCAATAAATATTTGGTGCGCAGTGAAGTTTGATATACTAGCGACAGGTGGCGAGCACCACTCGAAAGAAGTTGCAAAGATATGGTGTTATATAGAGATGATAAAATTTAATTGTTTTCAATTAAATTGCTTTAAAAAAAAAAAACTATAAATATGTGGTATGACATGTGGATCCCAGTGCAAATTAATAATCGAGCGATATGTGGTTAGTCCCATTCTCCTAGAGTTTACAATGGCAAAACTATTGAATCCAACTTCATCTAACTTTAAGAACATCTTGATAATTCTAGGATGGCTTACATTAATAAAGTTTGCTATTATGATATTAATTTAAATATACAACCTTGAGTGGCACACTGCTATATACTTTTATGGTTAGAAATTAAAATCCATCCAGATGAAATAGATAAAATTATTGCCAAATCAAAATTTTGACCAATTGCTTTTTGATATTTGTGTAAAAATATGATTCATGGACGTTGCAGATAATTTAATTCGTCCTCTCCTTGCTTAATAATGGTGTTCTTAAGAAAAATATCCTCAAACAATAAGTTAGTGGGTGATAAAACCTTTACTTTTGCCGGATATTTCAGTAGACTTTATCCGACTCCAAAAGGTTCTAAAGTCAATACAATAAAAATATGACAGTTCATCTTGCTGAAGGATTCTCTGAATTTCCAATTAATTTAATAAAAATTGAAAACCAAGCAGAGTACATAACTTCAAATGAAGTAGGTAAGATAGCGAGTATGGTCATGGATTTTATTTTTTTAATTTATTCAGATGTTTCAGATTTATTAAATAAACCATTCTATTGACTGTATGAAAGAGCTATAATTTCACCAACAAATATGGCAAAAAAATATATATACATAACACCTCAATCAGTTAAAATTAAATTATCATAAGTTAAGTTCTTAACTAATGCAAGTGGGTGAAGCCGTGGCGGGGAATGCTAGTAAGTAAATAACTCTTGATCTAAAATCACTTTGAATGTTCTATTTGTAGAGTTCTCACCAATGTAATTAAGAAAAGGATTATTAAAAATTACATGCTGTGTGCTATTATGTTGTTTTGCCAGATCAAATGGTTTCTTTAAATCAGATTCAAAAAAGGAAATCAGCTGTAAATTTTTTTTTTTTTTTTTTTTTTTTAAGCAATAAAGGAAACAAATGTTTGTCTGATTTGTTCACAACTAAAGTTAATTTTTTTTAAAAAATTATCAACTGAATTTGATGAATATTCATAAGCGGTTGTGATGAACCTATTTTGCACAAGTATCCTTCTTTAGACACAAGAGACCATTTTGAGTGAAATTAGTATATATAATTATCTCCAGTTTTCATTAAACAGCCCTCTAAATAGGATTTGCAAACAGCAGTTTGAAATATATTGTTTTAAACTCCACAAACAGAAATCGAACACGAGATTTCCATATAATGAGCAAAATAAATATCAAAACATTTAAAAAGCTCCTTTTAGCCACTAGCAAATAAATAAAGCATTTTATTAGAGAAAATAGAGCAAATGTACTTAAATGAATGATCTTGGAAGCTTGTACAAAGAGTTATGATCATGAGGCGACTGGTTCCCATTGGACATAATGGCTTTTACTCCAACCCTGAAGACGGCCTAGCATAATTGGTTGGTAAAATAAAAAAGCAGCTTTTGCTTAACACCTGGCCTGATAAATAACTAAATAATTATCTCTATAAAGAATTTTTTAATAATGAAGAATTTATAATAGAAATATAATATAATCATACATATTCAAATTTCAAATATACATTTTTTTTTCTCTATATCCTATTGTCTTCAGAGACCTATGACATAAAACCAAAAAATAATTATACATCTTAAATCAAAAGTTTACAAAATTATAAACAAAGAAATAATAGACAAAAAAGAATATAAAAAGGAATATTTAAATAGTTAATTAAGTAACAAATGTAAAGTAAAGTGAAACAATAAGTATTTAAATTACTTTTCTTTGACAGTTTATGTATTAAAATGAAAGGATACTGGGGGAAAAAAAAATACAAATGACTATGAATCCTTAAATGTATTTTTATAAACGATAACATAATGGTTTAATTTTAATTACATACATACTGCTGACTAATTCCAAACGAATTACGCTTCATAACCATCTGGTAAGGCATTGGTGTGTGGGTTGTGAAACAGGGAATGGTTTCCATCTCCCCAGGGAAATTTCTAAAAAATTTAAGAAAATACCTATCTCAGAAAGACTTAAATATGTTTTTAATAAAAATATATAAAATCAAGAAAAGAGTAGTTTAAAAAATAGTAGTAGTGATTAAAAAAAAATGTCCACTAAATAAACATGACCACATAAATTTCTTATAGTGTTGATAAAAAAATAATCTTTATACCTTACAAATGACTCAAAAGAGGTATCAGTTAGAGCAAATTAACATAAAAGACAAATCAGAATACAATAAGACAAAATAGCAGGAATAAGAGTAATGATTTTATTACGAGGCAAACTTAGAAAGAAAAGTCATTTAAGTCAACTAAAGTAAAAATACTGGGCGCCTTGAGCCTGTCAGCTAAAGAAAGAATAACAAGGAACGTGTTCTAGGGATTGCCCCTTTGGCTGTCAATGCTCATATGTTTTCTATTTTTTTTTTTTTTTTTTTTTTTTTTTTTTTCACTTGCTACCTGTGATTCACTTTTCTAAAGGAGATAAATTTTCAAATTAAATAGCATAATCCTGCTCACCCTATATGCCCTTATGTTCTTTATTTTTTTCTTCTTACCTGAATGCTTGTATTGATTATTTCCAAAGAAGAATTTTGTACACAAAAAGCAATAAATTGACGTAGAATTTTGTTATTATATTATATTAGATGACTGATTCAAATCTATATTTTATTTCAGTAAAATTTAAGTAAATTTTCGGTATGAGCAACACAAGTTAGAGCATTTCAAAAACAAACTAAGTCAATTTCTCCCGACTGGGCAAAACAGTAAATCATGGATATGTTAATCTATTATCTGCTGCTTTTTCCGAATTTGCATTTTAGTTTTAAAATGATCAAATTATTTCCATTAAAAATGAAATTAAATTAACAAATTATAATTTTTAATATAAACAAAGTGAGAATGTATGTGTTTCAAGCATGACTTTTTTCATTCAAACCAATATAGCTCCTAACAATAGGTCCTAGGCAACAAATGTAATATAACAAAAAACATTCTCCTTTAAATTTTTGATAAGTAGAATGTTGTCAAATTTTCGATCCAAGCAACACCAATAGAGTAAGAGCATGTCAAACTACATGTAACACCATTAT
Organism: Euschistus heros; assembly: GCA_003667255.2. NCBI lineage: Eukaryota > Metazoa > Arthropoda > Insecta > Hemiptera > Pentatomidae > Euschistus > Euschistus heros. Next base: position 1,538,373 of record RCWM02000169.1, on the reverse strand, counting down.
GTTCCCCAAAAATGTATCGCTTTTGACCAACTATCATCTTAACATCTTAAGGATAAGTTCTTCTTAAAACTCAAGAACTAATTGTTTCTTGCTCAACCCACCATAACCCTTTCCCAGAAATTAAGTTATATAATAATAAAATATGCAACAATGATAAATTTTGGAAAGTAAATTGAATTTTAATTAAGGTGTTGGTCATTCTTGTTTTGAACTGTTGATGTCACTATATTGTAATAATTGACTTCTTATCTAATCATTGGTTGTAATGGCCTCAAATAATGGTGTAGTTGTAAGCAAACTGACAGGTTACATTTATAATGATTTTAATGAGAGGGCAGGAAAAATGTATAACCACAGGTATGGTCACAATAAATCCACTTTTTTCCATGAAGCCCTCTCTTCCGCTCCTGATTCCAGATCGAAATGGCATCTCCTCCGTAAACTTTCCCTTCTTGATTCACGCACATATCCATCTACCTATCCTGTATCTCCTGAAGAACTAAATTCATATTTTGTTTCTTCCTGCTCTTCCGATTCTCTTCACTATTCCTCCCATTCTATCTCAGCTCCTGAATACAACGATGGAAGTTTATATTTTTCCAATATCTCTCCCTCTGAACTTATTTCCTCAATAATGAAGTCCAATTCCAATTCTACTGGCATAGATGAAATCCCTATAAAATAGATAAAACTGTGTCTTCCCAAAATCACCCCAGTCCTCTTATTCATGTACAATTTCTTCCTTCAAAATTCAGTATTCCCTACCCCCTGGAAAAAAGCCCTAATTCATCCTATAATTAAAACATCGAACCCCACATCTCCTAAAGACTATCGCCCGATTTCCATCTTATCTAACCTCTCTAAACCCTTAGAAAGATTAGTACAATCTCAGTTATCTAACTTCCTTGAAGAATCCAATCTCCTCGATCCTCTACAATCAGGTTTTCGACCCGGCTACTCCACACAATCTGCTCTCCTCAAAATCACAAATGACATGTTAACTGCCATAGACGATAAAAACTGACTGTACTGATACTTCTGGATTTTTCTAAAGCGTTTGAATCCCTGTACCACTCTATCCTTTTTTCCAAATTAGAATCTTTAAATTTCTCCTTCAGTTCCATCCGCTGGTTTCAGTCTTTCCTTTCTCACCGTTCCCAAGCAGTTAAAATACCTGAACAATCCTTATCTACTTTTCTCACTATGACTTCTGGTATTGCTTAAGGGTCCAGCATTTCTCCTCTCCTTTTCAATATCTACATCAACAATCTACCTCATTCAATTAAGCAATGTTGCTATCACCTCTACGTAGATGATTCCCAAATCTATCTTTCCTTTCCTTTCCTCCTTCCGAGCTTCCTTCAGCTTTCGCCAAAATTCAGGAAGACCTGAATAGAATTAGTGCCTGGGCGACCTTAAATAAATTACAATTAAACGAACAGAAAACTCAGGCCATTATAATAGGATCTAGCTCCCTCCTTAGTGCATACACCCATTATCCTCCCTTCATCCTTAATGATCATCCTATCCCTTTCTACTCATCTGTTAAAAATCTTGGAATTATTTCTGATCAGACCCTTTCTTGGAAATCTCAGATTGCCCAAATCTCCCGCCGTTCTATAGGTCTACTTAAATTATTCCACCGATCCCGTCACCTTCTTCCCCAGTCAACTCATAAGCTTCTAGTGTCCTCCCTAATATTTCCTTACCTTGATTATGGCTGTCTAGTTTATGGTGGTCTCTCGATGGTTCTTGAAGACAGATTGAAACTAATTATGAACTGCTTTGCCAGATTTGTCTTCGATAAACCGAGGCGCTCCCACATTACCTTCCTCTATACCGAATTAAACTGGCTTACCCCATATTCCGTAGAAAATATTTCCACGGATCATTCCTTTACCAAATCATCAGCACCCTTCACCCTTCCTATATTTACAATACGCTTCAATTCAGATCTGCAATCAAGTCAGTGAACACAAGATCCTGTCTTTCTGATCTATATACCCCATCCCATAGAACTACTACATTCCAGTGCTCTTTCCTATTCCGCTCCTATGGAATTCCATTCCTTCCCATATTAGACAAGCGAAATCTCTAAAAACCTTTAAATTCCTTTATTTCCAGTACCTCCTCCTAATCCAAGGTGACGCTTACTAACAATATATTTTCTCAATTAAAGGATATCTAAGTCTTTCTGAAACACACTCAGTGTTACCAATTAAAATAATCTTTTCTCATTCCGAATACAACATTTGGGTTCTTATATTGTATATAAGTACCATTGTATCAAAATAACCTATTTATTATTTCATTAGTAGAATATTTTCTTATTTTTCTGTTCATACATTACATTACTATGTATACATCATCATTGTTATATTAATATTTCATCTTTATTTTATTGTTTTTAATTTTTTTTTTTTTTTTTTGTTTTTTTTTATCTTATTTATTTATTTAATTATGTCTCTGATCAGATGTATCTAATATCATTTCTTTCTGTACAATTTGTTATTCTTAAGGGACTTGGTCCCAGAATAAAATTATTTTTCTATTCTATTCTATTCTAAATTTAATGGAACTGAAAATAATTTTATGGATTAACTTTCAAGTTAAATAAATCTTACCTTATTTCGCACTCTCAAATGATCATATTTCTTAAATTCTGGTCTCTCATGTTCATGTCCATGAGCCAGATATGCATTCAGCATGCATAACAGAACAGCAGGAATGCCAGCAAAAAAGCTCACATTACGCCACATTTTAACACCAGCTGGAAAAGAAAGACTAAGCAATGGAAACTTTACAAATTAAATTCAAGAACTAGTAACAATTATTAATGAATAATTTTACCTGTATCAATGACATGATTAACACGGTTATTTCATAACATACAGAAAAGTAATAATTAAATAGAATAGAAACATTGGGTTTTTATAAATGACAGAAGAACAAAATAGGCAGGAGTACATTACTTGAACTCCTAAATATCTTAAACCAAACTCCTGACTCACTAAAAATAACTGAGTATTCAAATTATTATTTCAGCATTCCCAAATAATAGTGGAGTACATTAGAAAAAAAAATCATCTTAAAAAATTTAAAACAGCTATGCTGGACAAACATCTTCATTTTCGGGGGTATTACTATTTAAACAGATATAAAATAACCGACAGATCTCTCAAACCACAGCATTCCCAGCTATTTAACTGACACGACAGTAAATAAAATAATTGTATAGAAAAATTGATAATAAAAATAACTTATTAGATTGAACAAGCGGTGTGATATAGACACTGTAATAGCTTATTATTTATATGATGCTTAGAAAAAATTTAACCAACATTTAACACTACAGACATTCACAATGACAGTGGGTTGAATGAGATATAAGTAAATGAATGTTTTGATGGTACATCCTACATGCTTAATTTACATTTTAATGGTTCCAATATTAAATTAGGTAACATCAATCCACGAATCCACCTTATTTGTCAAACTCGCAACAACACAGACTCATCAATTGCATTGCTTCACTTCAAGTTTCGCATTTATAAATGGTTCTTTCCTATAACCTATCTATAAACTTCCATTTCTATTATTTTAACATGAATCCTATTATTCATTGTTATATTTTTATTTTCTCTTCTCAAATGTAAAATCAAGTGATAGAAAACTACCAATGGCATGTCAGAACCTGTTACTACTAGAGATGAGATAATTCATACAGATCAAGAAGATGGAGCACTGGATATGGAATGATACCAAGGAAGAAATAACAAGCAATTTAAAAAAAGTACAGTTCCCTCTCTTAATAATGGTGTGAAATTAAATTACCCTGATTTCTCCTCCAAAAGGAACAAAAGATAGAATTCAATATCGATAGAAATTCACAACTTCAATTCAAGATATCTTGAAAGAAGGAGCTGGAGCTAACCTAAAGAAATAGTACAATATTTTAACATAATAATATAACTGCATATGATCATTTCAAAATATTATGAATTGCTTAGTATCTTTAATGATCTTTTGGCAGAAGTCAGCTTCTGGTTTGATAACCGTAATATTTACCAGCAGTTCAGTATAAATAAGTTAGACATTTACTATAAAAATATTTAAATCTTGGATATCAAAAAATTAATTGATTATGATGATATGAACATCTCAGTAGTAGTACTATTATTATTCCCAATTCCTAAATTCCTACAAGTTACATTTGTATCAAAAATTTAAAAATAAAATTGAAATTACTATTGTAGACAGTTGGTGACTGATTAAAGAAAATTTGGTAACCTAATTGAGCTTTATTTTTTTATCAAAATAAGGGAGAAAAAACGAAAACCGATTTCCTAAAGCATATGTAACAATATAAAAAAAACAAATTGGGATGATTATAAATAATAAATAAAAATGAAATATACGAACCGCCATGGTCTCCAGCTACAGCAGAGGCTGTAGGAATCTCTTGAAAAAGAGATTTTGAAGAATTTAAATTTCTTGAGAATAGGCGACCTAACGAAGCAGCCATCTTCAGAAAATCCACTGCCTTGAAAATTTAGAGAACCATGGATAAAAACAATAAATCAGCTGTTCGGTGCTCTGCTCACTGATTGGCTGTTTTATTGGTAGAAATTCAACAGAGGGAGCCAGTGAAGTGTAACCGTATAATTCGTGTTACCTACCTTTGTTATGATTTTCAAGTTTTCTTATAAACACCTCTTCCCTTCTCTTTGTGTCTAATTTTTTTTTCTGTTTTATTGATATAATAAAATGTTTGGTTTTTTGGAACTTGCTATTGGTTTCTTTTTAATTTATTGTGCTATCACGAGGTAAATCTTCCTACAGCATTTAACGTTTGCTCCAGAAAATAGGAATCTATATAGTGGGGTTAAAAACTTCCTTTTTCTCATTTTTTTCAGATTGTTTCCTCAGTGTATTAGATGGATTATTAAAAGGTGCTATCATATTGAGGCTCGAATAGGAAGAATTGGAATTCCTTATATGACACTTCATGATGTACAATTGTGTACTAATGGTTATACAATCGTATGTATTCTGTTGTGTTAAGTTAGGAATTAATCAATATCATTTGTTCACCAGTCACCATATGACTATGCTTGTATAACAATGTTTTTTGTCTAACTTATCTTATGGTGTTTGTCATTGAGATGACAAGTTGATGTTTAGGTTGCAGTGATAAGTATTCTGTTCTCTGATGAACCAGATAATAGGCATGACAAAATATTTCCTTTCTGATAGTTTTCTGAAACTAAGAATATTTCCATCAAGGTGGTTGAGAAATTGCATTTGTCACTGTTAGAAATTCATGATTTTTTTTTTTTAGAAAACACTGATCGTTGGTCCATTTTTTAATAATGAACTGTCTTGATTGGTGAAAATTGCTGACTGCTATATTTAAGGGTCTAAACATGCCTCTTAACTAAATAAATTCTTTTTGTATTAATTTCAGAAATTTAAAACTAAAATAAATAATATATAAACGACATGCTATCCCTATTCCTTCTCTTTTCTCATGGTATTGTTAATGGTAGGAGGAACTAGGCTGGCTAGTGGACCTGTCGTTCCTTCGTTTTTTTTTCTTATTTTGTGCCACAAAATATTTATTAACTGCTTATCAAGCAACATTGATGGGATTTCAGCTGCTGAAGATACCTCCTTATCAAAGGGGCTGTGTTCCCTATGATAAGGTTTAGTTATATTAAATGATGGTATATATACTGAACTGTTATCTATTCATCTTCTTTTGACAAGAAACCCTTATCTCTATGAGGGATCAGATATTGGCAGCTGTAATCATCATTTAGTCTGATTATTGTTACTCATATTGTCTACTTCTGCTCAGAGTTATTGTCATTACTAGTAGACTGGTGACAGTTCACATTATCAAGGTGACTTTGGTTGCTGTACAAATGACAAAAATGGCATTAGTAATTTGTCAAAACCAATCATTCTGGTAGATAAACTGAACTCCAGTAACCATGATTACTATTTTGATTTATTGTTAATTTTTTTTTAAGTTTTCTCTTTATCATGCACTTGCTTGGTATGGAATCGATGTTCAAAGTCGAACAACTACACCTCAGAGAGTCATTTCATTACCATTTATAAAATATTTACTATTCAATGTTTATTGAAATCAAAACATTCATTATCTTTAATGATATAAAAATATCTGTTATTGATCAATTATTTTCTTAATTGAAGTATTTAATTAGAAAGTACTAAAATGACAAAAAAAAAAAAAAAAAAAAAAAAAAAAAAAAAAAAATAATCAATAGTAAAATAAAATAATAATATTGCTTTTTTAGAAGTTATCTTGGTGATGAAAATGAAACACCATATTGTATTATTCATTTATTTATTTATTACATTTTCTGTGCTGGTTAAATAAATTATATATAAGAATGATGTATTTGATTTGTATGACCTCCTTATTCATCTTCTCGACTAAAATCGTTTTTGTAGTACTTACAGTATTAGAACTATCTGTTTTTATGATACAGCTTTAGCAAAAAATGTTAATTTGATAATTAATAATTTTTATTAATATTAATTTTATTCATAATTGGTGTATATCATAATATTAATTAATATTTCCTTTCTTATAGGAAATAGACCAAATTGGATTTAGAAGTAGTTTCTTGAGTAGTGAAGTTTCTAAGTTAGTCAATGTGGTCATTCATGATATGAGGATAAATAAGGACCTAGTAAGTCATAGTAAGAACTCTGTTTGGAGACCTCCAGAAACATTTGATAATGTCCGCATCCCTCCTTTAGTCATCACTATAGCTCAAGTAATATTTTAATATCTAATTATGAGATTATTATTTACATAATAACATAATAGTTGTTTTATTTTAATTTGAATATTGTAGTTTGTTTCAGTTAGGATATTGAATTTGACTTTAGCTGTTGTTACTCATTCATTAGTTCTACACTCTACTCTAACAGAAGTTAGTACAGATGCTTCAGTTGTTCATAGTACTAGATGTCTTCTTGTATCCCTTAATTTGGCTTCATCGACAGCAAGGTTACTTAGTGTTTCTGGTCGAGTTCATGTTTCAGCAGCTTGTGTTAGTATTGAAGCCTCTTTAGTAGCATCAACACCTCTGACTGTACAGGTAATTGTTTCAACCAAAAATAGGAATGTTGTGGAAGCATTTTTATTTTTTTTAACCCCTGCTTTTAGTTGAATATTTTTATATTTCTTACTATACCTTGTTACACCATTTGTTCATTTATATTTAAATTTATAAGTTTTAGAATAGAATAAAAAAATAATTTTATTCTGTGACCAAGTCCCTTAAGAATAACAAATTATACAGAAAGAAATGATAATAGTTACATCTGATCAGAGACATGATGAATAAATTAGATGAAAAAATAAAAATAAAAATAATAAAATAAAAAAGAAATATTAATGTAACAATGATAATGTATACATGGATACTTATGTATTATATGAACAGGAAAATAAGAAAATATTCTACAAGTGAAATAATAAATAGGTTATTTTGATACGAACCCAAATGTTGTATTTGGAATGAGAAAAAATTATTTTAATTGGTAACACTGAGTGTTTTTCAGAAGGACTTAGATATCGTTTAATTGAGAAAATTTTTACTAAAAATTATATTGTTAGTACTGGAGTAGTAGAGGTACTGGAAATATAGGAATTTAAATGTTTTTAGAGATTTAGCATGTCTACTATGAGAAGGAATGGAATTCCATAGGATGGTTGAGCGGAATAGGAAAGAGCACTGGAATGTAGTAGTTCTATGGGATGGGGTATATAGATCAGAAAGACAGGATCTTGTGTTCACTGACTTGATTGCAGATCTGAATTGAAGCGTATTGTAAATATAGGAAGGATGAAGGGTGCTGATGATTTGGTAAAGGAATGATCCGTGGAAATATTTTCTACGAAATATGGGATAAAGCCAGTTTAATTCGGTATAGAGGAAGGAAACGTGGGAGCGCCTCGGTTTATCAAAGACAAATCTGGCAACGGGAGATTTGGGCAATCTGAGATTTCCAAGAAACGGTCTGATCAAAAATTATTCCAAGATTTTTAACAGACGAGTAGAAAGGGATAGGATGATCATTTAGGATTAAGGGAGGATAATGGGTGTATGCACTAAGGAGGGAGCTAGATCCTATTATAATGGCCTGAGTTTTCTGTTCATTTAATTGTAATTTATTTAAGGTCGCCCAGGCACTAATTATATTCAGGTCTTCCTGAATTTTGGCAAAAGCAGAAGGAAGCTCGGAAGAAGGAAAGGAAAGAAGGATTTGGGAATCATCTGCGTAGAGGTGATAGGAACATTGCTTGGTTGAATTAGGTAGATAGTTGATGTAGGTATTGAAAAGGAGAGGAGAAATGCTGGACCCTTAAGCAATACCAGAAGTCATAGTGAGAAAAGTAGATAAGGATTGTTCAGGTATTTTAACTGCTTGGGAACGGTGAGAAGGGAAAGACTGAAACCAGCGGATGGAACTGAAGTAGAAATTTAAAGATTCTAATTTGGAAAAAAGGATAGAGTGGTCCAGGGAATCAAACGCTTTAGAAAAATCCAGAAGTATCAGCACAGTCAGTTTTTTTTCGTCTATGGCAGTAAACATGTCATTTGTGATTTTGAGGAGAGCGGATTGTGTGGAGTAGCCGGGTCGAAAACCAGATTGTAGAGGAGATTGGATTCTTCAAGGAAGTTGGATAACTGAGATTGTACTAATCTTTCTAAGGGTTTAGAGAGGTTAGATAAGACAAAGATTGAGCGATAATCTTTAGGAGATGTGGGATTCGATGTTTTATTTATAGGATGAATTAGGGCTTTTTTCCAGGGGGTAGGGAATACTGAATTTTGAAGGGAAAAATTGTATATGAATAAGAGGACTGGTGTGATTTCTGGAATACTCAGTTTTATCAATTTTATAGGGATTTCATCTATGCCAGTAGAATTGGAATTGGACTTCATTATTGAGGAAATAAGTTCAGAGGGGGAGATGTTGGAAAAATATAAATTTGCATCGTTGTATTCAGGAGCTGAGGTAGAATGGGAGGAAAGGTGAAGAGAAGGAAGAAACAAAATATGAATTTAGTTCTTCAGGAGACACGGGATAGGTAGATGGAGATGTGCGTGAATCAAGAAGGGAAAGTTTACAGAGGAGATGCCATTTCGATCTTGAATCAGGTGCAGAAGAGAGGGCTTCATGGAAATAAGTGGATTTTGCTCGACGAATCGAGGCTTGTGTCAAGTTAAGAAGCATCCTGAAAGTTTGATAGTCGTCAGTCATCCTCGTGCATCTGAATCGTCTATGTGTTGCATCTCGATTCATTGGAGCTGTTTGATTTCTGGACTTATCCAAGGAGCAGGAGGATGACGAAAGGAGGAGGATTTGAGAGGTGCATGGATGCTAAGGACATTTAAGAGTTTTGTGGTGAGGATGTTTACCATGGAGTCAATCGAGGAGGAGTTATAAATTTCAGTCCAGTTCTCAGCTTCAATCTCTGTAAGGATCTTTTCACGGGTTAGGGATTCTATATTGCGGAAAGCAATAGTTTTCGGGCGGAAAGAAGGTGCTTGGATATTGTAAGCTATTTGGATTAGATCATGGGAGGATAGGAAAGGAACAGGTAACTGAGAAGAAGCGAGGAGGTTCTTTTCTGAGTCAATAATGAACAAGTCAAGCCAGGTATCAGACGACGAAGTGTGGTGGGTAGGGGAGAACGAAACTATAAAGAGATGTAGGGAAAAAAATAGGTTTTCAAGGAGTCAGAGAGGAAATTGAAATTTAGGTCTCCTGAAATAATGATATTGGTATAGAAAGGAACACAGTTGTTTAGGGATGTTTCGAAGGTTGAGTCAAAAGGAACATGAGGAGGGCAGTAAACCACCATGTATAGGAGATGTTGAGTTTTGTAGGAAATTTCTACAAAAAGGAACTCGATTTGGGGTAGATCAGTAGGATTTGAGCGGTCAAGGATTCGGAATTGAGGCCATCATGGACAAACAAACCCACACCTCCGCCAGTCCGACCTACTCGGTCATGGCGGATAAGTGTATAGTTTGGGAGGGAAACTAAGGAAGAGGGAATGAAAGGTTTGAGCCAAGTTTCAGACACTGCAATAATATGGTAGGAATTTCGGGTAAAATATTGAAGGAATTCATCATAATGAGCGGATAAGGATTGGGCATTTATGTGACAGGTAGTTAGGATGTTGGTCATTTTGAGGAGATAGGGAAGTGAATAGTATCTGATAGGAAGACGCAAACTTTTAGGTAACTGGTTGAATACCAATAGTAAAATTTAGTAAAAAAAAAAAAAAAATAGTAATATAAGGCAACAGTTAGATTCTAATAAAATCTTAATATATATAAATTACGTGTTGCTGTCTTGGGGCAGGCTGACACCTAAACTACTGAACCGATTTTAATCAAATTTGCACACCGTGTGCTGTTTTATCCAACAAAAAAGATAGGATACCTTATATCTTAATTTATAGTCGCAATATTATTTGTATATTATCTGTTAGCTCTATGTGATTCTAACATATGGCGGTATAAGGTTATACTATTATGTAAAAGGACAAGCAATTTTTCGTTTGTGTTCACTAACTGCCAAAAACTACTGAACCAATCTCTACCAAATTTTGATTACATCATCTTTATAGGAAGGTTTAGCAATAGTAAAATCTAATGATTTGTGGATAACAGTGAAGTTCAAAAATGGGGGCAATTGCCATCTACATGAAAGGTTAAAATGTACAGTGTTACATAGAGGTGAACATTGATAATAAAATTTACTTATTTTCAATTAAATTGTTATAAAAACAGCTATATGGAATGAAATATACCAAATTTTAACTACCTCATGTTCATAGTTCTAGGTTTAGCAACAATAAAAATTTAAATGTACAATGTTACGTGTTAGAAACGGGTTTTGCTACACTACTACATACTTTTATGGTTAGAAATTAAAATCCAACAAGATCAAATCAATAAAATTATTTCTGTCGAATGAAAATTATTAAAAATCAAAATGCCGATGCTCAGCTGTTTAATATTGTTTGTAAAAATATGAATTTTGAACCTTTAGTTGTAAGCATTGATAATGCAGTTTCTTAATAGTCTCTGTCCATCTGGATTACCAACTCATATATTAAAATTGAAAATTGGATGTCTAATTATGCTTTATGTTATCTTCAAACACCTAATCAATCTAAATTTAACCAAGTTAATAATGGCTGCTATGCGTGAAAATATCATCAAAAATATAATTTTCAATTGTTCACTTTAATACAAGATTTTTATCGATAAACAAAAAATCAATTATTAGTTAAAATTATCTAAGATCTTCACTTATGAGAGGGATGATGCGTTCAAAGCGAAGAGATGATGAAGTTATATATAAAAGGACAAGCCATTTCTGTTCGTGATCACTAACCGCGAAAACTATAGAACTATTCTGTACCAAATATAACTACATCATCTTCATAGTTCAAGGAAGGTTTAGCAATAATAAAATTTATATATTTTCTATTAAACTACTGTTTAAAAGCGATAAATATGTGGTGTGTAGTTAAGCGAGCGCTATTAAAGAGAGGTTACAATGATCCGGTGTTCAATATAGCTAGAAATTGATAATAAAATTACTAAATTAAATTAATTTGTTATCCAAAAAGCTATAAATATGTGGTGTGATGTGTGGATTCCAGTGAAATTTAAAAATCGAATATGTGGCAAGCGACAATAGCGTTTTAGTAAAACTAATGAACCTATCTGAACCCAATTTTAACTACATCATCTTCATAGTTCTTGAAAGATTTACAGTTAGAAAATTTACTATAATAATAATTTAAACTATTCTATAAAAGGACAAGCCATTTTTCATTTTTGATCACTAACCGCGAATATTACTGAACCAATCTGTACTAAATATTAACTACATCATCTTCATAGTTCTAAGAAGGTTTAGGAATATTAAAATTACTGATTTTTAATTTATGTTTTATTAAAAAAAGTTAATGAAGTTTGAAAATTGACCGATAGATGGCGAGTGCCATTCTACACGAGAGGTTACAAAACAGCTTGAAATTGATGATAAAATTTACTTATTAAACTATAAAGAAAATTATTAAAAAAGATTTAAATATGGTGTGTGATATGTGGATCCCAGTGAAGCTTGAAAATCGACCGGTTGTGTATAGCGCCATTCCACAATAGAGTTAACAATGGTAAACTGAACCTATCTGTACCGACATCTAAATAAATATTTTTTATAATTCTAGGAAGGTTTTGCAATGGTAAAATTTACAATAACTAAAATTTAAATGTACAATGTTGAGAGGCAGGACCGAGGTTTGCCACACTGTCATATACTTTTATAGTTCGAAATCAATATCCAACCAGATCAAATCAATAAAGTTATTTCTGTCGAATACAAATTATTACTAAATGAAAATGTCGATCCTTTGCTTTTTTATATTGTGTGTAAAAATATGATCCACAGGCCTTCTGTCGTAAGCACTGATAATGCAGTTTATTTTTCGCAAGAGTTTCTTAATAGTCTTTATCCATCTTGATTACCAATTCATACATTAAAATTAAAAATTTTATGTCTAGTGGTGCTTTTATGTAATCCTCAACCGCCTAATCAGTGCGATTATAACTAGATTAATAATTACTGCTATGCATGAAAAAATCATTGAAGAAATAATGCTGAACCAAATGCTAAAATACAAGAATCTCATCTATAAACAAATAAAACTTTAATTTTTAGTTGAAATTATCTTTACTTATGAGGGCAGGAGAAGCCGCGACGGGGATGCTAGTATAATATAAAATAATAAGGAGAATACTATTAGAGTAATGAATTAAAAATGAAAAAATGACAATAGCTAATAATAAAAATACGAAAATAAATTTAGATTTACTAGAATAAAAGAAAATTAATGTAGAATAATAAAAAAGTAAAAATACTAATAGATATAACGAGAACCGTAAAGCAATATATAGTCTCTGAAAAAGTCCGATGTGGGCCGATAAGATGAGGACCGGTAAGTCAGAAGGCGTTGATATTGGTATTGCTGATCAATAATAACCACTGGGTGGCCATCATCTTTACGGCATCGCACCCTCCCGGCGGCGAACCAAAGTATTTGATTTTTCCTGCTAGTCTCTTCTGTCTGGCGAGCCAGTACAAATGTCAATTTGTAGGAGTCATCTCCTCGCCGAGATATACGCGGTGAGAGTCATTCTCCTGCCACCCCATATCCCTCTTCGAAAAATCTCTCCTAGCCTTTCTTTTTTGTCAGAGCTCATTCTTTTTTAATGTTCCTTATTGTGATTTTTTTTTTTTACTTAATGAATTTAAACAAAGGTGGAAAAAGCTATATCCTTTCTATTAACTCTTCATTGTAATAAATTTAAGTTCAAAAGGAGTAGACTCTAGATTATTATAAATTAAGAAGTTATAATAAATAAATGTACTACCATACATAGTACTGTATTGCTGTCAAATATTCTAATTACTGAAAGTTATATAAATAAATAAATAATATAAATGTAAGAAGATAAAAATAAATAAAGCATGTTCTCGGGGAAGCCTGCTAACCCCTAGACGCTATTTGTCTAATACTTTGTTGTATTGAATTTCAGACATTGATGACCTTGGGGATTTTAGGCCTTACAGCTCTAATAAACGAAAAGAAACGAATACTTTGTTGCAAATATTAATTTTCACTTTAAGTACTATGATGGTCTTGAAGGATCAATCCTAATATTTTTTTTTTAACAGTCATCTGTATATTCGCAAATCATTACAGTTAATTTTACTTCCTTACAAACAATAAAAATAAGCTATCTATTCCCAGGGTTTTATTTCATCTTAAAAATGATTTTTTAATTTTCAGAATATTTCAGTGTCTTTCAAAAATATGAAAACTGTGATAGACGATGATTTTTTTCCAAATATGGAAAGGAAGCAAAAGAAAGGCTTGGAAAATAAAGCTGAAAAAGAAGAGAAAACAGACTTTAAGCAATTGATCAACGCTTCAGCACCAATATTACCAAAAGTAATATTTTCCTTTTTAATTATTGATTGAAATATCCACATATTAAAATAATAAAAAGTATCCACATAAACACATTAATTACTCTATATTCATACTGATGAAAAACCAACTTAGTTCAATGGCTAGGAGTAATATTGTGAAAATAAATCAAGTCTATATTAAGTTTTTTTATTGTTTGGTATACTATTTATCTCCTAAATTACTACAGCTTGTTGGATATTTTTATTTTGTACCAAAGACAACTAACTTTTATATTTTTTTTTTTTTTAGGAACTATCTATCAGTTTTGATAATTGTATCATTACTGATGCCACAGATAGAGATAAGACAACTTTGCAAAAATTACTTATCAATACGAGATTTAGACCCTCCATTAGAAAATATTGTAAGTATTTACTTTCTAATTCAGTTCCTCGATGGTTTGCTTCCATTTAATTTATATATCTTACTTATTTTAGGCGGTTTGTATGGCAGCTTTGGAATAAATTTTATTTTTGAAGGATTGGACATGAGATCTGCGACTGATACGCAATTAGTTTTAAAACTTATGGAATTTAGTGCAAATGTAATTATAATCTATTTATATATAAATTTGATGTATATGTGATTATAATAAAGTGATTTTTTCTCTTAAAATATAATAGTGGTAAATTACTACAAAAATATTTATGTCTTACTTTTTATTTATAGTTAGGTGAAAAAGGATTAATTATTAAAACGGTAGTTCGAGAGTTCACAACTTTGTACGACCATGATAAAATGCATTGGCTTTCTCAGTTTCTGCCTCAAACTGTAAGTATGTACTGACCTTATTAATAAAATATTTTTTTTATGATTGACATACTTGGTAATGAAAATTTTTGTAAGGACTTTAATAAAAAATTCTAATACATTCATCTGATTTAACCTTTAAAAATTATATTTTTATTTATTATATACATTTAAACAAATCATAAAATATTTATATTGTAATCACTAATGTAATATGAATCTATTTTGTGAACAATTACATCACTACTTAACAGGCAAGTGTATCTTTTCCCTATTTCTTGCTGTATTGGCAACAAGGGATTTCCTGGCTGGGAGAGTGCAATAAATACCTATTGGTACTTTGGCCTGGTATTCATCTAATTTCAGTTAATTAAAAAAAATCAAATTTAAATCCAAAAAGTTATGTTTTTGATTTTTTAAACTTTTTTCGAAGATTTCTTTTAAATCAATGAGGTATTTGTTGTCTGCCTACTCCTTGATTAAATAAATTCTCATCTCATGGCAATAAGGGCTTAAATCAACTCAATTTTGGTTGTTGTTGTTTGTTTTTAAGGGCAAAAAGCTGCTATGGTTATTATTGCCTATATACCCGAACTTTACTATACCACCTGCATTGCAACAATGACAATAACAATAATAAATTTCTAATAAAACTATATTAATTTCAACCATAAATAAGATTTAAAAAATAAAATAAAAAAATAATAATAATAAAAATAATAAAAATAATAAAAAATAAAAATAATAATGTAATAAAAGATAAATAAAGAGAAAAAAAAAATAACCAACATTAAATACAATCATATAACTTAATTTTCTTTATAAATTCTATAGTACTAGAAATGTACTGTTCACTATCGCCCAAGGCCTTACAGAGCTGATGAGGTACACCACAGCCAATTTTGGTTGTAATTGGCTTATTAACTATATATTATCTTTTATTTTAACATGGTTTTCTCAATAGGATGAGAAGGAAAAAATAGTCGAAGAAAAAAAAGACTGGTGGCCTGACGTAGACATTGATGCCAAATTTGAGTTTTGGAATGTTTCAACTGCCTTGAGGATGCCCAACCTTTCCCCTGCTGTGGTTGGATTTTCTCATCTCAAATTTTCTTATGACTCCACATTGAATGGGCAAACAGCTTCAGGTACAAAATTATGCTTAAACTGCCTTTTATTAGCAGAAATGCAATTAATTATTGTTAGAAATATTTATGAATTATTAATTGGGTGTATATATTAAATGGCCACTTTTCAATTGAAGGTTTAGGTTATTATTTATTAAATATAATATACAATACAAAGCCCATCATGAGCTACTGTTCATTATCATCTTTCAACCTGTTGCTACACTGGTACTGCTCCTTGGGAGTAGTAAAGATACTCTTGTATGGCACTTCCAACCTCATAATAATTAAAAAATTTTCTGTTGAAGAAAGTGAGTAATGGTACAGAACAAGTTATCTGATTGAGTGAGGTCTAGACTTGATTGACTTGTGGTGTGGCAGAAGTATAATTTCATCAAGATTGTTTTGGTATTCATCGTTCTAGAAGTGTGTGGTTGAGCATCTCCTGGAATAAATGGCAGGTGTTGATGACAACCAGTACTGTACTATATGATGCCCAAAGACACATTCACATTCTTTTTGAATCATTCCATTATATTAATTACATTATGTGTTGCTTCCACTAGTCAATTTTTTTATTTTCAATTGTGAAACTGTTATCATTCTTGTTTTACCATGAACTAGACTTTTAAATACATATTAGATATGGGTCAGATATTTAAAAAACCCACAATAATCCTGCATATGAGAATATTGTTAATTAGTTAATAATGAGTCAGTTTTGAACACATATTTACAAACCAATATCACTAGTATTTTTTGCTTCTTTTATATATATATATACACACACACACACACACACACACACACACACACACACACACACACACACACACACACACACACACACACACACACACACACACACACACACACACACACACACACACACACACACACACACACACACACACACACACACACACACACACACACACACACACACACACACACACACACACACACACACTCCTTCTCTTCCAACACACACACACCACACACACACACACACACACACACACACACACACACACACACAACCACACACACACACACACACACACAACCACACACACACACACACACACACACACACACACCACACACGTCTATAAATGTTTATTAGTTTCAGTTGATTTAAATTTTGCCTCTTTTCCTGTCTTGTATCTCTCCTAGAATTTTAATGTCCTTGTGTCGTTCATAAATGTAAATTTTCTTAAACATTGTATTGTTGTTTTTATATTTTAATTATTAATTTTTATTTAGGAATAATATTAAGATTCAAGAGTATGGAGAAAGTGTTCAAGTCAATTGAAATGTTCTAGTTCTAAGGGGAAATTTATCCTAGGATGATTGTTTTTATTCTATTTGTTTTCATTATATTCCTTGATAAAAATTTTATAAAACGGTTATTTTGATTTTACTTTTTTTATACTTCTTATTAAATATGCAATATAATTTAAGATCACCAAGGACATACTGTTTAAATTTTACTATATTACTGATATTGGTCCAGAGAGGTGACAGTTCAAATCCACCCTGATGTGGATTGACGCTTTTCAGTGATGGGCTCGTTGAAAACAGTCTCTATTTCAATAGGGATGATTAGAATGGGTGGTTGATAGCCCCCTTCCCGGCAAGATTGGTCTCCATGTATGTGATGGGACTATAGTTATGTGATTGGTTATATTTGATAGCTATTAACACTCTTTTATAATGATTGAAAATGCTGAGTATGATTATCTGAGACCTCGGTACAATTAAGTTTTAATGATCATGCTGTATGTGTTTTAACCCTGTTTAACTAAGCCCTAAGTGGTAATTAATGATAATTAGTATAAGAAATTTTTTTAATAGTTTATTTTTTTAATTATAGGTGAGATTTGGGAGCTGTTGTCTGAAAGCATTTGGTGTCAATTAGCCAAGTTTGGTGGTCCAGGTAACTTGCGAAAAGAACACACCTGGGGCACTGCCCTGGCTGCTGGGCTAGTCCTGGTCAAAGGAGGCAACTCCCGATCATCAGCTCTCTTAGACACGGTTAGGTTGGAATGGTCTCCTCCCTTTGCTGACATTTTATCACCCTTAGTCAGGTTAAATATTTTGGTTTTATTATGAATACATGTAAGCATATGTTATAAATAAACTAGTTATTATTTTTCTTGTAAAAAAATTGGTCGAGGGTGCAGTCAGTTAGGTGAAAAAACACCTAAAAAAAACCTTTATTAGTGTGCCAATCATTTTATCTGCCTTACAGGTCTTCTTCAGGGCTTAACATAACTAATATGACCTAATGATAAATAACTGACCATAAATAATTAAATTAAATTAAATTAAAAATGGTTTTCAAAAGGTTTCAAAATTAGTTACTTAATTGAGTGTGGTGTTATTTCCAAGTTAGCTGAATAATACCAATGTATTTACGTAATTAAATATCACATAATTCTAACATATTTTATTACAACGCATTACAGTCATTCTCTTTTATTTTTATTTAACTTGCTTCATCGTTATATAACCTACCTATATCTATTGAATTTTTCCTTGTAACAAAATTACCATTATTTTTTATTCTTCTAATCTTGGCATAATTTCCATTATCTTATCATTTTGTGATTTTTATTTCAATTGGGATTTGATTAACTGAACTGGTTGTGACCGAGATAGAGCTCGGATAGCCAAATCCTTGGTTAATCGAGACCCCAAAAAAGTAAAAGAAATAAATAAGAAAAAATAAAGCATGACAATAGACATAATACACTTATGTATTTAATAACAAATTAATACTTATTATGCATGCAATATTAATAAAGATAAGGAACATTATTATAAACGTAAATCAAAAAGTTTATGGCTAAAATCACTGATTTTATTTTGTTCGAGTACCAACATTTTATCTACTGCAGCATGATCTCTCCAATGATCTTGCATCAGTTCTGCCTTCCAGATATCAAAGTGCCTTCTTCAAACCAGCAAACCACTTTCTTCTTGAGAATTTGTTAATAATGATTGGTATATTGGTAGACTGTCCTTTCTATCCTCCACCCTTCCCTTAATAATGCTCATACAAGGATTACTAATGTCTTGTTCGGCCATCAAATGTTTTGTTAAAAATAGTAATACATAATAAAATGAAACAAAAAAATAGAAGGGTTGGTTGACTTGTTTTCTCACTTCGGTTATATTTCATTTATTGTTAACTTGTGTTTGATTTACTTTATCATCTTCATGTCTGTATTTCATTTTATGTTTCCTTATTTTGTATTTGACTTCTTTTTTAACCCTTATGATGTCCATCAATATTGGTGTCAAAATGTTGGCATGATATTTTGGGAGTACTCAGAATAACTACAATGTAACTGTAAGACACTGATTATATTTAATAAACAAATACAATAAAACTCAGAATAAATATGTTAATATTCACAAACACGTGTATAGGGAGGTAACGTCACTTCTATCTTTTTCTTCTCGATTCTTTGTGGTGTCATGATATGACCGCCACATCACTCCCCCCTCAGTGTAACACTTACTAGAGCGGCTAGGCAATCTAACTCTTCGTCCTGAAAATGTCTATTGTGTCTTGGTGACAAGGGGGCTTGTGAAACGAACTGTTTTCATTGGTTTACTTTCTTTGGATCTCTGTGGATGATAATTGTTCTGTGTAAGTTGTTGCTGGGATTCGGGTGTGTCTGTCGCTGCTGTGTAGGCTGGCTTTAGTCTGTCTGGTGAAGGTCTTTTCCATTCGTTCAATGACTTTATGTGGTCCGGTGTAGGCTGGTGTTAGGGGAGGTCAGCAAGCATTGTCCCTGAGAAAAACAAAACAACTGGTGTGCAGATTGGGGTGGTCATAAATTTTTGGCTGGCAGTGCCAGACTGGCGAGGAAGGTTTGCTTTGCCTCAATATGTCAGCAAGGTTGTCTGCAAAAGTTGCCTGAGAAATCTCTGGACCGGTTTTATCTAAAAACAGATCCCCAGGCAATGAAATGTTTTATGGCACAGTATATGGCGAGTAGCTCTCTATTGTAGGTGGAATAGAAAACCTCTGTAGGAGTCAACTTTCTGGAGAAAAATCCGAGTGGCTGTATAACACCGTGAACTATTTGCTTTAAAACCCCGCCTATTGCTACATCAGAAGCGTCTGTGTACAGTTGTAGCGTGCCCAAAGGGTTTGATCTATGGGTGATGTAAGAGCGCCACTCGTTCTAAAGCTTGTTTACTTTCCCAGAAAGCGGAATCTAATTCGGTTGTGCAGGTGATAACGGACTTTTTGGCCAACAGTAGTTTGTCAGGTGCTGATCTTCTGGGTCTACAACTCACGGGGTTTCCTTTAGTTTCAATGCGATGTTTTGTTGGGTGCTTCACTTTTGTGACTTCTTGCAAAGTGGGTGGAGAGTCTAAACCGTATTAAGTAGCGCTTTAATAGGGTTGATTGGATCAATTATGCTGATTCTGCCTGCTGGTTCGATGTCGTATTGGAAAACGGCGTAGCAGAGGAAGAAATGAGTCTCTATCGATGATTCTTTGTCCGGGTAAATCAACCAAAAGATTAAAATGTGTGATGAAATCGGATCCGATTATAGGTTTGGAGACGTCAGCTATGAGAAATGAAAAATTAAATAACTTCGAAAGTCCAAAATCCAATTTTAATTTGTGTTACCCATAAAAGCTATGCGTGAGTTGTTCGCTGCATTCAATAATTTTGAGGGGGTTGTTTAGCAATGGTGGTTGGCATTTTTTAGCTTCTTTGCCAAATTTTAGGTGATACCAGCACTCCTTAGGGCTGGAGTTGTAATCTGCGCGCTGTGAGAAGCCTGACCTCTGCTGTGTTCGTGTTCTGCTTCTGCCTGGGGTTGGAGATCTCTTCTAAATTGTGAAGAAAGGTTTCTTACTTCACCTCTCAATGCCTCTATCTCCAGTCTGAGGTCCGAATCAACTTGTTGATTTTTGTCCGTGATGGTGCAGACGGATGAAGGGTTATTAATATCGGCTATCTTATCTGTTATGTCACTTAACTTATCTAAGTTCCCATCTGTCGCCTGTAAAATCGCTTGGGTGGCTACGGGAAGTCTCCGTATCCACAGGTGCTTGATTATTTCTTCTGACATTGACGAAGTTTTCAAAGCTTTCATGTCCCTTAATAGTTGTGAGGGTGTTCTGTCTCTTAATTCTAACCCTGATAGCAACTTATGAGTTTTTTGCTCATTGCTATCAGTGCAACGTTTAATAATGGTATTTTTAAACAAAATATAATCAGCTGGGGGATCTGTGGATCATAAAATATCGGTAACTGACTGTATAGTTTCAATATCCAGATTTACTACTAGGTGATTAAATTTTGTTCTTTCATTTGTAATTTTTGCTATTTCAAACTGTGCTTCTATTTGTGTGAACCACAGATCTGCTTCTGCTTTCCAAAACGGTGGAATTTTAACAGAAACATGACATACAGTGGGTGGTGTTTGCTGCGGCTCTGGTTGTGATTTGTTTTTAAATTGTGCGATTTCGTTTTCCAAAGCAGTGATCTGTTTTTTCATCTCATCCATTTCGGGGTCACCAATTTGGGAGTACTCAGAATAACTACAATGTAACTGTAAGACTCTGATTATATTTAATAAACAAATACAATAAAACTCAGAATAAATTGGTTAATATTCACAAATACATGTGTATAGGAAGGTTACGTCACTACTTTCTTTTTCTTCTCGATTCTTTGTGGTGTCATGATATGACCGCCACAATATAATAATGGTTTGTTAATTTTAACATTTCTTATCTTTCCTTTTAACTTGTCCCTCAAATCACTTACAAGACATAATCACCTACACTCTACTAATATTTCTCTTTAAATGTATACATTTATATGTGTGCAATAGCAACAATATCTCCTTATACCAATATTAGATAATATGGTTGTTTTTTCATCATGACCATTGCTGTATTTTCAAGCCCTAAAAATCTAGGTTGCTTTGTTGTATTATAAAAAAATTTGCTTTTTTAAAATCAATTATTCAAATAACATTTGGTTAACATGTATCTTCATGATGAAAAATGCCATATCATTATATTTCTTTTATAAATAAAATTGTGGTTTATAGAAATGGATATTTTGTGTGATTCAGTATTGAATTATTGTAATTATATTTCTTGAAAACCTCTATTAAAGGATTTCATATTTACCAGCATTCCTTCAATACTTATTACTTTTTATACTTATATTTTCTTAATTTTAATAACTGTAGTTCATAACATCCTGTCTAGTATCAATAAATGATATTGAGACATATTATTGCCATTATCCATTTAGTATACTACCTAAATATTTATTTATCTCACAACTTATATGTATATATATATATATATATATATATATATATATATATATATATATATATATATATATATATATATATTGTATTCATATTTTTTTCTTTAATAATTGAGCTTCATATTATCAAATCTACTTTTATTTGAGTTGTCACTGTTTCCTATCAAAATATTTAAATAATTTTTAATAATCAAGATATTTAAACATTTTTCCTTGTTTTTATTATTTTCTAGTATGCTAGTATCAAGACTAACTAAAGAAAAGAAAACGAAGCTGCCTGTAAAGCAAAAGAACTTGAATATTTCCATGGCAAATACTAATCTATTTTTTATTGCAAATAAAAAAGGTAAATTCTTATTTCTATATAATATTAACTGATATACATCCTTAGATTATTCTTCATCTTTGAAAATCTTACATTTTAAAGAACCCAATATTGCATTAGCTGATCCATAAAAAAAATGGTATACCTAAAACAATTTTATTCTCTGTGAAATCATATTGATATATTTTTTTAAATTAATATTTTTATGCCAATTACTATGTCTGGAGAACTAATTTGGAACATCAATTTGATTATTTATATTTAAATATTCTGACATTCATACTTTGTAACATTTTACTATTATGTTAATTTAAATATTTTGTAGTTTGTTTGATGCTGCGGGTTGATTCTGCTGGGATAGAAAGTTCATTACCCACCAAGATGAGCTTGGAAGCAGAAGGTATGAAGTTGTCATCAATATCTCCTACAACTCCAACTTTTTTATGTGTCAAGTCTTCAGATATTAAGGTTTAAATAACTAAATTGTTAATTCCTATCAGTCTGTGTAATATTTATTGTAATTTATTCAATTAATATTTTGGTTTTAAAATTTCTCAGAATTGTAGCGGAAGTATTGAACTTCTTAGAGGAGATTGGAATAAATCTCAAAATACCATTCACTTAAAGATTTCTAGGCAAATTCAACTTCAGTGGAATCCCAATCTTCACCTAAAATTTATGGAGATGTTTTTACATTTAATGAACTTTTACAAAGGAGTACAGAATAAAGGTTATCTTTAAAATTATTAAAAGTTTATTTTGGCTTCTTGGAATACTTTTATTGAAACAATAACTGGAAATCTGCTATACTATTTCAGTTTTCTTTAAGTTTAAATTGATTTTTAATATTATGTATCTTTGTTGTTTTCAGATCATCATTCCTTACCTAAGCAAGATGCCAGTAACAAACAACTAAATTTGGATATTGTAATTGCCGGAACTGTGAGATTAGTGTTAAAGCTCTCTAAACATCACTATTTTACATTAACCACAGGTAATTAGTTGTTCTTATTTCAATTCTTTTAATTTTTATTGTTGTTAATGGAAGCTATTATATTTCGCTGGCTATCATAAAGATGTGGATAAATCGATATGGTGCACTTTTCAGTATGGAATTTTTTATTGTTTTGCTAAATTCTGTTATTACTCTGTAAAATACTATTTGTTCCAAAATAGAAACTTTAAAGCTTTATTCAGAAGTATAACTTGAACAGTTTTCCATAAAGCTTCTTCCCTCGGAACATTCAAAACACTTTTCTTTCACCGTCTTCTTTCCCTCAAACCTGATGCTCTCTAATTATATGGATGTATGTAATCATCTAATTTAATCACAAAGTCTGTCAGACATAAAACATTAGCGTAAATTATAGTTTGATTGTGATAATGTTTTAATTTTTTATAATGGTAATTTTTGATTTTCTATCTTTCCTTTTCAATATTATTTCTGTTTGGTGTGTTTTTTTTTCCCTGCAATTTTGTTTATAATATTAACTCATATATTGTCTATTTATTTTTTCTTTATCTTTGTTCTTTATAGTTTTTTCTTTTTCTATTTTTTCTCTGTATTTGTTCTCATACATATTTGTATTCACTTTTATCTATGTTGTTTTATTTTTAAAAGCTGTCGGCCAGTTATGATTTTACTTTGTGTTATTTAAAGTTATTCTTAAGAGACATTGTCTCAGAATGAAGTTTTTTTTCTATTCTATTCTATCTAAAGCAGATATTGAAATGCCTACTTTGAAGATTAATATTTATTTTGTTTTCAAGGTAATTTTGAATTTTTCACAACCACCGATTTATTACATAAAAGTATTTGTTCCTCTTTTTTTATATTTTATTGCTTTTAATGATCTTTGTGATATTTTATTACTCCCTTTGTAGATTTTATTTTGTTTAAGATTATGAATATTAATGATGGTGACATTTGTTATATTGTTATATTCCATTAAAGATGTTTTTAATGATTTTTGTCTGGAACATGGTCCATACATAGACCTTAGTAGCTAACTTAATGAAAAAGCTTGTCCACCTCTTATCCTAGACTCAGAAGAATAAACTTGGAAAACAAAATAATAGAAATAGAAAACTCACTTGAGATACGCATGATGGTATAGAAGGATCGATTAATTGATCGCCACTTCTATTGCAATTATTTTATTTGAAAACTAATTTTGAATGTTAAACATTCATCATTAGTTCTAAGTAATTCATCATTCCTGACTAAGAAATAGAAAAGAATGTTCTAATCAAATAGACTGCAAAATAATGTTTAATTTGCAAGATTATAAGAAAAGAGTTAATCAACTTTTACATGTATATGTATGAAGTCATCAAAAGAATAAAGAAATATTATTTTAAATATTCCCCATTGTAGTTTAATAATTTAGATATTTATTATCTCATTATCTATTTTCTTGTTTGTTGATCTTATATAATTAAGTTTATATTATTTCAATGACTTATGTCTACATTTCAGATGATTTTATTTACAATAAATCTGGTATTGATTGCTCTTGGTCAACATCACAACTGAAAATGGCTGTAGATAGTGCTGATATATTTACGATTGAAGCGTTAGGATTTGCTATTGTACATGAACACAGTCGCTGCAAAGATATTGTAAAACTTATCAAGACAGAGAGATGCAATAATGAAGAATTTGTTTTACCCTGGAACAGAACATGGTAATATTATTTTATTTATTTATTTACTTTTTACTGATTATTACATATTATTTATTGTTATTTGGGATCTTGGTTGGAATAAATAAATGATATATTGGGGTGTAATAAAAAATGATCAGTTTAAATTGCAAGCCTCATTTAAAATTTTAGTTTATCAGTTGAAACAATGCAACAGGATTGGCAAACAATTTTTGAAGGTCTCATTAGATCATCAATCAGGCTGAATAACATGAGAAAAGTGAATCTCTAATTAAGAGAACTTAATGAATAACTAAAATAGTTAATTGACCATATTTTCATAAAGAGACCATATAACAATAAAGAGGGTTTTTACTTCTAATGAAAAGTGGATATATTGTAAAAACCATTAGACTAAAAAAAAATTTTTTTAGTTGCAGTCAGCCTTATTTTCTAATCACTAGATTAGGGAAAATGGGAGAAAAAAAAAAAATACTGTCTGTATTTTGGAATTATGAAAGCATAAATAATCTTGAATTTATTCCAAAAGTTCAAATAATCGATTCAGAACTTAAAGTGATCAGATACAAATAGTTTATAATGTGACCCAACATTACTTAGGACCAATAAACAGTAATTGGGGTTGAAGGAACGAGATGATTCCTTTTTATTTGAAACAAAAATTTCAGAAAGGGATTGAATTGAGCTTTGCACTGACCATATTTACAGACTTGATTTTGATCCTTCTCGCTACCACTTTTCGTGTCATTTTTTTTTTTTTTTTTTTTTTTTTTTTTTTTTGGAAAAATTTCAATTTAATGGATAGTTTTCTAAATTGTTTTACAGAATTCTGTTCAAAACTGGAAAAGTAGTATTATTATGTTCTTCAATAGGCTTTATGTCAATTAAATAACATTTTTTTATTTAGGAAAAATAAATAGGCCCTACATGTTTCAGTTCTTATGTAACCCTCATCAGGGGAAAATTAACGCTAAAAATTATGAATATACATGAGAAACACAACCTCTCTAAGAAAGGGTCATTTATTACCATTTGAGAGAGAAAAAATGAAACATTGAACATGACTAATACATATATTTTTATCAAATTAAAATATGGTCTACAAAGCGTATTGAAATTTATTACTTATAGTTTTTAAAGATAAGTAAAATAAAAACATTATTAGAAATATTGCTTCATGTTTATTAAATGTTTTTCAGGCACATTAAAATGAGAACTGTGAAGGCAATATTTCCTTACGAGCACAATTTTTCATCTGCCTTCCAAGATGACTTCATTACTGTTTTCAAATGGTTGAAAAGATTGCACAAAAAGTCTCCAACGCAACACCAAGCAGCGCCCCTCCCCCCTGACCTTCTCATTAAAGTAACTTTTTCAGGAATATTTTATTTTATCAACTTAGTTATTTAATTTAGAGAAAACAATTCTTTAAACTTAGATTCAATTCTATTAAGGTGAACCTTTATTTTCCTTAAAAATTCTTTTTCTTTTAAATTTTTGTTTTCAAATTGATCAAAGTCTTTTAAGATTTTATTTATTTTTTTTAATCTTATTTTTGACCTTATTTCAAAATTCTTTTTTAACTTTGATAATTTGTAGATTGAAGATTTTATGTTTGAAATGAGCGATGATCCCTTTGAAGTACGGCTAAGGGATAACTACGAGTTACTTGAAGATGAATACAATGAAAGTTTGAAGAGAGAAAAAATGCTGGACGAGAAGGTCTATTTTATAATCGTGACATTTTATCTTATTATTTTAGGATATCATGTATGTTAATATTTTAGTAATTTCAGATCAATGATATGATGAAGACTGATGTTATGATTCCTGCAGGAAAAGTCGAAGAGTATTACAACACTTTGTCGATCTGTAGCACTAATATTTATATTAGAAGATCTAAATTGATGAAAGAACAAGGGACACGGACTAGATTGTTTGCTTGGCTTGTTTCTGATTTGCAACTGTTGGCTTTAACTGATCCTACTATCCATGGTCCTGAAAATGTTGTCGACAACATGACTCAGATAGATCCTGAATCGTGAGTATTTATAGATTTTCCATTATATGTCATTGCAAACATTTTCATTCCAGATTTTTCCCTTTTTTCTTTTTCAAACTGTTATTCCTGTCTTTAAGTTCTAAGAACAAACATCACTCTCAATCCATTAGATGTCAAATTTAAGAAATAGGTTACTTTCCTTCTAAAAATATTTTCAGTCCTTGGCCTGCAGAAGGTCTTGAATTCAGCACACTTTGGTGTCGGGCTGTGGTCATTAATTGCAAAGAACTTAAATTTCAACTGAGAGATTTTCCTCAGCCTTGGCTTGATCTGAGGGAGCTTCAGATGTGGGGAAAAGTTGTCGGTGCTGAACAGATACCTACGAGAAGAGGTGTGTAATCTCCTTTTTAACTCCAAGCAGTTTCAGTTTTTTTAATTTGAAATATTTAAGAAATAAACTTTTTCTAGCAAAGAGAATTGTGAAACTGGAACTTGGAGAAGGATGGAACAGTGTAGAGATTGAAAGAAGTATGACTTCTTTAAAACTATACCATGATCTCAACTGTGAGGTAGAACATTTTAGTTATGCTTTTGGACCCTGCTGGGAGCCAGTTATCGCACAATGTAACCTTAGTAAGAAATGCTTTTGTATATATTTTTTATTACATTATATGGACTTAAAAAAAAATAATAATAAAAATATTCTACCATAAACTTGTATAATAAAAGTTATGTTTTAAGCATATGATTTAATATTTATTATTTTTTTATGATTTTAGGTTTTGAAAAAATAATGCGTGGCTCACTTGACCCTAGTCCACCACTTCCTCTTTGGGACAAATTACGATTATTGTTACATGGGCGAATTACTCTTGTTATTAGACAGCTTACAGTATTGCTTCATGCTTCGCTTGATCCCTATAATAAGACTGAAGAGATGGAAATAACATGGTCATCTGTTGCTATTGACTGGACAAATGGTATGAATTTATAACTTTATCTGTGAATGGGTGACTTAAAAATAGTTCAGAAATTAACCTAGGTCGCATCATGCTTTATGTGGTGCTTGTTTGATTAGTAAACAATTATTATACCAGTTTTAGTCTATAAAACAACAAAGAAGAGTGTACTATCACTAAGAGTGTACAATGTTGAGGGGCCGGAATTCTACTTATTTTAGCGGCCCAAGAGGCACGTTCATCTTCACCTGCATTTAGAACTTCCGCTGAAGATACATCATGGACCGGCCTCAGCTCTCTGCCAAAATTTAGGAAAGCAGGGCTGAACTTCGTCGATTCCTGAACAGAAGAATTAATCGCGTACTGGATCTCTCCCAGTTTCTCATCCCAGCATTGATGTTTCCTTCCTAAGTACGAGACGAAAAGCTGTTTGATGTTACGATTGGTTCGTTCTGTTGGGTTCGTCTGCGAATGGTAAAAAGGGGTTGTTTCCTGTTTTATGACGAACTGCTTAGCTACTTCTTTCACCATATTGCTAATGAAATTCTTTGCGTTATCGGTGATTAATTTTAGAGGTGCTCCATATCTATAAATTATTCGGAACTTTAACTCCAAGATAATAACGGATGATGTGGCTTTCCTTATGGGACACAGTTCCACCCATCTACTAAATAGGTCCACAAACACTAAGAGGTACACATTGCCCTTTGAGCTTCGAGGATATGGACCCATTATATCAACTGAAACGATTTCCCAAGGCTGTTTGTTATAGCGGGGATACATTAGACCTCTTGGTGGAGTGTTCAGGGGTTTTACCTTTTGGCATACCTCACACCGGCTAACATAACCACTAATATCACGATATAATCCAGGCCAGTAGTATAACCTACCCACTCTGTGCAACTGTCTTATCAACTCCCAGGTGGCCTGACTGCAGTAGGTCATGGTTGTTGTGTATTATACGTTGCCGAAGATGAAGAGGTACTACAATCTTCCATTCTTCACTGGGATCTTCCAGTTCTCCCTTCAAAGGATTCTTCCGGCGGTATAATAATTGACCATCTTTTATCAGCCAACCAGGATGTTCTGCCGGAGACCTTTCGACTCGGTATTTCTTTTGGTTACACCACTCATTGGAGGATACATACATGTCATGAGAGGTCGCCTGGTCACTAGTCGTATTTGAAGCCGATATGGAGGTTATCGTGATTGCAGCTATACGAGATAATGCATCAGCCACGGTATTAAGTTTTCCTTTGCGGTATTTTACCTCGAAATCGTACGGTTGCATACGTAAAGCCCATCTGGCTAATCTACCGGAAGGATTCTTCAAATTAAGCAGCCACTTAAGACTGGCGTGGTCGGTGATGACTGTAAAAGGATAACCCTCCAAGTAGTGCCTATTTTTTTCAATGCCAAACAATACGGCAAGACATTCCTTTTCCGTCACGGTATAGTTTCTTTCTGCGGAATTCAATGAGCGAGAACAGAAAGCTATCACTCGTTCTTCACCATTTTGTATTTGCGTCAGTACCACCCCCCCAAGTCCCGTGTCACTTGCGTCAGTTTGTAATTGGAATGGCTGATCAAAATCTGGTCTGGCTAGTATAGGGGCCTGAGTCAAAGCTATCTTCAAAGTGTTGAAAGCTTCATCTTGTTCATTACCCCAAGACCATTTGGTTTTCCGTTTGAATAATGAGGTTAGTGGAGCAACAACTGTGGAGAAGTCATTAATAAACCGGCGGTACCATCCCGCCATCCCAAGGAATCTTCTTAGTTCAGCAATATTGCTGGGAATCGGAAATGAAGTGACAGAACTAACTTTTTCGGGATCGACACTCATGCCTTTACTGTTAATTAAATAGCCTAGGTAGCGTACTTCTTGGCATCCAAACTCGCATTTTTCTGGGTTAATACGTAGACCTGAAGGCTTAAGTCTTTGAAAAACTTCTTTAAGCATTTTCAAATGCAATTGCAGAGATGGGGTACACACCAGAATATCATCCAAGAAAACGACAACGTATGGATAAAGTTCAGGTCCGGAGACTGTATCAGCTAATCTTTGGAAGGTTAATGGTTAACTTTAGGCGAATAATGGTATTTTATGAGTTATACGTGTTGTTAACCCCGGGGAATCCTGAAGCACTTGCAAGCCTTCACTAACTACTTTCTCTAGCTCTCTCCTTTCCGAAGAATGAACTGGACTAACACTGCATGAGTTTGAAGTATTAAGACCCTATTGGGAATCATCTTGATGAAATGAATAGATAGTTTTGGGTTCATCTTCAAACCACCAAACTGCCTTTTGCAAATTGGTGCAGAAATTCACTTTCACCAAAAATTCCAAACCAAATAAAAACTTAAATGGAAGTGAAGCAAGAATGTAAAGAGTTACATAAAATGACCGGTCTCCTATGATGACAGGTACATAAAATCGTTCTCTAACTATACTTGAGCTTCCATTAGCGACAAAAATCGTAAACTCTGGTATTAGCTCAATCATGTATCCCATTCGCATCAAAATATCTATTCCCTCTGGTCCAACATAAGATGTTGAGGAACCGGGATCAAACAGAGCCAATAAGTCAGGTTCTCTTTTACTGTTTGATTTGTCTATCTTAAAGTGAATAAATAACTGTTTAGACAAGGGACTAATCTGTTGCGGTAAAGATAGCGATAGCGAAGGGGAAATATACCTCAGTATTTCAGTCTGAGGTAATGGCAATCTGTTTCTGTGCACAACAACTAATAGAGGATAGAACACGGAACAGAACCATAAAGATTTACTCAGACAGCCAAGCTGCCTTGGGGGCTCTGAGCAATGTCATAACCAGATCTAAGCTGGTTGAGGACTACAAAACATACCTCAATAAGCTGGCTGAAAACAACAGTATCTGGGTAGAATGGGTTAAAGGCCACTCTAATATTGCAGGGAATGAGAAGGCTGATGAACTGGCCAGACAAGGTTCGGACAGCAAACCTATTGCTCCTGAACCTATCTGTGGAAGAGCATGGAGCCTAGCTAAAAGTGAAATAGCAGGGCTCTATAACAGCATCGCCTCTCGGAACTGGCACACGGAAAAACTGAGGCACAGTCAAAACTGTTTCTGGGGGGGCACTGCAAGAAAAGAGGTACTCAACTCCTCAATCTTGACAGAGCCAAGCTCAAATACCTGACAGAAATGTATACAGGGCATTGCAGATTGAACAAACATCTCTGTACAATGAAAATCAAGACCTCACCGATTTGCAGATTATGCAATAGGGTGGATGAGATGCCTTACCATGTCATATGGGAATGCGAGATATTGGCAAGGAGGAGATTTCTTCACTTTGGGGAAGAAATCATCCTAGATCCGAGTGTGGACATTGACCCTATTAGCATAATAGGGTACATGAAAACACTAGGACTGTACTAAATAGTACAGGACAAACGGCATAGGCACAATGAGCCTCTTGGCTGAGGTGCCACCACAGCCGGTTTCAAAAAAAAAAAAAAAGATAGCGAATGCGATTAGGTAGGTTTTTCTTCAGGACGAGTTACGATACCAGATGACCCAAGATAGGAGGCAGAGGTCTTATTACCATTGAGAGACGATACGATATTTGATGGGTCAGCAGTGACAGTGAGAACAGGGTTGACCCTTACTTCTGGTTCCCTTGCCCTTTTCCCGGAGTGCATTTAGGACAGGCATAAAGAGACACTCCTTGGTTACCGCAACGATAGCAAAATAATTTCTGAGGAAGCTAGCATTTAGAGTAAACATGAGGCCCACTGCAGTTCCAACAAGCTAATTTCCTAGTAGATCCTTCAGTTTCATCGCACCGTACTGCTCTTTTCTCTTTCTTCTTCTCAAGAACAGTTTCACCTATATTCTCAACAGTTTCGTTCTCCGATGAGCATGATCTCTGGACATATTTTGGAATACTACTACGGTTATTTTGGTTAAATAATTCAGTCTCTCGAGAATTTAATGGTACAACGCTAAAAGAACCATGATCTTCCCGACGATTTGACCGAATAGTATTTTTCGTAGAATTTGCAGTACGGGATTTCTCTCTTGAGCTGGACTGTTCTTGGCCCATTTCCTCAGCCATCATCTCGCAAACTCGGGTTCGCTCCATAACAAAATCCATTAATTCACGGTAAGTGGGGATATCCTTTGATTTTATCCGCTCCTCGAACGCTCTTCTGGTCCCTGGATCTAAATTCGATATAACTATATGCAGTTTAAAAAAATCACCCATATCTTTTATGCCTAAAGCCGATAACGCACAGAAGTTGTTCTCATGAATGCTTAAGAATTTTTGAAGATTGGCGGATGAGGATCTGGTTAATGTGCTAAAATCCATTATTCTATTAAAATAAAATCTAGCGAGTCGCCTTCTGTTTTGGTATCGTGAAACCAAAGCATCATAGGCCAGGATATAATTAGCCTCTTCAAGCACAAATCCAGATATTAACGATAAAACTTCACCCCTCAAGCTGCACCTTAAGTAATGAAATTTTCTTATAGTTGGTATGGAAGGTTCGTAATGGACCATTGAATTAAAAAGGGAGAAAAACTCGCTTCATTCTTCTAATTCCCCTTTAAATATCGGTAAATTTATTTTCGGAAGCTCCTGAGCAACTAGATGACAAGTGGTGGGAAAAACGACCGTTTTTTCTTCCTTAGGAACGCTAGTGCTAACAGCTTTAAAGTAATTAGCTTTAGCCATGTCTACCATTTGGAAAAATGAGTTCTGTATGGCAGTAGTTTCTAATTTTTCCTTCTCATCTTTAACCGTAGCGTTGAAAATTCTAATTTGAGATTGAAGCTCTTCAAATTTGACTTCATATTTAACTAATCTGTCATAGACGGGCTTAAAACTGGCTACTGTTTCACTATCCAGAATTTGGGATTTATCAAAAATAGTCTGAACCGCCGCAAAAACATCCTCTCTTTCTGCCAAAAGAATTTTGGGATCACCTATGACTATTCAAATACAAGTAAAATAATAAACCCAAAGCGAAAAGTTAAATAAGTGCAAAAATGCAAACTTGACATCAAAGACAAAATCAAAGAAAAAATTTAGAAGAAAAATTATTTCCAAAGAACAAAGAAATAAAAAATATTAAATATTCGAGATATTGAGAAAACAAAATCAAATTAAATCCGGGTAAGCATCCTTTACAAAAATTAATTATAGAATTTTAAAATTAAATAATATACAGCTACACAATAACTTTGTAAAGTATGCTTAAAATAATATATATATATATATATATATATATATATATATATATATATATATATATATATATATATATATATATGCTTTAAACAGATAATATTTAAAATATTATTTTTTTTAAAAATTTGTGATATCAAAAATTAAATCAAATACGATGAAAGAAGAACTTAGTGACATAAAATGATAAAAGTTCTGGATATTGTTACAAAATAGAAATAAATTATTTACAAGTAAAGAAAATCCCTATTTCCTAATAATATATACAACACTCAAAAGCTATCAATATCCTCATAAAATACATTAAAGTATATGTTATGGATCAAAGTAGATACATTTATATATATAGACACATTTTAAAAACAAAAATCTATACTTAAAGTTCTTACAGTATTTATAATATTTGTCAGACCAATAAATTTTAAATTTTTTCTTTAATTTTCTATGTTAGGTTCCAATAAAATGTTAAAACAGTTTATTTTTCGATAAAACATAAAACTATGAAATTAAATAAAACATTTTTAACCACTAATAGGGTATATGAATACATAATATTAGATAGCTAATAGTCTCTTTAATTGTCTTGAGTCATTTGTTGCCATAGCAACGCGTAACAATCAACCGTTCTACCAACTTAACTTTGCATTGTCCTTTAAGTCTCACTTTTCTCAATCTTCTTTTTACAACTATTTCTATTCTAATTAAATACCTTATTTATCCTTTTTTCTATTAGAGTCCCTATTTGGGCGCCATATTATATGTGACCAATTTTTATGTGTTGGGGTCCAAGGGTACTTTTTTTTTTTTTTCAAACGAAATAATATCTTCCACTTAACTTCTCATCAATATATGTATTTACAATATTTTCAATTTTAGGAAGGCAATCATAACGGGAAACATTTGAGGAATAACATCAACTAAAATAATAAACCAAATCATTAATGTTTATACAAACTTATTTAACCTATACTATAAAACATAATATAATAACTGTTAATCAATATTAGAATGCTTACCGCGGGGTTAAGTATTTAAATAAACATTAAGTGTTCTGTCACTACACTGCTTTGTTCTGCAGCAAAGACGGTACGGAAGTAACTTCTTCCTTGATGGGCCACCCCACAGCGCTAGCGGCGGCCAATGCCTTACGAATCTAGGCTTACGAAGAGCTTAACAGCTGAACAAGCCGTTACAATAAAGGAGAAATGTTTAATAGAAAAACAAACTAAAATTACTGATTTTATTCTAAATAAAAATTAAATACATAAGTAAAAACATGCATTCATAATACTTTATTTTGTATTTTTGTTTACTATAACTTGATAAATGTATATGAAACATTTGTTTGTCAATATAATGATTTTCAGCAAAGTTTTGTGTATAGTAAAAGAATGATAAAGTCCGAAACGGAAAACCCGCCTCGGCCTCCAGAAAATGGACTGTATGGGAAAATATGAAAAATGAGGTTTTGCACCTGTGGGGATATTTTATTTAGAAGGTAGCATAAACAAATAGTACATAAGAAACTTCTTACCTTATTACTGCCGCCGACGGTCTGTCCGGGGGCCCCCCGAATCTGTCGGTCTGGCAAATGCTTCTCCTAAGCTGCAATATTTGTCTAGGCTCTCCTCCTCTTATGTCACCACTCATTAGGGGAAGAACTAAATCTTTAATGAACGTCACAGGAAATAAGATCACTTTTAAAAGAGGAATAGGGTCCTGGAAGGCTATTTCACCTTGGTCAAAAAGTGATGGAAGACCACGAGGTTATAGGTATATAGGTTATAGGTGTGTAATTATAATAGGTGCGTACTGGAGCACAGATGCTAGAAGAAAGAGGAATATTCTAGTAAGGATTAATGCAGATAAGGGCTAGTTGCCCAGAGAGCCGTAGAGTGCGTCAATGAACAGTATATTAGATCTTTTCTCCTTTCCCCCTCTCACAAAAGCGCCGATTGGTGCGAACATTTTGTTTTAATTAACATTCTTAGCTATCATATTGTCAATAAAATGTAATTAGATTATTCTGGGTTTTCGATTATTTGTGAACAAACTCCCATACCCATCATTACTCCGGATAACTGGGATTCTACTGTATTGTTTTTCTTAATAGCTGTCTTAAAATGATTATTCATATATATATATCTCTGATTAACTATTAATTATATTATTTCAGCCTCACATCAGTTATGTATAAGTATTATATAATTTTTTTTATAATTAATGAATTCAATGGCATTTTATTTTTATTTTTTCTAGCAAAAGTTGTGTTCAAGGGCAATCTAGACATTTATGTTAGGACCGCTTCAAAGTATGATGATTGTCGCCTTCTTCATCTTCCAAATCTGAGGTTAAGTGTCAAGTTAGGCTGGGTTTGCATCGGTGATCCAAATGACCATCATTCTGTCATGCCTTGTGCTCCAGACAAACTTCCTGACTATTCTAGCAATCAGGTAATTTTTAAGTGTTAGAAATGATTATTACAATCTTTCAATACTTCTGTAATTAATTTTTTTTTTTAACTACTAAAGGTTATATCTATAATCAATTAAAACTTTATATTATGTATTAACTTAGCTAGGAGAAGTGGTTAATATGTTGTTATATTATTAAAACATATTGTTAAATTGTTTACAAGAAAAAAAAATAATGCTATCATTTTGATAACTTCAGTTTCAAGTCCTGATAATAATTTAAATTTGTTGTTTTATTAATTGAATGGGTAGCAGGAATAAAGTTGTGTGTTTCTTTGGGCAACTTTACAGGAGAGCGGAAAACTAATATAGGATTACTGCTGTAGGTGAATGGACCTATGAGTGCAGCATGCAACATTTTTCAAACTCCTCAACAATAACACAATGCCACGGAAACAGAGGAGGTTAGGAACCTCTGACAACATAAAATGTTATTCCATAGTTAAGAGTCAGATTCAGGAAGTACATTACTAAACCTACCGAAATTTCATGTATACCTTTTTCTATCACAATTTCTTGGTAAAAACAATAATAAGAGAAGAGTGACTATTGAAAAAAAAAAAAACACTTTTTATATGTTTTTTAGTAAAAGTAGTAAAGTTAAAAAGAAAAGTAATAAATGTTGTTTCCAAGAACTTATGCCAAAACTCAAAAAAGGGTAGTGTGACCCGTCATGGTGGGTTTAGTGATTATGTAAGCTAGCGCATTCTATGCAGGCAGGATTAGTAAAATAACCGTGCTTATCATATTCTGAGACTGTAGAACATTTTCCAATGGGGAAAAAAAAAATGATGAAATCAAAAATACAACGTTATTCCCACCACCCATTCAATTACTCTATAATTATGATATTTATCAATCAAGTAAAATTCCGGATGGTTATAGAACAAGATTTAATTCCATTTTTTTTTTTTTTATTCAGTTTACAAAATGATTTAATGAAGTTGTAGTTGGTCAACTGTCAGCACATTTATCTATCATGTCCTTCCAAAATCTTCCTATTAGTTTCCTTTTTACTTATTTATTTTTTATTTATTTATTTGTTTTTATTAATTTTGTTAAAAATGATTATTTCACTTTCATCTAGTAACTTCTTCCATTGTAATTATAGTACATTGCATTTTTTTAATTAAAAAAAAAATCAAATCATATATATACATATATTTGTGGTTATTTCTTTAGGAGCATGATTCCTTCAGAGCTTTCCGCTCTCAAAACCTGAATATTCGTTTAGCTTTAGAGACTAAACCTGTTGCTTCGAGTGTAGGAAATGATTTCAATTGTCCTGTGGCACTGTTGTATGGCAGCACTTTGAGGTAAATTAAATTTAGATTAATATATATCATTAATGAAGTATAATTTATATGTTAAATAAATTTTATTTTGAACATTAATCAGTGCGTTGTTTTTTAATAACTACTAATCTGTTGTTAGTAGTAGAATGAATGGATAAGGCAAAATAGCTCACTCTGCCTTTTCCCTATTTCAGTTCAGAGAAAAGATGAAACTTATGAAATGACATTATTAAGAATAATGCCTGAAACCTGTTGATAAAGATGAAATTATTTGCAATTAACAGATTGCTCCCATGATCAATGAACATTATTCTTTTTTAAATATATGATGATTAATTTTAATATTTATATTGTTAGAATGACCCAAAAATGTAATTCATTTTTGTTAACTAAAATTTTCATTTTCTCCCAGACAACTCATAAATTAAATGATTATTTTATTTTATTTTTATGTTGAAATTTCTCTTCTAGGTGGTTTGAAAATCTCAAATTGATTCTGTCTGGTGTAACACGTCCTACTAGAAGAGGATCTGTTTTTCATAATCTTCGTCCAAGAAAACTTCCTCTTTCTCGTCATTATAAGAAAGTGCATCTATTATTATCTCTGCATACTTTTCAAGTTCATTATTGGATGTCTTTTTCCATGCAAAGGGGTTTCGAACTGACTGGAGAATCAATAGCTTTTAGTTCAGGTATTTTTTTTTTCCAATCATTTGTGGAGTGTATACTGAAACTAAAATTAATAAAAAAAAATTGTTTGAAATATCTCATTACATTTATTGTAAATAATGTATATAACCATATAAATTTAAATATTTTTTTCTTCTCCCCTTCAGAGCATTTGCTTTGTCTCGTGCCCATTAATGATAACTTGAAGCACCGTCCTCGCGCTGAATGGAGTGTTGTATATATGACCTGTGAACTACATGCTGCTGAAATCTGGCTGCGATCCGCGATTCAAGAAAACAAAGAGTCAAATGAGGTTAGCAATTTTTTTTTTTTTTTTTTTTTTTTTTTTTTTTTTTTTTTTTTTTTTTTTTTTTTTTTTTTTTTTTTTTTTTTTATAAATTTGTTAATATAAAAGTTTAAACATTTTTAATTTTTAGAAGCTATCACTGAGACAACCAGTCGAAAAGTGTTATTTCCTAAGTGTTGGAAAAGTATCCTATGGCAGAGAAGGTGTGGGTTTAGTGGATAGTAAGGCTAATCCGACCCATCGCCTTGTTGTGTATGGTTTGAAAGGGGCTTGGACGACCAGTAATAGGGATGTTGTCGCTGCCCTCTATGATACTTTCATCAAAACAAAGGTGAAATGAAATATTTTTTATACTCTTATTAATTGTCATGGATTAAAAAGAGGTACAGTCACTTTTTTTAAATTGGAGACTTTCATACATAAAAATGTGGAAATTTCGTGCAATCATTCTGTTTAGTGATGTGTAGGTATCTAAATATATCGATTCTATATAACGATATCTTGTTTTAAAAACAAATCGCATTCGCCAAAAATAATCCATTTTAGAGCTAAAAAAGGAAACCAAATCGATTAAAAAATAATTATAATTATTCAAGTTAATAAACTGCGAATATAATTTATTATTTCTCAACAATGTACAATAGGAATTAATTTTACAAATAATTATTTAAGTTTTTAAAAATAATCCTCCATGAATAACCAAAATATTTAATGAAATAGTACTATTGTCTGGATGCATTTATTTCATTAATGCTTCAGATTTGGCAGTTTTTAAATTATAATCCTATTTCTTTATTTTCCAGTAGCAAATACTTATCTTCAACAATTTTTTTAAGTTTGGCTTGCATTAACAATGCTTGATTTTTTAACTTAATTATTCTTGAAAAATTGGTCTGCTATTGAAAATTAAAAAATATCTTGTGAAATTCATTTTTAATTATGTTTTTATAATTTAGTATCACAAAACAACTAAAGCCAACATCAGAAGTATCGACCAATTTCTAAAAATCAACACATATTTAATTCTAATATTATATATTGTTAATGATAATTTGGAAATTTTAATTTTTTTTTAATATGATTTTTTACTCATGTATTATTTTAAAAGAAAATTAATTGTTTTAAGAGAGCTTTAATTTAAAGAATTTACGTTAAGTTAATGTACCCATTTCTTGGGGAAACATTTAGCCTTTTTAATTGAAAACTATTCTTGGTTGAAGAAAATTTCATGTATTTATCTAAAAATAATTAGCTAAGTAGATCAAATACTCATTAATTATTGCTATTAATCTTTAAAACAAAATAAGTAAGTAGTATTTCTTATTTTAGCAACTAAAGAAAAACCTTTCAACTGAAGCACTTAAAGGGTTCCGACGTGAACCTAATACTTCTCTTAAACCTCCACATTCGACAGAACCAAACCAAACTCCAAATATTTCTACTCCAAATTCCAATAATCTGCAGGTAATTAAAAATTTTGTTGTATTTGTAATTTTCCATTTTTTCTAATTACAAAAATATTAATTTTAATTTTAACTAATCAGCAACAGGCAACACCTTCTCCATTGAGTAAACTTCAGTGCGGTCATGCTGCAACAATGCTACAACAGCTGATTGCTGAAGCGGATACCAAAGCTGTGGTTTTCAGTGATGAGCCTACAACAGAAGCCAATGAACAACCACTACAAGGTTTAGCGGCTTGTCAGCATACAGATGATGTTATTCATAAAAACTGGCTGAGTAAGTGGTTTTTATTTTTTTGAATTGTTCAAACAAAAGAAGAAGAAATATGATACTATGTATCCTCACTATGACTGTGTAGCTGGTTATTTAATTTCAGTAAGAGAAAATTTTATTTACTGATTATGGAGATAGTTTCTTTCATTCCTTCTTACAGTATACATCTTAAAGTACACTGATCCATAAAAACCAGTCCTTGTTAAATTATTATCTTTAGTCGACATGAAGTTGTGCACTGTATATTCCACATTTCTCAGATCCTTAATCTCATTCTCTATCTCTATTCTGGTAGTTTTTCTCTAGTGGATCAGAAGGAGTTTGCCTTGGAATATAGCCCTAATTTGGGTGACCTCTGAGGAGGATTTCATCTATGAATCAAAATGGAGAATGAGTAGAATTTTTCTGAACATATAAAAATCGAAAATTGTAAAAGCATTAAAAAGTGCATTACCTGAACTCAATCATTTATTAAATACACACACATTGTTTTTTTATTTAATAAATTTTATTGATTAGTGGTGCTAGTGGTCCTAAAGGTCTTGGGTTTGAATTGTAATTCTGGCAAGTTCTATTGTAACTTTAAAAACTATTGTTATACAATTGTATATTTACTGTAATATGCATCCTATAATAATTCATGTATTATGAAAAATGCCGAAAATAAATAAACTGCTCATAGGAATTCTGTATAAAGTAAATAAATAAATAATTTACATATTAATAATAATAATAATAGTTTGTCCTGTAAAAATAATATATAATATTCATAACAATATCTAATTATTTTTTTTCTCTTTCAGTTGCATTGGTTAATAGTCAGGTTTTATTAAAAGGCCCTGAAACAGAAGGGTACATTATAATCTCGGCTGCCAAAGCTGAAATACTCCAAAGCGTCCACTGTCCAGTATGGCGGGATAGACAGCTGGTTGCGAAAACTACTTGGATTGGCTCTTTACAATCTATGCAGTATTATGCCACTGTCTCAGCTGGAAAACCTTCTTTAGATGGTAATTAAAAAAATTACATATTTATCATTTATCTAATTATTTTATAATCAGTAAAAAAATAGTGCATTTTTATTTATTTCATTATAGGCAGACATTGACATTTCTAATACTTGTTTTCTTAATTCTATGTGTGCTTCATATAAATTAACATTATTATAATTTATTTGTGGCTTTAGAATAATTTTTGTTTTCAGAAAATATAATGTGGTTAAGTGTTGATAACATCAAAGAGAAGGATGATTGTGTTATTGCTGAATTACCTGATGTTCCGCAACTGGTCGGCAGTGGCCAGTCTGTTGGAGGAGTGGTTAGTGAAACAGTTGGTCCAAGCAGTGCTGGTTGTGAACCTCCTCTTCAAGTCAGTGTTATATAGTAATACTAATATTTATAATCATAGTGATACTAGTTACAGTTGAGTCCCTGGACATCTAGTTAATCCGGCTGGGGTCAAAAAAAAATAATATTAATTAAAATATTATTGTAACTGTTATAAGTATTTATACAGAAGTCTAATCTTGAAGATTATATGTCTTTTGGCTGGATGTCTATATTTTTCTTCTGTAATGTATTTTTCACCCTTAAAGATGTAACTTTATGACCTGCTCTAGCTCTGTTGGTGTTGCTCGAATCAAAAATTTGCTAACAGTTTCCTTATAAGAAATTTAATGGAGAATATTTTTTGCTAAGACCTACAGTTTAGGAGCTATATTGGTTTGAGTGAAAAAGTCAGCTTTAAAACCCCTATTTTCTCTCAACTTTGTTTATTTCAAATAACCAAATAATTTTTAATTTAATTTATTTGATTCTTTTATTTCTAAATTGTAAATTGGGAAAAGCAGTAGGTTATAGATAAATATGCATATCCATGATCTATTGTTTTCCCAGTCAGGGAAAAATTGAGTTTTTTTCATTATGTATAGTTGTGCATTGTTTTATTTTATAGTAATATTCTGAATTTCATTTTTAAATTTAATTTTACAATATTGATATACTGTGGTTTTTTTCTGTACTGTAAATAAATTTTGAGTAATAATTCCAAAGATATTGTTTGACAAGGTCTGGTCCATTCTAGTCTATTCTGTAATAGCAAGTGAAGAATTAGATATTTGATAATTTAATTCACAATCAAATTATTATATTTTTCACTCATAATATTTTAGATTTATCAAACCATCTTGATGTTATTTGGTCATCAATAGTTTAGAAATAAGGTATACAATTTTTTTAGTGTCAAGGTTTTTTAGAGTGCCTTTTGATAAATTTCCTTATGTTATGTAACAGACTGCATATGGAGCTCCTCAGAATGAAATTCCTTGAATTTACTATCATGAAAAGGCTAGTCTACACAGATTTCTCTAGATGTGCTTCTATGAGTGTTAATAGCAAACATATTAAGCTCTATTTTCACATTGAGCAAGAGGGTGAAAGGAATAACCCATAGGATGACCCAACTATACTGAATTCTTGGCACTTCCATATCCTCATAATTACCAATAATATAGGGATCATTTCTAGTTTTCCAGTGTTTTTAATCTTGCTACCACATCAAGTGTAATCTCAGTTGATTGAAATTTCTTTAATTGTTTTGTCCTATTAGAAAATTAAATAAATTTATATAGCATATAGAAAAATAAATAAATTTAGATTAGAAATATATTAAGTAAATAAGAAAACTGAAAATAATTTCAAATTATTAATGAATAAAAACTTTTTTCTGCATATTAAATTAACATTTGTAAATAAGGAGAAAGAAACTTGTTACATAAGTATACTATCAATAAAATTATCCCTTTTATTTTTACTGTAGCTGCAAAGGATCGTATCTAGATGTAAATGTGAATTTTTCTACGTTTGTTATGGAGAGAACAGTATGTCACCCAGTAACTTAACAGTTGTACCTACTCCACCATCCGAAGATAATTCTTCACTCTGGGAAAATCAAACTCAGCCTGTCGATGCCTTTACATTAATGCACCATGATTTGGAAGTCTGTACAAATTCATTACAGGTACAGTAATCAAATATATTTACAACTTGACACTAATTTTTTTTATATGTTCTATTAGCCTATTTCACAATTAATATCCACAATTACTAATCTTAATAT
Source organism: Euschistus heros (assembly GCA_003667255.2). Taxonomy (NCBI): domain Eukaryota; kingdom Metazoa; phylum Arthropoda; class Insecta; order Hemiptera; family Pentatomidae; genus Euschistus; species Euschistus heros. The sequence continues at coordinate 1,495,275 of RCWM02000169.1, read as the reverse complement.
ATATAATTACGTGTAGCTTCCTTGGGGCAGGCTGACACCTAAACTACTGAACCGATTTTAATCAAATTTGCACACCGTGTGCAGTTTGATCTAACAAAAAAGATAGGATAGCTTATATATTAATTTATAGTCGCAATATTATTTGTATATTATCTGCAAGTAACAATTATCTGTTTGCTCCATATGATTCTACCATATGGCGGTATAAGGTTATACTATTATATAAAAGGACAAGCCATTTTTCGTTGGTGATCACTAACCGCCAAAAACTACTGAACCAATCTCTACCAAATTTTGACTACATCATCTTTATAGGTTTAGCAATAGTAAATTGTAATGATTTTCAACTAATTCTTTATTGAAAAATGAATAATAAGTAGATAACAGTGAAGTTCAAAAATGGCGGCAATTGCCATCTACATGAAAGGTTAAAAGGTACAGTGTTACATAGAGCTTGACATTGATAATAAAATTTACTTATTTTCAATTAAATTGTTATAAAAACAGCTATATGGAGTGAAATATACCAAATTTTAACATCATTTTCATGGTTCTAGGTTTAGCAACAATAAAAATTTAAATGTACAATGTTGAGTGTTAGAAACGGGTGTTTTGCCACACTATCACATACTTTTATGGTTAGAAATTAAAATCCAACCAGATCAAATTAATAACATTATTTCTGTCGAATGAAAATTATTACAAATCTAAATGCCGATCCTCAGCTGTTTAATATTGTGTGTAAAAATATGAATTCTGAACCTTTAGTTGTAAGCACTGATTATGCAGTTTCTTAATAGTCTCTGTCCATCTGGATTACCAACTCATATTAAAATTGAAAATTGGATGTCTAATTATGCTTTATATTATCTTCAAACACCTAATCAATCTAAATTTAACCAAGTTAATAATGACTGCTATGCGTGAAAATATCATCAAAAATATAATTTTCAATTGTTCACTTTAATACAAGATTTTTATCGATAAAATCAATTATTAGTTAAAATTATCTAAGATCTTCACTTATGAGAGAGGGGGAAGCCTCGACAGGGGATGATGAAGTTATATATAAAAGGACAAGCCATTTTCGTTCGTGATCACTAACAGCGAAAACTATAGAACTATTCTGTAACAAATATGACTTTATCATCTTTATAGTTCAAGGAAGGTTTAGCAATAATAAAATTTACATATTTTCTATTAAATTACTGTTTAAAAAGCGATAAATATGTGGTTTGCTGTAAAGCGAGCGCCATTCAAGAGAGGTTACAATGATCGGGTGTTAAATATAGCTAGAAATTGATAATAAAGTTACTTAATTCAATTAAATTGTTATCCAAACAACTATAAATATGTGGCAAGCGACAATAGCGTTTTAGTAAAACTAATGAACCTATCTGAACCAAATTTTAACTACATCATCTTCATAGTTCTTGAAAGATTTTCAATTAGAAAGTTTACTATAATAATAATTTATACTATTATATAAAAGGACAAGCCATTTTACGTTTGTGATCACTAACCACGAATACTACTGAACCAATCTGTACTAAATATGAACTAAATCGTCTTCATAGTTCCAAGAAGGTTTAGCAATATTAAAATCTACTGATTTTTAATTTATTTTTTATTAAAAAAAGAAAGTATGTGGTCAACAGTGAAATTTGAAAATTGACCGATAGATGGCGAGTGCCACTCTACGCGAGAGGTTAGAAAAGAGCTTGAAATCGATGATAAAATTTACTTATTAAACTATAAAGAAAATTATTAAAAAAGATTTAAATATGGTGTGTGAATGTGGATGTGGATCCCAGTGAAGCTTGAAAATCGACCAATTATGTATAGCGCCATTCCACAATAGAGTTAACAATGGTAAACTGAACCTATTTGTACCGATATCTAAATAAATAATTTTTATAATTCTAGGAAGGTTTTGCAATGGTTAAATTTACAATATCTAAAATTTAAATGTACAATGTTGAGAGGCAGGACCGAGGTTTGCCACACTGTCATATACTTTTATAGTTCGAAATCAACATCCAACCAGATCAAATCAATAAAGTTATTTCTGCCGAATACAAATTATTACTAAATGAAAATGTCGATCCTTTGCTTTTTTATATTGTGTGTAAAAATATGATCCACAGGCCTTCTGTCGTGTGTGTGATAATGCAGTTTATTTTTCGCAAGAGTTTCTTAATAGTCTTTATCCATCTTGATTACCAATTCATACATTAAAATTAAAAATTTTATGTCTAGTGGTGCTTTTACGCAGTCTTCAACCGCCTAATCAGTGCGATTATAACTAGATTAATAATTACTGCTATGCGTGAAAAAATCATTGAAGAAATAATGCTGAACCACATGCTAAAATACCAGAATCTTATCGATAAAAAAATAAAACATTAATTTTTAGTTGAAATTATCTTTACTAATGGAGTGCGGGCGAAGCCGCGACGGGGATGCTAGTATAAAATATAAATATTTCAACAGTATTGATAGAGTGCTTCAGACATGGGTGGAATAAGCCAAGATAACTGTGATATAATATTACAGGAAAAATAACATGATTAAGCAGGAATGTTTAGAGATGTCAGAGCGACTATACCAAGACTTAACTGCTACGTCAAGCGCCATTAACTTATGGCGCTAAGTTAACTGCTAAGTCTTTCAACCATTGTCCTTTCCCTGTGCTAAAAGTTTTTATTTAATAAATACTTTATCTGGGCACTGTTTTACACTTACCATGAATAACTTCACAATATTTTAGTGTTTTTCTATTAAAAAAACCAATGACGACACGAATTCGTCACATATTTTCAATAGATAAAATGGAGTGAATAATTTCTTTCAGTAACCTATTCACATTATTCAAACATTTTGGTTATAATACTTGCTTCTATATTTTGTTTTTAATAAATTTTCATAATTTTCTTCACTACATTTATGAGAGGAAAAATTATTGATTTTAACCTTTAAGAACATTTTAGAATGAATATAAGTAGTTTTTAATTAAAATAGTAATCAATAATATATGTCATATATAAGCAATAATAATTAATGTGAAACTGAGCTTTAAAAGAATCGTTTAAAAAAAAAAAAAAAAAAAAAAGAACAGAAAAAAGAAATAAAAAAAAAGAAAAACTGTAGAATTGAGCCGAGAAAAATGTAGAACAAATTTAATGCTTTATATGACGCTCTGGACTGGTTTTCTTGGTCGCTATAGCTGGTTTGAAATGAAAAGGGACATAATGACTACATGTTGATGCCTGCCCATGGAAAGGGACTTTGATGACACGTTGTCATCATTAGCAGTCAATGTGTTAAGCAGCTATGGAATAATTTAGCTGTTTTTACATCATTAATAATATTATCAAATTGTATAATGTATTCTTTTTAACTTTTTCGTTTTTTATAGTATTCAAATGAAAAGCATGCATGTAAAATTACATGTATGTAGTATATAATTATTTTTTTTTTTAGTATGCAATGTTGCTGGATATTGTTAATAACCTGTTGTTGTACGTGGAACAATCTAGAAGAGAAGCGTATGAAAGAGTTCAGAGAATGAGGTTTCAGTTGCAGCTGCAGTCAGTTGAAGATCAGAGGAGACCCATTCAGGAGGCTCAAACACGAGTAAGAGCACTATTGTCTAAAATAAAAGGTCTCGAGAAGGAAATGTACATTGTCCAAAGGGCATTAGGTGATGAGCCTAACTCACTTCTCCTTATCCAACAGATTGAAAGCTTGGAAAGACAGGTGAGACACCAGTTTACTAAGAAGTTATAAAAATGATAAATACATTGACAGATTAAAAATTCCACTCTATTGATTTTTTAAAATTTTCTCAGCTAAAAGCTTTATTGTTTTACCCATATACCAGGAAATACGAAAGATATCAGGAGTGTGAAAAATATTAATTGAATAAAACGAAGCAGTATTTAAAAGCAATTTCAAATTGACAATATTTTAGGGTAATAAGCTTTATATCCACCCCTTGTGTTCATTACGTTTTGCATTCGATGGTGTTTAGAGCTAATGTGATTTTGAATAAATTCTTGAGGGATATGCTATATCTAATGGAAAACTATAATGAATCATGTTAATTTAAAATGTATACTTTCCGAGCCAAGAAAATGAAAAAAATCATTTGGGTGGAATTTTCAGCCTGTTGGTATACACCTTGTTCATAACAAAACTTTTTAAACTAAAAATACATTTAAATATTTTTCAAAGGTGTTTGTCTGCAAAGAATCTCTGACTGTTCAAAGCGAGGAGTTAAATGCAATGCTATCCTGTTACAAAGAAACTCAATTAATGGGTCAGAAAAGTACAAATCATGCACGGAAAGGAGACTCCAGTGTGAGTGTTGTCCGTGCGTCAGAGATCTGTTTTAAACATGCACAGTGGAGGTTGACTGAAGCAGATGGTCAACTTGGCATTGCAGATTTGGTTCTGAGTAATTTTCTGTAAGTTTATAAGTTATATAAGCATATGTTTTTTACTTAATTTAACCTTTTTGGTAATATTTTTATCCTTTATTTAGTTGAACATAATTTAAATTTTAATGATTGAAATTTTTAGTTATACAAAGCATTCTAAGAGTGATGATTCAGTTGAACATTTATTGGAACTTGGTTATGTGCGTATGACTAATTTGCTGCCGAATCAAATTTATAAGGAAGTTCTTCAACCTACTGAAATTCACAACAATATGCCTGTTGATAGGAAGGTATTAATCATAATTATTGAAGCTTTATTAATGAGAACAATTGGCTGTATTAATTTAATGAGCAAATATGATATTCAGAAATAGGAAATATTAAAAAAAAAATAATATAGCATTTTAGTAGGTAGGTAGCTTTTATTTTGTTCCATTGTCACCCTAATCAACTAAACATTAATACCTCCTCAGAATTTTACAATAAATAGCAGAGATCATATTAAAAAATAAATATACAGATGGTCCACATTTTAAATTGTTTCAGAGTTACATCTTTAAGAAATATGTACTAGGGTCCATTTTACATACAAGCTAATTTGATTTTATGATGCTTACAAGAAGTATAAAAAAAAAAAATTATAATAAAAAAACTTGATAAGATTCCATTGAATAATTAATTAATTTAATAATTGAATAATAATTAATTTAATTGAAAATTAAAGCTATTAACTTAAATTTAAAAAAAAAATTCGAAAAAGAGATTAGCGGAATGAATACAAAGTATCTGGTTAGCAAGGACTCAGCTTGAGTCATTTTGCAAGTTGTGAAACCTGACATAATTAGGGGGACTACCTTTAGTTAAAAAAAAAAAGTGTAAATTTTTTTTTTTTTTAAACAACTTTTTAATTCTTATTTGTATAAACATTTTAAGTTGAATATAAATTTTTAGTACTCTTCAGTTTATTAAGTTTGTTATTTGATGTATATTGATAAAAAGTCTAGAATGAATTTCTGGTAGGTATTTTCCTATTTTATTTTTTCCCTACTGAATAACACTTCATTCTTGAATCATAATGATAATATTGGATGTTTATTCTTTCTAACAACTCATTTTATTGAAGAGAGTAGAGATGTGTATTAAATGACTCTTAGCTCATCAATTGAATTGTTTCAACAGAATTAGTGGAGGGTGATAAATTTGAGCCTCTGTGTATATATATATTTATTTTTTTCCCCATCACTAAAATAATTCAAATGTATTAACATAAGAATATAACAATTATAATTGGCTTTTAAATCAAAAGAAAATTCCTTTTAGTTAATGTGTGAGATGCTGGTGATTGAGTAAATTTGTATGATTGCTTTTTAATTATTGTATATATATATATATATATATATATATATATATATATATATATATATTATATTATTTATTATATTCAACATTTTTCTAATGTAAGTAATTCTATCATTTTGTTTTATGAAGAGAGCTTTGCGAGTATTTTGTCGAGAAAAAGCCCCTGTTGGAGGAATATCTGTAAAAGAACATTTTGAAATTAATCTTGTGCCCTTGACCATTGGTATGGAGATCATTTCATTATTACTATTATTGAGTTTTTCTTTTAAAACATTCCTAATTTGATTAATGTTTTTTTCTAATGGTTCAAAGGTTTAACTAAGAAGTTTTTCAACAAGATGCTCAAGTTCTGTTTTCCTGAAAGGGACACAGAAGAAGGAGAGCCAGACGATAATAGTAGTGTGGATGGTGGAAAGAAGGGAAAGGTTCATCATAAAGGGAAAGAGGCCAGTTTTTACGTACCTATTGAAAGAAAAGATGATGTAGAAAAAATGAAAGTAAGTAATTTATTTGTATTATCTACTATATATTTATCAAATACCACTCACTCATTTAACACGAAATCACGAAGGAATTTAAAAATATCGGCCTGGATCGCGGCTAATTCACGAAAAATCTGATTATAATTTTTATTGGGTGAATAACAATAAACTAATTGTCATATGGTATTTGAAGATAAGCTAAGTTAAAAAATAGGTTAGATGTTTACGTCGCACACTTTGACCACAAATTAAGTTCCTTATAGTTGTAAAAAAACAAAAATACGATCGATGTCAAAACCTTATAATATGGTACTTTCTGTCAACTAATGGTGGTTGCAGAGGTGGACCCTTACAAGTTTGAGTTGTTTCGTGACGAGAAGCTATTAAAAGGCTGAGGTTAAAAGACTTATGTTCTTTGGTGATGACATGTAAGGCCAGCTCGATGTGCATATTCCTTACGAGCAACCCACCAACATTGCCTCACCGTAGCTTCGTCCGCAACTACTCTTCCTTCAGTTTTTCGGTCACAAGATCATCGGCTTTTCTCAACCAGCCCCAAGTTGTACCTAGCATTTCTGAATTTCATTCCTTGAACCTAGAATATACCTTTTTCTCAGTTCAGATAAATCTATTGCAACGTTGAAGAAAACCCACCAATCTAAAAGTACCAACGTAGGAAATGATTCACAGATTCAGTTCGCAACAAACAACTAAGGAACTCGGCTGCGAAATATATTCAAGCACATGTAGAGGTCAACAGGGAAGCTGTTAAGAAATACATGACAAATCATCCTGAAATTAGCAGAAAAGTGGTTAACAAACATAAAGAAAGCCAACCCGAAGTTAAAGTATATGCTGTATACACATATTCTGAGAATCACCGAACTGTACTTAGAGAGACTGTATAGAAGTATAAGAAAACCCATCCTGAAATCCAAAGAAAGTCTTAAAAAAAAATAATCATCATGTTAAACGTGTAGCTGTAACAAAACACGATGAAAGATGTTCAATGGAAATGTTACAGCCAGTATGACCCAAAAACTGAATATGCAAAAGACAAAACCGTTGATATTGGATTACGGTCTACTTGAAACTGGTGTAATGCTGTAAAATGGAAGGACGAGAGCTTTGCCATGTGCTGCAGTAACGGGAAAGTCCAACTTCCTCCCTTGCAAGAATATTCTGAGCACTTGCACAGCCTTCTTACTTACGAACATCCTGAGGCTGAGCATTTTCTAATTAATATTTGGAAATAGAACGGTTGTTTCCAAATGATGTCATTTGGAGCAAAAGAGATAAAAGAGGGAGATATAATGCTTATATTTTAGGTGCGAGGACCGGTATATATCACAGAATAGGGAGTTTGATGCCTGGAACACAACAGCACCCATCTTTTATCCAGGTAGATTTTATTGGTGATGAAAACCATGAAAGAGGCATTCGCTGTGGTCACTTTCAAAACGTCAAGCCTGCATTTGTAGGCCGACTCCAGAAAATTCTTCATGAACTAACGAGTATATCAAGGACTTCAGAGCTGCTGTTGAGTCTGCTCCCAAAGATCTACAAGATTTCCAGGTAGTTATCAGTGCTGACAAAAAACCTTCAAATGCTCTCTGAGGACGTTTCAATACTCCTACCGCTAACGAAGTTGCTGTCTTGATTGTTGGCCAGGTGTTCGAAAAGCGAGACATTGTTCCCCACAGCAGGGACAAAAAACTGATAAGAATCACTGAGTTCTATCGAGCCTATGATTCTCTTCAGTATCGTCTCATGTTCTACCATAGAGAAGATGGGTACAGTATTAACATCCCTTAGTGGGACCAAAGCACCAATACACCACTTTTACTAATTTAAGTTGTCCTTAATCCTAATGATAATAAACTGTAGCGGAGCAGGGTACTTTCAGCTAATTAACAAATATTAGTACTATTACTAACAAAGAATATATTGATAATTACTGGTTCATCCAGTACTGACATGTTACTCAAAACCTGGGCTTTAAAAAAACTGAAATCATTGTCTGATGGTGCTATGGTGTAGAACCCTGGCCTCCTCCACAATCCTGCTCTTCTCAGAACTGTCCTCAGCCACCCTGCTCCATCCTCTTAAACCCAGAGACTAAAGATCATCTTCCATATCAGTGAGTAAACGAATTTGAGGCCTACCTCTCCTCTTTCTCCTGAGTGTCTCTCAAACATCATTTTAGGGAGATTCCATCCTTTGTAAATGCCCTAGCCATCTTATTTGGTCCCTCATTATATTGGCTACTATATCTGGGGCTGCATATAGGTTCTTAAGCTCTTTATTAGTTTGTTTGTTTGTTTGGGCTTATATGCATAAAACCCTAAGGTCATCAATGCCTGCGTAATTTTGATTAATTCTATTTAAAATTTGGTCCTGAATGGGTGCTGTGGATAGAGGCGCGCCCCAAGGAGAGACGAATCGCACCCGCCGAGAAGGAAGACTCTTTATTAGTTTTCATCTGCCAAAGATTCCATCTTACTTTGGTTGTGGGCTATATAGAAGGAAACTGAGATGGTCTTCTAAACTTATGAAAGAAAAATCCTGTTGTGTTTTCGGAGAAATGATGCAGGAAATACTAATTAGATGAAGCTGTACATGCACTGCTGGGAAACCAGATATTGCTGAATTTAAGCGATGGCAGATGTAAGGGGGCGGGAATCAGGTGAGGATGAAGGATGCTATCCAAAAAATATCCTCTAATTGTGTATTAATTTCATTAAATGAAATTTGAAAAGGAAGATCTATGCTGAATAACAGGAATGTTTGCTTTGTACTAATAATATTACAAATGATAGATGTTGAATCAGGAGGTCTTGACTCTGAAATGAGTTGTTGATTCATCTTATCTCAAATGTATCACAGTTGTATCTTCCTAGAGATATGGTAGGATGAGGTTTAAACATACTATTGAAGTTATGCTGCTGGGAAAGATATAATCTTTGCAATAAACCATGACTCAAATATTCTTTTGATTTTGGTAGTATTTAGAAAAAATATGTTTCTGTTATAACATAGAAAAATTATCCAACCAAAAACTATTTTATCAATTTTTACCAGACATAGTAAAGGAGTACATCTTCCCAGAAACTGAAGGATTTTCAGCTATGTGATAACAACTGCCATTAAGGCATCATTGACTTAGACTGGTTGCATAAAAAAGGCAGTGGGGTCATTATATGATGCATATATATATATATATATATATATATATATATATATATATATATATATATATATATATATATATATATATATATATATATATGACCTATAGATGAGTCAATATAATCATTTCAAACTATCCAACATAAGTGAATAAGGAGTACATCAAGTTCAGAATATAGGTCTGCTATATAACTCATATGGGTCTGCCTGTACTTAAAATGTAATCTAGAGCCGATCACCTTGAGTTGCATTACTAAGTTATACCTATAATTACTAACCACATTATTATAATTATTACTTAAAACAAGCCTGAATTTAACAATAGAAAAAGAAAGAAAATAATGTATGAAGATTAAGATGTGGTTCTTCATCATGCATAGTGGTATAGGAAAAAAGAAGGTTCTTTGAATTAACTAAAGAGAGCTAAAACAGTAGTATAATTTACAGGGAAGTTTTCTTCTAATTTTTCACTGAAGTAACAGAATGACAATAGAAGAAACTTAGGATCTCTTTGGGAAATGTACCAACCAATCTATATTTTAGGGAAAATGGAGCAGGCAGTATTTTTGGAAACTTTACTAATATAAAATCGTTTTCTAAAATATATTGATATAAATTATTATTTATAAAAGTTATATTAACAAAAAAATTATTTAGTTGGTTGAATGTAGGTCTTCAGTGTGTTGATATTATATCATGTATGAAACAAGTAAATAAATATAATAACTAATGTAATTATTTAAATGTGAGAATTTTTTTAATAAGGATTTGATTAATGTTTATTTTTTTGGTTACATTTCTCTGATTTTCACAGGAACGGGCCGAGAAAAACAAGTTATTCATTTATATTAAAATTCCTGAAGTTCCAGTTAAAGTTAGCTATAAAGGAAACAAGGAAAAGAACATTGAAGACATTAGGGACTTTAGTCTTGTTATTCCAACTCTTGAGTATCATAACGTAACTTGGACCTGGTTGGATCTGTTACTGGCTATGAAAAGTGATTCTAGGAGAGTTATTTTGTCTCAGGTAATTATTTTAACAGTACGTTTATTGTTAATATGAAATAATCTTTTGATATTTTATATCTGAGCTTCTTTGCTACTTTATTCTGAAGGTAGTTGTGGGATGATGGAAAAAAAAAATAGATCTAGATGGTATTGATGTGCAAAAATGTGTGATCTGCATTTTATTTTTTAAGATTTTCATGCAATTTTATCTTTAAAAATAATAATAATAAGTTTTTGTTATGATTGTGATTTTTGGAGTTCATCATTACCTTAGTTCTCTCAACTGCTTATGTTGTGTGATTAAGAAGTCTAGAGCCTTTTCCACCCTTGCTGGTCCTCCAACAGCTGACTTATCATGTTTTTTAATTTTTCATTCTTCTTCTTTGTGTTAGAATTTTTTTATCACTAACAGTTGAGAGATGACTTATGATGAATGAACTCCCAGAATTTTGTTAAATAAATCATAGTTCAACAATTTAGAAATATATAAATTTATTAATGACAATTTCTTTTAGGCAATTAAACAGAAACTGCAAATTAACAAATTCAGGACGGGTTCTGATGAAGGTCCTTCTCCCCAGGAAGAAGACAAAGCAAGAATTCTGTTTGGCAATCGCCATATGGTAATAATTTAGATATGTACTATTTTATTTTCACGGAGAAAGTTCATTGAGTTTCATAGAAATTGAGAATAGTAAATAACATGAAGATAAAACACTCATCCTATTCCTATAGAACTTTATAGGATATAATAATTAGATCTATAGTCAATATCTGGGCAGTAGTTAGTTCAACTAAATCCACAGATTGGATGAAAAATAGTTGTTTTATTGAGATAGACATGTATAGTTATCAACAAGATATTTTGTGTGAATGTTTGCATATCATGATGTGGCAGTCTAGTTAAAATCAAATTATTATTACAGATATCAATAATGTAAAATGCATTATTTGTATATTTTAAATAATATTTTGCTGGAAACTTAATAAAATGTGATTTATAGATTGCTCAAATAGAGGAAATTAAAAAATTTCAAGAAGTCTATGACCCGATCTTACCGTTTTATCCTATCCGTTCATTGCTACAACTCCATGTCGATTCTTGGCCTCCTGTGCCAGCCTCCACTCATTGTTCTAATCCTGTGCTGCTGCTATACAGTTTCTTGTTCCATGTATAACCTCATTCATTATTTTCTTTGGCAGATCACTCTCAGCTATCCAAGCAACATGTCCAGCATATTTCAGTCCACTGAGCTTCACTGGATGATGATTTTTTAAATAATTTTTTGACCTCCTTGTTTGTTCAGTGTCTCCTTACCTGGTTCACTTCATAGTTCCGAAGGTTTTATGCCAAATCTTCCTTTAAAAGATCATCTAATTATACTCACTAAACATACCAATGTTCCTAAAAGAGTTTAGATGTTAGGATGATCTCCACGTTCTCCTGGTATTAATCTAACAAGGAATATCCATTCCTCCTGTAATTTAGATTGGCCTTTATTCTTTGAAATAATATTACCAATTAACCTGTCAAAGTCCATGAAGAGTATATGTAGATGTGCTGAGAACATTATGAAATCTTGGTTGGACAATGTACTTCTGGCAAGTATTGTACAGCCACCAACTTGTTAAAGAATATTTTTTAATTATTATGACTTTATATTCATCAGCTAAACATCTAGAACTAGTAAATTTCTTGTTTTTTGTCATTTAGAACCAAATGAACTAGAATTAATTCTTTAATTATCCTTTATTCCAAAAAAAAAAAAAAAAAAAAAAAAAAAAAAATTAAATTACTTTTCTTCAATTTAGTTAATTCTTATAACAATAACACTCTATTTAATTATTACATGTTGTTATTTAATTTAATTTAAGTTCACACTTTAATCTTTTTTTTTTTGTTTCAGTAAAATTTAACTGTCTTACAGTTTTTCAAGAGATCTAACCAATAATTTATAAGTGAAGAATTAATATATTTTATTTTATGTTTTCAGAAGATGACAGTTTTATATACAACTTTAAAAAAATGTTTATTTGTTTAAAAAATATAATTAAGACTCATTAAAAACATATATACATATTTATTTAGTTTATATTAATAAAAATCATTATGCTCTATTTTTTTTATTTACAGTTATCTATTTTTAAGTTAATTGATATCATAAAATAGATATTTTAGTTTTCTTAAGGGAACTCCAGTGATTCAACACCCAAATAATCCTTTAAAATTAATAGTATTCAGTAGATGAGACCTGCTTCAAGTGTTCTTAATGACTATTTGTACATCACTGAATATTCAGAAATGTATTACTTTTCATTTGAATATAACACTTTTTTTTTTTTAATAAATAATTATCACACTCCATTATTTAAGCAAGTTGTACAACATTGTCTTCTGCTGTTAATCTGTTTTTATACCTTCATTCTTGGTTCAAACCCTTACTAATGTTTTCTCAGATGTCTTTCTCATTTTTTTTCCTGTCTGCAATTGAAAACTCATTTATCATTGTTTTCCATCTATCCTCATAATCTTTTAAATAAAACGTACAAATTATTTTCTAATATATGATTTTCTTTTTCAAGCCTGGAGAAAATAAAAGTCTGAAGCGAGGAATATTCAAGTTTCAGAAGTAGAGAATGTGATGCTTGTGCATTTAGTGTATGTATATAATAGTCATGCAGTGTATAAATAATTCACATAAATGCATTGCTTTGTTAATCCTTGAAATACAATTGTATAAGTTATTTATTCTGTAAAAAATAATTTTTATTTTCAGTATTCAACATTATTGTAAATAAACAGTATATGATGTGCCTCCATATAAGTGATTGCTATTTTACGTTTTATTATATTTTTGTTTAATAGATGTAAGAATAATTTAATTTATAAAATGTAATGTAAATATAAATTATTTGTGATTTTTTAAAACATAAATATTTTGTGTAATTAATGCGATTTTTAGAAAGTGTAAATATGTAAAATAATTTAAGGTCTTGTTTATGTTAAAAATGATTGCACATTATTTGGTCCATTTATAAAACAATATTTTGATTATACATGATTCCTAATTAATTTACCAATATGAGAAAATATTACATTGAATAAATATGTATATAAATACTGCACTCAATAAACATCCCAGAATTCTGTTACTTTATGTCCTTTGAATTTCTTTTTCGTTCTCAATCCTGTGACTAACGTATTGCTTTCAGGGAAAGCTGTTTGACCATTAAACATTGTATCTTCCTCTGAAAAAAAGAGAAAATTACATTATGATTACATTACTTCTTTTTCAAGTAATTAGCTAACTATTAAAGACCCACCAGGTAAAAATCGCACAGGTTCAAACTGAATATGTAGGTTTGGTGGTAAATCATCCTTTTTCATTTTATCAAGAGGTAGTGTGCTATCGACAGGTGTCTGGTAAAATTCTAGCAAATCACCTAAGATATATACAAAGATTATCCAGTTAAAATATAAATAATGGGGAGAGTTTTAGTACCTACTACATAGCAATCCACAATTCTATGAAAGTAGTACTAATATAAGACTCGCTAATGGTACTAATACTCATCCCACTCTTAATGTGTTTATAAGTGCAGTTTTTCAAGTGATAACAGAAGTAAATATTTTATGTTACCACAAGATTAAATATACAATAACCATTACCATAAGTCCTGATTGTATGCAGTATAGAATTAGGAATCCCATGATTAAATTCATTGAAACAAGTAGCAAACAAACTATATCTCAAAGATGGATTGAGGATAGGCTCAGCTATATCAACTTGTCTGCCCAATACATTCCTGAAAATGTCCTCTAAACGATTATTTAAATCTGCTGGAGGCTGATAGCTTTTCTGACACCTCAAGAACCTAATGATGAATCATGATGGTCAAAAAAACAATTAAGTATGAAAATAGTATCAACACTTTAATATAACCTACCCTTTCGATGCTAAAGAATCTTCTGTAGATTGTAATGAGCGACAAGCAGGTACTTCAACCTTTCTGAGCTTTTGTTTTAACTTTTTGGCATAATTTCGATATGGTATCTAAAATAAAATCATTGTAAACAAACAACAAATGTTCACTGATAAAACTCCTGATTGAACACTTTGGAGAAATGTGTAAAATGAAACTACTATCATAGTATAATAACAAAAATACCATTTATAAAAAGCAGAAAACTTACGATAGATGTTTTCCTAAATAATGAATTAAAATCATTTAAATTATTTTTTGACAGCCCATGCTTTATGAGTGCAGCCATGATAGTATTGCTTAATACCACGTGATCAATATTGACCAATAGAATGCGCCGAAGCGCTGCGCTTGTTGTCCTATCTATCCGCCATTTTCCAGTCGCCATTGAAGGAGAAAACCCTTCTCAATGGGTCTACAGTAACGTTTTGGATTTTGTGGATTTAAGTAGTTAATTGGGTGTATAGTGGCTATATAGTTTTAACTTAAGATGGATAAAGCATGACCAACCCGAATAACCAAACCAACGGGGCTAGTTTGGAGGATTGCCACACTAATTTCTTTGCACTGGTAAGCTTACTTGTCTTCGTCTAGCCTAGTTTTACATTACTAACTTTTAAATCTCGTACAGTTTTTATGAATTCGATAGTGCAATGTGTTTTCCTCATACTGCAGTTATTTGGAGAGATGTTCTCAGTTTCTTTTGGGATGTTTAACATTTTGTTAAAACGTAATCTGTTGTCTCAGAGCGTTGTGTCACGCTGTAGGTATTTAACTGTTGATGACAGTGTTTTTTGGAATTATTTGAATCCATTTATCCGTAATGTAGGTTGCTGTGTATTTTTTAATCAGTTCAATTCGTTAGTGTTTAGTAACTTTAGTGGTTTTTGAAGGTGTCAGAATCTAGCCTTGAACACAAATGTTTCTTAAGTTTAATACTGAACTTTTTTTCTAAAGAAATGTTTTATTAATGTCCCTGTAATTCCATTTATTTTCTGGCAATGCCATTTGTTGTCCACTCTTTACAATTTTTTTTTATCATTAAGTCTATTTTTTATTTGTAAAAATCATCATTATAAGTTAATACCTGTTATAATCATCTTTAATTTTAGATTAGATATTGAGTTGAGTTGATTAGGTATTGGTAAACAATATGTTTACTGTGAGTCCATATTTTAGAATCAAGCAATTATTTTAGAATAGTAATTATTTTTTACTATTTTACTTAGTTTAGTCTCATTAATGATGACTTTTACTTATTCGTCTTTTAGATTGGTTCAAATAATCCAGGCTACATTTTTCTTAATCATTGTTTTGGTTCCTCACATATTAGTTCTCACATATTAATTCCACTCTTTTGGCACGTGAATTGAGATTTATGTTGATTTGAATTCCATTCATTAGAACCTATCAATTTATTTTTAATATTGTTTGGTGAGAAATTTCCCTTTGCAGTGTAAGATAACTAGAAAAGTAGGTCTACATATTGAGACTGGTGTGTGCTGCTCTCCTGTGGCCATAAGATCCAGGGCTTAATTTTGTGTTCTTGGAGCTTTATTAGTATATTTCAAATCTTAATTACTCTTTGTCCAGGTAATTAAATTGCATATACCTACTGGCCCATTTGTTAGATTATAGCTATTTAGAAATAACCCTTTTGCTTCCCAACCCTTATGAAACAGGTCATTGACTTAGTATAACACAATTGAAACTCTTTCAGGTGCCCTGAAGAATTACATTGTCAGATCACTTTTAAAGCCGCATTTTATGTATAACTGTTGAATTACATAAAATAATGTTTAGGTTTATCATCTTTTTAATATATGTTTTATATATATTTTTTTAGGAGTTTGTTTTTATTTAATGCATTCCTTACATTCTCTTTCTTCCCAATTAATATTAAATATCACAACTGAGTGTGGTACTTTATGTTTTAATTTTAATTGTACTTTATGTTTTAATTGTATCAATTAGGGATACAATTTTTTTTTGTTATTGTGATAACTTTTTTTTTATTAGTCTATTTTCTCATATTAGCTACTTCAACATTCTTATTGTTGAGTTACATATATTCTTTAACAATTTGGAGTCTACTTTGTTGTTAAATTAGATGTTTTGTTTATTTATCTTCGGTATGTCTGTTAAGCACTGTTTTAGATATTCATTTATTGTACCGAACTAGCAATTTTTTTTGTATTGCGTTGTGATAATACTTACCTATTCATTTTTTTTCTCTTTTGATAAAATATATTTTAATTCAGTTTTATAACATTTTTATTTGTTATTGTCGTATTAATAACAAAGCATATAGTTTCATGATATTTATTGATAGATTGATAATCTTTAATTATATAAATTGATAATTAATAATATATTGTATGAGGTTCACTTTTTTTATGTTTTTATTTTTACTAAAATATTATATCTTATATGGTATAAGTTTCAGTTTTCAATTTATTCCTTTTTAACTTATTTCATAAATACATAGTTATACGTTTATATTATGTAATAAGTCAATTCTATTTTGTAATGCTGCATCATTTTCTTAGCCTGGATAATTTCCAATTCTTTTAATGATGAGAAAAAGAAAAATGATTTAGATATTCATATTAAAGTAGGAAGTCTCTGATGAGAGAATTATGGATTTGAAACCACTTATCAATGGTTCATGTGGATTTACTTTAAGTTGTTCTATATATTTTATAAGTTATGTCAGTTAACTTGAAAAGATAATATAATGTACTAGTTTTATTTCCTTTTTATCCTGCCTAGGCACTGTTTCATAAGCTGATATAGATGTTACTTGGTTAAATACATGGAACCATCTTTATATTATTAATCTGTGTGCTCTCTCTTTGTTTACCTTTTGTTATACTTCCTTTCCTAATTGGCTGATTTCTGGTTACTTTTTCCATTGGTGGTTTCCCTTTCATTCTTTTCAACTTGCAAAATATTTAATTTTTTTCATCTTAAATAATATTATTATCTACATTTATCTTATTAGTCGGTAGGAGTTGACATTTTTTTAGTGAATGTAAAGATCATTGTCAATAATAGAACATGATATTTGTTGCATTGTCATTAAAATCTGCCACTGAATCAGAGCCGCATAAAGTAGTTTGAAACATTCAGCTTTGTCCAGTGTAGTAGTTATCTTTCACAAGTTTTTGACGGTTACGTATGCATCTTCTCCATATCGTCCCTATCATATTGGTTTTTCCCATTGCATGCTAATTATGTTGTATACAAGCTAATAATTAGTTCTGAGTGTTATCATAAGCACTTCGATCATAAAATAGTTATTGATAAATTATGGATTTTGTGTGAAGTTGATAAAATATTATATTCTTACAAACTAAATTATTTTTATAATCTATGTATGTTCTTTGTTTACATTATAAGTTTTGCCTTACAAAACTGTTATCATGCAATTTATTTTTTATTTTTTGCAGACCGACTTATGTGGGATCAAGTGGCGTAAAGTGGTATGGGTTGGTGGAGGTTTAGGAGAATGGGGCGAGCCTGGAACTCCCCCTTCGGATCCCCTCGAGGACCCTGTCCTTTCCTCATACGTAAAGTGTATTTCGGCAGACATGCTATGTGTCTGGCGACGGGTCGTGGCTCCCACCTCTCGATCACCTGGAGATATGTTCGACCAACTCGGACTTACTGGACCACCACCTCCGCCTCCACAAATGTCCCACCATCCTCCCCTATCACTAGCTGCTGCTAAAGAACTTTGGATATTTTGGTATGGTGAAGAACCTGACTTATCTTCTCTTGTCGCACCAGAACTTCTATCAGCTGGTGAGTTCTTAGCTTTATTTATATTTTTTTTAAATTTTACTACTTCTAGTAATCTTTATTAGAACTTTAAATTCTCCATTTGTACGATTAATAATTTTGTCGGTGCAAACCTCCAATAATAGGAGACAGCACTGAAAGAAGAAGATAATTCAAAACTGTAATGATCTAGAAATTTAAATATTTTAGTGAAATCATTTATTTTAATTTTAGAAATTAATTTGTTCAACAACACAACAGATTTATTACTAAATTGATCCAAGATATTGATTCATATCAGTTCTGTTGAATTAATGACCTTCATAATTTAAGTTTCAAGAAAACTGTAAACTAAACAAAATTGTCATGTTTTTTATAATTTGATACCATTTTGATCTAATTGTGCGATAGATTCTTTAGTATTACCTTTATAATACAGTTGTTATAAATTAAAGTAGTGAATTGTTTAAATGGTTATATTTTTTGTTTTTATTTATATTCATATTGAAACAAATTATAAATGTAGAATATCGCTGTTTCAATAATTTAAACATGCATCCATTTCTGTATTTTTGTAATGTTTCACTTTAGAGTTTTAAGTAATTTATTTATTATTTTTATTTAGAAAATTACAGTGGTGTACCCTTTTTTTTATTACTTTAATAGTAAAAATCATTTCTTTAAAAAAAATTTTATTCACTTAATCTGTTAAATGTTGTTCCTCTCCATTATAATTGGTTATTACAAGTTGTGAAAAATGAGGAAGAAATCAATTATTTTTGTAACAATATTATTTTCCATGGGTGAGGTTTATTTTTTTATTCATATTTTTGAAAAAGTGTTCTGTTTAGTTCAAAGGGTTAAGTAGTAAGAAGGGTTGGCGGATACAATGTAGATGTATAACCTTTATGCCTGCCCCCTATTGGAGAGGGTTGGTGGGTACCCACTGTGGTAGGGCGGGAAGCGATCGTAAACCGTATTGGGTTAATATCCTAACTCTGTTAGCCCCTTATTTAGTACATCTATACCTTTTACATTGTTAACTTTTTTTTAAAGTGAATTCTTTCGCTTATACTTAATATTTTCAAATTGTGAATTACTTTCTGAATTTTGCGGTTTTAAATACTTAAACTTTTCGTTCATTTGGATTTATCAGTTCTATTAATCTATTCCTTATATTTTCTTATTACAATATTTAATTTAATAATGCGAAATTCATTTAAAGTGATATATTTGTTATATGTTATAACCCGTTACAATTTGAGGGAGATAGTGAACTGTGGTCAATTCAACAAGTAGAATTGGATTTTTGAAATAAAATTATGGGATTAACACTGGTGCTTAATAACATACAGACAGGCGAATATTCTCTCAATTAAGAAAGAATTCCGGCGAGCGCTATTGAAGATTGTGCGTGTATTAAGGCAGCGTTGCCGTGGCGGGAGGCAACACTGTCTCCTCCTTCAGCCAGTGTCGTCCCCTACTTGTTTTTTTTTATTTATTTTTTTTTTAATTTAATTTTTTGTTTATTTAGAGTGAGGGTAGCAGGGCTAACGTTTGTAATGTTTAGCGGTATATTTTTTCCCATCATCCATAAGTTTTATCGATAATGACACAACTTGTTGCAGGAAAAAATATCAAACTGCTGCAAATAAACTGTTTTGTGTTGCAAAATATTATATAGTATTTTTTATGGAATATATAATCTCATTTAATTTTTTTTTTTACCTCTTACATTCCGTTAAACAAATAAAATTCACCATTTGTTGTATTTTCTTGATTCATCCTCACTTATTTCATTATTTTATAACATATTTTTTGGTGTTTATTCATTGTTACAGTCAACAGACTGTTATAACATTTTATTTAAGTGCACATACCTTATTTTGTGTTGCTTTCCAAATATGCCATACATAATTTACTTATTGTTTCTGTGTACATCACGTAAATTTTTTAAGAGAAAGGTAATTTTTAATTAATTTAAATATCCCTCTTATTCGTCCATATAATATTACTTTTCAATCTACTAAAAATAAAAAATAAAAAAAAATTCACTTTTATGATTCTAAGGCATGGATTCCTGATTTTTCCTGTAAGGAATTTAGGAGGGACTTTTAGAGATCTCTGTTTTATCTAATGCAGTTATTACGCAAATATTATTAAAACTAAAAGCTCTTTTTTTTTATAAATCTTAGTATACTACCGTTGTTTTTTTATTTTAGTTTTGTTACCTACAGTGATATTTTTTTGTCATGTAACTGTATACATGGAATGGATTATATTGTTGCGTTTTCATGGAGCATAAAGGTGTGAATGACCTCAAGACGTTTCCTTGTTAAATAAGAAGGAACTTTCGTTATATGCTCTTTATCATACTTATATCTATGTATTCAGTTGTTATTTAGTGTGTTTTTTTTTTTTTTTTTTTTTTTTCCTTTTCCAAAACTGAAAAAATGATTTGTGTTAAACTATATTAAACAGATTATTTAATAAGATTAATTCCTATATTCTTGTAACTGATATGTTGTGAAATGCTTATTTGTTTCTGCCTAGATAGATGCTAAATATTTCCCTCTCCGATTCTTAACAGACCTTGTCTGTTTACTTTATCCTCCTATCGCTTCTATTATAATTGTAAATTTTTTTGTAGATTTCAAATTCATACCGTATAAGTCCAGTCGTAGGAACCTGTATTTGCGACGTTTTCAGACTAGGAATATTATTAGCCCATTATTTGAATGTCTTAGTTTTTCAGTGTTTGTGAAAATGTAACATTATTAAATCATTGATGTGCCACAACTATCCATGTCGAGATTAGTGTTCAATATTTGCTGAGGTTGTATGTACTGTTTCTTGGCCAAAGATTGTGCAAGAATGAGATTTGGCCAAAATTATACTTAAACGCCAAATTTTTTCTCAATTAAGAATGGCTAATTTGGTTAGGCTGGTGTGCCTTAGGAATGTAACATAATCACGTTTGTTTCTTTCTAAAAATATATGTTTACCATTTTTTTTTTTCCGAATTTAATGACCAATAATGGTCTATGCACACAACATTTTATGGTTTTGATCACAATCCATTGTATAGGTTGAATTATGGTAATATTAATTTATGTCGAATTAATTATAAATAAAATAAGAATGTTAGGCCATCCTTAACACTTATAAGCTCAGCACAGTAGTTTCGAAATAATTTTTTTTTTTTTTTTAACAGCTTACAGCCCTTTTATTATCTTCATATTTTAAAAATTCGCTTCGATTTTGCAAATCGGTGAATAAAAAAATAAATATGTTTAAATCATTTATGTTTTCTGATAAACGTTTTATAAAGAAATAGTCGACCATTATTCCCAGTTTAAATTATGTTTTCGAGGATTAGAATCGGTAAATGATGTAACTAACCGTGTTGGTTGGGTATCGACATGACCTCCGGCTCGCCCACCGTGGGATTGATCCTTCCCCTACCTTAAGGGATCTGCTTTGGGTCGGACGTAAACTCTTACCCTTATATTTGTATATTTATATACATTATAAGCTTATACATTGTGTACGTGTTTCTTTTTTTCTATATTATTGATACATTATATTTCAAATTTACCTAAAATTGAATTACAGCTCTTTACTCGTTATGAAATTTGTGTTTTACATTTTTTTTTCTTAATTTTAAATATCTCAATTGTAAAAACAAAAAAAATATTTCAATTTAATGTTTACACGGAAATGTGTTTTATTCCGTGTGTTTATAATCACTATCGAACAACCACTAATAATTCAGACCAATATCTCTACCGCGTGTTTTGATAATCATAACTATCAGCTTACATTTAGGAAGGACCATTACAATTGTTATCAAGTATCTAGTGGTGGTTAATTTTAACTTGCTTGAGAATCAGTTATAGTTACGTTGTTGCAATAAATTATATATATAATTTAATTTAGTTTTATAAAATTCAAGTAAAACAAACATTAAATAAAAATTATATGTATAAAAGTAATTCATTTTTTTTTTTAAGATCTTGCCTTTGTAAAACGATCCTTGATTAAACCATAAATAATTTAAATCTATACACATTTTTTGTATTGGTATGTTTCACATGTAAAAAAGATAGATTGTTTTAAAGAAAAATTATCGTTTTTCGTTATTTCATAGATACTTGGCAATTTATATACGTTACCTATTTAATAAAGAAAGAAGATGGAATAGTAATGATAAATAAAGTTTGGAGGTTATGAACAATTACCATGAAACACCGTATATAGCTGACATATTTTTTCAAAAACATTTTATTAGAAACAAAGAGCACTTAAAAAATTAGTTAATGAACAATTCAAGAACGTTTCGGTTTCCCTTTTCCATATGCTGCTCCTATGTATGTGCTGTGCAGAAATACATAATTGTCAAATCTCTTATTTTAAAACCATTTCTAAATATCAAGTTAGTCTAGAGTATAAAAAGTAAATGAACCGCTATGTGAATTGATAAAAAAAATCTGTTATTTCATAAATAAAATTATTTTAAAATCTCTATTTCATAAGATAAATTATCAACCCTTACTATTTTTAATTTAATTTTATAAATATATTGCCTATCTTAAATTGGGTTAATTATTTAACAGATCACTGTGTCTTCACGCCGTGCTACTCCAGTTTAAAAACTTCTGTTCTCAAGTATTATCTTATCTGTGCTATTTTAACTGCTGGTTTGTAAAGGCAGATTAGTTGCAATCAATGCAAGAACTTGTCTTGAATGTGCCTACCTTTAGAAATTTTCATATAAGCATTATTTTATTTAAACAGTGGAAACAACTATTAATTTGTACTTCACTTAGTAGTTCAAGTTAATGGTCAGTTTATTTGTAAATTTTCCCCTTTTTAATCTGCTATTATGATTTCGTTTTTTAATTTCTTGTTAAATCACATTACCGTTGATCTGATGTGCAGTTTAGATTTTTGTTGAATGTTGAGTGGCTAACAACGTGTTGACAAAGGCCTGACAAAATAAAGCTGTAGAGATCATTCATTCCCTCTCCGTTATCTTTCCTACTACCTACTGTCAAGGACGAGCGGCGCTGTTCTCGTTTCTAAACCAACAATTTATTTTATAAAACTTTTTGTGTTAAATACGATATTATGTATGTACGTATATATGTATATTATTTCGTTTGACTTACTTCAATAAATACATTGAATGCTAAGATGTAGCGGCTCCTATTCAGCCCATTGTAAAACAGGGCTCCTAATTAGACAAGTGCAATCCGAACTTATCATTTAAATACAAATACATCTTACAATAAGATTTTATTTAAATAATGTAATCGCAAAAATATTAATATATTTTTGATAAACAATATCTAGCCTCGAACTAATATTTTTTGTTTGTTTTTCTATTGAAGTGATCATTAATGGGAGTAGGATTATAATTAGCTGTGTTTTCCCTCACTTCAGATTTTTTTTTTCAAACTTCTAGTAGTTATTATTTATTCATCGATTCCTTAATATTAGGAATCGAACGCTATTTTTTTCACTATCGATAGTATCCTGATCCATGTTTAACGGTCAGACCATCCGGAATAGAAGGCAGGAGGTTGCAAGACCTGGGTTGTCGACATTCCACTAGTCAAGGACGTCTAACGAACTGAAGGTATTTAGCGCCTCCATCGAGGGATATGCTTAAATGGGGACCACGGTTCTACTTTCAACGGTTAAATTTTGTCTTAATTTCCATTTTTATTTGAAGGAGAGATTGTTTATCGTACATTGGTTCCTTGTTTAGAGTTATGGACGACTTCATTGTGTTCATTATTTTTTTTATTAGCATTACAAAAAGAAAAAAAAATTTGAATTCAATGCCTGCCGAAATTATTTTACTTAACATTGTCTCAAAAATAAAGAGAACAGTCTTGACTCTTTTTGTTTTTAATTTTCGTGGGGGGAAAATGTAAAAGGCATGTAGAAAGGATTAACTAGCACTCGAGGAAGAAAAAAAATAAAATAAAATAAAGAAATTGACCGATTTAAAAGAGCTCTCTGTAATGCATAGTTGTTTAGAGAATTCGAATTATTTACTGTTGTAGTTTTATATATATAATTTTAATAGGGTTCTTGAGGTTGAGTCAATAAAATAGGTTATTTTGGCC
This sequence comes from Euschistus heros, assembly GCA_003667255.2. NCBI lineage: Eukaryota > Metazoa > Arthropoda > Insecta > Hemiptera > Pentatomidae > Euschistus > Euschistus heros. The sequence goes on along the minus strand of RCWM02000169.1, from coordinate 1,470,891 downwards.
ACGTTTCGAAACTATATTGTTCTCATAATCATGCCCTACAGTGAAAAACAGATTACAATTAAATATATAAGTTACACAGGCTATTTAAAAAATGAGGCTAGCAACAATATAAACATATATGCGTTAGCATGTATAACTGCACATAATACAAAATATGGAGGAATCTGAAACTACCTTACAATGTTTCTGGAGGGTAATCTACATCTTTAAAAACCTTAATTTTTTATTCAGATGTATATATTTACTGATTACCCAGTTGATAATTAAGGAATTTCATTGAATCTTATTGTTCATAACTGTAATAAAATAAAAATAATAATAAAATATAAAAATCATATTAATAGCATTATTATTCATTTCGTTTAAAAAGGAATAGAAGAGAATAGTTCTTACAAAAATCTTAATAAAATTAAAAATCTTATAACTGATGTCAATATATAATATTGTCCAGATGTTTGCTGTCCAGTTCCGAAGAATCACCTGCCTTCGCATTACCTACCCTTTTATGCATAGGCGTTTGTTGAGAGAGCTCCGTTAGGTTGAGTTTTTGCCATTCTGTGCTTCTACTTTTCTCCCCACCTTTACATCCTTGATATTTTACTATTCTCGGATATTCTATGTCTCGTAAAAATAACAAGTAATGTATAAATAAATCAACATGTTACATCCCAAATCTGCGTTACTCAGTTCGATATATTTTCTTAAATATTGTTATATAAAGTCTCATTCTTGTATTATTTTTATTTAAATTTTTTCTCTAATTATGAATATAACACCGTCCCTAGAACAAATATTTCAGGAAAATTTTGTGCAATCGTTACAACACGTAATTTTTATTCATCATATTCTTATGAAGTTTTTGTGTTAAATCTTGACTAGTTTTTAAATCGTGTTTATTATTTTTGGCATGTTTTCTTAAAATTAGGAATGATCGAAATAAAACCCACAATACTACCCACAAGTAATTTAATATGATTTAATCAACAGTATCCAGATATCCTGAGATAATTTGTTGGTTCATCTCGTTCTCAATTAATCGTTGCGTTCGTAATCATGAAATTGTCTGTTACGCTCGATGCTTCTGAGCAGTAGAAAGTTGCCCTCTTTGTTTACAACGCATTCTGTGGTGTGTTTGATTTAACACAATGAAAAACTACAAGTATATTAATAGTCTAATATAATATTTATACATTACTGCGTGTATAATTTTTAATCATATATCTATCTGATTTTATTTTAAATCCAGTTTAAATTTTTAAATATTTCGAAGACAGATGATCCCTTGCTCTTTTCTCTGTCTAAATTAACAAGACTCAGTTTGTATCTACACTGAAGAGTGTATGTTAAAATTTTTTAAAATATTTTCTTTTTGTTGAACCATATCAAGATTTGAATCAATCAATTTTTGTTTACGACTACCAAAAAAATCCAGTAATTCCGACTAGTATTTATTGCCTTTTTAAATATATATATATATATATATATATATATATATATATATATATATATATATATATATATATATATATATTGTATTAAAGGACAAGTCATTTTTCGTTTGTGATCAATTACCGCGAAAACTACTTATCCAATCTGTACCAAATTTTAACTATACTATTTTTATAGTTCAACGAAGGTTTAACAATAATAAAATTTACACATTTTTAATTAAATTGTTCTTAAAAAAACGATAAATATGTGTTGCTCAGTGTAGTTGGAAAATTGACCGATAGGTGGCGAGCGCCATTCAAGAGAGGTTTCAATGATAAGGTGTTATATAAAGTTTATAATTGATAATAAAATTTGCTTGATTCGATTCAATTGTTATAAAAAAAAAAAAAAAGCTATAAATATATGGTGTGACATATAAATTTCAGTGAAGTTTAAAAATCGAATGATAACAGCGCTATTCTCCAACAGAGTTTGCTGTAATAAAATTATTGAATCCGTCTCTACTAAATTTTAACATAATTTTCATAGTTCCAGGAAGGTTTAGCTATCATAGAAATTAAAATGTTTAATGTTGAGTTGCAGAAACGAGGTTTGTGACACCGTAGAGTACCTTTATGGCTAGAAATTAAAATCTAACCAGATGATTTCAATAAAATTATTTCTATCTAATAAAAATTATTACCAAATCAAAATGTCGATTCTTTGCTTTTTAATATGGTGTGTAAAAATATAAATCTTAGGCCTTTCGTTCAAGCACTGATAATGCGGTGGACTTAATAATCCGCAAGATTTTCTTAATAGTCCCTATTCTTCTGGACTACCAACTCATACAATAAAATTAAAAATTGGATATTCGATTATGCTTTCAACCGCCTAATCTGTGCAATTTTAACCAAGTTAAACATTGCTGCTATGCGTGAAAATATCGGTAGAGAAATAATGCTCATTTGAATACTTCAATTCAAGATTTTTATCGATAAATAAATAATACTTATATTATTAGTTAAAATTATCTATGTTCTTTACTTGTAAGAGCGGATGAAGTCGCGACGGGGGATGCTAGCATATAAATAGTTATAAATTGTTCGTCTTTTTGGTTTTTTTTTTCTCTTTTTAGTTCGAATAGTTTAATCACTTTTACCATTAAAAGTTTTATAATTCGCTTTTCCTTTGTTAATTACCCGAAGATGGGAAGGTTGCGTAAGTTTGACGCAATATTTTACTGCTTCTATTTGTATAAAGTTATAGCTCAGCATTTATTCCAGATGTGGAGCAGTAGGAATGTTCGGGGGTTCCCTCTCTCCCGCCAGTTTCATCACTTTGAAGGAAAGGCGATTTAGTAATTTTTGTTTTTTTTAACTTCCTTTGCATGGCTATATTTCCAGAAGCTATTTTAAATGTGTTTTACCCGTTGATAAAACTTAACACAACCTTTACAATAATTTATATTGTTTAATTGTCGTCGCTTATTTTTTATATACTGGAGACCGTTTATTATAACGATTGCTTTATTTTTGTGATCAAGTCGAATCATGAAAACAAAATTCTGTCATGCTAACAATAAATAAAAAAAAAAAAAAGAGAGAGTAATATTAATATTAGATTTTTTTACTAAATGTTGCCTTTAGTTCTTTAATTTGGAAGTTCTCCGTTCGACTTGTGAATTAATTTTTTTCTTACTTAAGAATACACTATTTATATTTGATCAGGATGAGCAGATTATTAATGATTTCCCTGCTAATTTTAATCAGTAATTTCGATACCAATCCCACAAGTATATCACATCTTTATAAAGAGACAGCGTTTTGAAAATAATAGTAAAAATTATTTAAGTATTAGGTCATACCCATGGCATAAGTGAGCGTTAAGAAATATATGAGAATATTGCCTAAGCTTTTCATTTTTTTAAATTTGATTATATATGCTGCCTATATATACCAGCCAAGTTCAATTTACTGATTTTGTTTTTTAATAATTTTTCTTCTGGACTATCTATAGGTGGGAGGATTTCTCCCAAACGTTGTTAAATCACATTGAAAAAGGCCATAAATATAGAAATAAGGTGTCTTCCTAATCCAGTCCGACCTTTATCTTTATCGAATAGCTGTGAAAAATTTTCCAAAATTGATTTAAATGGATTTGGAATTCTACGCCTCATTTATCCCACTTTGATAAATAAATTTGGTTATGTGTTAATAATTAATAATAAAATCGCCGGCAACAGACAACAGCAATCATAATTACACAATGAAGCAGACTCAGTTATTTCCTAAATATTGACAAAGCAAATAATACTGGTAATTGTTTTATTCACCTAACATACATTTTAAATGATGCATTCAAGTCGCATAGACATTCATTGTGGGCATTTGATATGTTTTTGCCATATTTTTTTTTTTTTTTAAATCCCAAGAACCTACCTCCCTCCTTTTAAGTCCTCATTAAGTTAAATAATGGAAATTATTTTATTTTTCTTAGGTTGGTACTACGTAAATTTAATTTTTCAGTAGATAAATAATTTTACTTTTATTATTCTTAAATTAATGTAACCCTTTCGGTTTTCTTTATTATTTGTAAACTATTGGAAATATATAAAATATATTTATAGAAATGATTTGTAAGAAGCTTAAATCACTAAGGGTGTGTGTGACATTTCTGTTGGCTGAGATGTATAACCTTTGACTTGCACTTCTTCCAGAGGTTTCAGTTAGAGGTTGATTCATATCCATTATAATGTATCACATTGTAGAGAAAACATCTCTTAGCTAAATAATTTCTTAATTTTGTAGTTAAATTCAGCACTTTTTTGTCATTATTTCCTTGTGCTCTATAAGTCCTCCTCTTATGTAATATGTTATAAGTATGACTCACGTAAAATACATGGCCTTCATACTGGGACACTAGTTGAGGCTGAAAGAACTAATATACCATTTTCTTGTCAAATATCTAAATCGTTATTTCTTCAAGTGGTGGAAGAGAACTAATGTATTAAGTGTACCGATTATTAAATTCCATATAAAAAATTTTCTTACTTATGTATGCAGTGTTATAGAGCTTCTAGTTGCAATTAAGTAAATAGACGAGGCGATAGCCACAATTAATGATGAATAAGCGGTCAGAATATAGTTCTGTTTGTTGACATTGGAAGTGCTTTGTTTGCTTGTTTGACCTGTTCTGGTTGTTACCAAGGATCAATGCAATATCTTTTAACTATATTATTCCTTCTTGATGCAGTTTGTACTTTATATTTTTGTTAAAGTGTGAAGAGGAACCACTTGTTATAGTTATTAATAATATTTTAGGGACAATTATATGGATTATTATGATTAAGGGGTGATATAGATTAGTAAACCTGATTTATTTTCCTCATTGAAATCATGTCTAGTACATTTAATTTTGCATAAATTAGTAGGTTATTCGGAGTTTAATCAAAGGGTTTCTGTTTCTGTTACTCCTGAAATGTGAATCTGACAATAGTCAAGGGTGAAATCAGGTAGTTGGGGGGACCATCTCTAGAATACCGTGAAGTGGGGAATTGGGCACAGTACAAAGGTGGTCTAGTGGTTAGGCCGACTACGGACTATGAAGACCTGGGTTCAATACCCTGCTCGCCCATGAAATTTTCTCCTAGAGTTTACATCCACTGAGGCCCCTCAGTTTAAAATCAATTACTAAAAAAATGTTTTAATGAACATCAACTCTATTATGACTCCTTAATCGGGTGATTTCGTTGACTGGTTTATTTCATTATAAAGTTTTTTTATCCATCATCTGATTCAATGGGCACCGTATTTTTTCGTATAATTTTTATTTCTGTTAGGTACAGTGCAATCTCGATAATCCGGTTCTTTTGCGAGAAACCCCCTCCTTGACCCGTCACAGCCGGCGAATGCTTGTATTTTTCAATAACGGCGGCGATAAACACAATTTTCTGAAGAAAATTTAAATGAAAAAGCTAAAGTGTTCTACAATCACTGAAAAATACGACTTTATGGCTAGCGACGGGCGGCTAGATTAATTTAAAAGTCGTTGGGGGATAAGATTTCTGGCTATTAGAGGAGAAAACATTGTCCTCAGATCATCAGGTGTTAAACTTTTTTATGATGAATTTGTATCTAAAATTCAAAAGTATTTGTTTTTTGAAACTATTTATTGAGACGTCTGGGAGGATTATCGGGAATGGAATGTGAGGAAATTAGGAAGACCAGTGGATTCGAGTGGGTATGAAGTTTACTATAAAAGGTTAGGTATCTGGTTTGGGAAAAATCAGCAACCTAAGTATTATTAAAACCTTCATTGATACATTTGTTTGTGACATAATAAGGAGCATTGAAGATTTGATGAAGGATTTTTGACTGTAAGGATTGGATACGGGAAGAATTAGAAGGTATAGTGGTTCAAGGTTCATTCCGTATGTCCAATTGGGTCTTATTACTGTCATGTTAATAAGTCTTTTGTAATTCATTGGGAGTTTTGAACGGTTGTCTAGTTAATGTTCGGAAACGCCGAGCAGTTTAAAATTCAAAATTTAAGTAAAGAACAAGTCTACAATGTCGTCGAGAAAAACTTCAACCTCTAGTCTTCTATTGAATAAACCTTTGATAGCAATGAATATTGGGCAGAAAATTATCTGAAGATCGTTTGATTTTCATGTCGTGTACTGATGCCAGTGTCCTAAACTGATGATTTTCTTCTGAATAATTTTAAAATATTTGTTAAAAATGCAATTTTTTTTCAGTAATCCGGCAACCCCCAGGTCCCATATATATATATTTCGGATCATCGCAGTATTGATTGGTTTTGTTTTGTTTCTACTGATGGCTCTGTAATTAGTATTATTTAGAGTACGCTCCTGATCACTAGCTCATCCTAATCCAGCAGTCCATATCCTGAGGTAGATGACAGAGCCGGAAAGAAGATGGTCCACGGTGACTAGAGGGGGCGGGGTTAAGGACCTGGTCCCGTTGGCGGAGAGCTAACCACCTGTAGCTGTTCGCTACTCTCTCTGGAACGGGACTGCAACAGCTGAGTCGAGTACTCCTCTTTTGCTCATATCTCCCTCTTGGCTATTAAATCTTAGACCGTATTATATTATAGAAATAACTAGGTAATAAAAATTGTATAACTAAAGCGTTAAATTACTAGGATCTATACATTATTGTTACTGTTTATGGTTACAAAAACACCCTGTTCAGAAAACGGATTGTTCTAATAATGCTTGTCAGAACATTTATCACTTTCTCTCACATAAAGTGTATTAAATTAAGATCTTCTATAAATTAAATATATTCCCTTTTTCCCCAAACAAATTAACTTTAACACTCCCCCCATCTCTCATTCTCTCTCTCTCTCTCTCTCTCTCTCTATATATATATATATATATATATATATATATATATATATATATATATATATATATATTCCTCGTCAAAAGTATTGCAACATAATAATTCTCGAGATTTTCCTGTTTTTTACCTTAATATATACGTACTTGGTTTATATTCATATTAATATTATTTATTAAACGTGACTCATTATGGATTAGACACATTAATATTTTTCCCTGTTAATAGCAAACGATGGGATTTTAGATTATTTTTTTCCTAGTTCCTTCAGTCCCTGTTTATCATTCGTTTCGTTATTTGCAAGTATACCAAGACTAGTGCAGTCATTCAAGCCAGAGGGGGCAATATGTCTTATTAAATACTAGATGAAAGTACCCTGCTCCGCTACGGTTTAATATCATTAGGATGAAGGACAACAGAAATTAGTAAAAGTTAAGCTTAACGTTGATAATTATTATTACTTAAATAAACCTAAAGAATACCATTCTTTGAATAATTTCAATAAGTAAATTTGACAATTTGCAAAAGTTAATTTTATATTATTTTGATAGTCCTCCAGTGAAGCTGCGAGGCAGCACTACCATCTTACCCAGCTCTGATACCAGACCATCAGCTTTTCTTATGGCATACTTTAAGATAATATAGTCTCAACTTCTCAACTTGTTTGATTTTTTCGAATAAAGTTTAGTCTTTCTGTTTCTATTTTTGCGTACATATCAAGCATAAATTGGTTGAGGAGATTAAGAAATTAAAGTAAATAAGATTCTTCCCCTCCTCGCTCCATCAACATACAGGCGTTAAAATCAGCTGCAGAAATAGTTTTCTTAAGTGGTTTATTGGTGTTTGGGCCACGCTGAGGGATGTTAATACTGTACCCGTCTTCTCCATGGTAGAACCTAAGACGATACTGAAGAGAATCATATGCTGGATAGAACTCACTAATTATCAATGTTTTGCCCCTACATCGAGCTGGCCTTACATGTCATCACCAGAGAACATAAGTCTTTTAACCTTCTCTTTAACATAAGTCTTTAAATAGCTTCTCGTGACGAAACAATTCAAACTTGTAAGGATCCTTCTCTGCAGTCACAATGAGTTCACAGAAAGTACTATATTATAAGGTTTCGACATCGATCGTATTTTTGTTTGTTTACAACTATAAGGAAGTTAATTTGTGGTCAAAGTGTGTGGCTTAAACATCTAACCTATTTTTTAACTTAGCTTATCTCCAAATACCATATGACAACTAATCTATTGTTATTCACCCAATAAAAATTGTAATCGTATTTTTCGCGAATTAGCCGCGATCCAGGCCGATTTTTTAAAATTCCTTTCTTAGCGAGCACCTACGGCCCTAGAGGAAGCTACATATCGAATTTCATTCCAATCCGTTCGGTGGTTTCTGAGATTTCGTGTTAAATGAGTGAGTGGTATTTGACAAATATATAGTAGATAAATTAAAAATTTAGAAGTTAAAATTTTAAAAAGTAAGTTTTCTAACATATTTGTTAATTCGAAGAAATATTGTAATTTATTTTAATAAAAATAGTTTGTGACTAGTATAGGAATGTTTATTATAGACTTCAGAACCTTTCTTTAGTATGAAAAAAAAATACATTTTTATAACATTCAAATGTTTCAAAGTGTTTCCCAAAAAGTGATCCGTATTTATCCATATTGGTTAATATTGTCATATTCGTTTGTTTATTATTTTTTAGATCTTTTATTAGATATGTATTTTGGCTGTTGGCCTAGATTTTTTGGCGTACACGTTTTTCTCACTCTCAAAAATGTAACATTTCGAAGATTTGACGAAAGTCTCCTGGTCAGAAATTTAATGGAAAATAGATTTGTTATATAACATTTTCCGCTAAGACATACTGTAAAGGAGCTTCATTGGATTGAATGAAAAAAGTTATGTTTAAAATCTCTATTTTCTGTTAACTTAGCTTATTTCGAATAATGATTAATTGTTAAATTAAATTAATTATTAATTGAAATATTTTGATCCTTTTAATTCTAAAATGTATAATAAATTTGTGTTTTTTTTATATTATACTTAAAGAATAATACACAATTCTTCCGGGATATTAGTGTTGCATTTTAAAAATACAATCGTGCTATAAAAGGTATTAAAGGCACAATAACATGTAAAAGTTTGTTTTTTTAAATAAATATTCTTATTTGATTTACTTATTTTCGTTTGTTTTTTGTTTATAAATATTGTCCCTCTGATTTATCTATATATTGAGAACTTACCCATTTTACAATCTCTGTTGTATATTTCTGATTAATTGTTGGAACCTGAAGAATTGCTTTTTTTTACTTGGATATTATTATCTAATAAATTTAGATTAATCATAAAGTTAACTTCCATTAAAATTATCGTGAAATATTGTATACCTAAATAATGTTCAAATAATATATTTTTTAAGGCGCAGTTTTTTTTTTTTAATTTTTTTAAAAGAATAATTAATTTACAAAACTGTGTACATCTATAGCAAATGAAATATCTGCTATATAAGATATAAGGGGTATAAGTGTTGTTCAAAAGGTGGAAAGGTAGAGAAAGTTTACTCCGGAAACTGCCTACTTGTCAGAGAGGAAGCGAGTTCCCGCTACTTTGTAAGCAGCCTGCATTTCCTTAGCTCTATGTATATGTAACCATATAAAAATATATATACATATATTTAAATTAGTTTCTGTCTTCTTTTTATGTTTATTAATTCATATATTAATTATTTTTCACTCATATATTTAGGTATCGTTTTTTACATTCAAAATTTAGCCCAATATTCTAAAAATTACCAACCTTAAAATAAATACAACTAGGAATAATAATAGTTAAAAGATTCTTCAGTGATAAACATATATTTCCATCAAAGTAGTGTATGTTTTACATATTAAAAATATAACTGTAATATTGTTCTAAAAATTTGGTTTCAATCATTGACTACTGTCACATTTCTTCTTCGTTCTTTTTTATTTTTTTGTACTCAATCTTTAACAACATTGCTTCGAAATTTAATATGTTTTCAACTTTCTAAGTTCCTTCAAATGGCTATTGCGTACTAATGTTTATAATCTAATAGATACTTATTAAATGCTGATTAGTTTGATTTTACAATTTTTTCTGAATTGTTAATATTTTTTTTCTAATTTCATTGAATAATTTATTTTCTTTCCCAATGTTTTATTTAAAAATTAATATTTGTATTATTATATAATTTTGATTCCTTCAACAACGTATTTTATTGGCACCTGTCGTCATCGCTGAGACAAGTGAAACTTGTCAGGAACCGAATTTTCTCAGCCATTCATTTCTTGAGGGGGCTAGGAGAAATGCCATTGGAGAATAGCAGTTCTCAGTTCAGTTCCTTCTTACCGGTTACGTTCCTTTAAAAGCTTGAGGTTTTTCTGCTTTATTGGTCTTTTTTTTTCTTTAATATTCTGATTTATTTTCAAGGTCTTGCCAAGTCACCATTTATGGAAAAAAATATAAAGTTTTTGTTTAATATTTTTTTTTTTTTTAGGGAAAAAAAACTTTTTTTCTTTAATTACAAAGCTAGTTAATCAGTAAATAAATAGGTCGAGAAAATAATTGTGAAGTTTTTAGTCTACTATGGAAAACTATATTATGTTTAATTTTGTTCATCGACTTTTAATTACTTTGTTCACCCTCAAAATTGGTTTCTAAGTTTTAAAATATTATGTTATATGTTTGTGGTTTGAGTTGTGAAATATTCAAATTTTCCGTTTTTCTTTTCGCCTTACATTCAACATTGTTTGGTTTTTCCCAGAAAGACTGTGGATAATAACCTCTTGAATTAATTTTCCTATTTCTGGCAACACATCCTTTATTTCAAATTTCCTTTCTTTTCGCTTTGTTATTGAAAAAGTTTTTTATTTAAAAAAAAAAAAAAAAAAAAAAAAAAAAAAAAAAGCATGCTCATGATAATATAATAAATTACATGATTTTATCATTAATATCTTTGTGAAAAAGTTGGTTATTAAAATTCTAGTCAATATCAACTACCTCTTATTGTCTTTGTGTTTAAGAAATGTATATTTAAATTTAACTTTTCCTTAACTGAAATCATAAGACAAAACTTTTTATTTATTTTTATTTTAGTGACGTATTATAAAAAAGAGATTTCTAAAATGTACTTGATAAGATTAATATACGTAATCCTCCCCCCCCCCCCTAGGTAGGGAAGCAACCTTGGTTCAGGGTTTCTCCTGATAGTAGTATTTAAGTTTTTTTATTAGTTATTACTTTCATTGTACGTATTACTCATTATTACATATCGATATTACTCATTGCCCGTGAGTAAGGCAGCTTGTAATATTAATTCAATAAAAAACAATGTGTAATAATTAGTAATTTTAGTTTCTTCTGTCTTCAGTTAATTTAATATCAGTTTTTACTACGGTTATTATTGCGCTGTGGTTAGAAGAAATGCAATCAAATAAATTCTATTAGCTAAGGTAGAAAGTGAATGAGTGAACCACGGCGGGTTGGGAAGAAGAAACGTCCTAGTTTTGAAGCCCTCTCGCCATTTATAGAAATACGCTTTCCGTTGCTGTATCCAGTTCTGAGCTTGTACGTCGTCGAGCTTCAGTTCAGGACGGGCCGTAGCTGGGAAGGTCACAGGAGCTTGTTTATCTATCGTGAGACCGTTTGCTAAAAATAGAATTTTAACTTGACCTCTTTCCGCTTTTGTTCGATTAGTTTTATTTTATGGTAGGTTTTATACATGTATGAATCGAATTAATGTCGAGTATGGGTCATCGATTTCAGGTTTGTATGTAGGTGACGGTATGCTCATCCCTTGGCAACAGTGATCCTCAGCCTAGCAACAGCGGTATTGTGTTGGTACATGGCTGGAGAAGGTGTACAGATGTTGCGGCATATGGACTTACGTCATTGTCCTTGGATCTCTAGTTGGGCCTGTCTTCCCGGTCTGTCTGAATCTGTTGGTTTCTTGGTGTTTTGTATAAAATATAATTTTATACGAGAGTAGCTTACTGAAAAAAAAAAAAAAAAAATTAAACTTCGATTCATCTATTTATTGACAATACTTTAAATGGCGTAAATAAGCCGTGTATTTTTCAATATTAATTTTTGGTGTAAATTATAGTTTAAAGTATGTAACATCACATTTACTTGTTGTATTTTGTTTATATTATTTACAGTTATATATTTCAATAAATAAAAAACTAAAGTTTATTATAAAGTATGTGAAAATTTTTTTTTATTTTTTTTCCTCCATTTATTTATTACATCCTGTGAAATAATAATCCCATTAAGCTGGGAAGAAAAATAAGGGAGTAAATCGTTTCTCCTTAAAAACTTTAAGAAACTTATTTTTCTTCGGCAACGTTTCGTGGTTATGCCCTTTTTGTATTATCCACAATTAAAAAACCTGTATTCTCTGTGTTGTCATATGTTAAAAATGATTTATTCTTTTTTAATTGATGGCCCGTACAATTGGAAAAAAAATGGGCGTAATATTATTAATTTATACCTATATTTACCAATATCTGCCATAGCGTACAGTGTATGATTAATTGTATTGAAATACAAACACACGGAATTTCAGCTCCATTTGAAAGAAGTAGCTTTTACTACTACAACCATGACAAAAGAAAAAAAGGTTTCTTGACCAATGGTTATTCAAAGAATGCGGTAAGCTTTCTTGCACAATCGCCTGGTTTTCCCTAAACTATTAAAATAAAATAACCGGAAAATAATATTAGTTTCTTGTAGTCAGCTCTCGATAATCCGCGCTCTTCATAAAACTAGAACACTTCCCACAGTAGTGTTTTGTTTTTGTTTTTTTCATTTTCATTCTCAGCTGCAGGAATACGTTAAACTATTATGTCTATAATTAAATATTCAGGAAAACAACGGATATCTCAAATATTAAACTGTTTTTTTTTTTTTGTTTTTTTTTTTTTTTTTTTTTTTTTTTTTTTTTTGTTTTTTTTTTTTTAATAGAAAAATATATGTAACTAAACTCTTTAGCAACTATGATCTTTAGTAATTTTATTTTCAGCCCTACAGATGTTAATATAAATGTTTAAAACCTTTTTATGTTGATATACCTCCTTTTTAGTTCATTTTTGCGATTATCTGCTGCTATCTTGCCATCCGATTCCTCTGATCATCCCAGGTTTACTTTAGTTCTGCTGTGTCTGTTTACTTTTAGATTTAAGGAAAAATGTATCAGATAATGGATATCCGTAACTGATTTTACAAATATCACTTAAGGAAAATTTTTATATTATTTCTTATGTTAAAATGTTTATAAGTTCATTAGAAATCATCTGAGAATTTACTATATTGTAAATATTATAAATTATTTTAATATCCTATAACAATGAAAAATAAAAGATTGAACGCCCAGCATTACTTGGAGATATTTATGTTATGATAATCACTTGGTAATTTCACAATATATACATAAAATTAAACATATGCGTAATTAAATATTGTTGGTTATAACTATTAAATTAAAGCCCAATAATAAATAACCTCAGATTTATTTATGTTTTTACGAGCTACTCTTTGGGCCTTTGAACCCTTCGGATGCTACTTCTAATGTTGTACGATAAACGGATGACGTAACTCTTGTATCAGTGACGGCCATAAGTGGCTCAGTTTTGTAATCTACCAATCTGAATATTTACAAAGCACTGTTTCTAGCGGTTCGTGGGAGATTTAAAACAATTCAAAAAATTCTATATCATTTTATTTTAAGAGGTTTGTACGTTTACCGTCTAATATGAAAAAAAAATTATATTTGACTTCAGCTTCACTTATTTTCATATTTTATTAGTATAAATTGGCCAGTAATAAATATTAACAGAGGTGCTAAAACTGCCTAAGGGCAATATTGCAATCAGTTGAAAATATTTTTCCCTAATGCTTACTTAATTTATATATATTTTTAGATCTCTTTAAAATAATTGTATAATGAAAAAACTGTTTGGTGTTTTTTTTTTTAAGGCCCCCTTGTGTTGCGTACCAGAATTGTGCTGGTCCGTCTATCATTAGGGAACTCCTTATGACGTTGACCCCTTGTTATTCATCATAGTTGCAATTATTCAATTTTATTATTACGGTTTTACTTTTTGATTTAGTCATTAAATATATTTAACAAAATTGAAATATTTCTTAAAATTTTAATTTAATATTTAAAACCGAATACTTACGATAATGCTATCTTATCTACAAGGACATTTAGTCATAAGCCAGTTTGCTTATGTTCATATTTATTATAAAAGTATTTATTTTTTATAAAGTACCTTTCTTAATTTAGTTATTATTACACTTATGTTATTTAATTATCGTAGACCTGATTTTTGTTCAGTTGAAGACTGTTAATAAAAATGTTAAAATGTAGAACAAATAACTTTAGATGCAATGAAGCAAAATGGTGTAATTATATTTACACTTTGTATTAAATTTATAAGAAATAAATTTAGGTTTTTATTTGTAGGTATGTTTAATATTTTTAGCACGATTTCTATTCGTTAAAATAAAAAAAAAAAAAAAAAAAAAAAAAAATAAAATATTATTAAGGATATATACATGGTAAATAGAAACAATTACTAACCATTTAAAAAGATAGGTTATCTTTAAATCAATCAGATATTTTCTTATAATTTACCATTACCATTTTTATTTCTTCTGTTTTTTGGTATATGTTTTAAATAATAAAGGTAAAGACCTGTTCTACATCTAGTATCGTAATAGAGTCATCGTTCACATGACCTAAATTATTTTATGCAATCAATCACTCCTCGATTTGTGGTAACAGGAATTGTGAACGGAGAATACGTATCCATCTAAGAGTTAGATAGAGAGATTCCTATTCCCTGTGAAGTTCTGTTTGCAATGTAGGAAATAAATACTTATAAAAACATTTTATTAGGAATATAGGCGACCTTATTGAATTACATTGTGCAGTTTGAAATTAATTAGTAATTGAAATGTTTTATACTTTTTATATCATCTCCCCAGGTTTTCAGTACTTATAATGCTTTCTTCTTGTTCCCTTGTTGACCAGACCTATCCAGAACCATCGGTCGACTAAGAGAACAATTTTATCGATCAAGATTTTACCGTAAATTTATAAATCATTGTATATATTTTTAAATAAAGAGTTTTAATTCCAATAACATTTAACGATATACATTTTCTTTTAACACATTAGTTAATATATGATTTAAATGAAATAATTTTCAAGTGAACTTAAATTGATTAATCATACCATGCCATGAATAAAAAGTATAATATATTTTTTAACAAACAATCTACCCATATATCAATAAAACAATTAAAATAAGTAAAAAAAAAATTTATTAAACTTTTGTACAATCAAAGTTATTTATTACATTTGAGGAATAATTAACTTATATACTGTTTTGTTTCATCAAATAAAATTTAATGTAATTTAATAATTCTATGAAGTCTTAACAACTAAATTTATTCTAGTAGTATATGCCTAGCACAATGTGTGCATATGTGTATCATTTTGAGTTTTTTTTTTTTTTTTTTTTATATCTGCCTATCGTTTGGATTAAGGGATTTCCTTAATTTTTAGTTGAGTTAAAAAAGTTCGGGTCTGTGCTTGAATAAACTGCTTAATTGTTTGGAAATTTAACGCAAGTAACATGTTTATTTTTGTGTACATTGGATAGTCATTTTCTCATGGATAGAAGTTTAAAAAACAGATTGCTCCCAACATGCATTTATTTTATTTAATATTACAATTGTGGTTTTGTAAAACAAAATAAATAAAATAAAATAACAAACCTTAAAAAATGCAGTTTACAAACAGTAAAAGACTGTAATATTGCTACTAAAAGAGAAAAAAAAATTTTCCTTTTCATTGTTGGTTGTTCAGGTTCCTTTCTTATATTTTCGAATATAATTTTTAGCATACAAAGAACACAATCGCATTTTAATTTACGGATTGGGACATCTTTCTTTGGATTCAAATTATTTTCCGAATATAAAATTAAAAACAAAATAGTTTTGTTTCCATTTTCGGTGCTTATAAAAAATTAAATAAAAGGGGAATGATACAAGTTATTAAAGAGTTTGTTGACAATGAGACAGATTGCCCGACAGATCTTTAACGCCCACACATAAGGAGCCAATGCCAATTAAGAGTTTACTGCCTTTTTATGGCTGCCTTTCAACGCCTTGCTGAACCGATCTTCCCTAGCTTTTCTGGGATATAAATAGCTGTATTCATTTACGTTTGTACTCAAATTGACCTGTATTATAAGGTTCTTAATTTTGTATCGTCTCTTTTTAAATAACAAACTAAAATTTGTTTTCATTGCTCTAGGAACTTCGTTTTCCTTACCCATCATGTGAAATGTAACATTGTTCATTAACGATATCGGCATGGAAAACAAGGCATGAAGATATAATATACCTAATTTAGGCAATCACTGCTTCCTTCAAAATATTGTCTCTTCAAAAATAAACGAGCTTGATTTGACCTTGTTTTGTAACCTTACTCAACACATCAGTTTGTTTTGGCAACGTAACATGCCCTGCGATCTCCAATGATCTAATTTGCCATCCCTAACCATTATATTCATAACTTGGATACAGGTCTTGAGAAATCATTTTGTAAAATTTTAGTTTGTCTACGATTTAGTTATAGATTTTTTCTTTTCGTGGGTTGAGGCCTAGCGTGCTTATTTACTCTACAGCACACAGGACGAGTCATCTTGCAGGTTACAAACCTATTCTTTCAAGAGTGGCAAGTGTAATTTTCCACAGGTATTCCAATTAATGGTAATAGACGAATTACAAGTATTAATCCCTTACTTTTATTATTATTTTGTTATAACTTTATTTACTCATCTACACCTGTCAAAAATACTAATTGATAATCAGGGGAATATGTAGCCTTAAAAGGATTTGTAACATATCAGGTATTAGGAAGAACGTAACTCATAGGAAACTCACTTGGGATTCATTTAAGTCAAGATATGTGAATCAATTAATTTGATATACCCGAATTTAGTTGTCATATGTTCTTATTTTATATTTACCGATGTTTGACTTTTCAAAAGATTAGTTACACATCAGTGAATACAGAAATTGGTGTACTATTTTGTAACTAACGTTCTATAATTCCTTTTACTTCTTCTCCATGATACCTAAGGGTGTTAATAGTGTTAATGAGGAACTAGATTGTTACTAAGCTACTTGATGTGGCGGTACAGTGGACGACTGGGCAGGTGGTGCTTAGGTCACCGACCCCCTCCTACGTCTGCCCGCCCTTGTCTGCACTCTTTGGTTCTTCACTCTTCGCATTGTTACAGGGGGCAGATGTTCGATATGAATTCCTGAAATAATATATACTGAAAGTTATAAAACGTTAATAGATAATTATCACAAAAAAGAAAACAAAAAACTAAAATAAGTAGAAACTGAAGAAAACCAAAAGACAATAATTGTGCATATAAATCTGTATATTTTAAAATTTATTTTTTGTATTCAAATTTAAACCAAAAATACCTGAAGGGGGAGCTATACGGGTGCCGGCTGATTTTATATATTGTATGACTGCTGTTATTTATATTGTTATTTTTTTCCTCTCTCTTCTATGTAAGTTTGAACATCTAGACAGCTGTATTATGCCCAAAGTTTTAGTTGGTAATATTTTTTTATTAGGGATCTGTCGTTTCTCGGTTCCATTATTATGTTATTATTATACATTCTTAAGGGACGATATGTTGAGAATAAATATATTATTTTCCATTTTATTGAGTGTAAATACTAATTTTCGAACCCTAATTCTCGACACAAATCCAATTCACCTTCAATGTTTAGTGGAAGAGTTTAGTCACAATTTCAATTCCTTAATCAGTAAATGAAACCTTGGAATATTTATGTTCGTAAATTTAAATTTTTGAATTGAATCATATCATTGTAAATTGGCTGAATTATAATTAATAAATTATATTATATGCTGCGGATAATAATCGATTTGTTTTGCCTTTTTTTGGATTATGTTTTGAAATAGAAGTCTGTACCGACACATCACTGTTTGTTTTTTTTAAACCCACTATCTATATGATTAGAAATACTATCATTTGAACACCTCTTTATCTATTGTTCAACCTTGTAATATTTATACAGTTTTTATACAAAATGAAATTTTAATTAATAATTTATTACGATAACTTGGTTTTATTCTTACTAAAATAAATACTATTATGTAAGGAAACCCAGAGTGAACTTAGTCTACACTGCCAACTTGATATCAATGCCACATTGAACCATTTATTAAACTGGCGTTATCCTCTATCTCTAAAAACTACAAAATATGATCATTTGTATTACTGAGTAAATTTTATTTAAATTTTAAATGTGAGATATTCTACTCAAGTTCTCAGTGACTCGATTATCAAAGTGAATAACATAAAATTGTATTTGTGAAAGTTCTTTACACTGCTTTTTATTGTCCTCTCAATATGGCGGACTTGTTCTCACGATACTCCAAAGTGATATGGCTTAGTATATGTATCATGGCTGGTTATGAGAGATTTTTTATTTATTTAATGTAACTGATATCTTTATTTGTGGTTTACATTTCGTATCACTTAGTTTTGTAATTTAGTAAAACGGTTGTAACACTAGAATTATATCGTATACAGCATATAAGGAATTCCTGCAACGGAATCCAAGCCTCAATTCTTGATCATTATAAAATATTTCATCATTCTAGATCAACTTTGCAACAAATTTTGTAATAGTCATTTTGTTCTCAGATCAATAGTTTTAGAGCGGTTTGGCCACCAAAGATTGACTAACTTCATATAAGTCGCACTTCTTCGTGAAAAGAAGCAGTTGGTACTTTTCCGTTGTCGGTTATAACTCTAATCCAAAATTTATTTTTTTCAACTGATGAAAATTTCCTTTCAGACATTATACATAAAATTTATTTGTATAATATAATATAATTTATCTATATAATGTATATAAAGTTATTTAAAATACCATCCCAGCACGCTAAAAATCCGTACTATTGTAAAGTTAATGTTTTTGCCACATATTTCGTTATTACCCCAAAAATTTTCTTCCGATCAAAAATTTTTTTTCTCAACTAATAGCTGACTAAATTTCCAATCAGACCCATATATTAAATTGATATAAAGTCACGTAAAATACCAATGCCAGCACACCAAAACCTCGTACTGTCGTGAAATCCAAGTTTTTTGGTACACTTTTCATTATAACCCCAAAACTACTCGTCCAATCCAAAATTTATTTTTTTCAACTGATGAAAATTTCCTTTCAGACATTATACATAAAATTTATTTGTATAATATAATATAATTTATCTATATAATGTATATAAAGTTATTTAAAATACCCATCCCAGCACGCTAAAAATCCGTACTATTGTAAAGTTAATGTTTTTGCCACATATTTCGTTATTACCCCAAAAATTTTCTTCCGATCAAAAATTTATTTTTCTCAACTAATAGCTGACTAAATTTCCAATCAGACCCATATATTAAATTGATATAAAGTCACGTAAAATACCAATGCTAGCACATCAAAACCTTGTAACTGGTGTGAAATCCAAGTTTTTTGGCACATTTTTCGTTATTACCCCAAAACTATTCTTCCGATCCAAAATTTATTTTTCTCAACTGATAGCTGACTAAATTTGCAATCAGACCTCATAAATGAAATTTATATAAAGTCATGTAAAGTTCTTGTATTTCTTGGATCGGAAGAAAATTTTTGGGGCAATAACGAAAAATGTGTCAAAAAAACTTGGATTTCACACCAGTACAAGGTTTTGATGTGCTGGAATTGGTATTTTTCAAGACTTTATTATAAATTTAATATATGGGCCTGATTGAAAATTTAGTCGTCTATCAGCTGAGAAAGATAAATTTTGGATCGTTGTATGTTCAGGCTTTCACTCAGCATTCATTATTTTCTCTTTTTTTTCGTCACGTAGTAACAATTCTCCAATTAATGTTTTCCGTCCGACGGAAATGTTTTTTGTAATGTTTCTCAAAATATATTCTTACAATAATAAATAAAATATGTATGGTTCTTTTGTATTTACAATTACATATTTATCAAAAACTAGTTATTTGAATTAAATTAAAACTTCCACTCATGAAATTTGATATTTCTCTCCTCCACTACTCAAGTTATGTAAAGAAAATTTATTACAGTGAAATAAAATGTTTTTATTTTAATTTAATTTTCTAATTTAAACCATATTGATTAAAAATGAATATAGATATAGAATGCGTTTCTGTGGTTTTCTTTCACTATTTTTGGTGACCCTAGGACTTGATTGGTTTTTTTTTTGGGGGGGGGGGTTGATCATTCAAGTGAGGATATAAAACATGGAAATTAAAAAAAAAAAACTTTTCTTTTTTTTTTAACTTTCTGGCTATTATCGTCTATAAACATGTTAGGATAATTTTCTGTTGAATATGACAAAGGTTTTTATTTATTTATATTTTTTGACTTTTTGATAATTTTACTTTTTTAATGTTACGAAATTTTATTTTAAAAATTTAATTAAAATCAATTAACTTTTGACTTTGAGTAATATTAAGAATACTTCAGATTTTTATTTAATTATATTTTATCATTAGAACTGAAGATGGTTAAGGGTGTATCCAATAGAAACACCGTTTAAGTTGCAGGTTTACTGTGCCAAAGTTTCAGATTGTATTGTAAGTCTTCATCAGATGGTTTACAGGATGGCAAGAATTAAAATAACAAAATTAATTCAAAGAGTTGTCCTTCGAATGCTCTGATGAACTTAAAAGGAAAGGCGAAACATTGACACAATTAACCGAAAACGTACACAGTGTTTCTATTGATCACACTATTTTACTATGAACTATCTTCTCCGCTATTTATATGAAGTCAACTAACTTTCACTATTAAATATTAATGTTAGTTTTGTTTATGTATATATATTTTTTATTTCTCGTTCGTTCCTCGTGGTGGTTGTTACTTATTTTTGTACTATTATAAAATTAATTAAAAATATTTCTATGCAATATTATTAATATAGTACAGTGGAGCGTCGATTATCCGAACGTCAATTGTCGGAACTTTCAATTAAAGGAACCTTTTTTTTTTTTTTTTTTTCCAATGTAATTTTAATTAAATTGATCATATAATTACTTATTTGTATCCTTAAAATTATTTTCATTTAAAAATTAAATTAAATGCAAAACAAAATAATTTTTTCCATTAATGTTTGTTAGGGAAGCTCAATTTATTTCACAGAAACTGTAAAATTTGAACTTCTACACCTATCTACTACAATCTTGTTTACTGAGGGCTGTATACTTAATTAGACAATTCCATTTGTTTAGTAATGATCTCACATTAAGTATTAAACCGTTTTTTGTGAGGTATACTTTTGTGATCACATGTTGTTTTAAAAACTATATGTCATCATCCATGCTAACAAGAAGGAAAAGTGAACTTTTGGAAGATGCTGTTTACTCATAATAATTTTTTTTTTAATGAATTTCGATTATCAGATTTTTTTATTATCCGAACCTCCAAAACATTAGTTCGGATAATCTACGGTCTACGGTATTTATGTTTTTTTAAGTAAGCTATTAAGCTACTTCAGTTCATACAAATTTCTGAATATATGATTAAATAACTTTTTTTGTGTTATGCAAACTAACAACTGTATTTTGAAAGATATTAAAGAATAACTAGTAGTAATGTACAAAATGTTTCGTTAATTATTTTTAAATAACCACTAATGTTTTATGAGCTTACTGATTTTGTAAGTGATACTTTTGTCAAAGTTGAATTGAAATATTTCTTCGGACTGTTGGCGTAGGATATGTGGGAGGGCTGGGAAAGGACGCTGAACAACGATATTGATTCCTAACGGACGGGGTGTTCTATAAAAGACAGAGGGGCTGTATGTGGACAGGAGGGCTACGGGATGGTTGTGAAGAACTTGGAGAAACAGGTTGTGGAAGGCTACCTTGACCTCCATGTCGAGGCTTTCTTATTATGTCTTCGTCAAGTATTTCCTAATTGATCTTGCCAAACTATTAAAACCAACTTATGAAGCCATTTTGAAAATATATATATATATATATATATATATATATATATATATATATATATATATATATATATATATATATATATAAATCTAGGTTATTTGTTATTATTGTTTTGTTTTGTTTTTACTTTTAACAAAATTACTCTTTTCTCTCCTCACTTATTAAATTAAAAAAAATAATATGAGGCATTGTTTTCTATAAATTTGTAGCCATCTTGAAGCTAACGATCGTCTTAAGGGGCCTGATCGAAAGCTATTTCAAAGCTCATGTCACCCTCTAAAATTTTCATAAAAAACAATGCCCATTTTTATAAATTTTATATTATATTATTATTTTATATTACATGAAATTATTAAGAAATTGAAGCAAATATATCTCCCAACTATAATTTTATTTTTCAAAAATTATACTGCATAACCATGTGGGCAACGTTTCATGACTTATGCCAGCTTTTCAAGGAACGATAGCTCTACACTCATATTTTTTACTATTTCGTATTTCACTCCAGTAACTAATTTATATTAACTTTAAAATTCAAACGATTTTTAAAAACATTAAATTAAAAACAATGCGTTGTTAATTTCATTCAATGAAAATATTCGATTTTATGTTTTGGAACCATCATCAGTGTTATTATTTTCTTATTCAGCGAAAAGTGAAATAATCTAACTGACTTAAATTATACGAATAATAAAACTTAAAACGTAAAAAAAATGTTAATTATAAAATATAATTTTATTAACGAATTAAATAAAAAAAAACATCTACACCAGAAGGCCAAAACGAATTGGGAATCTTATGAAAATGGCGAAAGAATGTCGCATAAACTTTGTTAAAGAATGTGAATCAGAAAGAATATACAAAACGTGGGCATGGGGGCGTGAATGAAGGGCACGCCTAGTTAATCCACTGTAGGGTAAGAAGGTGGAGACGGGGGGGAGGATAGACAAAAATAGAAAAAAAAAAATTCAAATGTTAATGGGGTAGCGATGAGAGAGAAGTGGTAAGGATCGCAAACTATTATTTAAGTTATGGAATTAAAATATATATAATAATATATAAAAAAAATATATATATATATATATATATATATATATTTTTTATATATATATATATATATATATATATATATATTTATATATATATAAATTTCTTGACTGTAACTATTAAATGTTAAGTAAAATTCTTGAGGTTCAGTCAATAAATAAAATTCTAATACACAATTGTTTGTTTTGTGTGCTAGAATTGTTTGAATTAAATCAGTTGATACCATACCCACCAGTAACATAGGCATGATTATGAGAAAAATATAGTCTCAAAAAGTCCCTAAAATAGTTGTTTTTATTTATGGACTGAACCTTAAGAACCTTACTGAATAAACTGAGGCTTAGGACACTAGTAGATGGGTACAGGTATTTGTGAGAGCTTGTTTGGTACCTTGGTCTCTCTACCTGCGATATATTCCCAGGGTAATTACAGGTACTCATTCCATAATACAGTCAGTTTTATACTAAACCACGGCCTTCCTCCAACATTTGAATTTTTTTTTTTTTTTTTTTCTATTCACTTTTCTCACCTGCATTCATCGTTTTAATTCAAAAAAGTGTCGGGCTAGCTTAAATTGCCACCAAAAAGATGGTTCAAACACAAGAGAATGAATTTTGGAAATTTCAACTAGGTGTAAACTCAATTACCTGCAGAGTAAAAGAAAAAGTATAGAAAAATAGAAAGAGGAAATAGAATCGATTTTATAAAGATAATGCTGAAAAATTCCAAACAGTAACCATTTTAATAAATGTGAGTTCGTTCTCACACCTGCTTCCTTCCACTTGGCTTCAATTATTAAATCCTTTTCAGGAGAAAAGTGTGCTTGTCAGGGTTTGAACTGGACATTCCTGTAAAAATGATGTGTAGTTAAAATAAAAATATCATTTGCTAATAATGTGAAATTGTTGATCAAATTTACATATTTTAGTTGTATTTTTCCTTAAAACTATAGTTCTAATAAGTCTATCCTTGTGTTATAAACAATTGTGTAATTAATTGGATAAATAATTACGGATTGAGTCCAAACTTTTGTCCCTGCAATGGTTCGGAATTAGCAAATTCCAATGCCTTATGAATTATTTTGTTGAGATGAGGGTCATTAGTAGTTGGCTAACTGCTCTAAATTATAGGTCTCCAGGCGGTATAATAGTTACTAAATTGACCTCTGATTAACTTCCTTTATCTCCTCTTTCATTAATCGTAATTTCTCTCGTTCCGAATCATCCTAGTTGATAAAAAAATCGGGTTAGATTTGTTTTAACCAGACGAGAGATTCTTTTCTCGTTTTAGTTCAATTTGAATCTAATTCATGGTATTGCTCAGGATGTGTTAGTATATTTCTTTTCTTCGATTCTTTCATTCCGCTTGTTAATTTATCTTAAGTGCTTAGTTGTTATTTCAAATCTTGACTATTGAATAAAACGCGAAAATAAAATAACGTAATTAAACTTCATAAAATGTCGATTATTAATCATTTAATTATAATAAAAACATTCTCATATTTTAAAATGTATACCAGTTCTAAAAGTTCAAAACAAAATAGTCGCTGAGATTCCATTTTATGAAGTGAAAACTTCTTAATACTTTTCAAATGTTTTTTCTGAACAGTGAATGGAGACGAAAGAACCGGTAAAGCTTGGTTCATTAACTCTGAATCGGCCAATACTCCTGTATTTATTAGTTTAATTAAATTGTAGTAATTTTTGTTTTATTTTATTTATTTATTATCTTATTGATGGTAATTTTCAATAATTGGTAATTGATGGCAATAAGTTCTCAACTCAAAATAATATTTATTATTTTTCCTAGTGTGAATTAAGCCTTGAGAGAACTTGCACAACTACAAGTATTAAAAATCGCCCATTCATGAATTCATACTAAGATAGTAAGCCCGTTGGATAGAACAGCGTATTTTACGCATGAGATAAATGAATTATTTCAATGCAGCTAACAGCACTAGGTGCCTACAAGACCTTGGCCAGTGAGCGTGGAACTTCCAATGTCAGCCGGTTACTGGAGCTCGTTATCGAATAGCGGTTATAAATGCAGTCGCGGTGAAGTAACTGTTTGAGCGTTGTACTGTCGCTTTGGCTGGAACTATGTACAATCGGCGAGAGAGATCAAACATGTTAGCAAACATACATAATTGATTCAAAGTTATCTTGTAATCAAACACTATTTCAAAATGGGTGATCGGTTGCCTATATTTATGCAGAATAGATTATTAGAACGGATAGATTATTGTGAGTTTACTCACAGATATCTTCTCCAAAATTTAGAGTAATCGTCATTTAATAAATTCCAGGGAGAAATGGGTGCATCAAAAGACAAGTCTTGGAGGGAGCGAAGTTGCGGTAGCTAATTTTTGTTTGCCGTTACTAAAAAAAATAATTATTTGAATATAATACAATTAAAAATTCTGAACCAATGATCCTCATAGTTCAATAAAAATTAAACAAAATAAAAATGCAAAAATATCAAACTCGATTTTACTCTAAAATTAGCTCGTTTATGGGACGTCGACAGGAAGTTCATTGTTTAACTGCATTATGCAAACAGAGAAATTGAAATGATTTTATTATTCACTTTGCAATAATGAAGTTAAAACACGCACACCTGCTTTCGGAATCAAGTGAACGAGCCTCCACACTATTGGAAATGAAAAGATTGTCATGATTTAGTTAGAGTTTGTGGTCACTGACCGTAACTAGTTAATTCAACTTGCGTTTTGTTGACCATTGTTAAAGTCTTGGTCTCTTACACTATTAGTAAATGTTTGTAACTCTAGATCCCAATAGTTTTCTTTTGGGAGATTATTCTTTATCGAATTACCAACTTTACAAATAATGTAAGAGTCCAAGAGTTAAACAATGATCAACATAATGAAAGTTGACTTAACTAGTTATGGCCAGTTACCAGATACATAATCCTGACCTCTATATTAAATTGTAATATTTCAGCTACTAATCATCGTTCATTATTCTCTGATTATGATTGAATGACAGGAGGCAAGACAAAAACGAAAAAAAAAAGCCTAACGCCTCAAATTAATAGTAGAACTGTTGAAAAATGGAATATTAATTGTCTCAATCTTCATTTCAGTTATCTCAATTGTTGCCTTTTGTACAGTTAAGATAAATCCTTTTCCGATTTGAAACCATGTTCCAGCAGTTACTTGAGAATCATTGGATCATGTGGGATTCAACGCACTGATCGAGCGTATTCAGTAACGGTGACTAATGGCTCTTTGAGTCAGCATTTAAAAGCATTAGTGACAGATGTTTAACTCCAGTTGGAGATTGTCCAATTTTTCCCGCTTGTGGATAATCCTTTTCTAGCGGGCCTGCAACACTAGATTTTCTATTCCATCTATTGGGGCGTCAGCATTCCCATAGTAACTGGAGTTTCGTTGCTGGGGCTTGTGAATTCGACTGGAGACAGGAAATCTTTATTTGAACAGAAGGTTTTAAAGTTATCAATAAAGTCTTCTAAAATTGTTGAATAAATATATTTTAGAGTTTTCAATTAAAATGGTATTGGACCATAATATAGATCTTTCGATGATATAAATGTTCCTATTTTGTTAAAAGAACAAAACAATGTCAGCACAATAAATTTCTAGTGAATTAAATTACATTATTATGAATATAAATACTCTGGATTAAAAGACAAATATCAGATATGAAAACCCCCTACCGACCAGAATAAATCAATTATTTTTTTTTCACATTCGGAAAGATTACAATACAATGATTTGGACACTTTAACAGACTAGAATGAAATGTGACAAGAACAGAAATCTCTACTGTTGCACAACGGAGGCTGAACAGTAGCTGCTGAATGCGAAATCTCTTAGTAGTCCAATAAATCAAGGCTCTAAAAGTCCGTTTTTAAGAAAAAACTGTCGAACTTTTATGCCATGATTATTATATATAATATTATATTATATTCGGTAATTGTTATTTGTATTGCTAGTGCAAATAAAAGTTTTAATTGATGAGAGATTCACTGAATGTAGCAACAATGAAGAAGTCAGTTAGGGTTAGTCATTTAATTAAACAATTAAAGTTTATATTTGAATCGTAATAAGTTCTATGACTGCACACCTTAACTATTTCTTCTTCATAAAAGTTTTAAAGTTAATTTTTTTTTTTATTTAGAGTAGAAAAGTTTTTAAGTATAGTGTGTATATTCTTATTTACATGATTGTATATTTGGGTGTGTTCTTTATGAAACGCCTCTTTGTTCTTAAAACATCTTGAAAGATGGTCATTTCATAAAAATCCAATTACATTTGTATCATGTCCGCGACATAATTATCCATCAATGCATCAATATTACAAGTTATTCATATCTATTTTCTGCGGTTTTTTAAGCTCCTTTTCAAGTAATTTCTCGGTACGTATCGCCCCGACCGTAGATATAGCAGACAAGTATTTTATCGAGCAGTATCGAACCCTGATGCAACCTTTAGCACTAAGCAGCGATAGAGGCTGCATTGATTTTCTACTCGGCGGCCAGACTCATCGCTGGAACCAACCGTGAAGGGGGCACATTCTTAACGCTTTTACCATTTCTACTCATGTTATGATTTCTCTGAGAGCAATGGTGACCAGATATCGAAGCTTTAGCATTATCATTGACAAACTAAATACATATGAAAATTCCATAAATTGAATTAGATGATGTAATTATTAAATTTTTCCCTACACAAAACAATCTATGTTCTTAGTTACAATTATTTTCTGATTATATTTATTATCCATCGATATCACACTCAAATATAAAATAATAAATTTATGATTTGAACGATGCATAGACAATTTTTGAGATAAACAAAACAATTTAAGCATATACTCGATGATATAGTTGCACTTACTCTCTAAATAACAATTTTTTACTATTCGAAATCGATTTGCTATTGATAAAAAAATAATTTTATTTTTTGTAAATATACCCTTCAATAAAGGTTTAAGATAGATATAACCACAGAAAATTTACCATAAATCTTTGGTTTTGTAGTTGGATTTCAATGCTCCATAAAGTTATTTTCTCTTTTGCCATCTGTATTATCCGTTTTCGAATATATTAAAAAATGTTTATACATTTAAAGGATTGTAACAAAGCAATCAGGAGCAATAATTTTTAAAAAATTAACTCTTTTATTAATGGTAATCTAGGTTTCCTTTTCACAAATCCTTCAATAATAAAAGTGAATTGATTACTGTTTTAGGTGCCGTATACAACAACTCGGGCTAGAGGCACCATTACATAACATTTAATTACATAAGTTAATACATAACGAAAAAGCTAATTCTAATTGTGGGTGGAGAAAGTGGCCAAGGATGTCCTTCGGCCTCGAAAAATCGTCAGATCCTGGCAGATCTGTAAAACAGTGTCCTTATAGCATAACTTAAAAACCGTTAAAACAGCAATCCTTAAGGACAAAAAAGCTAATTCTAATTGTGGATGGAGAGAGTGGCCATGGATTTCCTTCGGCCTCAAAAAAAACGTCAGATCCTGGCAGATCTGTAAAACAGTGTCCTTATAGCATAACTTAAAAACCGTTAAAACAGCAATCCTTAAGGACAAAAAAGCTAATTCTAATTGTGGATGGAGAGAGTGGCCAAGGATGTCCTTCGGCCTCAAAAAATCGTCAGATCCTGGCAGATCTGTAAAACAGTGTCCTTTATTTATTTTAGCTCCACCGATATTAACCTTGGCCAATTGGTAATACAGGAAACCCTCAAGAATTTAGAAAAATGGGCCTCATGTCACGGGTTTAATTTCAGCCCTTCCAAATCTTCTGTAGTTCACTTTTGCAGAATTCGAAATGCACGCATCCTTTCACTGTATATCTTGGGAATCACATCCTAAATAGACCTAATTTTATCATATATTTAGGGGTAATCTTTGATTCAAGGTTATCATGGAAATTCCATATTGACGAGCTAATATCAAAGATATCCAAAAGTGAATAGAAGTTTTGACTATTTTTTTGTTATTTTCTTTGTAAAACTAGATACGAATCAACAGATTACAGTTTTGAAACAAACAACGAATATCTTAACAAAAAATTGTAAACCTATCTGACTCGCCGAGCTCTATAAAACTCGCGAATATCGACTAAAACTGAGATCATTGCGTTTCTCTCATCCTGTAGGGCTGCCCTCTTAATTGGGAGGGTCTTCTAAAATGTGTAACACTGTTTGCGAAGAATCCTGCTAGTAACTTCATATATTTTCACCCAAGTTAAAGGGAAGTGCAGTCCCCCTTGCCAGGAATAGGCTTAATTTTTTTTAAGGAACAACAGGACCAAAATTCAAAGGATTGAATGGGAAGAGTGTCCTTCAAAAAAATTCATTTTCAAAAAGACAAAATTTAATTTGTCGGGAAGGAGTGACCAAGCATATCTTTTTTTTTTGGTCCTTAGATTGAACTATAGGGAGCGGTTTTCTTGTCATTTGATTTTATTTATTTACATTTTGTTGCCATGTACCACCACATTTGGTCATTTGAGTCCCATTAGAATTAACGATTCTTAAAAAAATCTTGTATAAAACGAAAGTTTAAAAATATTATCCGATTTCCACTGAATTGGATCTTCCTTTACCTTGCAAGAAGGCCTTCTATAGTTTAAACCCATATTTAGTGCAAAATGCCTCTAAATGTTAAATAATTTATTGAAGGATGTGTGGAGACGTGTTAGTACACTCGTTTAGCCGACGTGGTTGGGACCGAAATTGCCTCGGATAACCAAACCTCGGTTGATCGAGAACCCAAAAAAAGAGAAATGCGCAAGAAAAAAAATAACTTAGGACCTTTGACGTGATATATATAAATCTATTTAATAATAGAATGATACTATGATGCAATAATAAGATAAGTAAGTAGCATTATTACATCTGTAAATCAAATTGTTTCTGGCTAAATAAGAAATAACTAATTTTTATTTGTTTAAATACCGACATTTTATATGCCGTCACTCGATCTCTCCATTGTGTAAAAACTATCAAATTGAACGATGTTGCATCAG
Source organism: Euschistus heros (assembly GCA_003667255.2). Taxonomy (NCBI): domain Eukaryota; kingdom Metazoa; phylum Arthropoda; class Insecta; order Hemiptera; family Pentatomidae; genus Euschistus; species Euschistus heros. The sequence continues at coordinate 1,440,888 of RCWM02000169.1, read as the reverse complement.
CCCTGCCTTCCAGATATTGAAGTGACTTGCCCAACCCAGGAAACAACTTCTTCATGAGAAATCTTTAATGAGAATCTTCAGTCATCCATAGTAATATTCTTACAGTGATAGCCTGATATCTAATACGGCAGTCGATTATTTTGTGAAAAAAATATAATTTTACGTAATAAAATGAAATTAAAAATATAATAAAAAGCTCCGTTGATCGAGACTCGGTTAATGGAGTCGCTTGAGTATTTTGATTTTTTTTTTCTCCATGTATTCAATTATTCCATTTAGAACTATTTAAAAAAAAATCCAGATACTAATGATTTATAGTTGATAAATTGTCAGGTCATTGTCCTACAGATTTACTGTTCCGCATATGATACTTAAACCGCTGTCCTCATTATCTGACCGTAGGTAAGATATATAAACCTAGGAAGGAAGTATTCCGTTTCAGACGGTGCTTTTTAATTATGGCTAAGCATGTTTAGTGATCTCTAAAAACCTGGAATTTATTTTCGTCACAGCAAGGTAACAGAATAGACCCAAAGGAATTGTATTCTGGTTGTGGAAGGCGGACAGAGGCCCGGACATTGGTAGGAGAAAGGCTTAGCGGGACCGGGGCCGTAGCTGCGAGGAATGGGATCAGAGCTACATCAACCTTTACATAATAGCTCTGCCTGCTTTCTACATCATGTGGGCCTTTACTTTCTAATAGTTAGCTTTGTCTAGTTTAGGCCAGGGGTGTCTTATGGATGTCTGTCCATCTCGTATCATGCATAAGTTCCGTTCATGAAGTCAGTCGCTACAGCCGTACTTTGATGATGATAAAAATGACCACCGCATGGGGGGAGTACAAAGTATTTTAAAACTCGGACGCGCGCAAGTATATCCGTCATTGGGAAAACCAGTCTTAATCAAAGGTTGTAAGGTACCTGGCTGTGTTTCAAATGGATTCTTCATTAAGTTTTTCATTGTATTAGTAACAGGGACTCAAGCTTGTTGAGTATATTTCAATTCAAATGTTATATATTATATTAATTCAAATTTTACCCGACGTAAATTATTTAAAAAACCTTGTAAATAACTATAACGAAGTTATGATTGGAAATAAGGTAATCCCTCGCATCTCTTTCTTCATAGTCATCGGGAATCAGAAATGGATTTCCCAGGCTTCTGTATCGTTTCACTTTAAAACGTAACGCAATAAAATACCTCGTGGTAGGACAAATGTACATTTCACATGAGGTACGCATGATATAGAAAAACCAATACAGTCAAGTTTCATTTGCCACTTCTGTCAAAACATCAGCACTTTGCTACACAGATTATATATATATATATATATATATATATAAATAATTAAAAAGATGCGAGATAAGAAATTGTCTTACAATTTAATGTATATACTCACCGAAGGAGGCAAACTAGAAGGTCTATAAAACCTTGAGCTGGCTAAGTTTAAAGAGACCCTAGTAAAGTCGGATAGTTTGGTTTGATCCCTACATTTAATAGAAAAACAGGCAGTACTTTGTGACAGGCCTAGCGAAGATATATGTAAAGATACATACACCGATTATAGTATCTTTCTTTAGTATATACTCATTGTCAGTAGGTATATTTTTTTTTTAAAAGCGATATGCTAGATTCCTATCTTTTGTAAGAAGGGTCTCTTTTTCTCACAAAGCAGTGTATTTTGTTTTTTTTTTGTTAACTCACTCATAATCCTAATTTATTTAACCTTCTAAGCAATGCAAGACATCTTTATGTTTTTGTTAACATAACCTAGTTTTTTCTCCCTGAATATGGATATAAAGTACATAAAAAATATATAATATGAAATTATGTAATAGCATTTTTCCTCGATAATGTTCTTCCTATCCTTTCAGGAAAACTATCAATTTTTAATTATTTTTTAAAATCTTTTCTGTTATTCGAACAGCGCGAATGAAGAAGTTTTTCATCGTAGATTAAAACAAAAGATTATTGTTTCGTATCCTACGTGATTAAAGTTATATTTGGAAGAAGCGTTGCTGATGGTTATTAAACAAATTACAAGTATTGTTTTATTATAAATCTACTTCATTTCTTATTCTGCATTAATTTTTTTTTTTTTTTTTGAATATAAAACTGACAAATAAATTTTAATTATAATATTATGAAAATGTGCATTGAATAAAAAACAAATTTAAAACTTTCGTTTCTATTAGTGGCTAAACTGTAGGTTTATCGCAGATGAATCATGGCAAGTTTTATTTTGTATTCGTTTTTACATTGTCTCTGTTTGCCTTTGCATAAAAATAATAATGATAAAACAACGAATATATAAGTACGCAAGGGAAATATTTAAATTTTCAAAATATATCAGTTATGCTTGATTTTTTATAATGATTTTTTATAATACTGCCGATATACATTTTTATGTTTGTAATTATTCCGATTTTGATTAATCATTAAAATTTTAAAAGGGTAATTAATAAAATCAAATGCAGTATACACTATTTACATAAATTACTTACTGATTCTATGTGTCATTTTAATTTTTAAAGTGGTTATTAATGGAATGAAATACCTAAAGCACATAATGGTGGAACTGTTACTAACTGCTTCTTCAATGGGTAAGTACTCACAAAGGCGAGTATAATTTTAATGGCCCAGCCGTCGTGGTTTTCTTTTAATGCCGTTGTTTATGGGCCGTAGGTTTTATTTACGAGCAGTTACTAGTAGTGGGTAGTGGTGATAGCTCGGTGTCTTGTTTATTGTTTCCCTTAAATTTCTTGTGTTTATTTAAGTTTTTATTTTATTTTTTTATTTTTTTGTTTTTTTTTAATCACTTAAGTTATATTGCTTTTATATCAGTGATAAGGAATAGTCTTTCTTTATAAAAATCGCCTAGTTTGAGCGGACGACACATTGTTGAATATTTTGTTGTGATGATGATGTGATCGATAAAATAATGTTTTTAGTAAAAAAAAAAATAAAAAAAAAATTGTTTTTGTTAAAAAAATCCTTTCGGTATATGAAAGCCACCCCCCCCCCCCCCCCCCGTTTTCGGTAGCAAGTTTAATTTAGATGTTTAAATTAATTTGTTCTAAGTTTTGTCCAGTCAATCCAGTCAAAATTCTTCAAACACCTTACGAAACATTGTCGTAAATGTTTCTTTTTTTTTTTCACTATAGCATGCGGAACTACTAGCCGTGCTTTATGACTGAGTCTCAAATAATTTACATAGTTGATGCTGTATGAAAATGTTTATAGCACACCTGATCAAACACCAGGAAAAATTCAGAAATTTAAACTAGTTTAAACTGCGGGAAACCTTGGTCGTTTTTGTTTAAACCAAATATTTTACTAGTTAAATTGTTCAATGATGAATGTGTAGTTTAAGGAATTGATTTTCTTTAGTTAAGCTGTCTTTTGTTTACATTACTGTAAAAAAATGTTTACGCGTTTACCTAGTCATTCCATAATTATTTATAAAAAAAAAAAAAAAAAAAAAAAAAAAAAAAAAAAAAAAAAAAAAAAAAGGTTTTAAGAAATTCTAGAATTATCGCAATTGAAATCAAAACGTAATCGTAATCGTCGTATATTTTAGAAACGACACGTTTCAGACAAAACGTCATTTTCATTGGATACTTAAGTATATATATATATTTTTTTTTTTTTTTGAAAAATTTAAAATATTTTTTTTGTGTGTGTGTGTATATATATATATATATATATATATATATATATACACACACAAAAAAAAAATTTAAATTTTTCAGAAAATATAATAAATATAATATATATATATATATATATATATATATATATATATATATATATATATATATATATATATATATATTATATTCCTTACTATGAAATATTTTAATTTTAAATAGAGTAGTTGTTGTGTTATAAAATTTAGTTTTCTAATAAATAACCTAAGGAATACAATAACTTACATTTTGATTTAAAAGCTCTTCATTGCTATTGCATTGTTTTTCAAATATTGTTATTTAATAATTTGTTGTTCATTTATTAGAGATTCATGAATGTAAAATTTACAAAAATATAAACATGTGGTCTTCATTGTTATTTTGTTTCTTTATTTCTGCTTCCTTTCGTAGAAATACGTTTAATTCGGACCTATCTAAACAATGAAGTTTGCACTCAAGGCTATTATGAGGCCAGGTGTGGGCGGGACACCTGTAGCCTGTTCGCATTAGATAATAATCAGAATTCTAAATTATTTTATTAAGGTTTTTCTTTTTCCAGTAATTTTATGATCGAATGAATTCCGATAAATGTTGAGGTCGTTGGCTATGTTGCGATTTTAGAACTACACGATGTGCTAAAAGTTACGCAATCCGATCCCTGTTTGTTCTAAGCTTTACGTAACGTAGCCATGCTCTTCATATGGTGTCGGTGAGGCTCCATGTGTTAACAGAATTTCTTATTGAAACTGACTTAATCTTAAGTCTCCTTAGCATCCAAAACCTTTACAGATTCCTTTGAGTTGGAACACAGTTCTATAAGTTATATTAATTGTAAGTTAATCATTACGAATAACTAACTACCTCTGTAATATACGATTTAAAAAATATTTTTGATTATTAATTTGAATAATTTTGCTGTAGGGTTTCTTCGTAGCATATGCCCATTGCTGGAACTGGAACTCCAGAAGTTAAAAAAAAAACTTTTTTTTGCGGCAATGTCGGAATGAAAGACCTTGGTTAGGTTCACTGTCCTGTGTGCTGTCTGCATCGTTGGCGTACTCGTTTGTTGTAGAACTTCTTCATAACATTGTTTCTAAGTTTATTTATAAGAAAAGCAATTAATTTCTGTTTTATATTAGTTAAATTATAGAAAAGTTTTATTTATTAGTAATTTTAATTGGAATGTAGGTTCTCTACCTATATAGTTAATATAGTTTTGAATGGTTCAGATCTGTCTTATATAATGCTAACGATATGTATGTTATGTGCATTCTTTCCTTTCAACATGGGTTAGTTTCTAGAATGAAATGTGGTATTGAATAGGCGGCAAGATAGACTTATACTTGTTAGTTGGGTTGGTATTGTACCCCTGAATTTGTATGTTCATCTGTCAGGTTATGGAGACCTTTTAGTTGTCCAAGTTCACTTTCAAATACACCCAAGGTCAGGATGTCGTCTGGTTATTTTGATTCCTACCTTTGATTTATATTATTTCCTTTACAATGCTCTTATGCGAATAAATCATAAATATTTTGAAGTATGAAACAGTTCTGAAGCATTGCTGAGAACAGGATGATACCAAACCACTTAACAGGTACGGTGAAGAAAGTTTTTGGCCTAGATTATCGCCGTGTGCGCTATCTATGAGAGATCTTGGGAACTATCTGCAGGGCTGAGTCAACTGTTGTCGAAGCGGGTTTGGGCCGTTCTCTTTCTTGTTTTTTGTTCCTTTTATTTTTTTTTTATTTCCACAGCAGGCTGGCCAGGTTGCGATAGCCCATTGTGTCGGTATCTGCTTCCAACTCGATGGTTTTCTGCTGGTAACAGCCCCTTGGTATTATTTTCAGCATCGCCTTCTAACCGCCTGGTTGCAGTAATGTTCTCCTACTATGTAGCTTCAGTGTAAATGTATGGATGTCACGTCTATATTAAGAAAGCTCATGGGCACGGCGTGATCTTTTCTTTTTTCTGTTTCCCTTTGTTTATTGAAACCTTTGGAGTAATTCTTTGCATTGTTTTGAAAACAACAACGCGAAAATAGATATTCTCCTCAAACACGTTTAATAACGATTCCTTAAAATATTCTATTTTTGCTTTCTATTTTTTTTAGTGGTATAATTCTCGAATTTAAAATATTTTCATTTTAACTTATTCACTCCTTAAAATTATCGCTTGATCAATGGAACAATAATATAACTGACAAATTGGTTGGGGAAGGGCGGAGTTAAATTCATCTTTGGAAGTTTTAATACATCAACAGTTTTGCAACCACGTTCAAGAAGAGTAAAAATGCAAAACAGCAGGAAATTTTAACTTTATAGTTGCGTCTTTGTTCCATTGATGTAAAGTTACATTAGGTAGATGCAATTCTTTCATGGTTGTATTCAGTTTTTTTAAAGAATATTTTCCTATATTTTCATAGTCATTAAAGACAATGGAATCAAAAAGCTATATTTATTTATTATGTATGAAAAAATGAGATTGATGAGCAAGTAGTTTAAGATTAGAAGAGTTAATTAAATACATCTACTAACCTACATCGACGAATTTTACTACAGAACTTAATTAAACATATTCAGCTAAAAACAAAAATTCAAATACAAAAAGTTTTAATTATTGTAGGAATATTATATGAAGGCAGCGAAAATGTGCTAGGAATGCTCCCATAGCCTTCCTAATTGTGATTACAGCCATCCAAATAGCAAGGTCATTGTTCTCAGTCAGCGCTTGTTTTTTGTTTTCATTGTCTCTTATTACTTCTCGTTCTTGGTTTTTCTTTTAGTGTTGAAATTCTGCTCATTTGAAGCTAAATTCGGTAGTAAGCCACCTTGCCATTCATTGAGAATACTGTATAAATTGTACCGTTGTGCTGACCATATTCATGTTATATATGAAAATAAAATGAAATATGAATTGTTTGTCCTTATTTATATAGTCTTTTTTAAGTTCAAATTACTTAAAAATATAATTTCATAATCATTTTTTCAATTATCTATTATTCCGTTCTGTATTCTAATATTTTTTTTTTATTGACTGTCAATGTTAATAACATGTTTCCTTAAAATTAAAAAAAAAAAAAGAATCGTCTTTCAATTTCTGGATTATTTTTATCAGCTATATTTTAATCCGGTGGATACAATAAAAATGATAAGAACAAATCAAATGTATAATCAATTACGACGTAAGTTTTATAAGTGACTGGGAAAATAATTTTATAATTCTTTTAATGCAATATAAAATATTTTTGGAGTATTATTTGATGTTCTTCATTCGTGCCACTAGAAGTGAATGGGGCCGAACACCTGAAACTATCGTAACCACAGACCATCGAAATTTATGGGTGAAAGTGAAATAAATGATGGTGAAACATTATAAAAATTGAATTTTGTTAAAAGCAAGTGTTTACTATGAAAATCCTTAAAATAAAGTCAAGTAGCAATGGGCAATGACTGGGTATTTGGGGCAATTGGGTGCTTCATACCTCACATGCCTTTATCCTTTTCTTTTTACCATAAAACCGCATTCGCGTGGATAAGGAGTATGAAGGATTTTGGTTTACAAGGGTTGGATATGAGATGAATTAGATGGTTTAGTTGTGCCATAGATCTCAACGCCGCATGTTCTAATAGGTCTAATAACTGTCATCTAAATAAATCTTTAGTGGTTAATCATCATGTTAGATGGGTTTTTCTAGTAATTTGACACTTTTTTTTAGTGTTCAATTTAAACGATTTATATAAGATATAGTACCCAATTATGGCCTAGTCCTTATTAGGCATATTGCCGAAAAATCAAATTAAGGCCCTATTTAAAAATGAAAACGTGATTCTCTATATAGACAAGATGTCAGAGCAAGGAAGGGTTTGAGTCGGAACAAGGAATTTGGGTGTAGTGGGTCGCCTCATGAAGAGGACAACACCTGGCTGTTCTAATTTTTGAACTGAGTTAAGAAGCTTCTATTGAGTGTAATACTTGAGATATGTTTAAAATGTTTGATGATTTTGAAAGACAAGAAATTGTAGTTCTAGATCATTGCTGAGATTTTATTTCAACCTTGTTCCATGATATTGTTTTGTTTGCGTTTTTGAAAAAAGTAGCAGGTGCCCTAGTAGCAAGCAGGCCATATAAGGACACACTTGTTATTTCGATCATGTTTTGCCAAAGCGGTGTTCTTAGGTACTTATATTTAATTGTTTGTTCTATATATTGTTGTTGGTGTATTTCTGTGTAGATGTATTCTCCTAAATAAAAAAAAAGAAAGGTCTATGGACACTACTAGGATTTTTTTTTGTCATTGAAGTTTGGTAATTTATACTTGTATAAGATTGTTTATTTAAAACCATAGGCCATATTCCAAGTTCAGAGGCCGTATTAGGAACCCGGGGCCCTACAAGAACGCAAAGATATGGTACAAGATACGTTTCTAAAAAAAAATGTCTGTGTCATTGCGTAAGTAGATAGATTGATCTGTGCATTGGGCAAATTTGATGTCTTCCGAGCTACAGCCCTTAAAACCTTAGGTAGGCCATAACAGGCTACCCTACCTTATATAATATATTAACTGTACTAAAAGGATACGGAAAGATTTGAGAACGCTCGGTGTGACTAAATATATTATTTATGAATGGCTAAGGATCTTTAATCACTTGCTTAATGTTTCCTCTCATTGTGTAAGACAATTGACTGTAAATTATTTAATTTGATGACTGTCTAATTATAGATGTTCTAGTGTCCTTTTAAGATTAAATAAAGTATACAATCAACTGATAAAAAAATAACTTTTAAATTGATAAAGGACAAATTATCTTGAGCTTCTTGAAATTAAATTATCATCAGATATGTTCTTTTTAGAGTTTCTGCATTACTCGAATGTTTTATTAATTTTCTGGGATTTTATTTTCGAATAGTCATCTAGTGTTCTTTAAAAGTTTTTTTATCGAATTTATTGTGTTATATAATCGGAAAAATAATAAAAAACAGTATTGTTGTCTTTATAATTTCCGATTGATTTTTACCGTTGTGCCCATCTGTTGTAGATTGGTATTAGAGTAGAGCTAGGATCGAATAGTGGAGGGGAGGGGGCGGTGAAGTGGTGGAGGGGGTGACGTCAGGAGGCGTCGAGGGCCGTGACGTCAGGTCTGACTGTGACGTCAGCAACAGACGGTAGCACGTGTGTACCTGACCCACATTCCACAGTCCCTCTGCCGGCGTACTTCGGGGGCGTTTCTTGCGTTTAAGGGCGGCCATTTTACATTATTTCAGATCGCCTCTTTATATTTTATCTTTAAAAAACGTGCCAGAATATTTTAATTACAATTAGTGTTATCTCGCTTTCTTATCTTTGGCTCTTGAGTACCAGTTGTGATTTTTTTTATATTCATTTATTGATTAGTGAATGAGTTTCATTTTGTTGCGTTTGTTTCATTTCTACAAATAGACTGATGTGTAGTACAATTTATAAGTGAACGCTGAGTATAAAATAATTGTCAATTTAATAAGGCTTTATTTTAAAGGTTTTAGATAACAGTGATCTCTATCATCTGGCCATTACCAGGAATGATAAAAGACAGTAATAAAGCAATTTATTTTTATGCGTACTAAAATTCCTGTTGTCAGTTTAAGTAACCTCAGCCAGAGTTGGTCGAAATTTAATCATAGCCATTTGACGATTGATTCCAGGAAATTGCTTGTCAAATATTTTCAGAGGGTAATCCTTACATAGATGATTTAACAATATTTATATTTTTTTAACAGTAAAAGAAGTAAAGGTATAGTGTCATACAAGAGACGGCCATAGCAAATATTTTTCTAATAATTGTTACTATCGAATAAGTATACAATAACAATAAATTAAAACAAAAAAAAAATTGCAAAGAATTAAACTTATAATACCCTATAAATAATGAGAAAAGTAAAGAAATATTAATATTATAAAACTAAAAAAATATGAATAAACAATTGAACAAAATTAATACAGTAAAGTAACACGACATAAAATGAATAATAATAATAATAATTAAATATGTAGTATTGTAGTAATCAGAACAAAAATTGGTGCAGTAACGTAGACATAAATAATGAATAAAATAATTGTGGTGTTCACATCAGGACGTCTTGCACGAGTCTAAGTTTCAATCTGCATGATGTTAAAGTTTCTATAAATTCTTCTCTTATAATAATCAGTCTATAGACTGTTTTTTCTTAAATTGTGATAATCATCTATTAATCAAAAGTCGAAGATTCACCTCGTATATGCATAAATATTTTCGTGTACCAAAAACTGATTTTTGTTGAATTTTGCTTAGGAGTTACTTTTTCTGTTCTAATGTTGTAAAGGTATCCTTCGATTTTTAGATGTTAAATGGAATAATTTTACATTTTTGCTTGTATTAATATGAAACTTAAACCAATACGTTTATATAAAGATAGATTTTCCGGAATCAGTTCGAAGTATTTTTTTTTTAATTCTGAGGTTTTATTTTTGTAAATAATGAATTATGTTATATGAGTTGACTGAGTTCTTAATTATTTTAAGAAGCAAAGCTATTTTTTTTATAACGCTAACGCAGATATTAAAAATCCTGCTCTGAAGGTAAATAGCTAACTTGTTTTCAAGGTAATTTGACTTACTACTTCTTCACGACAACCACCGATATAATTGCAATTAATTGTTATCAAAACGAAATATTAAACAGTCTTTTTAATATTATGCTATATCCAATCTTATTTTATATTTATTTGTCATATTTTAAATTTTCACTAGAATTTAAAGATAGGATTTCATTAGCTTGCTTAATGTTTACTGGAGGTTTCCAGAAATGTTTACATCAGTCATGGGTAAACCCGTTTTCTCACATGTTATGCAACACAAAAATAAGAAGTAGAACATTGGAATTGCTATACGCTAAAAGGGCAGTTTCCACTGTCTTATTATTATAATGGATCGTTCTAAGAATAAATTTTACTAAAATACTCCCAAACAAAAGATTTTGTTTTTGCCAAAACAGTTTCGTATTGATGTCCGCTCCTCTCAAAAGTGGATCAAGGTTTTAGATCAGTCAAGGCAATTACACCGATTAGCGAACAGGGGGGGGATTGGAGGTTCTTGTCACTTTCTTTTCTGAACACACTTGTTTTTGTTATATAATATTAATATACTGTAAATATATTTTTTAAAAATGTATGAAATGTTTCTTAAATGTTTATAAACAATAATCTTTTGCAATAGGTAATTTTTTAATATATATATTTTAAAACTATTCTTGCTTATATTATAGGAAGTTAATGCTGACAGTTTATAATAGTGTCTGTGTAGTTGCTTATCTAGAGCAAGTGCGTACCTTCAGCTTTCTCTTATGAATCTATATTTAATACTTAAATGCTTCTTGTTTTAGTACTATTTAGCAATTGGAATGAACTTAAGTGTACATCCCAGAGAGAATTGAATTAAGAGAATTTTAATAATTCTGTGTATAATTATATTTTGGTCTATTATGGGCCTGGGTAAAGCTGCGCCCAATCGAATTTTATAAAAATAGTTATGTAACTAAGATTCCATGAATTTTAGTAGGTCATGAGAATGTGTATTAATTATTTTAGTCTGATCAAGAAAATTACTGGTTCCCAAGATTAATGTGTTGAATTATAAGTTCAAAATGGTTGATATCTGTCGCTTCGATTTAATTTTTTTTTTTTTTATATATATATGAGGTACCCCTGAAGGTGGTATATACGAATTAAAGCAGTTGGGATTGGTGTATTATTTGCTTCTAATATTGGGATTTTTTATTAGTAGACTAGTTTCGAATTTCGAACATTGATCATCCATTCTAAAGGCATACAATTCAAAACATCAGCAATTTGCTACACATATTATATATATATTAAAATTTTAAAATATAAGACAGGATATCAAACATGTATTACATAATAATAAGGAGGTTAAATGAAAGGGCTTCTAAAACATACCAGGACCTGGAGCCTGAGTGTAAAAGGACGAAAGTTGAAGTTCGATGAAGTACGGATACTGGTTGCTTTTTCTGTTCCTAATGAAAATAAATTTATAAAAGGACTATTTGAAATACTTATCTGGCCATTTACACAAAAATGTGAATTGCTTTTGAACGATTTTATTAGTTTCAAAAAAGCGGTGTATACGAACTAAAATGAAATGATTGTGGATATGAATACTCAGTAAAACGGACGATCAGTAAACCAAAGATTAGAAAGAACATATAAGGGCATACTATACTAAGGCCTAAGTTTCCAACTTCACTATTTAAATGAAAATAACCTTAAATTCAACAAAAACATGGGAGTGTAGTTTATACATCAATAATTAAATCGTTTAAAAACAATTAACATTTTTGTTTAAATTTAAAAGTAGTCTTGGAATAAAATCTTTCCAGTAAAAGTTAAAAACAATTTATTATTCCTAATTTTTTGTTTTGTTTGTGATCCTATCATTCAAAACAATTTTAATTTATTGTATTTAATTATCCTGGCGACATAGTTTCCATCGAAGAGGATTTAAAGGGACTTTTTTGATTACTATTGCCTAGGTTAAAAAGAGTTATTTTTTATTTGATTCAATACCAGAGTTTCAGATAATTATATATTCCTAATATTATCAACGTAAATAATACCAAAACGGTCTAATAAATAAACGTTAAATAATTATAAAGATATTTAATTTTTTACCTCTATTAAATTTATGTTTTCTTTGTACAAAGGAAATTTCGAATTAAATTTTATTCGATGACACTTGTCAAAAGTTTCATATGTCTGTAAATTTTCAATTATCTTAAAGTTATTTTTTCAAACATTAAAAAGATATATACTAAAGAAATTGGTTAGTAAAAATTATGAATAATCCAGAAGTATTTTTGTATATTCCTAAAAGGAGGGAAAAATAATAACCTTCAATAGAAATTATTGGAGGATGGGAACTGTCATGTCCTTACCCCACTCGTGTTGTCAGGCACACGCACCCGAATCGGCTCGATGCCAATCCTCTGTCCTGACCTCGTTTATTTATCAGTCACTTATATTTATTGTCTATTATTATTCAAATTATTTAACAATATTAAGAAGCCCCTGCCTGCAATGCAAAACAAAGTTTTCAGTGCTCATTGTTTATGCTATATCTATATCTTAGAGGATATATAAAGTACCAGAAATACTTTCTATTTACCAATTCTAAAAGAACAAAAAAAAATTAGCTTCGTTATTATTATTTTTTTATCCTTTTCTCAAGACTAATGTCTGAAAATACAGTTGTTCCGTAAACTTAATTAATATTTGAGATAATTTTTTTTTTTTAATTTATTACAATTATTATGTTTTCGCTGTTATTATCATGTTTTATCTCCTCTGCAATAGCAATACCGCTGAAAGTTTGAATATGTATCTTTGGTTCTTTTCTTTTCTTTTATAATTTTAAAGAGAAATCCTGTGTCAGACGTTTGTTTATAGAGGTATACTGAAACATTTGTACAAGTGTCATTTTTTAGTGGATAATCATCTGCTAAATGTCACGAATAAGTGGTTAATTTGTTTAAATTTTTTATAAATCCCCACTCGTGTTGTCAGGCACACGCACCCGAATCGGCTCGATGCCAATCCTCTGTCCTGACCTCGTTTATTTATCAGTCACTTATATTTATTGTCTATTATTATTCAAATTATTTAACAATATTAAGAAGCCCCTGCCTGCAATGCAAAACAAAGTTTTCAGTGCTCATTGTTTATGCTATATCTATATCTTAGAGGATATATAAAGTACCAGAAATACTTTCTATTTACCAATTCTAAAAGAACAAAAAAATTAGCTTCGTTATTATTATTTTTTTATCCTTTTCTCAAGACTAATGTCTGAAAATACAGTTGTTCCGTAAACTTAATTAATATTTGAGATAATTTTTTTTTTTTAATTTATAATTATTATGTTTTCGCTGTTATTATCATGTTTTATCTCCTCTGCAATAGCAATACCGCTGAAAGTTTGAATATGTATCTTTGGTTCTTTTCTTTTCTTTTATAATTTTAAAGAGAAATCCTGTGTCAGACGTTTGTTTATAGAGGTATACTGAAACATTTGTACAAGTGTCATTTTTTAGTGGATAATCATCTGCTAAATGTCACGAATAAGTGGTTAATTTGTTTAAATTTTTTATAAATCGTATATTTGTAAAAGAGTCATTTCAATGTTATATCTGTCATTATGTCCATCAAATAATAAGTGGAAATCCAACTAGTGCTGACGTCGTGCACAAGATGGTGATCTGGCAAGTTAATTTATTTAAGTTTTTCTTGTGCAATAACAGAGTGATTAAAATAGGTTACACTACTTGAGCTGAATATCCGGTAGCCGGATATTCGGCGCTTCGGCCTAGAACCTCACCGTATATCTGGTATCCGGTATTTGGCCAAAACTACTATCCGTTACATCTCTAATATAAACCACCAATCATTTTTTTTTATCTAATTCTAAATTGAATATAAATATTTTAAAATATGTTTGCCCTGGAAAGACAGTATATAAGAATGTTTGATCCTGATGCGAAACTGCAGTTTCAGAAACATATAGTGAAATTATTAAATACATTTTTATGAAGAAGTATATTGCCAAGTAAATTAGTAATTTATAATAATTGTGGCCCTCTTATTATAACGTTTTTACCTTTCATAGAAAACTAGCGCCTGAAATTATTTATATTTATTTTATTTTCTGCTATAGCATTAAAATTGTATACCATATTTCTTTCTTTATTCCGTGTTAAATAAACTTAATATCGTTTTATTTTTTGACAAATAATATATCATTATGGTTATGTTATATTTCAAAAAGCTGTAGATAATTATTGCCGGAAAATAAAGTTCTACCAATAGCTAAAAAAAAAAAATCCCCAAAAATTATTACATGTTTAAGGTCCAGCCGTACTTTCGTTTTCGCCGTCGATTTATAGAGGTCAAGTAAATCATAAATCATTACTTACTTTCTAAATCATTGAAAATCTCATTAAAAAAATGTTTTAAGCGATTATAAATCCTTTTTCTGTTTTTACTTTTATTTATTTATACTTTTAAATCCTCTGTGTTCTGAATTTAATTATATCTTGGTCAGAAATAATTTCAAAAACGTAAGGTATTAAAGGTTAAACGTGGTATCTTGAAAGACAATGAATTAATTATTATCCTTCAACTGTAATTCATCCCTAAATTAGTTTATTTTAGAATCGAGAGATTATTTTCTTTATTTCTTTTTATAAAATGATAAGACAGTTTCAATGTTTGAGTCTTCAATGAACTGGTGGAAAAACTTATGTATTTTAATGAGACATTTATCCGAAGATATTTATAAATAACAGGGCAATTTTAAACTCAATTGTTTGCGCAGAATATTAAGTTAATTCTTATAGAAAAGTATATTTTTGATAGCTACGGCGTTTTTTATTATATTGTAAGACCTTTCATTTTGACAATTAAAATAATATGCCACAATTAACAGCAATAATTAATAGTGCTATGGAGTATGCGTTTATCTCTTATTTATGAACAAATGAAAAATAAAATAAAGATTTATCTATACAAGAAAAGAAAGTAATGATTCGATTAAAAGAAAATAAGTGAATAGATATAAGGCATAAATTAAAGAAACAATTGTATACATTCTAATTATATTGGTCCTAAGCTTCATAAGTAATGATAATATATCTATTGATTGAATGGGTCCGCCGAAAAACGTTCTAAGCGACAGACATAAAATGTTAAGTAATCAGTGAAAGAAAATCATAATCTGAAGTTGCTGTTAGTTTTGTAGGTTAGATTTTATATTTACATATCACTTTGTTATATTTATCATATCATTATATTATAACATAATGAAGTACTATATCATACTAAGACGTACTGTTATACATTTTAAAACCTTTAAAATCGCCACTTCGGAAATTTTGTCGCTTAGATCGTTTTTCGGCGGAGCCATTCAATTATATAAAATAATAGTATGGAATTCTAAGGTTTCTATGAAAGGAAACAAACTAATCATACAATTAAATATAAATACAACTGATTAATAAAAAAATATATGTATGGTCTATTATTTAACTATATCAATCCCAAATTTTATTAAAATATACATTGTTCAAAAAACGTTACGTGTATAGTATTTATTTTAGAGCCCCATTAACTATCCATTTATCTCGTATCCAAACTTACAATCCGAAATACTTCAGTAAAGGAATTATTAAGATTGAGACATAAATAGTATAATAAATATGAAGTACATAGTTAGTCAAAAGGATATGAAAAAGATGGCAGATGTAAGGAAAAATGAAAGTTAGCATTAACTCTATACATAACAATTATATTTAAATCAAAATATTTCAAATTCCATAATCCCTTACTGTGTCACAAATAAACTTACCCTTAAAGATCCTATTGCCCCATATGATTATTTTTTTGACCAAACCAAACCTATCCTTTCAAAACTCCATAACCACTCAAATCCAATAGTCTCAACTTTCTTTTCACTCCATTCCCGATACCTCTCCGTAGTCTCTAAGATGACCTTAGAGACCTTCTAGTGTAAAATGTTTATTAAAGTGCTTATGATGAGTTGTTCTTTACGAGTTGATGACATGAAACACTATCAACACATTTACTTGGTGAATATATTATATACAATTGTAAATATAAATGAATAAATAAAATTATTATTTTAGTAATGGCTAGTAATTATTAGACATCGTTCCCTTGTATATATATTTTTTTTAATAGCTATATGATTTCATGTATCATCTGGCGCCTTTACTAATTCAAAGAACGATAAAGCACCCTCATAAAAACCTTAATCCCATCGCTCAGAGGGCGAGATATCGTCCGAAGCCGGAACGAGATCGAACGAGGTAACAGTTAAAAAAATTGGCTGCGACAAAGCTAATCACTAATAAGTGGTCAACCGCCAGGGACGTTTTTGTTTCCCTTCAAGTGAAAGTATCTTTATCTCCGCTAGCTCTCTCGTCTTTTTTTCCCCCCCGTCGTCCCTCTTCAGCGATCTTCTTATAAGGCTAGAGGATGGACACTCCAGCAGCTTATGTAGGCTACCGTTAAGTGTTAATCTGAAAAAAGAAAATTGTTTTTTATTGTTTACTCTAAAGAAACTTAGCAATGCCCTACTTGGATTTTATTTCGAAATAAAATGTCTGTCCCACTGTCCCACTGCTTCTTGCCAAAATTATCCTTGTGCTAGTTATAAAGTCGTTTACAAATTCCTATTTTAAATGTTATGAATTTATAATTAGCAGTTTGGATTATAATCCATAAAAAATTATAAAGATTTTTTATTGTGTAAGTATATTTAGAAATTTATATTACCGTTCTCGGCCTTGAGGTCTTTTTTAAAACCAACTGAACACTAAGCTGCTTATTTGAATTAGCGACTTTCTCTGGTGTAGATGGGACTTAAGTTCATTCTTTTGATTAGTTTTGTAAAATGTAAAAATTATGTATCTCTTGTAGTTAGGAGGTTGCAGGTTTCAAAATGTCTTTTGTATTTTTGAAAATCTGTTAACTAAAACTTTCTTCTACTTAAACCAACACTCAAAATCCTGATAATCAGGCTGTTATCAACACTCTAATTTTTAGCTTTATGTCAATTTTGAAAAAAACAAAAACATAATTACACAAATCACACAAGTTCAATTTTTAAAAAATATCAAGGTGTCAACAACTGATTGTGCCCTGTTTATTCCCGTTTTCTTGTAGAACCTTTCCATTTATAATTTTTGGGGTGAACGTTTGTTTTATTCAGCTTAAGTTGAGTAATTCATTAAATGTTACTTAAGGGTGTCTATGATTATCTGGCTTAACTTCCTGTTAAGTATAATTAATAACAGCATTTTAAAAATAATTTGTATTTACTAGAATTTAAAAGTAGGACTTGAGACTATCCGGTCTCTCCATAGCCTCTCCATTCAGCCAGCGGTGACTTTCTATTTCGGTTCGGGCCGTATGTTTTAAGAGTGTACCGTTAGGGGCGTGCCTTTAAAAAGAATAAAGTCGTGTGGTCATTTTTTTCCAAGTCAACATTAATAGATCGTTGTGATCGTTTTGTTTTTTTGAAGGGATCCTCCACTCGGCATTGTGCTCTAATTTTAAGGTCAGGCAGCTCTGATGTCTTCATTCTTCCTTTCACGCTGAGGTTAGGGAAGGAGAAAAATACTTCCACTAAATTGCATTTTTGTTATATAAATTTTTTATAACTGATAAATTTCTGTATTGCAGTTTTTATTTCATTAAATAAAATATTGTTAATGACATGTATATGTTTTTTAGTTGGGGATACATTCACCCTCCAAAGTGTAAGTTTTTTTTTTACGATCATAAACGTAACATTTTGATACGCTCTTGTTGTTAGGGTGTTGCTCAGATAGAAATATAATGCATAATATTTGTTGTATGTCATTTGTCGCTATGACCTGCCGTTTGGGAGCTATATTGGTTTGATTGAAAAAAGTCGTGTTTTAGCTACACTTTTTAAGTGTTGGGGCTTTTTTCACTTGCTCTAACTCTGTTGGAGTTGCTCAGATCGAAAATTTGACGATAATTTTACCAGTTATCCATAAGCTATTGCCTTTCCCATTCTGGGAAAAATGGAGTTTTTTATGGTAGCCCTACAATAAATTTTCTGGGGAATTTTTTTTTAGGGGGGGAGGTAGTCAAAACTACGTATAAGGAGTTATCTTTCAAAACTGGACATATCCACTTACATACACTTGTAGCACACACTACAATACTTTTTTTTTTTTTTTTTTTTTTTCGAAAGTAGACATCTATCAAGGATTTAAATAGTATAATTTTTTTTAATTTAATAGCAGGGGGAGGACTGGTGTAGGTTTTCTGCTTTTTTAAACACTTTCTTAAGTGGACATGTCCAGTTTTGAAAGATAACTGCTCATATATTACAAAAAATGCCTGCCGTTTTTTTTTTTCCTATTCTCCGAAAGTGTTCAAGAGCTCACTCGTTTTTGTAGGGATTCACGGATCCTCTTGTGCTGTAAGGTTTCTTTCTCCTAATTCATTGTTACACATGGCCGATAATTTCGGTCTAGTGCCATCAAGTTTCGTTTCGGATTATCGTTTTAGATGCAATAGTGATTAGTTTTATAAAATATAAACCTCGCGGTTGTAAACTACAGAAGTGAAACCTAAATTCCTAAAAAAATAAATATGGAATTCGTTACTGATTATGTAATGAAATAATGAAATGAAATGAAAAAAAAATCTTTATTCTGGGACTAATTTAAAAACCAATGATTTCTTATTGATGCCATTTTTATTATTTATCAAATACCCAAATAAGTATATAACATAATACCTATCTGATAATGTTTATGTATTAATTATAATTAATATAACTATAATTATTTTTAAATAGAATTCAGGGAAGAATACTGAATTCTAAGGTTTAGATTCAATACCCCCTAAATTCCGAGTACGTTATTTATACCCCAGTCCATTGGCTCTGTAACCAGCCTTCAGGAGTTTATTGTCTATTTGCTTTCAACGTTGATTCACTTGGGGTTTCGTTTCTCTGTTTTAAACTTATTTTTTAATTACGTTACACTTGTAGTCCGTTTCTTTTTTCTTTTTTTTTAACTATTCATCTGAGTAAACACATTTTAAACTTGATATCTTGTTTCTATATTCGATTTAATAAATATTGTTCTTTATTTTTATTTATGAATAATATAAAATAAATATATTGTTTTTGTACGTCAATTCATGTGATTTTGAAGTTATATGCGACAATTTAAAAAATATTAATTGGCGTAGGGAATGGGCAGTTGGTGAATGACCTTGTAACAGCTCTCAGTGCAGCTTCCTCGAGTTCAGATAACAGCTAAAATATGGCGATATTTTTTTAAACAGGAAAATCGCTTATTCGATTATTTAATAGTAAGCTAATTATTACATTAATATTTTTTATTACAGCTAAACATACCTTCAACACTTCCTTTCAAAAGTTAGTTAAATATTTTTAACCAATAATTTTGTTACACGAGTATTTAAATCTATGTTTTTAAAAATTTTATTTGTAATTTAGACGTCATACAAAAAGACAAAAAAGTAGGAAAAGCATAGTAGGAACGACCTTTTAAAATTTCAAATTTTTATTTAAACATTTTTAAATAAACTAATACAGATTTTTTAAATTATTTTTATAACCATTCGATCATACTGTTTGTTTCAAGAGTATATTCATATATATTTAAACATTTTCGTTAGGTAAGGAAATATGAATCTGTTATTTTATGGATTGTCCATGTCCCCTCCATCCATAAAGAAAGAAACATAAAATTATTAGCGTACATTTTATAGTTTCCAAATTAAATTTTGTCTTTGAAGGCGAATCGGTTCAAGAAAGAAGGGTTATGTTAGTCAATTTTAGGCGTTTTAGGTTTATTACGATTAATTTATTTTCCGTGCATAAAGTCGTACGGCCTTTTTTTTTTTTTTTTTCAGTGTCACTCGAAAAAATATGTCATTTTGTATTAATGATTATTATTATTATTAATTTTTTTAAAAAAAAATGTTGCTATTTTAAAAAATTCACAGGTATGAGGAAGAACGATACCGAGCGGTACTTCTTCATCGGCATTCATTTACTTAAGGATATTAGAACTTACATCAACTTTATTTTCAATCTCTTTCTTGTATTTTCTGGTACACATAGGTAATGGTCATTGGTTCTATAAGTTTGTTTCTGTGTCCTCGTAAATTTTTTTTGGATCATAAAAAAGAAAAATTTAAAATTTAACATCCAACAAAGGAAGTTAGAGCTAGTTCTTTAAATAGTTGGGCTGTTACCAATAATAATTAAAAAAAATCTTAAAGCAATTACTCGAAGGATGTATGCATGTATTTATAACCTATCCTTAAAGTTTTCTGTATGTGAACCCGGTCTTTAATAAATCATGAGAAATTTGTTTTTGTCATTTCTTAGTAGCGCCATATTTAAAAACGATTTGTTCATTTTAAAATGGTAGTAACGTTGAGGAAAAAGATTTTTCATAAAATTAATGTATTGGTTGATCCAGACTAGAGAACGGTTTCTACCTGCCCTACTTCCTATCTGGAGCAGCTGTTCCTTTGGTAGTTCCCATACTTTTCTATGGCTTTATCTTATTGTAGGCTCTATCGAAATATTGTTTCCTTAGGAGTTTTCTAAACCTTTATGGATAATCATAAGGTATAGTTGACTGTGATGTATATAGGAGATGTAGATAATTAGGGTAGGCAGTCAAAGATATTCAGCAGATCAAAATAAAATGTTTATTTTATTCTAATTCTTAAAGCCAACGTTTCGACTTGCAATGCAAGTCTTCATCAGGGCTAGAAAAAAAAAAGAAAACAAGCAAAGAGGTATGACTACATTGTAAAATTATATGAATAAACACACACCAGAACATATAGGAATGAGTGAGAAAGAAAATAAACATAAACAAACAAATAAACATAAATAACTGTATAAAAGTAAGGATAGTAACTAAAAGGCAATATATAAAGACCATAAGGCCAGTAAAGACTATTGAATTGAGGCTAAAATGAGAATTAAAATGGGTGATAGTTACTTAAATGCTAATGAGTAATCTCGACAAAATAATTGGTGAACATAAATAGTGTAGATGCTAAGTTGTTGAGATAATGAGAACAAGTTACTGAGTTAATACTTAATGAGTAGATACAGAGTTACTGATATATTGAGGACCGATAACTGAAATAATATCTGAAGGCAATGAAAGCCAGTACAATAAATGCCAGTACAATAAATGTAAACTATTGAATTAGAATTGGAAAGAATATTTCAGGAGAGATAATGAATGAGTAAATATAACAATATAATAGGTATATATAAGAAATGGTAGATATATAGTTAGTGAGATATAGTGGTTAAGCTAATGAGTTGGTACAGAATGAATAAAATTACTAGTAACAGTAGGGAGTTAACTAGATAGTTAATATAAATCAAATATGCAAAGTACAACTATAGAGTAGTGATAAATATATTGATACACATGATAAATATTGGGACATATATAGTAGGGTAATTATAAGTGTGTACAGTGGAAAGAGAAAGGAAATGAAATAAGGGGCAAAAGTGAGGAAAAAGAATTTTAGCACAAGATTGTGCACTAACATTTAAATTGGAGAAAGGAAAAGGATATATTAATGAATAAAGGATGAATATTGAGTGGTAAAGAACAAACAACAAAAAAAAACAAAAAACTACAAATAATAAAATAAAAAACTAAATAAAAATATTTTTAAAATGACTTTCGTTCAGGTAAAGGAAAAAACAAACTGAAGAAAGCGGGAAATAGATGGTACAGGGATTATTAACTTTATGGATATTGTACTTTTTTACCCTCGAGTAAAAAAAAATTGTAGAACCTAGAGTTTTTATTCCTAGACCAGCTTTTATAGGAATGTATATACTATTTCTTGAGATTTACAACTATTTACGATAAAATAATAATACCACTAGTAAATGGGAAGATAATCATCATGTCAGTTGCTTGTGAAGCAACTACAATAAATTAGCAGCACTACAATAAAAGTTATTAAAAAAAAAAAAATTAGAAGGCCCCGAGGCTGTCTTCTTTTTAGACTTCTCGGAGGGTTATCTGGATAAGAATGGTATGGGAAGCAAGTTACTAGCTAGAAGATTTGAATGGGCTTGCTATGAAAGGATAGTTATATAGTTTAGGCTAAATCAGCAACATATCGCACATCCAGAACGGAAAAGGCACAACTCAAAAAGTGATGTTTTTCAAAAATCCCGTTAAAAGATTTACTATACTTTTTTTAACCCCATATTTAGTCTGCTTTGAACGTTTTATTACGAATTTTATTTTATTTTTTTCTGTTTTTGTATCTTAATAACTAGTTTAATATTATCCGACTCTTTAATATTATTCAACGACAAGAAACAGAATTTTAATGTTTTTTGAGCTTTTGTACATTACCAGCTAGCGGCAAATACTGACACTAGTAAAAGACCTTTAAGCTACAAATATAAAAACCGTTCCCGTGACTCGTACGATGCTGCTAACTCAAAATTGGCACTTATTGAGTTGAGTCCCTTACATTCTCGACGTGCGATATAGTGGTACATTAAAATCATTATGGATGTTTATTTGTGTCAAAGTAGAGAGCATTGAAGATTTTTTGAATAATTTTGGATTGTAAGGATTATATATGAGACGAATTGCATGATTTAGTGGAGATCCAAAGCTCAATTCCTGTTATCCAAAGAGGTCTAGTTAATGTCTTGTGGTTGATCAGTAGGTTTGTTCGCTTGTCTAGTAAATGTTTAAGAAATCGAAAATGGCGGGCAGTTTCTTGTCGTTTTAGTTTGGTATGCAGGTATCATTTAAACATTTAGTATTAGAAACTGCATCTCAACGTTTCGAGGATTTTTTTTTTTTTTTTATTGTAGCAAACAGTAACAGAAGCTATACTTGACATTGACCTAGTGTTATTTCTACTAAGAAAGTTTGTGTCTTGAACAGAATTTTACAGTTCATCTTGCTATGTGTATGAAATATAATAGCCTTGTGCTTTCACTGATTTCCAAGGATTCGAAACTTGTTCACGTGTCTTCCCGATCTGATAGTGAAGGACAGGTTTATGTATAGTCTTGTAAATAAGTCTTTTACAGTAAACTGGCCTGAGTCATGTTGATTTGAAAGTTGATAGTATCGTTGTTTAAGCTCATGTCTTGAATGTCATGTTTTATATGATTCTTTTAGGTTAGCCGTTTTAAATTGTATTTAGATTTAGATTTTAGCGAGACACTTCAGTTTTGCTATCAGTGCCTTCTTGGAGGACGGCCCCTTTTTACCGAGTTAATGTAATTGTTAATTTACGTTTTGGACATTTTATAACTGAAATTTAAAATAAACTTAGGTAGTTAATGAGTTGTTGGTTCTTTAGTATTAACCAAAGAAAAACGGTTTCTAATCAACCTGTTTTTTGTCTTTCTCGGGAAGAATTTCCCAGAAGGCTTGCGGCTTGCTATCCTTGTAGTTTAATATTTATTACTTTCTTTAATTTTAATGAGCACTACGGTTTGCCTGATCCTGGCCATAGTCTTGCATTAAAAAATTAAAATAAAATAAAAAATCATTACTTGTTTCTGTAATTATATTTTTCTAACCTATTCTAATCTATAATGCCAGAAAACGAAATTAAAATAACTATCAAAAAGTTTTGACTCCTTATAGACTGACAAACAATTACAAGTGTGTTACTGGTTATTTGGTTTGTACTTTTAGCTTTTGCTTACTAATCATGATATGGCACAAAATTACGAATCTGTTGGTATGAACCGAGATTGAAGAATCGTGAACAAAATAATGCTCTGTTGTATCCAGAATAAAAAAATAAGAAGTCATTGACAAGTATTCAGCATATTTTATTTGATTTTTAATGCTGAAAATGGCATGAGAGGAAGCAGCGTCGACCGTTTAAGGTAAATCAAATTATAGTTGTGATGATGACAGAACATTTTTAATGTGTTCTTTCGATTGTAATAGTCGAGGATTAGTAGGAAAAATATAGTAAGTATAATCGTATTTTTGAAACCGCCTCCATATTGAAGGAGTATTGCGGGTTCGATCTACTTCGACCTACAACTTTCTTAAAAATAAACATATAAATGCGGTAAATAATTTATAATACAAGTTTCGTTTGTCAATTATGTTGCCCACCACTCATTACATGTACTCACCACTCATATACACTTCTTACCTAAGTAGAACAGTCAAGTTAAAAGTAAACAAGACGTTAAAATGCCTAAGACTCATAAAATTCCATAAATGGCTTGGCACAACGTTGCGATCGGTAATAAACATAGAAATGGATCGTAACTTTCAATTTATGAGTTTCTTCTATGTTGCTTAAAATGTGGATTTATGAAAATGTAGCCTCTCTATTTCTTCGTCAATCCATATAATTCCTCTTTCTTATCGAGTGCTAGCTTTTTGGATTTTTTTTTTTTTTTTAATTCCTGCTTTCCCAATATTTCTGTCAGGTATGTATAATTTATATCTTCCCATTATAGAGCCTGTTTCTTCACCCTGATGGATCATAATCCTGTTACCCAATCCAATCTATAATCCTTATAAACCATTTAAAAGAAAGGTCTAGTGACCTAGTTCAGAAGAATAAAACGTTTTCAATGTAGTTTCTCTGAGCCTCATTTTCTTGTAAAATGAATTCATTATTTGGACCTTTCTTAAAGAAATTATTAACCGTAACGTTGTAGTTTTCATTCACTTTCCAATCCTTAGTAAATTTGTCGTGTCGGTACGGATAACTCGGTTTAAAAATAAATTACTATTGCTATAATCCAATAACTAGAGCAAACTAGATGTATTGAAAAAAAAAAATATCATTCCTGAAAGAAATTATCTAAACCTTAATAGCATCAATTATGTTTAATAGAAAATATTTAAGTTAACATTCAGACAATGTACTAAGAAATTATTTTTTTTTTTTTAATTATTTTTTTAATTTTATATCATGTTTGGGTTCATAATACTTATTATATAAAAATTGAACAAAAAACCCTTTAAATAAAAAAACAAAAACGGACGATGAAAAATTGGTCTGTTATTAAAGATTAAAAAATAGCCTTTGTAACGGTTTCTTTTTTTCATTAGAGAGTGAAAATCGATGTATAATAATTAAATAACTAGTTATTACTACAAAATACTATCAAAGTTACCGGTATCGATCGGTCCATAGGAATCCTTTTTGTTTGGACCATCGATTCGCGATAACGAATTTTTTCTAAACAATCGATTGAATCGAGAATCGACAGATCCCTAAAATTTGTTAATACGAAAGAACCCTTATCAATGGTTTAATTTTATTCATATCTTAATAGAATTATTAACACAAATTGGATTTTATTAATGTCTATGATCATACTAATCCATAAAAATCATACAATTTTAAGCTACTAAAATGCATATCTCAGTGGTATAGAAAGACCTGTAAAATTTAGGATTGATGAGATATATGTTATTTATTATATGTACCTATTTAGCGATGTGCTGATGTGCTAGTTTTTTTGTGTTTTAGAAATAATGATAAATTTTTAACATTCGATACTAGTCACGAGGGAAAGTGGTAAAAATTGTTGGTAAACTTATCATCACGTGTAGTTTTTATTATCTTCCAAGTAATTGCTAATTATTAATTTTTTTTTAACAATTAATTCGCCGTCAATCCTGAAATTGATGAAGACAAAGGACTTATTAAGATTCTCGGAATAATCTGAGGAAATTATAGCTTACACCCAATTTTGATCCCCACCCCCTCCATTTAATTGTCTTACTGAACTGTATTTTTCATTTTAGGGGTTTGAAATTTTTAGGGACGACATAATCACTTTTATTTGCGACCTTGCGCTATATGTCTCGGTTTGGTGAGATTTCTTGAAGGGATTATTTCGAAATTGTATTTGATCGTGCCTGTTATAATTAGTTTATTGAAGTTTTTGTATTAATTAAAAATAGGTAAACATCGATTTTAGATTATTACTCAGCTTATAAATTATCTGTATTGATTGCAACAATTTTACTGCGTAATCTTACGAGGAAGCCCTCAGATGCAATTGCAGTTCTAATTGCACTGTTGGCCGTTAGATGACGCATACTGCCACCGCACTCGGACAGCTGAGTGTATACATCTATTTATAGAATATTAGTTGTACTATCGATGTCAAAGGATTAAGGGGGTTTATAGCATTTGTGTTGATCAGCCATTGAATTTTTTTTTTTTTTTAATTTACATTTTTTATTTCTTGTTCTTCAAATTGACTACTTTTTGGAAATATCTAGTTCTTTCTTTTCATTATACCCAACACAGTTTTTTAATAGACTTATGAAGGTTTTTTAATATTATAATGAGTTAAGTGTTTATATGCTATAAACATAAGTTCTACGCTATAATAAGCAAAGAACTTGAATAATTTTAACTGACTGAGGTTTTATTTTTTTATCCACAAAGAACTTGTAGTATGCAATGGAGAATTATTGCCTCAATGATATTTTCACGCATAGCTGCAGTTTTTAACCTGGTACTAATGCACTGATTCGGTGGTTAAAGATTTGGTAAACGCATAATAAAACAAAAAAATATAAATCAAATGCAGAATGAAAGAGCTACAACTCAGAGAATTACTATACCTTATTTAAAAGAAACAATATGACCTACATATTTGGAATCATAATGGAATTTTCCCGTCCCATTTGTTTCTGTTAGGAAAATGGATAAAATAGTATTAATCAATTAATTTAGCTTAATATTGTATGGTATGGCCCAAGTAAAATAATGTAGTAATGAAGTTCTCAGTTTTCCTCTTTCATTTGGGACGTGTGTGATATGTTTTATTTAATTTACTTTAAAATATTAGATCTATAAATCGGTCATTGTCAGATTAATTAATTATTTTTTGAGAAATATCTAGACCAACTTTTTCATTTTGTTCTATTTTTATTATGTTTAATGTGCACATGTTAAATTTAGAAAAATACTCAATTATTATTAATAATTATTTGTATTTATTGTAGATTTATGGTTAAACAAAAAATAAATAAACATCTAAGTTTCCTTCACGTTTGTAACCTACAGGCGGCTGGAATTAGAGAACTCCGGATTATAGGGGGGCGTGCACTGAACTTCGATCAGGGCTCTACAAGTGCCAGGATCAGTTTCGAAAAGTGTTTCCACCTTTAAGTTAGAATATTAGTAGAATACCACTGATGTGAATTTATTCTATGTGTGTAAAAAAGCAAATTAGAACAGATTTTTATTTTGTTTTTATTTTTTAAAAAAATAAGTCATTGTTATTTCTTATGTATCTCAGTTGTTTATTTGACAAAACAATGTAAATTAGTGATATCGTGGGTAATATCCACCAACTATATGTAAAAAATATTTATGCTTTGCCAGTCAGTTTCGTAACAATGTGTACATATAACCGATTTACTGCGTAACATTTAATCATTTTCACCTTGGATTGTTTAATAACATCATTCGAAATGTCTACTTCGTTTCGAAAACATTATATGTTATTGTTTCTTTTATTCATTCTTATATCTAGTTTCGTTTGTTGAGACTTTGATCTAGAAGACTGGAGATGAAAGAGATGACCGGAGCGAGCTGGCTGGCAGTAGCTGTTTATGTATTGATCGCCGGTGGCGGCTGCGGTGGCGGGGGTACTCACTATCTACTCCGTATAACAGTCGCTTTTTGTCACTGATTGGTTCTTTATAACTGTAACTGGTATTAATAACTGTGATTTAATTGTCATCGCTGTGTATTAAATAAGTTACTGGTCACCTTTCGGCCTATAATCGTCCGATATTCTTAGATGGGGCCGACTATCTGACAACGGCAATTGTCCTCGTTCTTAATTAGATTGCGTCTGACGGAAAATATTTTTCAAATAATTCGTTTGCTTTATCTTCGTTTACAGTATTTATTTATTCTTTATTAATTTTTTATTTTCGTTCTAGAGTTATTTACGATTCTTAGCTAATTAATAATTTTATTCATGTACCACAAAACAATTAAATGGTTACTAGTGAAATCATATAACTAGTATACCTCAATAAAACAGATATATTGCCAATTTTTTTTATTCTCGAATTTTTATATTTTAGGTTTAACCTATGTATTAAAACTAGAATTGAAAAAATTAATAAGTTCATTTTGAGAGGTAGTCGACGACGGTTGTGAATTTACATATTAAGAATTTACGACAAAAATATTTGTTACCGAGAATGACTAGTCAATGGGATGTGCTACGCAACCCGGAAAATTGGTTAGCTGTTATTACGTCCCTTGATGAAAAACGGACGAAATATTGAGCAATTCTTAGAAGATAAACCGTTAGTTCCTATGATGTAGACGTAAGTTTGAGCATATTAGGATGCATCTTGATAATTTGTATTTCGACGGGTTATGCAAATTTAAATTAGTTATGCCTTTTAAGACTTAATATAAGGAACTCTGAATACAAATGTAAAATTTATATTTATTATCGGAAAAAAAGAAGAAAAATTTATTTCAAAATTTAAGTTTAAGGCTGGCCAAGTTTTAATAAAATATTATGAAATTAGTTAATGATTGTGATATAATAAAAAGCTGAAATCTCCTAATATTAGTTACCAGAAGAAAATGAGAATTTATTTGCCACTTCTATTGTATATTTTTTATATTTGAAGACTAGTTTAGAATGTTAAACAATCATTATCGGTTTTTTGAACTGATGATGGATGTTAACCTTTCTTCTACCAGGAAACTTGTCTTCCAATAAAAAAAAAAAATGCAATAGACGTGGCAAATAATTCACCAACCTTAATTGTTTTGATCCTTTTATACCATCATGGATTTATTATAACTTAATGTTCTAATTAATTATAACTTCAGTGGAGAAAAACCTGGCGGTTGAGCGAGATTTAGGCCAAATCTCCTCCTTTCACAAACGTTGGCCCAGTAACAGTACATCCTTACCTAAGTACTGAACTCTTGAGTACTGAAAGACCCTTCATGGGTTGTAGTGGTACAGGTTTATTTATTTAATGTTCACTAAAGTCTCTATTACATATGCATTAATGCTAACCACTCAAATAAGCATTTGAAAACTTAGAAGAAAAATAAGAGAGGTAAATCCGTTCATTCTGTGTGTAAACTAGTTCTTTCTTAGGTTAATTCCTTGTCTCGAGAGTTTTCAATTTCAAAAATGATGAAAAGTTGATGGCAGGTTTAGTCTTAAACTAACTCAACCAAGTAACCTAGCTGCCCTTTGTTCCAACTAAAAAGGAGGAAGCCTAATATTTTATGTCTGTTCTTTTTCATCCTAAATATTAGTTGGAGTGTTTGGGTTTAACGTCCTTATGTATCCAACAAGGGAAGGAACGACGGGTTATCCTACCGATTTCCAACCTTTTCTAGTCATATTGGGGAGCTGAGATTCATTTAGCGAGACTATCACGAAATGATTCTCAATCGACTCAGACGTGAATCTAACCCTTCAACTTCTTTACAAGGCACTTTGAACCCTCTCACTAACCTAAATCTAGACATCTGCTTACAAGAAATTGCATACTCCTGATAGGTTACTTATAGTCACATCACGTTCGGATATTTTAGGCAACGTTCTAGGAGCTAAGAAGCGGGGAAAAAAGTTTTTTTTTAACATTTGCTATCATCGCCACTTATGCTCAATCGTTTTTTATATTTGTCGGAGGTAAATATAAATAAATTCAGGGCTATAGGTAATCTTGAGCGCTAAGAGTCAGATTTTGATGTTAATCGAAATTTTTATTTATTGGATTGAACGTAAAGACAAATTATTGTCTCAGCAATCCCCTATGAAATATCACGGCTAAAGATGAATAAAAGTTAGATGAGAGATCTAGCCAAGAACTGAGATGAAAGCCATGAGAATGCACCTCGGTGCGGCATCTCTCATGCCAATATTGTCTCAAATCCATGCTGTTTTATCTCATTTGCTGATTCTAATGATGCCTTGTAAATAGAAATGAAATTGTTTGGTTACAAACAAGTCAGTTAAAAGAATTTAGGGTTTGTTGAGAGTGTAATGACGTTCAGAATGATAATTATTTTGATATGGTAACTACAAAATTTTCCTTCCTTTTTTCGATTTTATTAATGGAATATGGATTTTTTTTTTTTTCTCCCTCCTTTCCTCTGGGAGTGACTGAATTTCATTAATTGCTTTTCTAAATAATTTTCTATTCGAAATTAATTGTTGGTGATGTTGAGTGAAGACAAGAATCATTTTTTAAAAAGTGGGGAAATTGAAGTTCCTGACAGGGTTATTTTATGATGAGGATTAGAAGAATTATTTTCTGGAAATGTGATATCCTTTATTTTATTTTATTTTTTCCATAAGAATAGCTTTTTTTTTTTTTTCAAGTTACCTTAAGAAGTATTTACGAATTACCTAACGAGAATACAAAGGAACGTTTATTTATTATTATTTCACAATTGTTTTGACATTTAGTGTGTAAATACCCTCGCTATTTCCTACGTATAGTATATAGTATTGACCAGATACACACAGAAAGGTATTGCGGAGGCCACTTGAGCTGCTAATGCGGTTAGTCTGCCAAGGCCAGGCTGAGACGGGCGGCTACTGCTTGTGTTTGCAAGCACTTGTTCGTGCTTTCTCTTCAAGTATTTTTAAAACCCGATTGTGTGTTTATATCGATATAAAATATTCATATTATGTACCAATCTGTGCTAAATTTATTTTTTCCTATTTTCTGATAAATGAAATTTACTTTTTAAACCCCCAAGCTTTCATAGTTTCATGTGTGCTGTGTATTTCTTTGTTCTTTTTTTTCTGTTACCTTAATTATTCGTGCTATCGATAAATAACAAATTTTTAACTTTTCAAAAAATAACTTATTTTCGAAGTAACTCCATCATTTAAGATCGCTGAACATCATTAAACGTGTCCTATTATTTTTCGAAGTACTTTGTAATTAAAACATGTAAATTACACTTTTAATTAATATTGTTCTATCTGCTAAAGCGTTGATTGTAACAAAAAGATTCTTGTTGTATTACATGCTTCTCGAAAAGGATATTTTGTATAATGATGTGTTGCAACCATGACCTGCTTTCTGGCAAGCTAACTCAGCTGTCTCCCGAATCGTAGCTAATGCAAATCTTTTACTTAGATTCTGCCTTCTTTTTTCTTCTAATTTCTGCAATTTTTGGTCCGGATCATTCCGTTTTTATTGATAAATAAAAATAATAATAATAAAGGGGACTGTAGATAAAATTACGGAACTTACTTAAATTGTAGTTCTTATTTGTATGTTTCAAGAGAATAAAAAAAATTCTTGTGTATTTTACTAAGAAAAATGTTAAAATACCTGAAAAACAACAAAACTTCAGAGGTAATATTTTTAAATACCAGAATTTAATTACGAGAATGTTTATCTCCAGCCCCATCTCAGTTATAAAATTTGATTATACTACCAACATATATTAAAAAATAAAAAAATATATCGGATTGATATAGACTCTTTTTTTGCTTTAAAATAATCTAAAATAAGTGAAATTACGATGCATTTTACATTCAATTTGTGCTGTGATTATTCATATAGAATAAAGAAAGATAGCTAAATAAACTTCTGAACCTTTATTTTTCCTTGCATATTCTTAAATAGGACAGATTTTGTTTTATCCTTCTAAGAAAAATACGTAGTAAGGTCCAAAAGTTTCCGGACTAGGATAGGAGGAAAGGTGAAAGAAAAAACTGGTCTTACTGTTTTTCAATACATTCTCCTCTAAGTTCAACACACTTAATGCAACGCTTTGGCCACATTTCTATAACATGAAAAAAATAATTTTCTTGTTTGTTAAAAAAATGTTCTTCCACTGCTGCTTGGAAAAACGCGTAAAAATTCATTGCAGCCGTGAACTCGTTCCTGTTTTTGAGCAGCTGAAAGAATGTTTGGAACCCATCTTGCTCTAACCTTGTTCATATGCAAATGTTCTTTGATGATCCTCAAAACACTTGTTTTTGAAAGCCCCACCTCGCTGCTATTTTATATACCTTGGTTTTTAATCGCAGCAGCCAGACAGCAATTCAGATTCTACAAATTGGATTGTCTCAGAAGTGACAGCTGCCAATGGGCGACCGGGACGCGGGTCATCTTCTAGACGTTCCCTAACCTAAATAATTTTGCCTACTCTTTCGCTGCGGAATACGAGGGGGAGGACTGCCCGTATACACAATCCAAGCGCTCTTTAATTTGCGCAGGAATAAGACCCTGTTTACAACTTTACTCGAGTTTGAACATTGTAAAAATGGGGAGTTTCCTTCAAGGCTGGACACTGACTTACAGGACTGAGGAAGTGAGGGCGATGGGTATGGAGTGAGCATGTATGGACCTGCATAGGCGTGCAGGTCCGGCCACGTTTGAAGGAAGGGAAGCAGGACAGGAAACTTAAACGAAACAAAATTGGCCCCCATCGATAAACGGTTTAAAATTTAAAAAAAA
The DNA here is from genome assembly GCA_003667255.2 of Euschistus heros. Lineage (NCBI taxonomy): Eukaryota > Metazoa > Arthropoda > Insecta > Hemiptera > Pentatomidae > Euschistus > Euschistus heros. Next base: position 1,408,073 of record RCWM02000169.1, on the reverse strand, counting down.
GATAGCTTTCGAGTCTTGAGGCAGGGAAAACAACCTGCTAATTTTCATAATTTTTTAAAATGGTAAAGCAACCAACCATCCATGGATCGCTTTAAATGGAATGGGTTCTATGGGTTCCCTTCTATTATTCAGTTTTGTACCCTCCTAAACTTTTATTTATTTTTTTTTTTATAATCTCACCATTTTAAATTATATTTAAATCAAGGTAAAAACTATTCATTATTAGATTCGTTTGCGGTAGTAATTAGTCAAGGGTTGAAATTCCATTTATGACAAACGTGCTCGCTATCTCGGGATCTGTCATATTATAACATAATTAATTGAGGAAGTTTTCTCTGCTGCGTGTTTGTGTTTGTTTTATCATTTACTGAAAGCTTGCATCGAACCGTCCATATTGTAAAACAATTCTATCTTGTTTGTTTTAACTAATGTATTATGGTAGCGAATACATTATATACCTTCGAGACGTGTAGATAAGATAAAATATTCCGTACCATGAGCTCATTAATTTTTGACACTATTAATGAACCAATTAATATTATTTAAACTATTTAATGTTATAATAATAGCAAGTGTCAATACAGTTGGAGATTCTGTCTAACTCAAAAAATTTTGCGTTGGCTTCACAAATCTTCTTTGTGAAAGAGTTAGCCAAATTCTCTCCACATCTACGATATCTTCACACTGAGATCCTATCTACATCTTTGCCCGTCCATCAATTATTTCTGTAAACTCGTGTAGTATTTTGTCCGTAATTTAATACAAGTGTATTAAACGCCTATTCCAATCCCCACAATAAACTATATTTATAGGAACAATGCCAAGTAATTGCTGCGTAGCCTCTCGTTGAATAGTGTCAATAAATAACTAATGTAAAATCAGTTATTGACACTCTTAAGGATATTTTTTAAAATAGGGACAGAATTGAAAGTATTTCAATTAACACGCTCGAGTTTTAGGATTAAAAAAAAAAAATTAATTTCTAAGTTATGGTGTCAAAAACTATCTGAGGCGTCAATAACAGTCTGGTTTACCGTGCACGAAAATTAATCCAAAGAACGAAACTAATAATAAATGACAGGAGGGGAAATAAAACAGGTGATGACCAATTGATAACAGAAATACCAAATGGATACAAATGGAATTCTAAGCAGTAATACACATTATAGCATGACAATGCCATCAGGATATAGCTAAACAAAGTTGCACAAGTACCATTTTCATCATTTAATATTTTTAATATACGATCAGAGTTATTATTATTTCTTTTGATCCATATTAATTTTATTTATAACACTATCAGTTTGCTTTAAGTTAAGTATTGTATAAATTAGAAGGCCCCTGTGACGTTTCGTTCGTGAACGGCTCCAGAGAGGTAGGGGCTGAAGAGAGCTGTGAGATTGGAGTAAGTAAATAGGGAGAGCTCTCTCCACACCAGCGGCATTGATCCGGCCCCCTCCTCTTACCATCATTTGTCATTCATAACTGGTTTCGTGTGTGTTCCCTTATCTCTATCGCTTTCTGTCTGTCTCACCCTTTGCTCTAGTATGTGGTCTCTTCATGGTGCCCAGATGAATCTCTAAGCCCTTAAGTCAAATTTCTTTTGTAGCTAAACTAAAATGAAATTGATTTTCTGTGGCAGCAATCACATAACTTTTTTTTTTATTAATTAAAGAAATGTGTATGGTGAATTATTTTACGATTCCTACATCAGTCATTCCGTAATAGCTCTGAACAAAATCATTTTAACTTTTAACCCTTAGCTTGGCACGGTACCGTAAATTTGACACCATGACTTCGTCAATTTTTCACTGCTCCATGATAAATATTTTCATGTCTTTCTCTTTCAACCCTCTAGGGAATTTATTTGAAAAGTGAGTTGGTAACATTGGTTGTCAGTGGCAGTTGATTTAGATGGGCTTAATATTTTATTATAGTATCTACAAAAAGAATTTTTTTTTTCTTCTTAATTTCATGCTATTTTAGCACCCAACTGACTGGAAAACATCAAATATTAACAAAAATCACAGTGGATCGTTTATTGCTAAGCTTAGGGCTTAGATAATTGGTAAACCTTCTAAATCCCGTCCGTTTCCTCCCCTGACTGCATTTTTGTCCTGGACACCCACGCTTTTTAGTGTGAAACATTCCAACCAAACATAATTATTTTTTACCCAAATACAATATATATATATATATATATATATATATATATATATATATATATATATATATATATATATATTAAAATAAATAAAACAAAATGAGAAGACTCGGTTAATCGAACTCCAAGTGTATATTGTTTCAAATTATCGAATAAGCTAATACCGTCGGTACAAATGTAAAAGTATAGAATGTGAAAATTACTTTGACAGAGTTATTCCTTATGTCAATAAGAAGTAATTAAAGAGTGTATCCTCATTCAAGAGTGCGCTACAACGTACATCAGTCCTAAAGGACTCGCTTAAGATCAAAATAAATATATGCATTTTTTCAAATTCGATACTTTGCATTCGCATCAACAATATGATCATCTATATCTATCATTGATGTTTTCAATATTCAGTAATATTATTTTTTTTAAATAAATAAATAAATGATCTTCCGTCGTTTTAATCTACATATTATCGCTTACATATGTAATGTTAAATGTTGTGGTATTGGTGGTGGGGTTTTTAGTAGGTATAGACGTAGGGCTTTTTAAAAGTTTGCGTCGATTTCGGAAAGAGTATACCATGAGTTGATTATACATTCTGTTTAAGCTCAGACATAATCCGCATCGCCGGAAGGTGAGTGGTCGAAGGGACGTAGTATTCAGACGCGGAATGATTTCAGACCCCCCATTTCTCGGTTGAATTTGAGTAAAATCAATATAGTTTCAGAATGGTATAGATATTTTTGCATCGATAATTTTAACTAGATTATCCTATATGCATGTACTTCTAACTCTACTCTTATTATAACTGGTGATACCATTATTAATTTTCCTTAAATTTAAGCCTGTTTCTGATTACCTCATCATGAGAGATGCACAACCTAGAGTTGTGGAATTGGGATAATTTAAATCATCCATTGTATATTACTTAGGTACTGCTATATTGAGGAATAAATAAAAATGTGTTTTAATTGCAATCTTTATGAGTTATAATTAAATTCATTACAATTAAAAATAAATAGCCATTTAAGAAATATCTGCCCTCCTAATCTTTTTTTTTTTTTTTTTTTTTTTTTTTTTTTTTTGTTCTAGATGGGGAGCAAGGATCCTGGGAAAGTGGTTTATCTTATGAGTGCAGATCACTCCTCTTCAAAGCACTCCACAATCTCATTGAAAGGTAAATTGAATGTTTTAAAGGATGTTGGTGCTTTCTGGGACAAAAATATTTATTTTTTACTTTCAAAATACTAAACTGCCTGTAAATATTTCATCAAATTGATATTTTAAAGCTCAATTGTTGATACAAATGCAATGAGTTTTCCTTTATACTGACAGGAAATCTATAATTTATAATTTTATAAAATAAATTACAGGCAGTAAGACCTCAATAATATGGATACCTTACAATCTGGACGACCCCCTCTTCTTGGCTCATCCCCACCTTATTTTTCCTTTTCTCCTTCTACCTTTCCCGACACATGTCATTGTTTTGTTTTCTTAGAATTATGTATCACACATTTATTTCAAAAGTAACACAACTCAAAAACCTATATTAAAAAAATGTAAAGTTCTCACTGTCTTGTATGAAATATCAAAAGTGTACCTGAATGATTTTTTTATCCCAACCGCAAGTGAGATGTATCAGGTGTCATTTGAAGTTAATTTGGTACATTTTTGACTTTTTATGGAAGAGTATTGAACTTAAAGATGATAATAAATCAAAAATACAGATTTTTGAGTTGTGTCACTTTAGAAATACATATGTGATATACATAGTAGTACAAAGGTTACAAGTGAGTAATAATTATAATGGCCCTCTGTAAACATAGAAGTACCACATTGAAGGACAAGGTTGAAAACCTTGACTTATTAGAAAAAGGTATTTGTTATTCGGTGATTGCTATGTGTTATATGATTGGTAAATCCACTGTGTTGTAAATTGGAAAAATGTCCTTTTCAATTTAGCTAATTGTTGGTCTTCCTTTTCGTCCAATCTGATCCAAAAATCTTGGAAAAACCTTTGTCCTAAATTGGTTTCTGGTCTACAGCGAACTACTGAAAACAAGATTCACCTTTGTCCACTTCTACGCAAGGTATTATTCTCAAACCATAATTGAAGAAAAGGCAGGTGGCGTGGATGAAGATATAGAAAACCACAAATTCTTACTAATGACAAAATTGTACAAATCACTAAAGGGAAAGATGAAAAGTAAGAAGAGGGCCAGGAAATGACCTATGGGATCAGTATAACACCTTCAGAGGCAATATCTTTTAACATAGCTGTCAGTGGCTGTCAATTACTGAGAAAAAAATGGATTCAAGTAGCGAAATTACTAAGAGTTTAGTAATCCGGATGATTTGCTAGTTCGGACAACCTTCTGTTAACAATTTGTCTAGATTATCAAGGTCTTACTGTATATTCTTTCAAAAAGGCTGTAAAGATATCCAGTTGGAGTGGTAATTGTCAAGAATTCCAGTAATCCTTTAATGAAAAATTTGTATTTATTTTCTTATTTTATATGAAGGTTACATGCATTGATTGCTTGAATTCTATTTCATTTATTCCTGGATTGCTTATTTTATTAGTATGGTTATACTGTATATACCGTATAATGGATGTACTTCTTCTTTTTTCAGGTGCTTACTATCAAGAGATTTTGTTAGGATTGGGAAGTGGTATGTTCAGCCATATGATAGCTCAGAAAAGATGTTGGAAAAGAGGTTTGTATCTGCTATTTTTAAAATGTTAAACTAACCTTAATCCATTCACTGCTACTAGTAATATGCAATACATATCGTCACCACTATTTAAAACTAACGAATGTTAAAAAACGCATTTTTAATTTAATTCGTATTACGTTGTATTCTATGAGGCCTGCCTTTGGTAAAATTCTAGAAATTTGTAAAAATGACATTGCTGATCTCGATCTTCTAAGTGTGGATCAGATTCAATATTAAACCATTAAGGCCTTGTAGAAAACAACAATAAATTAACGGAATGAAAAAATGTGATTTTTCACATTCGTTAGTTTTACATAGTGCTGACAATATGTTGCTAAGTGTTCTTATTTTCATTTTTCTCTATATGAAAATTGCCTCTTCATCTTTTCATTAAATTGTTTATGTAAATGCTATAGTAACACTAATAAATTGCATAATTTTCTGTCATAGAGTGATTGAATTCATTTTTGTAGCCATTGATTCTATGTTTTTTCTAAAAGGTTTTATTTTTTATATCTTAATCACTTTTTATTTTTGTGTAATACCTGTTTGAATAATCATTGTTTTTATAAATATGAAACTGTTCAATTTTATTCTCAGCTCTCTTTTTTTTTTTTTTTTTTTTTTTTTTTTTTTTTTTTTTTTTTTTTTTTTTTTTTTTTTTTTTTTTTTTTTCATTGATTGATTATATTTGTTTTCAGTGGTCACTACTCATTTGCTTTCGACTTCTTTGTCCATGGAGAAAGTCAAGTCTGTGCTAGCGTAGATGTAAGACAGCATCCTCCTATTCGAACTCTGCTGGCTTCTCACCTTCAACAAGCAGCACTCCATTCCCAACCTCCTCCTGTCCATGGTAATATTTTTTTGACTTAAATTATTGTTTTACCTGAAAAAAGTTTACTGTATAAGTTTATTCTGTAATAGAACTGTATTGAATTTTTAATATGTGTTACTATTTGATTACTATTTGCATTATTTAAAAATTATCTGCTTATGAATCTTAAATCTAAAGGTCTTCTTTTTTCAGTTATCCTCGCTCCTTTTGGTCTAGCTGGAACCTTGACTGGTCAAAGCTTCCGGAATAATGACCCTCATACTCAGCGTCTCCTTGAAAACTGGAGGTTGTTTTATCCTATTGACCGTGGGCCACACCATTCTGATCTTCCAGCAGCTGTCGAAGTTGTAGTTGGTTAGTTTGCTGTTCATCATATTATTATATATCGATATCTCTTTTTGTTTTTATTAAATTTATTTAATTAATTCTATTATTTTCTCATGTTAATTTTTAGGTGGGGTGAAGCTTAAGTATCCTTCCCATTATGTTCTCTTAACAGATTTGGATGATAGCACTCAGAGCCTGTTCAGTAACCATAACCAGCCTAACCATCCCCCACCAATGGCGGCTCAGCCGCTCACTAGAGGTGAGTTGATTGTTTAATTAAGAAATTGTCATGGTATCATTCATTAAATAATTATCCAAACATTTTTGGTTCTTGGATTTGATTCGATAATGGAATTATCTTTATGTTTAAAATATATGATTATGTTAAGTTTTTTATTTCTAATTTAATTTTCTATTAGTATTCTCAATACATAGCAATGTAATATGAATTGAATCCATAAAATATTTATCTTTTTTAGCAATGTCAGTGATGTTTATAAAAATGTCAATAGGTTGAAGAAATAAGCCACTCACTCACTGTTGGGCGCTACAGTCCTTACAGGACCTGGGCCTCTGCACCGTTCTTCCCCATGCCTTGCGGTCTCCAGCGAGACTCCTCCAGTTTCTAATTCCCATCTTTCTTATATCTTCCTCCAAGTCCCCCTGTATATATTCCTTTCCACATGCCCTAACCATCTAAGCTAGCTCTTCTTAATAACACAGAGAATATCAAGCTCTCCGTTCAATCCAGTTAATTCGGCATTGCTTCTGATTCTCCATCTGTGTTCTTCTTTAATGGAATCTAAAGATCTTTCTAAGGACTCTTCTCTCCTAAACCAGTGGAGCTCTTCTGTTTTCCTTGGTTAGAGTCCACGTTTCACTGCCATACATTGCTACTGGCCTAATTATTGTTTTGTATAACAAAAGCTTTGCCTTCCTGGAGAGACTTTTGTATTGGAGAGCTTTTTGCAGAGCATAGAAACATCTGGTTCTTGCTACCATTCAGCCCTTAATTTCAACTTCTAAATTATTGTTCTCCGTCACAACTCCTCCCAGGTACTTAAATGTGCTGCAGTTGTTAAACGTGTTTCCCCCCACATCCATGATATCTCTTCTCTCTCCGGTCTGTCTAGAGATTTTCATATACTTAGTCTTTTCATGATTTATTTTCAGTCCCAAATCTTGTGCTGCTCTCTTGAATTCTTCTACAGCACCGGCCAGTGCTGTTTTGGTTCTCCCTGTGATGACTACATCATCAGCATAAGCCATATGTTGTGTGAGCCTATTGTAAATGGTGCCACCCACCCGGGTTTGTTCTTATATTTCTAATGGCAACTTCTAGGGTGAGGTTGAATAGTACCGGTGATAATTGGTCTCCTTGTCTTAATCCACTGTTAACCTTGAAGCTATTTGAGATACCCACTCTAGTTTTAATTTTACAACTTGTCCTTTCAAGGGTCATCTTTGTCAGTCTTATTAGCTTGCTAGGTATCCCCAGTTTATGCAATGCCTTTAATGATTTCGCTCTGTCCACACTGTCATACGTCTGCTGGAAGTCAATAATAAAGAAATAAGTAGTTATGATTATTAATTTGGATTAGTTGAAGTATAATAGTAGCCTCAATGTGCTGTTTTATTGTTGCCAATTGCTGTTGATTTGAATTCATAAATTTTATATAATCATGCCTTCTATAAACAATTCACAATATTGGTAGTAAAATGATATTTGCATGGATATGTCTTTTGGCTGGGGTCAATACTTTTTGGGTGTAATGTTTTTTTCACCCTCAAAAATGTAACATTTTGGCATGCTATAGCTCAGTTGGTGTTCCTTTGATTGATTATTTTCTGAGTTTCCTTATCTTCCTTAAATTTTATGGAGAATGATTTTGTTACAAACATTTGTCACTAGGACCTACTGTTTACAAGCTACATTGGACGCCGCGCTTATAAGACTCACTTTGGGATAAAAAAAAAGTGAGTCTTATAGGCGAAAAGGAAAAAATATTATTAATAATGGATTTAATTTACGAAAAAAAAAAGTTTATTTTATCAGTTAATATACATAGCGTGTATGAGTTGAAGATAATGCTCAAACATAATTTACGTTGGTTTTAAAAATTATGTTTGTTTTTTTTATTATTTTCTAGTATTTCATTGGAAGAAGGTTAGAATTGATAAAAGGTATTCTGGGCGCGCGTAGGAGTTGGTTGGTGGCTGACTTTTCCACCGGTACCCCTATTTTTTCTGTCAATTCTTCAGCTTTTTGGTGAAGCAAAGTTCCTGAAACGCGAGCATCCTTATCCCTAACTTTTAGAAACCATTCTTTTTTTACGAGCATTCGTAATTAGCGTTCTTTCCACCCCTTTTCTGTTCCCAACTCTGAGATTTATTCTGTAATGCTTCACTTTCGCTTTATGGTCTATTTTTCAAAACAGACCCAATACAGTTTGTGAAACGTTAAGCTTACCAGCTGCCTCATGTTGTCCCATTTTAGGAAAAAGGTCGTACTTCTCTTAAATTTCTAATTTGCCACTCAAACTAAGAGCGCGACGCTTACTCATTTTAACACTGAATTAAAAAAAAAAAAAAAAAAAAAAAAAAGACGTTTTCAGCTTGGCACTTGAATAAAGACTGACCCATGAGTTACTAATTGCTTTGATCTAGAACATTTGGAAGATTCGAGGAAATATTGTCACGGTTGCTAAACGTCCGTTTCCACGAAGACGAGGCGAGGATATACAGAACTATTTTTTTTTTTATTTCGGAGAAACTGAGTCTTATATCCGGAGTGGCAAGTCTTATAACGTCCAAGTCGATTCTGAGTCTTATAGGCGGCTGAACCTTATAACCCATGAGTCTTATAAGCGGTGTCCACTGTATATTAGTTTGAATGAAAAACGTCATTTTTGAAACACTTATTTTCTTTCAACTTTGTTTAATTCAATTAATCATTAAATGTTAATTTACTTATTAATTTAAATAATTTGATCCTTTTAATTCTAAAATCTAAATTGGGAAATGTAGTAGATTATAGATAGACATCCATGATCTATTGTTTTTCCCAGTCAGAGAGAAATTGATTTTTTTTTATCTATGAGGCAAAGTAAAGCTTGTTTTTATTTAATATCTAATTGTGGGAAGAAATTTTAAATCTAATAAGCAAATTATTAAATTTAATTAATTTATAGAAAATGTGTTAATAACATTTTTGAACAATTTTAGGATTAAATCGTGTCGGTCTTCTTGCTGAGAGAGTCTGGCAGGAATCTCTTCTAGTTCACAACATGAACAACTCTAGCAACAGTAGCGTTAATAACAATATTAGTAGCACTAATACTAATAGCAACAGCAATACGAGCAACACAGGGAGTGGTTCGACTACGAACACTCCCAGTGTCCCAAGTGCGCCACAAGTGGTGGGGCCTCCTCAGGCCAACAACCCTGGCTCACCTCAACATACACCTGGACAATGGAACTTCGTCGACCCCACTAGGAAGCAGACGTGTTCCTGCTCTTGCAAGTAAGTGGATAAGTAAATTACAATTACTGTAAAGTCGTAGGCCATGTTTGCATGCTTAAATCTATATTAGATATCTTTCTGTCCTTTCTGTTTCTTCATTTATGTCATCAATATTAATTTATATCCAATAGTTTAATGCTCCATGAGTGTAAATCACTCGATGGATGGATTACCTTGTAGTTACAACTTTGTGTAAGCTCATAGATGTTAATGTAATCATTAATTGAATGTTGTAGTACTAGATTGTCAATGTATTTTGTGTTGAATGACACTGTTTTGTCATTTTTTTTTCTTTTGTTGTTCAAAATGAAATTCTGCTATTCTTCCTTATTAGTTTCGTGTTGCTTTACTGTCATCCCATTTTTTTTCTAAATTGCTGTTAAACTAACCTATAAAACTGCATGTTAAGGACCTACATTTTGTTTAGGACGAAATCACTCATATGGTACGTTAATTTTTGTACAAATATTAAAATTTTTCATTACTTAATTTTTTAATAAAGTGTTAATAGTTTTTCTTGGTATAATTAAATAATAGAAAATATTTATTGTCAAAGCACTGACAACTTTTACGTATTCTCACATTTTATTTGAAAAATATAAAAAAGTAACTGGAGTTGTAAATGTAATTGTCGAAGGTTTTTCATTATTTTGTGTTGTTCATAGGTGTCAATTTGTTAACAGGAAACTGTTAGTTCTTAAAATCCTGGAAATATTTGTCTTGTCTACTTTTATGTCAAAGCTACTGTTGTTTGTTTTCTTGTGGATTACATGTGATATAATGTTAAAAGATATAAATACTTTTCATGTATAATATTAGTGTATTTACAAATTTTATTTTAAAATAAAGTGAACAATTTATATGTATTCCTTAATTTAATTAGTTTTAGATGTAAGTGATTTGTAACCTATTCCTGCACTTACTAAGGTTTACTGTAAATAATATTTGTTTTTCTGGTAAACAATAATAACAATATAATATATAATAACAATCTTTGTTTATTATTGTTTACTTTTCTCATTTATAAAATAATGGTTTGTTGTTTGTAAAATTCGGTAGTTTGAATTTGTTGTTAACAGCAATCCATTTTTGTGTAGTTCTGGTAGTACTTACTGGTAAACTTGAGGATTTACCTTTTTTACTTATCCCTCATCCACTCAGAATTTCTCTAGTTTATACCAGTGGTTACGTCATTTTGGTTTCCCCATTTATATATGAATATGGGCTTTTCCATGATAACTTAGTTGCTTCTTGTAGCTTTTTTTAGTACTGTATTCTAAAACAGTTATTCTAGATAATTGAAATTTAGGTTGTGTGGTGTAGTGGCCAATTTACTTAATCCCATCACTTTCTGGTTTGTTATATGAGATTTACTAAGCCACAAACAATAAAAGAAAGTTTAAATGTAATCCCTGAACACCTGGTTTATCTTCTTAAATCTCCATTTTTGGTCTCCATGGTATAGAAGTGAGCTTAATATAAAAAAGCCTTATACCTAAGTATACCTGACCAATAATGTTAGGGTTTTCTTTTGTAATCAAGTTTTGAAAAACATGATTTTTTCATATTATTTAGTTGTTTTTTTTTTAAGTATTTTTCTTTTTTTTAAATTTAGTGTTTTATTGGCTGTTAAGTATTTAATAAATCTATTTCTGGATTGGATGCTTCTCCAATATTCAGTATTTTATCAGAGTTATTTTCAATCTTTTTTCTTGAGTCTTATTAATTCTTTTAGTTTAAATAGAATCATATTGTTTTCAGTTTGATAATTTTTTTTTCTCTTCCTATGTTGTCTGTTCGGTATATTTTAAATATTCAGTTTGTTGCCCATATCTACTCCCAAATAGGACAGGAAGAGCAGGAATACTTTAGTAATTAATAAAATTACTCAATTATTACCAGTTTAATTTATAAACCATTGTCACATTTATTTAATATTTATTGGACGTCACTTTAACATATTAAAAAAAAAAAAAATGTTAAATTTGATTGTATATTACTTCAAAATATTTTAATTAAAAAATTGTGACTATGGGTCGTTTGTAATGGATGGCTGGGTGAGCATCCTTTTGCGTAAGATAATGATGTTCGGAAGTTGGGCTAGCTAAAGAGAAGTCTGTCGAACAGGAGGAGGAAAAGCCGCCCATGTTCTGGTTCATGTGGTGGGCCACCTTACCACCGCAGGGCACCACCGCCGCCCATCGCAGAATCAAGGTAATCTTCTGCTGCCACAAACCTTCACAGTCCTGGAGGTTGCACCGTACAGTCTTGCTGCTTAATTCTATTTTTTAATTTATTCACATCCTTTACTACTAATTGTTAACATCTAGCATTTATAATTGCAACCTCACCAATACTTTTCTAATTAGACCATTAATATTATATTATTTATTAAAGCTTATAGCAAAACTAGTTCAATTTGAAAGATCAGTTTTAATTGGAAACAATTTTTTGAACAAGTCCTGTTTTAGAGAGTTGGTAAACTTCATTAACTACTGTACTAGAATTAAAGAAAAATCACTGTATATAAGTTTTAATTTTCATTATAAATGTTCTGTGCCATTACTGTTTTTCTTTGAAAATGGTTATACCATTTGTAAAATAAACTTGACTTCCACATGTGATAATCAAATGTACAATACTACTAAATCATCAATTCTAATATAAACTCTTAATGCGAACATATTCGATACTTTTATGTATTGAGCATCCATTAAAAAATTATCTGTTTTGGTTCCTTCATTTATTTCTAACCATTTTTCTTAATATAAATTAAAGATATTGTTCTTCCAAATACTTTTAGTTAATAATCCGTCAATAGAATTCAGTTGTTTTACATTTCTTTTAACAGTCACATTTACTCATGATTTTAGTTTTTGCATTTCGGTAGCTTCTCTTCAGAATCTGCTAAATGCTGGAGCAGGCTACTTGAATTATTTTTTTTAATTTTCATTTATTCATTATCTAACTTTTTTTGAAAATATGTGGTTCTTGAAAAATACTTACCTAATTCTGATTATGAGTAACATTGCTGATTTAAAAAAAAAAAAATTATCACCCGAGACTGTACGGTCGATCCTGCAACCAAATTTTTGCATTGGTGATGGTGGTGTGCTATCAAAGAAGGGAATATTTACTATTAATCTGCTGAGCTTTGTAATAAATTTGTTGAAGCATGTTCACTAATACCAGGTTTTTGATATATTGCAGTCACTTCATTCTATTTCATTCATTTTCAAAATAAACTTCAAAGAAAGTAAATTAAAATATTTAGTGTTTGTAAAAGATATGGTTCAATATTAGTGGTCCCTGCTTCTTTCAATAAAATTGTCATTATTCTCTTTTTCAAAGTTTTTCACAATTAGCATGCTATCCTCTAGCTTTTTTTTTTTTTTTTTTTTTTTTTTGTGCCAAAAATTTCAACTCTTCTACCTTACGAAAATACAGTTGAACCTCTATATGCCTTACTTCAAGGTTCCTTGAACAACCAAATTATGGACATTAATACACATTAAATTATACACATTAATTGAAAAAAATATAATGATTTCTGACCAAAATATTCATCAATGTTTCATATACTTATTATAATCATTTACATTAAAAATTTGGGATTGAAGTAATATTTTTTTTCAAATTGCTCCCTAACACTTCCTGTCTTTAAGCCAATTCTTCATAACTTTTTTCATCCTATTTTTTACAATTAGACTATGTAACATCACATTAACAAAATCACCTTAGATTGGCTTCAATGAACTGTAAAAGTTTCTTGGTTGACCATATTTTGTAATATATAACATGGAGAACATTTGTGCTTCTGGGTTCACTGAGAGAGAGACTGCCTCCCAAACGTCCACATTTCGACTAATTTCACTAAAATATCTCCTGTAAATAATTATAAATTTGGTTGTTTCAATTTAGCCATCATGTCTGGCTGAAATGGTATGATAAACAAAACGTTTTTTCTATTAAAAATTCAAGCTTCCAATTAAAAGAGGTTCAACTATATGCAAAATCACTTTTAATTTTTAAATATCTATCTGCATTCTTATTATCGTAAGCATGATCAAATACAGAGCTTGTAAAGTGAGCCAAAATTTTTCATCGTGCCCATCTTAAAAATTACTGAACAGGTAAGAGTACATAGTTATATTCACCATTTTTGCTTAAATAATATATGTTTTGTACTGTCTACACTTAGATGGTGACTGCTTTATTAAACAATTTATTACTATGTTGCTGAATAATATTAGTAATTTCTTGAAATTTAATTTACTGTAAGATGTCTGATTTTTTCAATATTAATTTATAATAAAAATTGTGCATGTTGATTAGTGCATATATAGTAATTATTCATGTTTTATGCACATTGCAGTTAGATATTATATAAAGAAAAACTAATGTGATTAGTTTTGTTATTTTTGTAATGCCCTAATAACACATTATGTTATGGTGCATGATCAACTTTTAATTTTTTTTTTTTTTTTTTTTTTTTTTTTTTTTTTTTTTTTTTTTTTTTTTTTTTTTTTTTTTTTTTTTTTTTTAGCATGTATAATTAATTATAACTGATATTTTTTAGTGTATTATTTAATTTTTTATCAAACTCGTTAATTATATTTCACAGTAATGTACTTAATGAAAAATAATTAATTAAAAATTCCAAATAATAACTGAATATTGTTAAATCAATTGTTTTAAATTTTCTAATTGCGCTCTGAAAGTTTTAGGTGTAGAAAATACCTGAACAATAGGATATCTACCTGAGATAAGGAGTTGTTAGGAGGGAGAAGTGTTGCTTAGAATAACAATAAATATAAAATAACATTTTTTTCTGTTATGAAAGTAATTTTTGTTTCATAGTTTTTAATATTTTCTCATTATTTGGAATATTTATTTGTTTAATTATATCAAGATAGTTGACTGTGGATCAAGGGTTTGAGTAAATGAAAAGAAAAAGTGGATCTAAAAGGAAATCATTTTTATGTTCACAATAGTTAATTGTGATTCATAAATTTTATTTTATTTTATTTATTACTTTACCCCAGCTATTTTCTTGATTTAATTTTGGTATTGTGTTTTCATTTGTTTTTGGTTATTTATAAAAAGAGAAAAATGTCCACAATATAGTCTACTCCATAATTACTCTAACCTTATTTATATCCATTCTTTGGTAATATAAATGTTTCCTCAATCATTATAGAAAAAAAAAAAGCAGATAACGCAAAAATATTTGTGTAATTTGATTTCTTTCTATTTATTTAAACAAATCGTTTACCTCTGCTACTCAAAAAAAACTTTTTAATCCAAAACCTTAATTTTAATTTTTCCTCAATACATAAAAAATTAGCATTGGGACGAAACTTATAATTTCAAATATAAAAGTGGAATATTATCTCAGGCTTTAAGGCTTTTTTTATGGCCTTTTAATATCTTTGTGTAAATCTTATGATATTTAAGTACATCCATGTATTTTCCTTTAAATCTTTTTCTCTCTAAAATAGCTTAATACAGCGCTATAGTTCTCTTTTGTCTGATATCATAGACTATTATTCAATTTATGGAGCTGTATTAATTACTAATTACTAATAATTACTCTGTATTCACATTGTATAATTATATTATATATTTTTTAAAGCCCCTTTGAGATTATTATTTACATACCCAATAACTTTGTTATGGTGACAATAAATTTACTTTTTATCATAAAACGAAACATGATATTTTCTGAAATCCTCTTAAGAGTCTTGATGCCTCGAGTTCTATTGTATACTCAAATATTATTAACGAACTATTGTTTATCATTAGCCTACTCAGTTTTGGGTAAAAAAAGGATTCAGATTTAGCTTAGTTTTATTTTTATCTATTTACATGAATGTACTCATTTTTATTTACAGAACAATTTTTCTTACATTTTGTGGTCTTATTATTAATTTTTAACAGATTTATTAAAAAATAAAATAAAAAAATTACTTTTCATTATTTTCTTTGAACTGAAATTAAATATTGCAAGCTTTAACTAATTTAATCTAATCTTCCTTCTAAATAAAATTATCATTGGATTCATGAAAGAATTAAAAATAAAATCAACTTCTAAAGGCTTATTATTTTTATGTTCATTTTGAAGTTTTATTTCTAAATGAATTTACTTAATATTATTTTTTAGGTTGAACTGCGGTGCCAGTATGGGCCAGAATGATTCTGTCCCAATAGCATCCGTGGGATCTCCAGGACCACCAGAATCACCAGCCCCTAGTGTTCCTCCTCCAACTGACCCTACGATGCCCCTTCTTTCACCGCAGCCCCCGCAACAACATCACATCACACAAAGCCCTCTCCTTGATGACAAAGTTGTATCAACACCAATTGATTTCAATGCACCAAAATCGGTTCCTTCCATTTCTAACCAGGTAAGGATGATCTGTCCAACAGATCCTGGTTGAAGTGGTTTAATATCTTAGTAGCAGAATATTGTTAAATGTCTAGTATATTGAAACATATGACGTACATGGTGTTATCTATTTATTTTTATTTTATTTTATTTTTTTTTTGGTAGCTTTGGATTTTGTTGAAATTCATGATGTATATATTGTAATGAGCTTAACAAATATTCTTATTAGTTAGCAAATAAATTTGTTTGACTTAAAATAATTATCAAAAAATATGATATAATATTTCTCTAAAAATATCTTACAATTTGTTTTCTGATGATTCTCTTTACAATTTTTTAAATATGATTTTCAGGGTGGTATTTAGAGATAAATATATTTTATCATATGCTACTAGAGAAAATTAAGTTAATAATAGTTTGTTGGTTCTACTGCAGTGGTAAAATATAGAAAAACAACATTTTATACCATGGCAGTTTTATTTTAACTCTTCCTTCCCATCTATTGCTGAAAATAATGGTGATATTAATATTGAAAGTATTCAGGAAGTTCAAAACAATGCAATTTAAAAGATTATTTTGTTTTTAAACTCTAATGAACTATTTTTTCCCTCTTAAATGAATTTTAAATTTAATGTAATCTTTATACAATGACTTATTTCTTAAATACTCAGATTTAATAAGGTTGGCCTATTTTTACTAACAGAAATTTGCGTTTAGTATTTAATATATGTATGTATTTACTTATATAATTATAGCTTTGTTTAATTTATTATTATTTCTAACATTACAAAATTATTATTTCTTATCCTCATTTAGCATAAATGCATTGGATTTAGCAGCCAAAGAAGCGTGTTCCCTCTTTCCATTACCCTCAATCCCTACCCCTATAACAGATCTAAAATTATTCTTAAAACGTCAAATCAATATAGTTTGGCATGAAAGATGGCTTGGAACCGACAGCAACAACAAACTTATAAAAATTAGACCAATTCCAGGACCATGGAAAGAACCAGGACCTAGAAAAGAACAAGTCATCTTTACAAGACTAAGAATTAGACACTCAAAATTAACCCACAGTTACTTATTGGAAGACAAACAACCCCCAAAATGCAACGAATGTCAGGTAAATCTGACTATAGAACACATTCTTATTGAATGCCAAAAATACAACAAGCAAAGAAAAGATAACGGTCTGACAAATCAAGACATTGCAACATTACTAGAAAACAACTCATATCTCCACAAACATATTATTCAATTTTTAAAAGAAACAAACCTGTACAAGGAATTATAGTTCTGAACCTGAGTATGGTGCCTCTAACCAAATGTGGTAATACATGGCACCAAATGTAAATAAATAATAAAATTTCTTATCCTCAAATTCTATATTAACTGTCCAGTTAGGGAACAACTGAATTAGTTATTAATTTTATTGATTGATATATTCTATGTAAATTAAATCTGTTGAAATAACCTGAATGGTTAAGCTTATCAATTATATTCTGCAGATGCTTTCACCTTATGGAGAAGAAGTGAAGACAACTTTAAGTGAGAGTGGAGGTGGAGGTCCAGGAAGTGTTGGGACCATCGGTGGTGGCAAGACCACTCCTTTGGCGGCCAGGACCCCTGCACCAGCTCCGACTCCGCCTCCACAGCCAACTGTTCAGCAACAACCGCCTCCAGCCCCCAAGAGGCCGCTCCTCTCTTCTTCTGATTATGAAGAAGCTCTGGCGCAGGAAATCAGGCCATCAGACCTCTTATATGACTACTCACTTTTAGATGCATGGTAGTTATTTATTTATTATATTGTTAATATAATTATTGATTTATTGCTGTTATTTAATTAATAAACTAGTATTACTAGAATTTTCTACACCATAATTTTCTAAAATGGTTTTTCCCTTATCCTTCTAATTGGAGAATAAGAGTATTAAAATTAATTTTAAAATATTAAATAAATCTTTTTATTCTATTGTAGAAGTGTGTAAATGTGTTTTATTTCATTGTAGAAATGTGTAAATGTGTTTTATTTCATTGTAGAAATGTGTAAATGTGTGTGACTTCTTCACGACAGCCAGGGATCTAATGTTTGACTTCTTTTATTTATTTCAACGCCTGAAAATAGTTACAATAAAGCCGAGGAAAATCTTTTTACGATAGTATTTATCTTTTGAAAATATTGTATTAGTATCTGGTTTTTTATTCTTTTTACAAGATAGTATAATTATGATTTTATTGCCTTACAGGTTGAACCATCCAGTGAAAAGGTTTAAGCCTGCACAACCCAGTCAGCCACCTGCGCCTCAGCAGACTTTTATCAAACAAGAGCCCAACCTGCCTAACTCCAATCCAGTAAGTGTGGTCTATATGTTTCTGAAAGCATTATTTCTTGACAAGCTGTTTCCTTAAATAACTGTTTGTTTCCCCCTTTCTAATTAACTCTTTTATAACTATTAAATAATATTTCCTTTACAGATTGAAGAAAATGGCTACACTGGCCCTAGAGGCCCTGGGGATCCTTACGACTTCAATGAAGAAGGAATATCAGGAATGCATATCAATAGTTTCAAAAGGGTTCCCATAAAGGTATGATTTTGAGCAAAACACTTTTGTCAAAGATTAATTACTTTGGTTGTTAGTCACATTCAACTGTATATATTATTTATAAATTTTACTGTAATAAGTCTTTAAGTTGGGAAAGAAATAAAAGTTCTGACTGTCTATTCTTTTGGAAATTATAATGCTCTTTTGTAACAATGTTGCCAGTATGTTAATTTTTGTTATTTAAATATTTACAAGTGTATTTAATCTGGAAGGCTCAATTTTTCTTGTTCGGTCCTGCCTATGAAAGGACTTCTTTAGAAAATAAAAGTAAAAATTACTCTTGTAATCTTCTAGTCATTAAATATCCATTATTACAAAATGAAAAATATTAATTTAATTTTTAATTGATATTATAGGAAGAAGATAAGGGATTGGTGAACGGTACAGGTCCCTCGCCTAGCAGTCAAGGAAAGTTGGCTTCTGGGAACTTGTTTACAAGTGAGGGACTCCAGGTCACATACAACGATCTTGACCAGATTTTTAATCATTCTGATGACAACTCTGGTGATGAAACGGTTAGTTCTGTTATTAGATATTTGTTTCTTCCCTATGCCAGGTTCTACTGCTTATAATATTAAATTCATCTGTTTTAAATGGTATACAGTACAGTCTTGATAATCCATAAACACGTATGGGACTAGAGGAGTGCCGGATTACTGAATAAGGTGGATTACTGTAGAACACTTCAGCTTTTCAATTAAAATTTCTCTTTAAATCAGCGTTTACCAATGCTGTTCTTGAGTGAACCTTTCAAATAAGTACTCGCCGGCAGTGGTGGGTTGAGGGGGTTCTCACACGAGGGCCGTATTGCTGATAGTGTCCAACTATCAAAGGACTGGATTATCAAGATTGTGCTGAATATTTTTTTTAAATAGCTTATTAAATAGATAGTGATAATCATGACTGTTATTTTGTGTGTAGAAATGTTAGGCTTTCATGATGATTATTACAATGACTTAATATTCCTTGTTATAAGAATACAATTAAAAATCATTAATTAATCAATCAATTAAATATAATTTAATCTAATATTTACATCAAAATCACCTTTGTTACAGTTAAATGTGACCCCACCGAGTTCTAACAAGGGCCCAGAAGACTGTACTGGTCAGTCTAACGGACAGACCATCCTTCCTAGCCGCTTATGCCTGACCAACGGGCAGGCGGGAATCCTGAGGCCTGAAGAACTGAGTAAGATGTTTCCGACACCTCCATCCTTAGAACCATCATTAGAGCACCCCCTCCTGTCGCCCGGTGATGATCATCCTCAATCACTCTCTCCCCACCACCAGCCTATTCAGGTGAGAGTCGAGAATAGTTTTTAACTGTTGGTCTTAAATTAGTTCAGAGGGTTCTTTATAATTTACAGTTGACAGGATGTTTGAACTGATTAATTTCTTGGAACAATAGGAAAATCAGTTATTAGTGAGTGGTTTGTAGTTTTGATTAGCTTAACTTCAGTATTAAATTATGAGTAAATAGATCAATAAGTTAAACTCAATATTCAAATATTGCCTTCGATTGACAGTCGCAGGATGTCACAATTTCGGAATTCATTAAATGGAATATCTTTGAACTTGTTTTATCAAAACCATAGTTTTATTCTATATCTAAGTATTTTTGCATGTTCCTACTACAGTTATATTTCACGTATGCTTTTAGTCTTCAATATGTTAACTTAAATTTCTTATTGGGCAAATAATTGAATGGATATGCCGAAAAGTGTTCTAAAGTTTTTGTTAGTTTTGTAGGTTAGATTTTATATTTATATATTAATTTGTTATATTTACATGTATAATGACAATGGAGTACTATATCATACATCATGCATACTATTATACATTTTAAAACCTTTAAAATCGCCACTTCGGAAATTTTGTCACTTGAAACATTTTTTGCCTGATCCATTCAATTATAGAAATAAAAGTTTTGGTTGATTGTCTGTTGATGAATATCAGTGGGGTGCAGTCAATAGAAACACTGTAAATTATATATATTTATTGAACTAACATTTTGGCCTTCTTTATATGAATGACTTGGATCATTCTAGAGTCATAATTCTTAAGTTTCATAATTTTAAACGTTGTTATAATAAATTCATAACTTATTTTGTGTCTATTAACTATACTTTCCATAGTAAAGAAATTATAAATGAATGGTATAATAAATGCATTTTAACCCCATTTAAAAAGTTTATTATTTTAAACTTTTGAAATAACATAATCCTTTTCAAGTATCCAAGAAGATTAAGGGATGATATTTCCCTGGCTGTTGAGAAGAAGTGGGTAAGTGAAAATTGTGCATTTTTTACTTAGAGGGAAATGTTGGGCCAAATTTATTCATATCTAAATATTTGACGACTAATTTCCTAGAGGAATGAATCATCTAATATAATCTGTCAGCTGATATTTTGGTCAACTAATGATCAAATTGACAGAAAAATGAACTGAAAGATTTAATCGTGATTAAATTTTGTCCAACATTACTTGAAAGACTTATTAACCAATTTTTCACTGAGCAGACATAAAAAATCCTGCTTTGAAGTTTAATAGTTCACTCGTTTTCAAGGTATGTTGACTTATCCACTTCTTCACAACAGCCACTGATTTATCCTTTAATTTTTGGGATTTATCCTTAAAAATGAGTTTGTTTACATGGTTGATTTTCTTTTTCAAATTAAAAAATAAACAGTATATTTAGCCATTAATTATCATTTAATGTTCCTATATTCTCAGTATGATAAATTGCATATAAATTTAATTTTTAATATCTTTAGGACTGGTCCTATGTGTTCAAACCCTCGCCAATTAGTAAATTTGTTGGATCAAGCAAGTACGCTCCACTAACAACACTGCCAAGCCACAGCCTTCCTCCTGTGACTCTTCCAACCAACGCCATGTATAAACCTTCGTGGTCAGTTCCTCATCAAGAAAAACAGGCAAAGTAAGTATCATTTCAATGGTAAAATCAATTATATTATTCCCAAAAGCTGTGCATCATAAACATCACGTAGTCATGATTTACTAGTATACAAGCTTAATAATAGTTCATTGGGATTATAATTACTTACAATAAAGAACAAAATAATTTTTTCTTAAGAAACTATATTTTTCTCATCTAAGGGTGCGTTTATGTTGGAGCTGCGATAAAGGATAAGAGTAGTGATACTAGCGAAGCAGAGAAAACCTCCCTATGTTTTTCCACTGTTTTATTTATACTGGAGCTGAGAGTTGATCCGCAAGTAACGATAGGAGCATCAATAATCCTCTCCCATTTTCTTAGCTATTGAGTATAAATGTTGATTTGTTAACAAGTGAAATTTTTGTTATGGCCCTGTTGTGGGACCAAAAAGACAATAATCATCATAACAGATTTACTTTGGACAATCTGTGGAATGAAGTGGCAGTTAAATCAGATTTTTAAATTAAATATTTGATAATACTTAATCAAAAGTTTTGATTTTCATACGTGTATAGTCAATAAATTTTCTTGGATGTTGCCTTAAATCTTTATAAAGATGATGGAATTCCCCAATTATAAACCTTTCCTTATTAATAGGGTGAGCTGCAAATTTGTGCTCTTTCCACATGTCTTCAGCAACATAATATTTTACAGCCCTTGATGATAAAAGCATTTCTTCCTCTTCTGAATCACTTATTATATACTCACTCGGTATAATATATTTTTAATATTTAATTTCTCAATGTCACTCTTATCAATGCTCTAATCGAAGCTCTAACATAAACGCCATATAGATGCAGCGATTCAAGCTTAGATTTAATTGTTTCTCCCTTCACTTATCACAGCTTCAACATAAACACACCCTAAGAAGAAAGAATTAAGAACAACATTGATGGAATTGATAGATTAGGTCTTGGATAATATATGAAATATAATGTTGAGACATTAGAAAACTGCATACTCTTTGAAATTATTCGAACACTAATGAATTAGATCAAAAACAAGAATTATATATTTAATAGGTTGTAAAAAAAACAGAATTATTTATATAAATTAAATAGGGGTATTTTAACTATGAAATATTAATTTGATAGGTCTGATGAAGTTTTGATGTAATACTGTGACTTTTCTGAAAACACTTGAACTACTTTATCTACCTGTAAATTATTCGTTTCATTACAACCTATTTTCATCTCTATTCTAGTGATGACAATAAGTTAGGGTTATTTGTGTTTAGAGACTTCTTGTTCGTCATAGTTAAGTATTAATTATTAAAAAAGAAATATCTAGGAACAATGTGTGCATGTATATATTTTTAAACTGCTATTGCTCATGTTTAGAATGTTTGGATGTCTATAGAACTAAAGAAGAATCGATAACATAAAACCAAAACTAGAATAGATAAATTTGTATACCTATGAAGATTATAGAACCAAAAGGGCTGCTTAACATTCTCCCTTAAACTTGCATTTCTGCCATCAATTATCAATTAGTCTAGTCGGTCGGGAAGGAAATGCCGAAATATATTCGGCTGCCAAAAGTATTTTGTTAGATCTCGAACTAGTATCCTTTAGTGGCAAATAAATTACAGAAACTTATCACTGCCAAATTTTTAAAATAGTTCAGTTTTAGTTCAACATAAGCTTATGATTACTTACTGCACTACATAATTATTATTAGATTTAAGAAAAATGACTTAATTTTTTTTTTGTTTTCCAACAGCCCTACATCAGCCACCAGAGGACTGCCAACAACCACTGGAGCTGGAAGTGGAGGACCTAGGACTCCGAGTATTCCCGCCCTGCCTCCTGCCACCCCCACCGGAGCTGCCTCCAGCCCTGCGCCATCTGCTCCGTGGGGTAGAGCCCCACCTCCTCCTTATTCCCCCGCCCAATATCCTCCTCCAGCTCCTGTCCATCAGCACCAGCCCCCGCCAGAAGCCAATTCTCTTGTCGTTATTGTGCTCCTTTCTGACACTGCCTTTAACATCTTTAGAGATCACAATTTCGATAGCTGTACACTTTGTGTTTGCAATGCTGGCCCTAAGGTAATTACAATTAATGTGTTAAAAAAAATGATTAATTATTATAAAATTTTTATTTTTGAAATGTTTTCGCTGCCATAACTTCAATTGTTGAACTTGAAATACTTTAATGTAGTAAAAACTAGTTAGTAAACTTGATCTAATTTTTAGAAGGTTAAATCATACTAAGCAACTTTTTTCATTATTGTAATATTATCTGTCAATGAGTTGTATAGGGTGATAATAAGTTGAGCAATAATTTTTAATAGTTCTATAAATAAATGTATTATTATATTATTCAATCAAACTTGGTAAAAACCTTAATGTCTAGATAATCTATTCTAAAATATTTAATATCTTCAATTTTATGAAATATACAGTTTCTTAGCTGTACCAGGTATGCAAGTTTAAAATGTCGTTTATTTCTTAAAATAAATACACAGTAATTTAAAAAAAAGTATAATATATTTTATTCAAAGTACTGACCCTCGCTTTCTACACATTTTGCCCATCTCTCGGGCAATATATGGATACCATTCCAAAATAATGCTTCATCTTTATTTGAAATCCATTCATCGAGCCATTTTCGTACGTTTTCGAAATTGTTGAAGTGTTGCTCCGCCAATGAGTGTCCCATCGATGAGAAGAGGTGATAATCAGAAGGCGCCAGGTCAGGTGAATACGGCGGGTGGGGTAGGAGTTCTCAACCAAGCGAAGAAAAAGAAATCGTTTCCTTAGTCAATCTGGCTGAATGTGCAGGAGCGTTATCATGCTGAAGAATGACTTTGGCGTGCCTGTGAGCCCATTCTGGGCGTTTTTTCGATCAATGCGTGACTCAAATTGATCATTTGTTGTCGGTAGCGCTCGGTATTGACTGTTTCGCCGGGTTTGAGAAGCTCGTAGTAGACTACTCCCTTCTGATCCCACCACACACACAGCATTGTCTTCTTCCCAAAACGATCCGGTCTTGCACTCGATGTGGATGGTTGTCCTGGCGTTACCCATGATTTTTTTCGTTTGGGATTCTGAAAATAAATCCATTTTTCATCGCCAGTTACAACTCGGTGCAAAAAACCCTTTCTTTCGTGGCGTAAAAGCAGCATTTCGCACACAGTTTTTCGTTTTTTTTTCCATCTGTCGTTCGTCCAATTCATGTGGAACCCATTTTCCAACCTTTTGAATCTTTCCCATAGCTCTCAGGCGATCGGAAATGGCTTGCCTAGTGACATTCAACTGTTCTGCGATCATTTGTTGGGTTTGGGTATTGTCTTCGTCTACTAAAGATTGCAATTCGAAGTCCTCAAACTTTTTTGGTCGATTTTCTCGTTTTTGATCAGTAACATCAAAATCACCACGTTTGAAACTTTGAAACCAACGTTCACATGTCCTGACGGTTGGAGCAACATCGCCATAAGTCTCAACAAGAATTTGATGACATTCAGATGCCTTTTTCTTTTGATTAAATAAGAAAATCATGACATGCCGCAAATGCTCTTTATTTGGCTTAAAATTAGACATTTTTAACACCAAAGAAATGTATGATACGTCCACGTAAACGACTTAAAAACAACTGACTTTTGTAAACAAATGACTAACAAACAAAATAGCGTTTAGAGATAAGCAAATCCTTCAATAGGCTAAGAGCGCATTCTATTGGAATTAAAACGACATTTTAAACTTGCATACCTGGTATTTCACTCAATTAACTACTGGCTTTTAGTGACTATTTCATACCTTTTAACTATTAAAGGTATTAATAAAAAGATTTTATGCTTAATTTGAAATTACTGGAGATAAAATGTTTATAATCTGGTGCAGACTGAATTTTAATATCTGGTAGAAATGAAGGGATTTACAGTTATATCTAATTCTTATGAATCAATATTTGCTATTTTTGGAAAATCAAAACATAAAATCAAGTTGCTCTGTTTATATTTTTTTGATCAGTACAACAATGCTCTGGATACTTTTAATATATAGATTATTTGATTTATTTATTATATTAGATATTGTTTAATAGAAAGCTTGTTCCTGTTTAGGTGGTGGGTAACATTCGTGGCAGCGATGCTGGAATGTACCTGATTAGCAGTAATGGCTCACCTTATTCACCTTTGTCACCATCACCTCACCTTCCTTTGGAGGAGGAGCATATAAGATGTAATTGTGGCTTCTCTGCAGTTGTCAACCGTCGCCTTTCCCATCGAGCTGGTCTCTTCATTGAAGACGAGTTTGAAATAACTGGTATATTTTCTTTTTATAATGCATAGGTTATTTCTTTTATCCCAATGAATAAGTGGTTAATTTTGATCAAAACGAGAACAAATATTGAATATAGTGACTAAAAAGTATCTTGGAGATTTTTATTCTTAGTGAATAAGTGGTTTAAGTGAGATGTTTTTTTTAAATAACTATGTTTTAAAATGAACATCTTACTTGAACACTTATTCACCATATAGGCAAACTTTCATGATTCTTTTTAGCCAATTATGCTGGTAAAAATTCGACTTATCCACTTATTCACTGGGATGACAGATTTACCTGGCTTGATATATTTTATGTTATTTTTTTTTTTTTGTGAAATATTTATTATAAATTAGTAATACTCTATTGTATGATTGATATTTTTGGTATGTCTGAGGAGTCATCATTAGAGTTTTAATTATATTGGTATCAAGGGAATAATCAAAATTAAAAGATAATTGTTAATTTTAGTTGGTTAAAGAGAAAAAATTTAATTGCTAAGATTTTTTAATTAACAATACCAAAGGAGGAATTGCCAATAAAACTATTTTTGATAATAATAATTTTTAAAATATTGTAATGATACAATAAAATAATAATACAAGATACCTTCACAGAAACTTAATCAAGCCCTGATGTGTATTAAAAGAAAGATCTATGTCTTCATTTAGAGGCTAAAATTGGTTGTAATTTTATGAAAAATGGAGGATTTATTTTTGTAATGCAGTTGCTAGTAACTGGGGGGGGGGGGAGATGAAGATAATATGTTGTTCACTATAAACATCTGTTACTTATAATTATATATTCAATACCACGATCGTTAGCTTTGATCACAACAGATTTGTTAAAACGACATTTCAGCTCTTATAGCCACTTTCAAGCTTGTGTATTATCAATTAACCAACCTCTCTTTTGTCTTAATTAATTGTAATTATGTCATTCAATCAATCAAATTAAGTGATTAAAGATTTTATAGCTGTTTGTCAAATTGTTTCTGGCTAAAAGTGCTTGGTATTTTCCTCATTGGTTTCTTATATTGTTTAATCCTATATAACTCTGATTTCTGAATTAAAAAATATTTGTATTTCCACATCTCTGTTTCAATAATACATGCAATAATCCCCATGTTTTATCCAGGTCTACTTGAGGAGCCTGTGGAGAAGGAAACGGCTGTATGTGTCGGAAGAGCTGAGATGGAGTTGATGTCCGGGCAGTGCCTGGCAGTCAACTCCAGCTCAAATGCTCTTTACCGAGCAGCAACTCAGGTACGACCCGCTACTCCGCTTCCGCCCCTTAATATTCTCTCGTTACGGGACTCTAACCACGTGTCGCTTGTGGCTTTGGAGCAGGGGCGCATAGCAGCTCAACATTCTCAGTCAATGTGCAAAGTAAGATTTTGTTATTTAGATAAATATATTTCCTATTGTACTTGATTTCTAGTATC
Organism: Euschistus heros; assembly: GCA_003667255.2. NCBI lineage: Eukaryota > Metazoa > Arthropoda > Insecta > Hemiptera > Pentatomidae > Euschistus > Euschistus heros. The sequence continues at coordinate 1,380,851 of RCWM02000169.1, read as the reverse complement.
ATGATGTGTAATAATAATATGAGCCCATGTATATCTGTTTAAATATAAACGAATATTGTTCAGTATGCTAAAAGAGAAGTTAAATTTTAACTATCAAATTGATTTAATTTATATGCCATTTAAATGTTAAATCTATTTTTAGACCCTTTTCTATATCTTTTCATTTAATGAAAACACATTTTCTAACTTTTCAATTGTTTCTATTTCATTGATAAACAAGAGTGGCACTTTTTATATACATTCTTCTAAAATTAAGTTATTCCATACTTGTAACAAAAATTTGGTAGGTTGTTGACAATTCTAATGAGTTATTTATTTATATAATGAGTTATATAGATTTATTTAATGAATTTTATAATGTTAACAATTTTAATGAGTTATATATTGATCAATATTTAACTATTGTTTGCTTTTGAATAGGAAGAAAAATATTTAAAATAGTATCAACGAATTACAAGGGACAGTTTTAGATAAGTACAATATAGTCTCGATAATCCAACACATGGGAAGAGAAGAATGCTGATTACCGAAAATGATCGGCATACTGGATCTAAAGGAAAAATGAAATGTATAAAATAACAAATTATTGCATTTTTATCAAATATTTAAAAATTCTTCAGAATAAAAAAATCTATTCATCTAGATTTAGTTGATGGCACTTGTATTAGCATACAAAATGAAAGCCAGATGATCTATTGATATTTTTCTACTGTGAGCCAAATCTGCATTCCTTTGAAAGAAACTTTTGTTTGGTAGTAGACTAGAAGTAGTACTTTTTCTCGTCGGTGTTATATACTTGTTTTGAGCCCAACTGTTGAATTTTTTACTATAATAGCCAGAAATTTTTTCCTAATATGGCTAATAAATTTATCTAGCTGTTCATCATTAGTCTTAAAATCGTCGTTTCCAGTGATATTATTTTAGATCACAGCTTTTTCATTTAAATAAGTACTCACCGTCAATGTCAGATAGAAGGGACTCTAGGGGTGGGCCAGATTAATGGTAATGGCAGACTATAATGAGATGGAATTATCGTGAACGTACTTGAGCTATATTTTTAGTCCAACTTTTATTAGATATTTTCATATTTAATTATTCTTTGTTATATAACTTATTAAATTTTATTAATGTTATTAGATTAAAGTTTTCTTAAATTTTAATGTCAACAATTTGCAACAGATGGAAGAAATAAGCAATTATGGAAGGCCTGGAAGCGGACCAGTCCACAGGTGGGGTTTCCTTAGAGCTAAAGGTCCTCCATCCAATCAGGACATCGTACGAGTGATGAAGCAATTGCAACCTCTTCTTCAGGAAGCTATCCAGAAGAAGTGCACCACGAGGCTATGGGAAGCACCCACTGTCTCTGGACCTCTCACCTGGAGACAGTTTCATAGGTTGGCTGGAAGGGGTAAGTCTTGTTTTGTTATATCTACTTGGATATTAGACTTGTGAAATAGGAAATCTAATATTGAACTGAATAACATTGAAGGTACTGATGATCGTTGTGAGCCACAGCCTATCCCATCATTGCTTATGGGGAGAGAAAAGGACTGGATTACTTTAGCCCCTTACGCCATCCATCTTTGGGAGAAGCTTTTGCTGGAACCGTATTCCTATTCACGGGATATTGCCTATGTTGTTGTCGCACCTGATAATGAGTTTGTCCTAGCAAGTGTGAGAACATTCTTCAAGGAGCTGTCTTGCATGTATGAGGTATGATATTACAAGATCAAGAATTTTTAATTTATTATGTCATCTAAGATAAATAATACTCTGTTAACCCATTTCAGGCCAGGGGGTAGTGTACTACCCTGACTTTAGATTTTTTTTGTTCTCCAAAAATAGAATTAGGTATTGTGAATGAATGACAGTTTGCATCGATTAAGGGCATGCTGAGAAATGTTGGAAAAATCTGAACATGAGGAATTTCATGACCTTTGACTGTACAAGTGGATAAACATTAACTGCATAATTTTGATGTTTAGGTGACATAATTTTAAAAAAGTATTATTGACACGTTTGAATCTTCAAACATCAAGCTATCATAGTCTAATTTCATCATTAGCTATCCCCAAGTCCAGGAAAATAGGAATTGTTAAAACACAGCTTGGATTGGAAGCTTTTGGAAAGAGTTACTGACCATTTGGAGTTGTAGGGGACCCTCTGGCCTAAAGCATGTAGAAGTGATGACGTATGAGTAGGCAGCTTATAGGAACATCACCGCCTTTTAATTTACTGTTTGGTTTACTATTATTCTTTCTGTCATCTTTTGAATTTTGTACGTTCAGTTGGACTGCTCATGCCTTCCTGTGAAAGCATCATCATGTTATGTGACAAGTTTTATGATTGTGATACTAAAAAAGCATGGTCCATCCAAGAACTTACCTTATTGAAAAACAAATACCTCCGGCTGTTCATTAAATCACAGATTATGAGAATAGTGACGAAGATGTTGAGTTTGATATTTTAATGATGTATGACTTAAGAAATTTTTTCTCTTGTTTATGACAGTAGAGCTTCTAAATAAATAAAATTTCTGAAAAAAATGAGCGTTTTCAAGTTCTTCCTGTACTTGGCCTGAAATGAATTAATATTGACTAAATCAAAAACATAAAATAAAATAAATGTGTTTTATTTTCATATTTTTTTAATTTAACTATCCTTTAATTATTTTTTGTCTCACTGCTTTATGATCTTCAGTGAATTTTTTTATTATCTGTATTTAATTATTAGTTAATTACTTCACTAGTTTTCTTATTTCTTTTGATTCGGATAGTTACTAATTATAAATGTTAAAAAATCTTAACAGGTGTGTCGACTAGGCCGCCACGTGCCTATCACAAAAGTGCTCAGGGATGGAATCTTACGAGTTGGCAAGACAGCAGCTGTAAAATTGGCTAAAGAACCATTGGATGAATGGTTCTCCAATCTTACCGACACTTACCAGGCCAACATGCTCAAACTTTATGCTCAGGTAACAATGAGATTTCAAAATTATCATTACTAAAAACTTTTGTTGTTGTTGTTTTGATTTATATTTATATTTATTATTAGATAATCTCAGTCAGAGATTGTCTACCTTAGGCTATATGGCCACAGAATTTTCTGGGAGCTACAAAAATATACCTATTTTCAAACTACATCATATAATTTTAATGATGTAGTTTGAAAATAGGGTCACAGGAAAACAACTATATTAATTTAAGAAATGTTTTTAGAATATGTGTACTATTTCTGTTAGGGGAATCCATTGATTACTTCAGTTCGAAATAAGGGGAGAGGGGTCCAGCAAAATCTCATACAATCTTATCAATAAATGGAGATTTTATATCAAGAGATTTTCTATTAAGATTTTTTTATTTATTATTCTGATGAGAATTTTAGATGTGTTGGTAGGATTATATCCCTGGCTGTTGTGAAGAAGCCTTTTCACTAGGACACTTTTGATCGTTTTCCAAAATCCTGTAATTACTCTAAAAATAGCTTTTGCAGCCAAATATATACTTTAAGGCCTTAATAAAAAGTAGACGTTATCCAATATTCCAAAACGCAGAGATTAGAAATCATGTTTTGAAAGTTAATAGTTAACTCTTCGATTCAAGGTAATTGGATTATCAACTTTTTCACGACAATCAACAATATCTAGTCGCTCATTTTTATTTTTTATGTTCATTGTAAAAACTTATTTTATGTTGTACAGGTGTGTCGCCATCATTTGGCTCCACATTTATCCCAAGTACCTCTTGATAAAACTCTACTTGATCCTCCCGAGGGCTCCAATCCAGCTCCTCGTTCAACTCTTAGTGCTTCTGACCAGCCGAACACGCCAAAACAAATGGACCCACAAGGTAAAGTTTAAATGATTAAGTTTATATGTATTTTCAATAATGTTAGCTACTAAGTATTAAGTATGTATATTAGTTTTAAATTGTGTATTAGAGTTGCACGTGTTCGTGCATATGTCAAATAATGTTTTTTTTTATTGTTTTTTTAAAGATGATGGGAGCGGTAGTGGTAGTGAATATACATTCGGTGGAAGTAGTTGCGGTAACAATGGATGTAATAACTCAATTGACGATGATGGGTCTGACCCGCCGATGATAGTTGTTTATTTGGTCGAGCCATTTACTGTTGGAGCTGACTCACCAGAGCTCCAGCGCCTCTCCTGTGTGGGGTTGCTGAAAGCCTTCAATACTGTGATAGCCAATGTACCTGAAAACCTTAGATCTAATATTACCCTTCAGGTATAGAATTATTTATAATTCATTGTTTTCCGTTTATCATTAATGATAATGATGTAAAATTGGTTTATTATATTAAAATTTACAGGTTGTTTCACTAGAGAGTATTCTAGAATTAGGTAGGAGTGGAGAGACAAATCGAAGAATTGATCATATGAGAACACTAGCGATTTCTGTTTTTTGCCAAGCCAGAAAAACATTGTCACATGGAACCAATAACATCAAGGCTCTTACTGGGTTTGGAACTGCTGCATCTAATGAGCTGTTTTTGAAGAGTAAAGATGTATGTAATGTTTATATGGACATTTCATTTGATTTGTTGTATTATTACTTATGGTGAAATGGTTAAACTATTGTGTGATTTGAACAGGAAAAGAATCGAGCTCCGTACAAAGTATACACCCCAGCGTATATCCTGGCTAAGAGTAAGGATAAGCCGTTGAACAACCCAGCAGGACCTGATTCAGAAAGCGGTGTCAGTTCATCAGACCACTGCTCAGTTCTTTATGTATCTTACTGTCTTTCAGAAGACCAGAGATGGTTGCTGGCAACTGCTACTGATGAACAAGGTTTACTTCTTGAGACAGTTTCAATCAATGTTCACATACCCAATCGGTTAGTATTTTATATTTTTAATTGGCTAATGTCATTATTGAGTTGTTCTTAATAATATCTGTGCCTCAGAGATGTAGAACACTTTCCATTTTTTTACCAAAAATAAATTATTCACCTTACGTATGCTTATTCACCTTTTTTCACTTTATCCAGAGTTATAGAATACTATGTCCTTGACCAATTAATTGTAAGGGGAGTTTCTCAAAAATTTGATAAACAATTGAGGAAATGAACTCTTAACTGCTTTCCTGTAAAATTACAAAAATGTGATAAAGTGTTCAATTCCTCTGAGGTGCAGATATATTATACCTTAATATTAAACATTTGTTGTATTCATTCTGAGTAATTCATTTTTCTAATTGTTCCATACCTGCTTTACTGAATATTTTTATGCAAATAGATAAAATTTTCACCTGGATGAAAATTTAATAAAAAGAAATATAGATATTTTGAATTGGTTTAAGATCCAAGTACTCTTACCAGCGCTAGTATGGTGGGTATCCTACAGCAATGGGTCCATTATGATATAATAGCCCTACTAGACCTCATTCAAACTATTTCAAATATCCTATAGTGCTCCTCTAAAAGTTTTAGCTATAATGTTCTATCTGTTTTCTTTATTTTGTGTTTGTATCACAGAAAGGAGGGAGGTTACTTCTTAATTGAATCGGTTTCTTAAAAAATAGCTTTAGTTCATTCTTTTCATAAAATTAGTTAGCACTGAAACAAAACATTTCTAAGGGAGGGTCACCTGTGGTGTAGTGGTTAGCATAGCAACCTACTAAACCCAAGATTGCGAGTTCGCAGCCCGGCAGATGACCTTAGGATTTTTAAAGGGAGTAAAAAATCCTTAGCTATACCGTCCTTCGGAAGGGATGTAAAATGGAAGTCCCAAGCCTGCGCGATGTCAGGTACTTGTTAAAGATCCCTATCCTAATTATACCTGGATAGGCAAAATTTAGGACTCCTACCGTAGCATCGTATGATTAGCCATAGCAGCATAAAGTGACGTTAAACGAAATAAACATTTTTGAGGGTAAACCCACCTTTACATGCAGAAATGAATTCAGTCCAATGTATTGATTGAAATGACTTCTTTCATTGACATTTTTTTTTTTTTTTTTTTTTTTTTTTTTTTTTTTTTTTTTTTTTTTTTTTTTTTTATGTGCTAACTCATTTTATGAAAAGAATGGACTTAACCTCCTTCTGTAGAGGCTGATTAAATTTTAGTTGTAAAATTCAGTTTTGTCTGCTATTTCTTAAAAAAAAATTCTTTCCAAAAAATGTTTTGACTTAATCATTTAGTGAGGTTGATGAGTAGACTCACAAGGAGCATTGATTGTTTGTTTTTGCATGCTGATGAGAACCATTACCTTTAAGTTGTCACCCATGTATTACCTTTGAAAAATCAAAGATGTACTAGTATGCAAACATACACTTTCGTCCATCCTTTCTTGTTTGACATGTGTAAGGTGTTGAACTCTCTAAATCCAATAACGTTTATGTCTTCAAAGATTCTTGATATAATTTTATTGTTATTTAATTTTTTAAGTAATTTGTATAAGCTCATGTTTAACCTTTAATTAAATTGCAGAGCTAGGCGGAGGAGGGCTTCTGCAAGAAGAGCCGGTCTTCAGAAATTAATGGATTTTATGCTTGGTGTTATGAGCCAGTCAGTCACCCCTTGGCGCTTGGTTGTTGGCAGAGTTGGCCGCATAGGTCATGGTGAACTTAAGGGTAAGTTGTGTTAATATTGAATTTCAAATAATAATTTATATATTTATTTTTTATAAATTCTGGTTTCTAATTTCCTATATTTGCTTGTTTATAAGTCGAAACATTATAAACAAATGATAATTCAGAGATTGTTTGAAATTATAATTTTGGACAATCACTTTAAATATATTTTGGAAAAATAGCATATTTAGGTTACTGTAATTTCTAATGAGGTCCTTTTCATAATTATTTGTAAATGAGTTGTCGCCTATTTTTAATATTAATCCTGTTATGTAACTAATTATGGGAATATTAACAAAATAAATTACAAATTTACTTTAAATTCATGAGTTTGGTTGAGCTCAAAATTTGCTAGAGGCAGTACAATTATAAGTAATCACTAATTTTTTAACTTAAGAAAAGTTCAGGAAAAAAAAGTCAACGTATTTAGCAAATATGATATTTATGAAATTCATTTTTTTTTTTTTTTTTTTTTTTTTTTTTTTTTTTTTTTTTTTTTTTTTTTTTTTACAGTAATGATTTTATTCTTAGCTCCTTTAGTACTTTTGAATAGTACAATGAAATTAAAATTTCTGTTTAAATTATATAAAAATCACACATGCCACTTTAATTAGAATACATAATTCCGATTGAAGTGGCAAGTAATTCATTAGTCCTAAAAAAATTAAAATATCTGGATATACTGTTTTAATTTGCATTTAATTTTTTGTTTTATTTTTAAATCATGTCATCCAACTTCAGTGTTTAAAGTGGAAAAATAGATTTTTCATATTCACCATATTATTGTTGCTTAAGGAACAATTCACATGATGGCTATTTGTTGAAATATTAAAAATTATAACCTAACAATATATTGGCCTGAAAAAAATAATAATTAATTAACTGACTATGTTGTCAGATTTAACTACTTTTTTGAGCATAGTGCAAAGTATGATTTTTCATGTTTGATTCTTGATAGTCTACTATATATCATCTATAGTTTGTATGTGAAAAGATTTATGTAATATTCATTGTGTTATAATGCAATGTTAGTGATATAAAATATTTATGTATATTTAATATTGATATATTTTTCTTTCAAATCCAGGTTGGAGTTGGTTGCTTAGCCGTAAATCGTTGCTGAAGGCATCAAAAAACTTGAAAGACATTTGCGGCCAATGTAATCTGCTGTATCCACATGACGTGCCATGCATCCTTTCAGCTTGCCTAGTCTCTCTGGAACCAGATTCCGCACTCCGTCTTATGCCTGACCAGTTCACTCCTGATGAGAGATTCAGTCAGGCGTCAGTGAAGTGCTCTCTGTCGACTCCACAAGATGTTTCTGCCACTCATATTCTTGTTTTTCCGACATCAGCCACCACTCAGGTTTGGTTTTATTTTAATTAACTAACTTTTTTTGTAGATCCCCTCCAATTTGGCTTTACAAACAAGATAAATTAATTTATTATAATAGTTTAGATATTAAAGCAAGCATAATAAAAACATCTACCTCAGTGTATATATTGTAATAGATAATATTCTAACAGATTTTCATAAAGTTTACTAATAGCTCTTAGTAATCTGTATTAAAGTGTAGTAATATTTGTATTAAATTCAATTTAAAATTTTCTCAAAAAATCAATTTGAGATAGTCACGCATTTTTATAAAGAATGATTTCTTAACAATAAACCTACCGATTATGAATAAATACTTTTTAAACTACAAGTTACATCTTGTTTATTTATTAAATTGAAAGAAACATAAAAATTGATAGTTATGGGCTATTGTGATGCACATTTTCCACATAAATGTTTTTTTCATTTAAATTAGTTGTTTGTAGTTCTGTTTTTCTTCGCTCTACCTTATTTGACAATTTTTTCGGGCGTTTGAATTTGAACTTGAAGTAGCAGAAGTTTCATAGGAATCTGTTTTTTGAACAAATTGAATTGAATAACTAAGTAATCTCCGAGTGGAGCAGAAGATACTTTGTTTTTATAATTTCCTAACTATGGAAATCCATTTATAACATATTCAAAAGTGATTTCAGATTTATTGAATTTTATATCAAACTTTTCTTGTTTGGCGAATCGTAAATCAACATTAACCATCGTTGTCTCATAAAAAAAGTACTGGAACTTGCAATATTCAAACAAAATATAATATTATGAAACTTAAATCGAACTCACATTTATATATATTTTATGTAACAAAGGCCATTCTCATATTCATTGATAAGCAGTCTGTATTAAAACATGTATGGTTAGAAAATATTGTTATTATTATCATTATTATAAGGTGTCAAATGATCCTTTGCAGCAAAGCCACATTTCATATATTTCTCAGTAAAATAATAAAAATAAGAGAGGAGTCACTATTGAAAAACATTTTTGATGTATGTTTTAATTAAAGTAGTAATGTCCATAAGCAAATTAATTAATGTAATTTTCAAGAGATTCTCCCTGAAAGTCCAAAATTGGTCATTTGACCCATCATTGTAGATTGAGTGTTACATGCCAAAGTACATTAAACATCTCATGGTCCACTTAGTTATGCTATTAATGATGTGTGATTGTGCGTTAATAATAATGATAATAATGATATTGTGTGATTGTGCGTTAATAATAATTCATCTCTTTGCCTTACAGTCATCACAGACAGCATTTCATGAGCAGCATATCAACGACCCGGACCTCGGTGATGAACTATTTTCAGTTTTGAATGATGACATGCCTGAAGGAATGTCTGACTTTAATGATATATTCGCTACTTGGCCGGAGGCCGATGGAACCGGAGGACCAAGAAGCCCCGAGGGTGGCGGTGGACAAGGCAGAGGAGGAAGGCCGGACTCTCCCTGCCCCACTCCTCCGCACTCTCATCCACACTCTCCCTATCAACACTCAATTGCCAGGACGGTATGTATAGACTTTACTTATTATAAAAAAAAAAAAAAGTGTATATTGGTCAGGTCCAATAAAATCATTTCAGTCTTCATTCTAGTTTTCTGGATATAGCTCCCTTGCCTTATTATTAGTGATTATTGCTTCCATTGGAATTTTAGTGACATCGGCAATATTCGAGGCACTTCGTTTATAGTTTTGTATCTAGCTGTTCTTGTAGCTACAGGTTTTTTGTAAACGAGCCAGTGTGTAATGGAGTGTTTTTTTTAGAAAACTAAAGCAAAAGTCAGCAAATTATTTTACTTAGCTTAGATCGTTTATTGTGAAATTTAGAATTCAATCATGCCAAAAAAGATATTGTGTTTATGGACTTTATACAACCACATAATTTGGATATATACAACACAAAAATATCTTACATGTAATTGTAAATAAAAGCGGCTGTGAATTGTTAAAATAGCACTTTCCTTTTCATGTTCCAACCTTTATATTACATTTCAATTAAGAACTAATACTTTTAATTATGACTCATATAGTCCAGTGAATAAGCACATTGTAGAGTGCATGAAATATGCGATAATTTTTGAATTTGCTTCATTAGGAAGAGTAGAAGGTACACATACTAAAAGTACCCGCCCCTGGGGGGTGAGCTAACGGCGGGGGGAGAGAAGTTCAATTTTTTTTGGTTTTTCGATTATATCTCGAAAACGGTTGATTCTAGGAAAATATGTTTCAAATAAACATAAAAGCTTAATAAATTTCCTATAAAATTGATCCCATATAAATTTGTCGTAATTCTAACTGCTTAGGAGATATTCGTTATTGAAAATCGGTGATTTTCCAGAAAAAAACTAATGTGACCTCACTTTTTGTCAAACGTTTTCTTCTAGTACCTTTCACAATCGTTTCTCAGAAAAAACGTCAGAATCAAAATCGTAGAGCATTAAATTTACTTTTAATTTCATAAATACGATTCTGGTATTCGAAACAAATGTTTAACAAAAAGTGAGGTTAAACATTTTTTCTATTTCTAATTATCTTGATTTGTAGTATATTTTTCTAGAGTCCACTGTTTTCAAGATATCATCAAAAAACACAAAATTGGGACCTTCTCTAAATTTACTATCAGGCCCTATCTATGAAATTTTGATTATGTCATATTATACACTCAAACCAGTCCACTGAAAATGCCAATATCATCATACTTTGCCAAAACATACATATTTAGCGTTCAGGTTTGGGTGTATTACGTAGCATAATCAAAATTTCATATATAGGGCCTGATAGTAAATTTCATTACATTTTAGTTTTAAAAAATAAATTTCAGATCTGACAAATATTTTTTTAGTTATGGTGAAAACTATGGCAAAAAAAACTGGGATTTCAAAATAATTAGCGATGACATTTTTCTGATAAACGATTGTGGAAGGCACTAGAAGCAAAAGTTTGACAAAATGTGAGGTAACATTTGTTTTTTCCTGAAAATCATTGTTTTTCAATAACGAATATCTTGTAAACAGTTAGAATTATGATAATTTATATAGAATTGATTTTAAATGAAATTTAATTAGCTTTTATGTTTAGTTGAAACATATTTTTCTAGAGTCAACCGTTTTCGAGATATAATTGAAAAACCAAAAAAAATTGAACTTCTCCCCTCCCTCCCCCACCTTTAGCTTACTTTACCCCCCAGGGGCAGGACTTTAATTTCTCAGACAGGGACTCTTATTCTAACTATTGCTAGCGAAGCTATGAAGGCAAAAGTTATCGCATATTTGATGCATTCTATCTCCCTCATTTCAGCACTCATTGACTGGACTAATAACCAAATCTATGATTTAAAAAAATATATTAGTAGATTGCTTCTTCTTTATTCAGTATTGTAGAAGTTATTTTTTTATTTTATTTTATTTTTTTTTTTTTTGTTAATATTATGATGAAGTTCATTCGATAATTGATTACAAAAAAAAAAATTTCTATTCACGGAACAAATAATAAATAGTAAAGATGAATCAAAAATAAAAATTATAATCAATGAAGGTCATGTTTTAATTTCAATCAACCTATATTTTAATTTAAAGCATAGAAATATAAATGAATGTAATCGTCAACTACATACAGTAGCTGGTTAGTCAGTGATTAGCTGTTGGCTCATCGCTGCTTATTACCTAGACTATTTTATGCTATAATTCAGTGTGTATGAAATGCTGTAGTCTTATCCAACTTATTATCCCATTTAAATTCTTAAGAGTTCTAAGAATTAAACATGTATTGGCATTATTTATAGAAAACAAATTACTTATTCTACCCTGCTACTTACTGTTATACCATTTATAATGATTTATTTTCAGTTAAATTATTTTTTATCTAGCATAGTTAATTTACTGGTCATGATTATATAACATACTAAGGCTCTTCTGTTTGTGTTACAGAGCGGTGAAGGCAGTGAGGAAGTAGGGACCGTACTACAGCAACCATTGGCCCTTGGTTATCTAGTGTCTACTGCTCCGACTGGGCGAATGCCTCGCTGGTTTTGGTCTGCTTGCCCTCATTTGGAGACAGTGACACCACCATTTCTCAAGAATGCTCTCCATCTCCATTCAACTGCTGTACTGGCGAGTTCTGATGAGCTGTTACAGCAACAGACTGCAGTCGCAGGTCATGCCTTGGACTCACAGTATACAACAGATGTACTTAGGTATGTCTGATCAGAAGTTTTGGTAAATTAGCTCAGATGTAGGTCTGTTGTTCATATAATTATGAATGATCATAGTCTTGAAGAATGTTTCAGGTTGATGGGAGATTTTAACATTGGCCTATGGACATTAATCCACCTTTCTTTACCTATTTTTATAATGCAGTGTAAAGGATGTCTGGTAATGTGGATGATATTTGACTTAAATAGCATCTGCATGATGTTCTTTTGATAAACCTTTCTTTTATGATTGTTTTCTACAATTTAAATATTTTATTTCCTTCTGCATTAGGTTAAATGTTAAATAGATATTCTATAGTTTCTTATCATATGCCTGAAATATTGCTCTTTATTTATTCTTGTTAAAGAAGTATTAAACCAAATTCATTTTATTAAATATCAGTTGCTTCTTACTTCCTTTTTCCATCATAGTACCATTACGAAACCAGCTGTGGAGGTATTGAGGGTTAATCTGTTGTTAGATGGTTTCTTTCTTTTTTTTTTAAATATTTCTAATTTATTTTTGTAAAAAAAATCATAAATGACTGTAGCTGCTTCCAATTGGTGTGATCTGATTTTTTAATTTTTATTTTATCTTACCCGATTCTTGAAACTCCAGGGCATAATTGTGCTGATTAAATTTAGAATCCAGGTTTTATCCTTCTAGTATTCTTAAAATCCTTTAATTATGTTTCAATTATGTTCAATTTATGTTTTTAATTGTTATCCGAAATTTAATCAGTTATTTTTCCTAACATTTACAAAAAAGTACATTAATTTATTTTCGCCAACAGAACTGACATTTTAATTGAGTGGGTATTGTCTCGTTCACATCTGTTGACTCCCATTTCTGGTTTCTAACATTGCTGTATGACTTTGGGGAATGAAAAGTCATTAGATGTAGTTAACAACATTGATGTATTGTGGTGTGTATTTGTGGTTGACCCGAATTGATGATTTTGTTTTTCGACTAATGAAATCAAAACCTTTCAGCTTGTTCAAGGATTGTAAGAAGGATAATTTAGTATGTTCTTCAATTTTTTTACTAAGAAAATGTTTTCTTAGATTTTCTGTATCAAAAGGTTGTTGGCAATCTCTCAGTTACTCTTTATTAACATTGTGATACACCTTTCTAGTACATAAATAGATGGTCTTATTGGTTCTTGAAGGGGAAAGAAAAAAAAAAATGAATTGTATGGCTTGTTTTTAAGAAAATGCTAGACAAATTTTAATTATCTTTTAGTATAGAACTTCCTTTTTTTTTTTCTTTTTTTTTTTTAACTATTTGTTCAGTTAAATTTTTATGTGTAATATATTGAATTTCATGAGTTATTTAATGTCTGTTTTCTGTTCATTAATTGGTTTGTTGCTAATTTTACGATAGATATGTGCTGGAGGGATACAACGCACTGTCATGGCTGGCCCTCGACTCGAACACCCATGACCGCCTCTCGTGCCTGCCTGTCCACATGCAAGTCCTCATGCAGCTCTACCACATGACCGCTGCACTAGCCTAGTCCTAGTACTTACTCTTGTACCTCCTCATATATATATATAATTTATTTTTTTAAACAAACACTGTCGTTTATCAAACTAGCTGTTTAAAATGTTTTGTTTTATACAGTTTTATGGCCTAAATATTAGATGCCTATTTGTTGTTTTATTATTGTTAATTTTTTTTTTTTTTAAAGAAAAATCTATTGTAATTATAACTGCCTGGCTCTTTTTTGGCCGCATCCTTTCCTTTTTTTCAACTATAAGTGATATTTCTCACTTCCATTCCAATTTTTCATCTAATTTTAGTAAGATTAGAGAAAATTGTAATTGCTATTTTACGATTGTACATAGATATATGCGTATATATAAAGTTGTAAATAATTTCCCTTCCTCCCGAATAAGAATTTTCGTTATTAGGTTTTTAGGTTTAATATAATAAGTTAAATTGTTATCATTTATTTCCCTTCCCACTTTTGTAAATTAGATTGTTATCAATTCTTTAAATTATATATATATATTTATATTTATATTGAGTGAAATAGAGACTCCATTTAAATAAAATTATAGATAAATATACATGCATACCTGTGTGTGTATATGTATATTTGAATGAAAATTATATATGTATATGTATGTAGGTATGTATTACAATTTAAAGAAGTTTTAAATGTATATATATTTATATAGGAAGATGTAATTATAATAAAAAGGAAAAAAAAAATTAATAGTTGAATTATACATTTGCATTGGTAAAATTGTGCATCTGTTTTGTTTACAAGTTATTTCTGTAAACAATGTATATATTTATATATGTATGATAAAAATTAAATAAATTATGAATTAATATAAATTGGAACTTAAGGACGTCATGCTTAAGTGGATTTCTTCAAAGAACCCGCTTTAAGACCAAGTAGTTCATTCTAAAGGACTAACAACCAAAGGGTTAAGTAGTTTCTTTCCTATTGTAAATTTATATATATACATAGACACTATTAAATAATGTATTATGTACATTATGGACGAAAAGTATTTTGTAAATACGTACAATATGTTAAGAAAGTAACTTAATGAATAGTATTCAAATGATGGATTTATGGAAAATGTGTAAGTACCAAAGAGCTAATGGTGCCAATAAGATGGTATCAGAGGCCGTATTGTTAGTTATTCAAGAATATTCAAGTGTTATTCTTTTTATAGAACTCTTTTCATTTTAGTATCATGACGAAAGATTTGTTCTTTATTTGTACATATAGGCATGAAGTTTTTATGAACAAAGTTCCATTAGATCAGATTCATTTAACATTTGTATTATAAGTATAAAGAAATTGTTATATGTTATTTATTATGTAGTGTAGGAACATATATTATATATTTAAGGTATAACATATATATTTATATGTTGTGCATATTGAGGAAATTGAAGCTCTGGGGGCCACTACCTAAAAAAAAAAATTAAAAATCTAATTGACTATATTTGAATCTTAACGAAATCGAAATAGCAGAAGAAAGCCAATTAGTCAATTTGGTTGTGGGCACGCATGAAGTGTCAATTAACTCTTCTATAATCACATATCCCCACTCCCATTTCCAACCCCCTAGCGCTAACCTATAACTATTTTTGTACAGTCTGGTTGTAGGATGTGTATTTGTACAGTCAATGAATAAAGATTCTTTTTTTAAAATGTGAAAAATCATATTTTTATTTATTTCTTTTTTTTATCGTTTCTTTTGTTGAACAACCATTACCAATTGTATTAAAAAAAAAAAAAAAAAAAAAAAAAAAAGAAAGAAAAGAAAAAAAGTATAACTGACTAATTATAGAAAGAGAGTACAAATCATGACTGCTGCATGTATCGTTCAATTATGTATGTACATTTTATATTTACTGTTAGTAGAAAATGTTAGCATTATTGAGAAAGGAAAAGTTGTAAAGTTGGTCTTTTAACATATAGAAAAATATTTTAGCCCAAGAGTGAAAAGGGAATTATCAAGGAAAAAATATCTTGTTTTACTTTTTCTATAGTTTGTTTCTTTATTGTAAATTTTCATTTATTCTGTTTCTTCTATAGGTCTTTATGTGGTCGAAATAGCTTTTTGTTTGGTGTTTTTATTTTTAATTTTTTTTTTTTTTTTTTTTTTTTTTACGAAATTGTGAAACTCATAGCAGCGGTATGTAAACATTCAGATATTTTTAAATATATAATTTTGAAAGAGATAATATGTTTTATTTAATTAGTACTTCACCCTATTTTTTTTTTAAACAAATATAAAATTATTCTGGGACAGTTCTTTTAAAAATGTACATTAAAAGGCCTTCAGGACCTTAAAATGGATATGAAAGAATATTAATTTATTTAAAATTAAAAATATAACAAGATTATAAATAATGATAAATAACAAAAATACATAATTGCATCATGTGCTTAACCCTTCTTTGCTTGGATGACATACATTTGTACATCAGACTATTGAAAATTCATATTTCTGATTAGAGTGATAAAAAGTGTCTCAAGTTTTAAGGTCTAATCTTAGGTTTAGGAGGATAATTATTTTGTCTTAAAAATATTTCCCCAAAAAATATATTTTTCATAAAATAATTTTTTTTTATCCTTTATTTAAACAGTAATTTATAAATCAAAGCCATTGATCATTTTATGTTAACAAATCATAAATATAAAAAAAAAAATAGAGAACAAAACAAAATGGAGTACAACTGTACTCTGCACGACTTAGTTTGTGCATTAACTATTATATAAGTGAATTGTTATTATGTAAACAATATACTCTTTGTAAGTGCAATAAATAGCTGAGGAAGTTATGAGCTTGTCTTCTCTGAAATAGTAAATCATTAAATTAGTGGTACTCTATTTGAAAGTGGAAAGGTATTGAATTACGACTGGTGAGAGAGATTGAGTTACATTGGTATGATGATCACATCAGAAATGATTTGTCAAAAGCAGTGATTCGATGAGCTGTAGTATGCCAATTATTGGGAAAAGACAGAAGATTTGAACTAAAGAAGTCAGGAAATGTAAGATAGACATTGGGATTATATGGTGAAGAAAGAATGCTAGAATATACTGGTAGCAATAAGATGGATATAGATATCTCAACTCTGCATTAAACTGGAAAATAAGAGTGTCCCTCAGTATTGTATGATAAAACATATGATATCAATTAAACAGCCCTTTACATCCGCATTAGAGATCTGTGAACACTGCCATGTATAGACAGAACTTCTTCAGTCAAAGTGAAGGATGATGTGTTTAAAGTAAGGTTATTGAGAAATTTTAAGAATAGGAATGGGGTGATGAAAAGTTTTGGATACGTGGTTTCATCAAATATCGAGATTAGTTTTAAAAGAGTTAATGATTTCCTTTCCAAAATGAATCAACTATTTAATTTTTGGTTCTAAGAAATAAAATCCTATTACATTGCTATTTTTTATATTCATTTCTTAATACACTAAGCTATTTGAAAAAAGAAATTGTTTTGTATCTTTAGCTCTCCAAACTGCTGTAAGCAGTGAAACCTTAAATACAAAATATAAAACACAAGTACTAAACAATCTTGGTAATTTTACATTAGAGGACTAAAATGTAAGTATTTTTGTACATTATCATGTTAGTACAAAATTAAAGATTAAATATTGATCCAGAATGTGATGTCAGTCTAAACGGTTTTTACAAGATCTAGTTTTTCCTCCTACTCAAACTAAGCACCATGGATTTGTATTAATTAACATATCTATTTTACATGACATTTTAAATTAAATTTTTTCTTGTTTAATAAGTTAATTACTCCTAAATCTATTAAATCAGTTCATAAAGGGATTAAGAAAAACTTATTATAAAATAACTAGTCATATACATAAAGAAATATGATTGAAAATAATATTTTAATTTAATTTATCTAATTGAACAAAAATTAAATTAAAAAATAGTTTAAATAAGTGTCAAATATAAAAGATGCCACACCAATTGACAAAATCAGGGTGTCTACTAGTCGGGAATATGTCGGGAATTTCGTGTGGTCGGGAATTTACAGAAAATTTGCGAAAGTCGGGAAAAAGTCGTCGTTAATGCTAAAATTTTCAGAATTTTTCCAGTTTTTGCTCAATATGTGAGTTAAGGAAGCGTCTGATTAGTATAGTCACTCCACATACTTTTAAAGTAAACTAAATTTGCTATTATTTGAGATCAGGGTGAGCTCTATATAGCCATTGGTTCCCAAGATACAGGGATATTATCATCGAAAAGAGGCCATTTTTTTTCCAAAAAGTTATTTTTTATTCGATATGGTCACTTATTTTGTGAAATATCTCCTGAAATACTTCATTTGAGACCAGAATGGTACCTGTGGGCCCAGCGATTCTCTCAAATCTGCAGATAACAAAAAACAGTCAAAAGTGGGTTCTGGGGGAATATACAGTTCTGTCTTTTTATGGTTTATTTATCAATGAAAATTAATTTATTTTTGTTATTTGAAATAATCCCAAAAGAAAATCATTTTCACCTCACTTTTCGTTAAACGGTCGTGGTTTGCTTCTTCTGCACTCAGAAGAATAGTCAGAAACAAATTGATAGAGCATTAAATTTAATTTAATTTTATGTATAACTTAGCGGTTTCGCCACTACC
This sequence comes from Euschistus heros, assembly GCA_003667255.2. Lineage (NCBI taxonomy): Eukaryota > Metazoa > Arthropoda > Insecta > Hemiptera > Pentatomidae > Euschistus > Euschistus heros. The sequence goes on along the minus strand of RCWM02000169.1, from coordinate 1,362,551 downwards.
AACACTTAAATTACTTTGCCCTTATGATTAGAATTTTAGATATAATTTTTTTTTTCAATATACCTATTTCCAATTGCATTGAATTAGTTAAATAAGTGATATTTTAATTACTTTTTTAAAATTACCTGAAAATTACTTTTTTTTCACGAACTATGTTGATAAGTTCTCTCGATATACATTGTTTCATCATATTGCAATGTTTAATTTCATTATTTTATTGTATGTTGTCCTACTCATTAGATTTATTCATTTCAATGACAGTGTTCAATTACTTCTGGAAAGCATAAATTTAGCATGGTTTTTGTAAATATTATTTTGTTTTATTTTGAATATATAAAAATGTATCAATATTTAAAAGCATCATTTTTAGATATTAAATTATATTAGTTTCACATGTTTGAAATACAAAGCGCCCTAACAATAGACCATGTTGATCCCTGACAAATTCAGGAGCATGATGGTCAGCCTTCTATAATTAATACTAACCATCTTATAGGAAGCAGTTGAAATATGCTTCTGGATTTTTTACTATTCTTTCAATGTGAGCATTTTTTTTTTTTTTTTCTTATTGGGAGGAGTTCAGAAAAAAATCTAAGAAATTAATATTTTTAAATTTTATTTATATTTTTTTTTTACACTATTTATAAACTTTATTACACCCTATTACAGAGGCATTTTATTTTAATGGTGGGAGAGGAAGGAGGTAGGGGGGGAGGAAAACTGATCTTTGCCCTCCTGACAAATCTCTTCTTACGGCCCTGTCTTATCTACAGGATTAATCTTTTGATACCCACTGGCCTTATTGCCTTGTTTTAGATACAATTTCATTAAGGAACAATGGGAGGAATCAAATATCTGAAATAATTCATTGATAGATCTATAAATTGGACTAGTCCTCATAACGATACTGTCTCTGACCATATTTCAAAAAAATTCTGACTCAAGATAGATCAAAGCTGATAATAGAAGCTGTCATGAGCTGATTTAAAAAAAAAAAAAGTATTACCTATAACGCTTACCAGGTCTATCAGAAAAGTCCATACTGCTGAAACAATTAATCTTGATGAGACAGTAAAAAAAAAAAAATATTTTCAATAGGCATTGAAATATTGCCAACCATAAATATATAGCAATTAGACAAGGAGTTGAGAAATCAAGTTATTCTTTGATGGTATATTCACGGAGTGGTGAGAAACTTACTTTGACTACAGAATTCTGTTCATATTCATAATATACCAGGTATGCAAGTTTAAAATGTCGTTTTAATTCCAATAGAATGCGCTCTTAGCCTATTGAAGGATTTGCTTATCTCTAAACGCTATTTTGTTTGTTAGTCATTTGTTTACAAAAGTCAGTTGTTTTTAAGTCGTTTACGTGGACGTATCATACCTTTCTTTGGTGTTAAAAATGTCTAATTTTAAGCCAAATAAAGAGCATTTGCGGCATGTCATGATTTTCTTATTTAATCAAAAGAAAAAGGCATCTGAATGTCATCGAATTCTTGTTGAGACTTATGGCAATGTTGCTCCAACCGTCAGGACATGTGAACGTTGGTTTCAAAGTTTCAAACGTGGTGATTTTGATGTTACTGATCAAAAACGAGAAAATCGACCAAAAATGTTTGAGGACTTCGAATTGCAATCTTTATTAGACGAAGACAATACCCAAACCCAACAAATGATGGCAGAACAGTTGAATGTCACTAGGCAAGCCATTTCAGATCGCCTGAGAGCTATGGGAAAGATTCAAAAGGTTGGAAAATGGGTTCCACATGAATTGGACGAACGACAGATGGAAAAAAACGAAAAACTGTGTGCGAAATGCTGCTTTTACGCCACGAAAGAAAGGGTTTTTTGCATCGAGTTGTAACTGGCGATGAAAAATGGATTTATTTTCAGAATCCCAAACGAAAAAAATCATAGGTAACGCCAGGACAACCATCCACATCGAGTGCAAGACCGGATCGTTTTGGGAAGAAGACAATGCTGTGTGTGTGGTGGGATCAGAAGGGAGTAGTAGTCTACTACGAGCTTCTCAAACCCGGCGAAACAGTCAATACCGAGCGCTACCGACAACAAATGATCAATTTGAGTCACGCATTGATCGAAAAACGCCCAGAATGGGCTCACAGGCACGCCAAAGTCATTCTTCAGCATGATAACGCTCCTGCACATTCAGCCAGATTGACTAAGGAAACGATTTCTTCGCTTGGTTGGGAACTCCTACCCCACCCGCCGTATTCACCTGACCTGGCGCCTTCTGATTATCACCTCTTCTCATCGATGGGACACTCATTGGCGGAGCAACACTTCAACAATTTCGAAAACGTACGAAAATGGCTCGATGAATGGATTTCAAATAAAGATGAAGCATTCTTTTGGAATGGTATCCATATATTGCCCGAGAGATGGACAAAATGTGTAGAAAGCGAGGGTCAGTACTTTGAATAAAATATATTATACTTTTTTTTAAATTACTGTGTATATATTTTAAGAAATAAACGACATTTTAAACTTGCACACCTGGTAAGTGAGTGATCTAGATAAGGCAATCAACTTTCTTTAAATCACTGCTCAACTATTGATCTTATTTTTTGTACATATTATTTACATTTGATACATACAAAATACCACATTATTTATTTAATGTTAAAAATCAGGACCCAATGCAGGTTGTAGTTCTAACTTTTAATGATGATGATTTATCTAATATATGATACCTAATTAACTGTGTTGTAGAAATAAGCTTGGCACTGGCATCATATTCTTTGTTATAGTTTATTGGAGTTTAACATACCATGTACTCTGAGTAGGGCAGGAAGGAAACCATATTTTTATTAAGTATGAATGAGACATAAATAATGACTTTTATTCTGTTATTTATGCAAGTTGGTTGTGGACACTGGAAAGACATATTCGTGGGTATTTGTTTGAAAATTTTCAGTAATTTCAACAATTGTTCACTGAAGTATTTAGGTAAATATAATGTGAAAAATTAAACAATGAAGCAATTTAAAAAAAAGTGTATTTAATGAATTAGAGACATTATTACATACGCCAATAAAAATAAATTAAATTAGTCAATACTTATTTAAATTATGGAATCATATACAAGGAATAATATTTAGATTTATTTAACATTAAATGGTACATTTTCACAGCCATGCAGGCACCATTACTAGTGTAAAAAAATAATTAATTTTTACATTAAAACAAATACAGAATCTGCAAACATAATGGATGTGCAGTAATTAAAGGGATTACAAAACTGTCAGTTAAGTACAGCATTTGAGATCTGTATAAATTGTAAAAAAAAAAACCTTTAACTAAAAGCATCAAAGGTGCCAAAGTAAAATCTAAAAGCTAGAAAGAACAAAACAAATAAATTTCTTTTTTACAATCCAAATACTGCTCCTCCTTTCCTAAAGTCAGCATTTCCAAAGATTATGCTTCTGTTTTTGGCAATGGCACAGACCACAGATCCCCGTTCTTTGTACCTGTTTGTTTTGTGACCGAGCTTCTGCAACCCAGCTATCACTTGCTGTAACATGTAATTACTTTTAAAAAACATTGCGTAAATTCCTTTTCAATTTTATCATAAATTTAATTATTTAATTTAGCATAGAAACTAAAGTCAGGAGATATTTTTCTTTTTAACTAACCCCTATTTAAAATTAAATTATTAATTAATGGATATTAATGAAAACATCTCTTTAAATGATTAATGAATATTTTAATTTTTAATGTTGAGAATGGAGAAGTTATCTATTATAATAAAAAGGGGAAAAAAGAGTAAGGTAAGATAGAAGTTACCTGAAGTACTCCATATTCATAGCTGACCTCCATCGGAGCCAGCTGATGGTGAATCCTACTGGCATCAACAGCTTGTTTGACATCATCTCCAAACCAAAGATGTCTCATAATTACCTTTAAATAAATAAGTATGAGAAAAAAATAAATATAAATTTGAATTTTCATTCCATTAACTGACATGAGTAAGAAATTATAGCTTTATTTGGTAATAACAGAAGTTTTTTGTATGAAGTACTGAGTATTTTTTTAATATTTAAAGTAAAGTAAATGAGGAAAAATTAGGAAAGAAAACAAATTGAATATAATTTACATGATGACCCTGCAGGTCACAAGTTACTTGAGCGAAAAGACCTGACTTTTAAGCTAAAAGATAAAAGACAACATAAAATATGTTAAAAAATTGGAGGTTTATTTTGGGCTAGGTAACCGACAGGTATCTGCTTAGGAAGTGCTTCGTTCAGTCAAAGTAATACTCAGTTGGCTGCTGAGTTCCTAAACAGAAGTTGTTCATGCTCTAAAAAAATACACATTTCTAACCCTCCCTCCCTTATCACTAAACCAAACAATATTTCATGAATAAGAGAGGATATTGAAAAAAAATGTTGATATATTTTTTAATAGAAGTAGAAAAGTCAAAAAGCAAAGTAATGAATGAATTCCAAGAACTTGAATTCATGGTAGGTTTAGTGTTAAATCTTTCTTTTACTCTCATATTTTAATATTTTTTAAATTAATAAATATCTCGTAGATTATTCGGGCATCTGCGACATTTTTAACTTCCTTGGGTAACAACCTATAGTAATTATCATCTAGCCTTTTGTTTTGGTGGTATTTGTCTTAAAGAACTCTCTAAAAAACTTCTTTTATTTTTTTTTAAACACTGAAATTTCTCAAGTAATTAAGTTAAGAAAAATTTAAAATTAAAAAATTTTTTTCATCAAAACCAATTCATTCTACTATATATTAATTATGCCTAGTGATTAAAACAATGTAACTGTTCTTATAGGCTTATTATTATGTTCTTGGGTCTAATAAAAACGTAGTTCTTCAAAAGTGTTTTTATATGAAACTATGGACATTACTGTTGAATTTTTTAATAATCAACTTGATAGAAACTTACCCAGGCAACAACTGTAGTTATTTTGGTACCTCCAGAAGCACCAACGACTAGCTTCACTTCGCCATCTGCACCAACTACTATAGTTGGGCATGCTGAGGACAAGGGTCTTTTTCCTGGCTCTACAACGTTGTTCGGTGATGGAGGGAGTTGGAAATAATTCACGACACCAGGAATAGAAAAATCATCCATCACACTATTCAATATAATCCCAGTTTCAGGAGAAGTTACACCTGCTCCAAAACTGCAGAAAATATCCAATATTAATATTAATTTTTTTAAAAATAATTGAATTGATTGACCTACGAAACTTTAATTAATTGTTCACTATTTATCACACTAAATAGTAATAATAATTAAAATGAAAAAGTGTGGACAATCCAGGTCACAGCATATATTACAGGACCATAATACAAATATATATTAAACTCTCACTTATCTGTAAATAGGTAAGTGCCGATAATAAGCCTTCTACATTGATAATCCACAAAATGATCCAAAAAAATATGCAGACTATTGAAAGAAAATTTATAATAATTTTTATTTATAGTAAAAGTTCTAAAAATAAAATTATGAGTTAGTTAACATTCTATTAACTAATGTGTTTTCATTCGGAACATTGTGTTTTGAATTAGGTATAGATCGATATAAATTGCGCAAAAATGAATAGGGATATGCCTTATTTATCCCTTATCCGGTCATTTAAATTAAATTAGCCAATCTATTCAATATTAGTAGGGTACAACTAAATAGAAAATACAAACCAAAGTCAAAACAATTGTTAAACCTTTTATTTATAACAAGTTTTCTTAAGAAAAGTAAACATGACAATTTATCATTTTGTAAACAAACAGCTTTTCTCGTATTTTAATCCAGTAATACTTTCAATAAACATGGACAGACATCATCTTGAACCCGAAGTTCACGAAATTATAGTGAGAATGAGTTATCAAGGTCATCGACAAGTTGATATTGCAGAGGCGTTTGGCGTTTCCCAGAGTGTCATCTCCCGGGCTTTAGCTCGATTCCGAGAGACTGGGAGTGCCAATAGAAGGCCGGGCAGTGGATCACAACGTATTGCAACTGAAAGAGAGGATAAAAATATTGTTATCACTGCCAGGAGAAACCCTTTTCATAGAGCACGCCAGATCCTCAATGAAGTTGAAGGTGTTTTACCTAGACTTTTATCAAAACAAATGATTCGTAATCGTTTGTGGGAAGTTGGCCTTACATCATATGCCCCTTAGAGACGACCTGCAGCAACAGCTCGCCACCAGCAGCTCAGAAGAATGTGGTGCAGCGAGCGACTAGAAGAGGACACAAATTGGAATGCTGTGATGCTTACCGACGAGTCGCGTTTTTGTCTGGATAGTGACAGCAGACGCCGAAGAGTCTACAGAGATCAAGGAATGCGAACAATGCCCCAGTTTATTGTGCCTTCAGTGCAGTTTGGAGGAGGTGGTGTAATGGTCTGGGCTGGCATTTACACGGGAGGATGAACCAACCTCACAGCAGCTCGATATGGACATGAAATTATTGAGGAATACCTCCCTCTAACTAGGGATCTCATTGGGAGAAATTTTCGATTTCTGGATGAAAAAGCTCGACCTCATAGAGGAATAGTTGTTCATCAAGTTTTAGAAAACCTGGGAATTTCCCGCCTGCCCCTTCCCCCATTGTCTCCAGACCTCAATCCTATTGAGCACATGTGGGGTGCGTTACAGAGAAGGCTTTTTAATCATCATCCGCCGCTAATTGACCTTCAACAACTGAGTGCAGCATTGCAACATCTCTGGGGTAAAATTCATCCAGAAACCAGTGACAACATTATTAATAGTATGCCTAATAGGTGCACACAGGTTTTGGCTAACAGGGGACATTATACAAGGTATTAATTGTTTCCAAAAACTAATCTGTTCAATAAAAAAATTATGCAACTAAAATGTCTTATTTTTGTTATTTTTTAAAACCCATTAATTGTATTTTATTTCAGCAAAAAACATTATATATATAATGTTTAACATTATATTCATTAGTTAATAATGAATATTAATGCAGTTTATAATAAAAATAATACAAAAATCGTAGGCAAAGTAAATAACACAAAATTAGCAATATCCCTATTCATTTTTGCGCAGTTTAGATAGATATTTTATTTTATAACATTATTGATTTTAGTTGATTCACAACTATCTTACAATAGTGACAATCAGTGAATGCGATATGATAGAAAAAGAAAAGTTTAAAGAAAATATGTGAGTTATGATTCTGACCCAATAACCATTGTAACCTTCTTTTGACTTTATTTCAAAGTGGTTTTTTGTAAATAGACTTTGTGAATTGTAGGTTTTAATGAAGTTTAATTTCGATATTTATTTATCTTTGTTTTATTAAAATGTATTACATAAATTTCTATAGTACGAGTTCTCGATACTTCGAGGTGGTCAACTATAGTAGGTTAAACTATTCAGACCCTACTATATTTATTTTTTGATCAATTATAATATTTGATACATACAATAGCACAGTGGGGTAAGGGTCTCAGCAAGCTTGATACAGAAGGTTATGTGTAACAATCTCACCTGTATGGGTTCTTATGTTGTGGCAGAACATTGGAATGATTCTTCATCTTCCCACTCTGGCTAGAATAGGTTGGTTACCAGTAGGATAATTTGATATTCCTATCCTGGTTAAATAACATACACCCTAGGGTACATAAGGATATTAAGCCCTAACAATGTTTGTTAGGGAACCATTATAATGGTGAGGGATGGTTAGTAAGCAAAGAATGAACTAACTTTCTTCTTTTGATAAAAACAATGAAAGCAACACTGAAATGAGATACAAACTTATGATTAGATTTTTTTTAGAAGATGGTTTCTGAGATTTTTTTGTTCATTTGGTATTTTTTGTTAGATCCACTGTATTCACATGAAATTATTAACTCTCAACATCCTTTTACTGCATTGAGTTGGTAAAAACAAGTATGTGTTGCAGTGCAAGTGTAGAAAACTCAATAAATAAACTTCTAAGTGAACTTCGGCTTGAAATATTATATTCAACCTTGCAACTATTGACTGCTTATCTCAGAAAACTCTACTTTTATAAATTTTATATTAGAATAAAAAATAAATTAAATGTTAGGCATTACTTACTAAAGATTAATTGTAGATGTTACGGAGACGGCATCTCCATCTTTGGATAGAACAGAAATGTGAGCAGTACCATGATCTTCTTGGTTGTAATATACTGCACCATAATGGTCGGGTTCGTTATATGTTCTAGTGTCATTTATTCTGAGTCGAGTTTTGTTAGCATACTGGGAAGATGTTAAATTATGTACCAACTGAAAAATAATCATTGTATTCAGGATTAGTCCATTATTAACCATTTTATCATAATATCTATATTATTATATAAAAGGACAACCCATTTTTCATTTGTGATCACTAACTACAAAAACTACTGAAGCAATCTGTACCAAATTTTTACCAGATTATCTTTATAGTTCAAGAAATGTTTAGCAATAACAAAATGTACTGATTTTCAATTAGTTTGTTATTTAAAAAGTGACAATATGTGGATAACAGTGAAGTTAGAAAATTGACCAGTAGGTGGTGAGCACCAATCTACAAGAGGGTTACTAAAATATGGTGTTATATAGAGCTTGAAATTGATAATAAAGTTTACTTAGATTTAATGAAACTATTAAAAAAGGTTTGTTGTGCAGCAAGTGGATCCCAATGAAGTTTGAAAAACAACCAATGTTTTTGCACCATTCTGCAATTGAGTTTACAATGGTAAAAGTGCTGAACCCATCTGTAATAGATTTTAACTACAATTATCTTCATAGTTCTAGGAAGGTTCGGCAATAGTAAAATTTACAGTCATAGAAATTTAACTGAACAATGTTGAGTGACAGAAAGGAGGTTTGCTACACTGTCATATACATATGATTAGAAAATGAAGTTGGATGAAATCATTTCTACCAAATAAAAATTATTACGAAATCAAAATGTCAATCCTTTGCTTTTCAATATTGTGGGTAAAAAATTGATTCATGGGCCTTTAGTTGTTAGCACTGATAATGCAGTCCATTTTCCACAAGTTTCTTAATGCTCTCTGTCTGGATTACCAACAACTATGCCCCCCCCCTCCCTCTCACCCCACTTTTTCATATTTGAAAACAGAAAGTTGACGTCATTGTGATTTAAAAAAAAAAAAAAAAAAAAAATCATTAATTGTAAATTCTCAATCTTCAGGAAATAGTGTGTAAATAGTATCAAGGATCTTGTTAAAAATATATATATTTTCTGCTCCCAAAACCATGGGTGAAAACACCTAAGGATTAATGGCCCTTACTAAAAAGTTCATAATTTCCTTATTTTCGTTAACAATTACTTATTATTTTGGATAGCTTAATGTTTAGTGTTATTTTTCATGAAAAAAATCATCTTTCAAAGACAATTGTTGTTGCCATTAGAAAAAAGAAATAAGTTGGTTTCATAAAGTAAAAAAAAATAAAAAAAAGTTTAAACCACAATAATTTAATAGGATCAATATGAATTTAAAAAAAAAAATTATTTATAAGGAAAACAAGAGAGGTATATATAGTTGTTGAATAGTATCTGTGTAGTACTACTGTACTAAAGTATTCACCAAGTCAGTTGAGCATATTGAGTTATAATAGTAATTATATTTCTTACCTGTGAAATGTTAACGAATTTGGGATCTGCTAACTCAGTTCTTCTTGCGAATGCAAATTTGAATGCTTCTATCATCCTATGAACTGTTAATATCTCTTCATCTAAATTAGCTGGTTTTGTCATGTTATAACCATCAAGAATAGACAAAATGTATGTCACCAAAGGTCCAGATCCAGGAGGCGGTGCTGAATAGACCTTTTCACCCCCCTTTAATGTTATACTTACTGGATCTGCCCAATCAGCTCTGCAAGTAATGAAAATGTCTAAATAATTTGTGACATTAAAAGTTAACTACAGAGTATAATGTTGAGCTGATTATAAATAAAATGTCTATCTACTCTTTTATGTTCAAATTCCTATTTTTCTTTTAAGTCTCATGCAATTAATTATTTAATTACATTAGAAAATACGTAGTAATAATAAATGAGGGCACATCATCAGTAAGTGTTCCAGTTTAATTTAATATTTTTAATGAATGTGGATTATACTTTTTTTTTCACCAAATAAGGAGGGTAGAGACTTAATAAGAAATAAAAAATTATAACCAAAACAATTAAAATAAAACTATCAGCTGATCAAACTGATGTACAATCTCTTTCTTTTTAGTCTAAATCAGATTCTCATCTTGTGAATCACACGGAATGCAGAAGTAAGAAATTATGATTTAAGACTTGGATTTATTGATGTGAATGAAGAATGGAATGATACTATATTTTTTAAAAATTACAATTATACGAGGTCGTGCTCTCTGCACCATTTCCTATTCATATTATGATCACGAAGCATATGGAACAAAACATTAAATTTTAAAACAAATCAAAAATTAAAGATAAACCATTCAAAGTTTAACTGATAATAAAATTATGCTTATAATTTCTATGTGCTTAATATTATTGCAGGTACGTATTAAAACTAAATTAATAATTATAACGATAATTAATAAATGTTCCATGATTTGTATTTCACTATTATTACATACTATATATTGAAACAAAAAACAATGTCTTTGAGTGAGGAAAGATGAGCAGTGCAGCAAGTAATGAATGATGTCATCTTTATTGTCTAAAGAGCACTGTTTACAAGATAATTTATTATTAAAATTTCTAATTATGCTGCTAACCACTAAAGTTTCTTTTTTACTAGCCATGCCTTGGACCACAACTATCTATCTGTCCATTGGGGATATCAGGGAAAAACAAATACTGCTCAGGTGGTCCTAGAATATTTCTATAGTATAAATTAAAAGTAAAGTTTAACCTCTTGATCAATATATAATCCTAATTGATGATTTTCTTTGCCACAACTAGTTCTCCACAGCAGCTAATAATTTGTTATAATAATTAATATCCTGTGCTTCTCAGGTGTCATCAGCAACAATAATGGAGAGTAAACCTCTCCATAAAATTTGAGAAGTCCAGTTGAAAGCAACAGAAGTGGTAATAATTTCTAGTTTTAATAATTTTTAAAGAGATATATACTCTTTATAAATATTTATATAAATATATATTATCTTTCTAGAGAAAGAGTTGGCAAAATTTTATATTTACTTACTTGTAGTTATTAAGATCTTCTTTTGTGACAAGTCCTCCCAAAGCTTCGATATCTTCAGCAATGAGGGTTGTAAGTGATCCATTGTGAATAGCATTACCTCCCTCAATCATGATGGTCCGAAGAGTATCACAGATTTTCTTTGGTTTGATGACAGTGCCTCTTCGGTAAAACTGTTTTGTTTCAGGATCCACAAACATTTGACTATGAAAAAGAAAATCAATCAATATCTGTATATATAATAATAAGAAATTAGCATCTATATTATTGTAATTATATTGTAATTGCTTAGGTTTTTTCAAGAAACATTTCATTATCCCATTTTATACCCTCTTTTTTTTTTTGTATGTGTGTGTGTGTGTGTTATTGTGTTTGTATCAGCTTTTATTTAATCAGCTAGTTACAGAGATAAAATTCACAAACATGTATAAAGTTTAAGTTCAAAATTTCTAGAATTGATTAAAAACCAAACCGATAAAAAGAAGAGACAGAAATATTCAATATAATGTAAATTGAAGATGTAGTGTAATTAATATTGAACATAATATCTGACTGTATATTTTTTTTCTCTTCGAATGGGCCAGCAGAGGACCACGTGCCAATTTCAATTCTTTCTTCCTTGTTCTTTTCTTTTCTCCCAGTAAGCTTTCATCTGTTCACCATGTTTCCTCTTTCTGTCCTCAGACCATTTTGCACCAGTCCTTTTCACTTTCCTGCCCTGGAATCCCTCCATTTTCAATACTTTTCGCCGAAAGTCTTCTCTATTATTTATTTCCTCTATTTTTACATTTTTTTTTTTCTAAATCCCTTTTTACTTCATTGGCCCAGCTTATTGTTGATTTCTTACCCCAAAGATTCTGAAAATCTTACTTGTCAATCTACTATCAGGCATTCGATATAAGTGACCAAAAAATACCAATCTTCTTTTTCTCATTACATCTGATATATTTTCTGCATTTCGATATATGTATTTCAGCATTACTTTGAAACTTCCAACCTCCTACTGTGTCTTGTGGGCCTAATATTTTCCTCATTATTCGCCTTTCTATTATTTCCAATTTATCCAAATTATAGTTTAATGCCAGACATTCACTTGCATAAAGGCATTCCGGCTTCACTACTGTGTTGTAATGTCTTATTTTTATTGTAAAGATCTTTGGTAATACCATATGCTCTCTCCATTTTATGCAATCTTTCCGCTATTGCAGATTTTTCCAAACCATTTTCTTGGATTATTTCTACCAAATATTTGAACTTTTTTACCCTCTCTATTTGGCCAATATCTGTTTTCAGATATTTTGATGAATCTTGGATGTTTGTTAAAAATTATGTTTTTTCTGCAGAAATTCATAGGACAGTTCTGCTGGCTATTTCTTGCAAGACATTTACTTGGGTTACAGCTGATGTAACATTGACTGTATATTATATATTATTAATAATTAAAATATAAAATTAAAATTTATGTAACATAAACATAAACAAATAAATGCAATTTATTGATATAAGATTATTAATAATTTAGTCACTTTTTCAATAACAAGATTTTAATTTTTTTTTTTAATATTAATTACTTTTCATGAAGTAGTTGTAAGATTTCTACAGCACAAAAATCTGGTCTTTATTTATAGCCTTCCTAAATGATGAAAGATTTTGCTTTTCTTTCAACAATGAATTTTTTAATTGATTTTGACACATTTATTACCTGAATACTGGATCATCAGCAATAGAAGGCCTGAAGAGAAGCGATTCATATTGAGGCTGGGAGAGTATGTAGCCTTCAGCACAAAGCTTAACAGTCGGTTCTACTAATTTGGCCCATTCTAATTTACCAAATTTTCTCCATGCTTCATAATAGCCACGCAATTCGCCTGGTACACCAATAGCTAAGCCACCTATGGAAAAATATTTCAATTGCTATAAATGTATAACATTTAAACTAAGAATATATTTGATTTTGCTTATTGACTACCAGTTCCAAAATAGTTTAATATAACAATAAGTATAAATTTGTCTCCTCTATATAATGAAATAAACTATCTAAGCATTATTGAAAAAGTACTAAACAGCAGTTATCCTTTTAATGTTTTATAGATCATAAAATTCATTTAAGTAGTTGAAATTTAATTAACTAACATTATGCCAAATCGATATGACATTATCAATTGCTGATCTAATTTAATATTCTTCTTTACTTTAACCCTTTAATGTATGAGGTTTTATATTTTGTTACAAAAATGAGGTTTATACTTAGGGCTGCAGTTCAGGAAAAAAAATGCCTGCAAAATGTTTTACAGGGAGAAACTTAATGTTTCACATCTACTTCATCATACATTTGGGTACCTAAATCTTTAATTGAACATGTTTTGGGTAATTTACTTTAAACTAGTCAACAAAATTGTTTTTGTTGCATTATATGCAACATTTGCCCTACTCAAAACAGTGAATTTTGAGTTCTGAAAAACCCAGTGAGAATGACCTCTCTTTGCAAGGTACGTAAACAAAACATTGAATACCAACAGAATGCATCTCGACCTTCGTTCTTAGGCTAGAATAGGTTGGTAACATGTACGAAAATCTGTCCTTCCTGCCCTAGTTGGAGTACAAAATATAAAGCCCCAACAAACAAACAACAATATATGGAATGGAGCTTCACATATTAGAACATGATACTTTAAAATATGGTAGAATCACTTGATGTTGAGAATTTTAAATAAAAATAGTTTGACCTGTAAATGATAGAACCCACTGAAGATAAAAATATAACAGATTCGCAACTCCATGCATCAAAGGGTTAAATATCCAAACTTACAATCATATTATGAAATGTCTTTAGGATATTAGAATTTAAATCAAACATAATTATTTAAAATATATTTAAAAGCACATCATTGAATGAAAAAAAAAAAAAAAAATCATGACAATAATTATTTACAAGGCATATAAAATATATGTGCAATATTATTTTATTTTTTCAATTTAATCTACAATCTTTGAAGGCTAAGACTATAATTTTTTTTTTTTCTTTCTTACGATTAAAAATAATGCAATACATTTAAACTGTTGTGTTATTTTGAAATCATTTAATTGCTGTAGTTAAATTTTAAATTACTATGAAAGATTAAATCCCTATCACTGTTTTTGAAAATAGTTCTATTAATTGTTTTCTTGTTTGATTTACTATTAATTTTTTTAAAAAGTCAAATTTTAATTAAACCCATAAAGGGATTTTGGAGAGTTTCAACACTAAACAGACCAACAGTATAATATTAATTTTTTTGAATCCAGGAAAAATATTATAAATTATTTATAGTTATTTCTTATTAAAATTTCATTCCTTAAATTTTTATGCAGCCTGAGTTGCATGAGAAAGTAGTAATAAGAGGCTCAACAACAAATAAAAATAAGTAAAAAAGGTAAAAAGGCATCCCACAAGAAATTTTGATTTGTTCTTTGTTTAAATAAAACAAATGAATGAATAGATGAAAAAAACATTCATAACAACTGCAATAAAATAGCAATGTATAAGTTTTGCTTCTTTCATACTATATGTGCATCATGTTAATAAAAGTTGTGAACCTTTTGCACCAGGTTTCAGCAATAGAGTTGAAAAATCAACAATGGGTCAAAAATCAAAACAATGGGTCAAAAGCTGATTTTGAAAATTAGCCATGATTTATTTAATTTTAAATAGAATAAAGTTATTTCTGGAAGTTTAAGGTCAACCATATCCAATTCAACCATCATAAAACATTAAGAACACCAAACTGCATTAATTCAAACTAAAATAGTACTTTACTCATTAGTTGTTTGATTTTATATATATATATATATATATATATATATATATATATATATATATATATATATATATATATATATATATATATATATATATATATCACATAAGTCATAATGAGTTTACACATGTATATTTTTGTTTATGCATATATCCAACTGCTATGAGCTTTTAATAAAGATGTACTATCTATCTCATTTGGTTAGTCTGCTTTAGTACGCTATACTACTTCAATTTTTTACTATCAGATTTTATTCCTTTCTTATGATCTGTAAATAAACATTTATATTAATAAAAGTATATTGATAAATACTAAAATTTCTTCTATTTCTTTATACTTATTTTTTTCTATATCTAATGTAAATGCAGATAACTTTGGGTATGAAGTACTGTTTTTTTTTTTTTTAGAGATATTTCAATTTCCATTTTAATAATTATCTGGTGAACACAACAAATCATAAATAGCTATGGTATATATCGAATATATCTTATACAATATATATTTTTATATCTTTAATTTTTTGTGTTAAGCTCAGTAATGATATTTTACATCATGGAAGAATTTATTTGTATTTTGGCCCACAATTCATTTTTGTTATTTCAACAAAATATTTTTTTAAAGGTTTATCTTGGTGATTAGGATGGATTAAATCCTTTTATTTTATTTTTAAATATACCTATTTCTGTTTTATATAGTAATTATATAGTTAGAACTTGACAAAAAATATTTATTATTTTTTTTGCAGAATTGTTTTACTTAAGGGAACCAGAATAATTTTTATTTTTTAATTCTGATTCTATAAATATGTACTCATATAGATAAAACAAAGTTGAAAGTTTACTAATATTATTTCATTGTAATAAGTACTAATTAACTGCCACTAATATAATATTTTATCTTTTTATAAGTAGAATTATAGGTTCAAACATAAAAACAAATATAATTAAGTTCCACAAATCTAAATTTGGTGTCCTTTAAATCCAAATATAATAGATTTTTTTTTTTTATTAAATACTGATTTGTAAGTAGGAAAATATTTTTTCAAGTTTAATAAAGATTAGAAATTACACAATTAAAATTAAAATTGGCTTTGTTATAGTAAATAACTGCATTTATTTCTTTAGATTACTGGCAATGTATTTGATTACTCAGATGACCTTGATAAGACAACTTCCCTCTATACAAACCTGTCCTTGTTTGTTGTTGATCACCAGAGAACATCTTCAAATTGGCAGAAGCAGGGGCAGTTTCTCTGGCGATAAGGCTGTAAGGTTTTCCTTTCATGTACAATGTCATGATAAATCCACCACCTAATCCCATACTCTGTGAATTAACAAGACCATTGCAGAACAAGGCACCTATTGCTGCATCAACAGCACTTCCACCCATGGCAAGCAAATCACTGAAATTCCAGTACCCATAAGCATTTTCATAATTCTTTAATTATTAAACAAACATAACCAAATTGTATACGTGCCAATGCTTTTGGCATATATAATATTGATGGAAAATTATATTAATTTGAGAATATTCTTCAATAAATGGTGGCATACTTTAAATTTTAAAAACTAATTTTAATTTGACAATTAAATAAATTACAGTAAGACTCAACGCTTTTAAATTATATTCATAAACCATTATGAAATTTGTTTAACTTTACAGAAAGATATAAAACTAGGTAATGGATAATAAGGTATTAATAAAAAAAAAAATTACAAAAAAAAAAAAATAGTAACTTTATTATAAAAAATTATAAAGTATATAACACATTTAATTTAGTCTTCATGTATTAACTTAGGAGTAAATGACCTAATCCTAGACTAGATACATGGAATCACAATTCAATGCATCAAAAACAAACATAATACATAAAGTTACCTAAAATCAAGAGGTAAATGTACTAAACAATGTCCAAATAATTCCATATCACAAAACCTTAGATGCTAAGTCCTCTCAGTTCAACAAACTTCCATTAATTCTTCACAGCCTGGATTTTCTTTTTGTTGGCTTCGGTATTTTGCATCTTGGTCACAATTTTTCTGGAGTGTCCGCAGGGATCATTATGGTTTGTGTGCTCGCTCACCTCTTTCTTCGTTCTTTGTTTACCGCTGTTTCCACAGTAGAGCTGCTTATCGTGATCGAAGTTGTAGTGTTCGTATTCGTCGAAGTGGTTTTCAGACATGGTTTTGAAAGATAAACGTCAAGAGAATAAAAAGCAAACGAGAGCGACTCAGTGAACTTAACTGAACGATAGTTGAAATACGACTGTTCTGAAATTGGTTGCTACCTAGCTACACAGCTGTCGGGACAAATGCGCATGCGCCAGATCAAGGCCAACTGACGACATGGAACGTGTTTTGGTTTCATCTTATTGATATTTACTGTTTACCTTCCTTACTAAAGGAAGTTATATTGAAATCACTTAAAATTTAATTTTAAAAATTATTAATTGATAAAATTTCATAATTTTATGATTCATATTGCATTACTGATAGATTCTAAATGAAACAGCAGACAATCTAACATTTAAATATTTGTTGTTCTTTAGAGTTTTAGAGCATAAAACAGCATTTAAATATTTATTAAATAAGTAGAAAAGTGAATTAAAGGTTTGAAAGAAAATTCATTATAATACCAATCATTATCATTTTTTTTATTATTTTTGAAACCAAAACCTAGTGCTTTGCCTATCTTTTTAAGGTCATTATTTTATGTGATTAAAAAACAAATACATAGTTAAATTAGTAACATTAATTTAATGCTTTAACCATTAATACTGTGTATTCAATTAAACTAATACAACTCATATTCAGTTGGCAATATGCAAACTTAGGAAACAATGTTGCCAGGAATTCACGTCATGTTATGAGAACTAAGCACTTCCTAATAATCGGTCAGAATAGGGATGTATAATGAGTAAGTTGTAAGGCATACATATTTCACTTATTTAGAATTTGATTGAAATCTTTTATGATACGGTGTACTTTGCTATTTTCTTTTTTAAATAATAAAATTCGTTTAGGCTTAAATTTAAACATTATGAAATAGATATATAACCTTGATAATGCGTCATTACAGACCATGGCTGCCAAGGATTCAAAACTGGTAAGCTGTTAAACCATAAAAATCATTTCAATATTGCAGATATATTTTAAATATATGTTTTTTAATAATCCTGCTCTATATAATTATATCTACTTCTTTAATTTTATTGTTAGTATTATTGTTAGTTGCAGCAAAATAAATTACTTGTAATTACCAACTATCGAGTACATAATGAATAAATAATAGTATCATCGAATAACGAATAAATTGAATAATGGATATACTAACAAAGAAATATTCTTCTTTTGTTGATGAAATAAACATTTATCCGAATAATGGCCAACTTTGCAATTTATTTTATCTTCTGAACGTTGAAATAGGCACGAGCTGATTTTTCATAATTTTTTTTTCAATCCTTTAGTGAATGTAAAATTACCTCAGATCATATAAGAGCTGAGATCAGACAACCTTGATTTTAACATTATTGAAAATCACCTGTAATACTTGATATTCTGATTTTACGTTCTTAGATCCATTTCAACTGAATTTCAGCATTTAATAGGTAACTGACACTGTTAACCTTCATTTATAGCATTTATATACATTATTCCAAGAAGAAAAGTTATGGTTTCAAATGTTCAAAAGAATCTTGTTGGCAATGTTTTTGGATCAAGGGTAATATTCAGACCGGAGTGATCATCGATTATCTATTTTCGTGTCATCAAAGACATCACGAACTAGTGCGTGTCAAATAAACATCAAAAAGGGTTGAGATTAGTCACTGCTTTTAAACTTGATTAGATTAAATTAAAATTGGTACTATTGTTTGATTTATATGTAATTTTATTAACAGTATTATTAAGCAAATTTCCATAAATTGCTGGGGGTTTTTTTCCATAGAAATCGTGATTATTCTTCCGTAAATGAATCGAATCTAAATTTTACAGTTTCTCGCAAACAAGTGTACTATAACCAATACTTCTACAATTTAAAAAGATATATATGATACTGAAGAGGTTTATTTTTAATATTAGAATTTAATACTCTTAAATTTATTCGCTTATTTGGATTTAAAATATGTGGTTCAGCAAATTATTCTAAATCCAGACTATTTGTGAATTTCTTCTACTGTTGACTTTTGAATTCAAGTTCACCACTTGAAATACTTCATCGTTGGTTAATTTTATATATATTCATTAAATACTTTAAATGCTTTTAACGTTCAAATCAATAAATTCTATAGCACCTCTCAAAATACTCAAATAAAAAAATATATATGTACATTTTTATATAAATTTAAAAGCAATTTAGACCTGTTAATAATATGGTTCTTTTTTGCCTAGAGGAAATTTCGTAGTCACAGGAATCTGGTCGAGATGTGCGCCAAGAAAGTAGTCAAACAAGAGACCTTCAAAATATAATTTATGAGAATTGTTCGCCTGTTCTCAATTTATAAAATAAACCTGCTGCGTTGAAATTTCTATAAAATGAATATATTTCGTGAATAATCAACTGGCTTTTGTGGGATAGATATATGAGGTGATTTTAAAAAAATATATATAATCACCTGTTTTATATATTTTGATACTGGTCAGTTATCTTCCCACACAGGCTCTGATTTCGATTAGCAATTAAAGTTATATCGACCTAAATAATAATCGAACTAATTATCTTGAATAAATTCAAAGTTATTTACAATTAACTGAATTATTAATATTACTAACCATATATAACATCAACCTCTGTTATTATTCGAAGAGTGCTCTATTTTTAGAGAAAAAACAGCTTTCATGAATAAAGTTCTTTTACTAGACTGGAGGCTCCGAAAAAAAGAATTGCAACCTATTCTCGGATTACTTGTCATTGTATAATTAGATGTTGAACAATGGACGGGGAATTCAGAAAAAAAGTTCTAAATGTAGTTTTCATATTTTGTTCCATTGTGTCTAATGACTGGACCAAACGCTATGAAAGAAAACGCGAAGTCCTTGAAGAAACTAGACTGATTGAAATAATTTTTTAAGTCCTTGAAGTGTTTTCTCCTAATTTTGGAAAGGTAAAGTAATAGACAATTAGACAAGAATACAGGCCGTACTAATTAAGATATGTAACTACCACGAAGATAGAAAGAAGTAATGCATATATGAACTGTTTGCTGTGAAGTGTTATGAATATATATTTCAAAGCAAGTCATTTTGCACAGAGATAAAGAATTTTCAATCAGCAGATAGATATCGTTATAAACCTATTTAAATATGAGTTAATAGAGTAAACAACATATATGAAAGTAATTTTTTAAAAAATTCGGGCAACAACCAGCCTATACAGTGTAAACACAAAATAAAAAATAATATGTACACAGTAAATTATTAATTTTGCTCTATGTGATGTGTCGGTACCAACAAATCGATTTTTGATACCGATACCTCGGCTTAAATTTAATTGATATTAAAAAAAATAGTCTATAAGAGAGATAAAAAAAAAAAAAAAAAAACCAAACTTATTAATAAAATGATAATTTTATAATATGATTTAATTAACATTCTTTTTTTTAAGAAGTTAAATATTCCAAAGTTAAGGGGTTCATTTATTACTTAAGGAACCGCGAATGTTAAAAAACTTTTCACTAAAGTAAGTAAATGGGAAGAGGCATTGACAATTCCCTGGATGTGGTTTTATCAGTGTATTAATTTTTATAATAATAATTTATTTATTTTATAATTCTAAGTATTATTAAGTAGGGGTTGAATGACAGTATGAACATGAAATATGAAATATAAACTGAATTCTGGGATAGCCAAATTCTCCTTAAAATAATGAAAAATGTATACTAAAATGCTGTTGTCTGTCTAAAATGTCTTGTTGCATTTTTGTTGGTGCTTCAGCTTCGATTTCTAAATTTTAATTCTATTTCTACATTTTCCAATAGCGAATACATATCTCAAACAATATGATGCTTGGCTTGCAGTGGCAATCATTGATTTCCAAAGAGCATTTATTTAAATTCTATACAGTGTTGGTCTAGTTCATGGGAAATTACTCTCTTATTGTAAATGAAGAAATATGTTTTGAAGTGACTTTTGGCTAGGAGTCTATAGTTTTTTATTTTATTTTATTTTTTTTGTAACATTAAGCGTCGTCTTAGCAAACTAGAGTGTAACATTTTTTTCACCCTCAAAAAATGTAATATTTTGACACGCTCTAGCTCTGTATTGCTCGGATCGAAAATTTGACAATTTCCTAACGAGAAACATTATATATAAAAGAAGTGGATTATAGATAGACATATCCATGATTTATAGTTTTCTCAGTCAGGAAGAATTTCTTTTTTATCATTAAGGGAGAAGAATAGATTTATAATAATCCCATAGTTAGGTATCTCAAAATCTATCGCCAATATCAGCGTTATCGAACGACTCCTATGAATCGATTTATGATCATATATTCTCGATGCTGATTATTCTATTAAGAAATTGAGAATCGACACAACTCTTAATTTGAGATTGGCTCATATTGAAGCCAAGATAGATCTTGGCATATACACTGGGCAAAAAAAAGTCTGGAAACGCTTACCAAAGATTTACACTTATGCTTCTCTAGGTTTTTTTTCCAATATTTTTTTTCGCTTTTCGCCACACTTTTCGACGGCCATCTAAGCCAAAAAGGTTAAATCGGCTTTCGTCCGAGAAATTAACAGATTCCCAGAGCGATGGAGGCTTTAGTACATACTCTTCAACAATATCTAAATGGTGCTAACGAATTAACTTGCTAATGAATGGTTTCTTCCTGCGATTTGAGCGAATAAACCACTTTTCCGTTACTTATTCACCATAGCCGCGAGACAAGTTTGTTGCAATTTTTGGGGCGCTAGTACATGGTATGCCAGAGACAGTTTTTATAACTTCCCGATTCAGCAATTTATTTATTTTTGGTGGACGCCCGATCCGTGATCTGCTTGATGAACAGCCTAATTCTTTGGATGATTTTAGATAATGTAGTTTGATTTCGTAAGGAAACAAGTAACTCGTGAATGGCTTTTGGCACTTCCATCATGATTGCTAATCACAGACTAAAAGAATTTCTAATGATAAGACTTTCTTTCTGACCTTTGTCCTTAAAGCCCATAGCGAGTATAATCTGTTATTATTGTTGAAGTGTTTTGTTTTCTTTCATTATATAAGTGCTTCCAGACTTTTTTTTCTATGAGGGTATATGTTTTTTACTTCAACATTTTCTGTTGTATATTATGTTAAAATTAAAGATTAATGATTGTTGTGTAAAAGAGAAGTTTCACCATGGGAAGTTGCCTATTTTAGACAGGAGGAGCATAAGCGTAGATTTTGGAAAGTGTTTCCAGACTTTTTTTTCTCCTTGTATCAGTTATATAGATTATTTTTCTGTTAAACTATTTGGATTTGTCATCAGTGATCTACAACTATAATAATTTAAACAACTTACCGAAATTAAATTATCATTTTGCATGGATTACTTATTATTCGAGTTATAGCTTTATGTTAATTTTAATGTAAATCGAATACAATACAGATATATTAATCGCCTAAAATCCCTGCATACAAATAAGCGTGTTTTGACTGGGAGTCGTATACATTATTGCTCACATTACGCGAAGAAGAGAGCTGCTACATGACTTACCTTCCTATCTTTGAACACGGGGGGCCATCTGTGCACACCGCGGAGTTGTAGAACTCTTCTAGGAGGGACGGGGATGGAGGAAGAGGTAGCTCTGGGTCGGGAGGAAACAGCCCAGGTTCCCTGAGAAGCCACCATGCCAGGATGAGCAGAGGCAGGGTCACTACCACAGTTCCGATGGCGCATAAGAACAGCGACCACTCCCTCTTGAACGGCTCTCTGAAAAATAAAATATAAATGAATAACGATCAACTCGGCTGTGGCGCATTTCATACCAGTATTTCCAGGTTGCGTTGATAAACGCTAATAACTTCAAGATTTGAAACAAGTGACCAGTTAAAAGTATTGGTTTGGTGCAAAAATAATGCTAATGTTTTGAATATTCATTTTGTTTAGGCAAGGCCTGCCTGATAATCCTCCAGTCTAGTAATTGGATTATAAGCAATGGTTATTAATATTGTTTTCCCTCAAAGATTTGTTTAGTTTGTGTTACATTTTCTATGAGTAAGGGACCTCTAAAATTCACTCTCTCAAAACAAGATTTTCTTCTTATTTTTACGGGTTCATACTTGGTAGAAGTGCGGCCCAAACCGCACGTAACATCAATGTTTTGTGGGATGATGGAAGCATCAATGAATGTACAGCGCAGCTGTGGTACCAAAAACTAGTAGACTTTATGTAGTTGATCACGACCATAATTAGTAGTGCATACGTAACTTACAATTTTCAATTAAAATTAAATTTTTTAAATTTAATTATTTTTGTTAATTTTATTTTATTGATTTGTTTATTTTTTAAGTGCCTGATAAACTATCAATCGAAATCAATTTTAATTATATAATAAAGGCATAAATCTTAAATAGTTTTAAATTATAAATTTGAATGAGACTAATTATCCATATTCACCAAATCACAAAACAGGCGATAACACAATGTTTAAAGAAGCACAGTCTACTAAAAGGTGTCCATGACTTTGTTCAAAGTAGCCCTTCAAATTGTTTCTTTTTGTTTAATAAAATATATAAAATTAAAGAAATTATTTAGAGACATGAAACAAAAAAGAAAATGTTCTAAAAACCAATCTATTCAGGGTGATCAATATGTTACTCATATGAAACAATCCTACAGCCACATACGCCAGGCCAGATAGGTTTGGACACGTTTATAAAAACACCTGTTAACACTGATACCATAAAAAGGCTTACATCTACCAAGGACGGCCAATATGTGCTCTTATCGCGATTGCAGCACATTCTATGTTTAATCCCTAAATGTATAGAACAGACTGGAGGATGCTAGCTTGTAAATTAAACCCGCCAGAAGGATTTTCGTTTTAAAAGCGTGCTTAGACTAAGTAGCCCCACGTTACGGTACCAGCAAACAACTGGAAAAAAAAATAGCATATGTTTTAATAATAAGTTTTTGTATTTCTTTTGGAACGCTCAAGTTTTTCGTGGGAGAAAAGTCGGATTCTGCAATTAACATTAATAATGATAATTAAATAATGTTAATACTGTAAATATGTATATGCCTTAACTGGTATCCGTTAGGATGGTCTTTTGAATGTCATGGCCAACGAGAATATTTCACAATAAATAAGCAATTTCAAAACATTCATGGTGGTGTTTGTATTGGCCTTAAATAAGATAATGTAGTGATTTACAATCAATAAATCTTAATATATTCCTGGTTATTGACTATTAGATTAAGTGTAAAGCTCTAAACTTAACTTTAATACTCTATTCTAGAAACTACAAAACAATGCCGCTACACTAAATTCTTAAATTGGAGAGTGTATTTTCATCTCTTCCCCCGAACAATTTGAAAACACAAACAGTTTAAAATTTTGGAAGCTACTATACTAAATCAACGAAATCTATGGTAAATCATCTTACACAAACATATGAAACCAATACCAATACCTTTTAACTTAATTAAAGAAATTAATATTTTCAGGATTTGAGATTTTTCGCTCCCCCCCCCCACAAATTTTATATAAAGCTTTTACAGTTCTAAAAATGACCAAATTGTATGTTGGAGGAGCTTTCCTAATCTAATAAAATTAATTATGTGACCTTACCAACGAGATCACATAATTATTTGATATAAATTTCTTTTTTGTTTATGTAATAATATCAAATTAAGACATCAACAAAATAATCTATTAAAGACAAGAATTTAATAACTTTGGTTTTATTATAAAATTAAAAAACAAACAAACAAAAAAACGGTTATTTACATGTGAGAGCTGGTGTACTTAAGTTATAATATAAGTTTATAGTTTAGTGTTATAATAGATTATTTCGCTAGGGTGTCCTAGATTAGTAAGCTCTATGTAATAAGATGGTATTGGCCAAAGTAAATATATATATATCAACCAAACCAGTTTTAATCTTTTTATTTGTATCAACAATTCACGTTTTTATATTAAAATTATGATGTTTTCTTTCTGTTCTAAGGTTTTAATTTCTATATTACCTCTCAAAAAATATTTTTTTCGAACTTCAGTGTGCGATGGCAGGGAATGCGTTGGTAAATGAATCATAATAACTTATAAGCAAAATGACTTCAGGCACCTTGTTGTATCTTTAACTACTTTAAAAACTTAAAGATATTTGAATGTTTTGAATTTTATTTTTAAATTCTTCCATGGTATCCTAGGCCCCATCCTATACACGCTGTATACAACTGACATCCCAACTCATACACTACTTTCCTCACCACTTATGCTGATGACACATGTTTATTATCAGTAAACAATGATCCCTTTATTGCCTCCCAAACACTCCAATGCCATATTCTAAACATTCAAGAATGGTGTCAAAAATGGAGAATCGAAATAAATCCAAACAAATCTCATCAAATAACCTTTACCCTTCGTCGTAAACCTACGACTTCCTGTCCTACAGTATCCTTCAATGATATTCCACTAATTCCTGTTGAACAGATCCGCTATCTAGGACTCTACTTGGACAAACTTCTGACTTGGAATCCACATCCTAGACTAAAACGACAAGAAACTGCTCGTCGTTACAGACTTTCAACATTTACTAGACAAACGTTCAAAGCTTCCAATTAATTACAAAAGACTCATTTACATGACTGTGATTAGACCTATTTGGACGTACGAGTTAAGCTTAGGGGCTACACTAAACCATCCAATTCATCTCGTATCCAATCCTTACAATCCAAGATCCTTCGAAAAATCCTAAATGCTCCTTATTTTTTCACCAATAATCCTTTCAAAGTAAACTCCATAACCACTCAAATCCATTAGTTTCTCAACTTGCTTCCCACTCCTTCCCCGATAATCCTCCAAAGCGTCTGAAAAGAAGATGGCCTAGAGATCTTCTAGTGTAGAATTTTTATTGATTTTTATTTTGTCTTGTTATTGTAATCGTTATCAACACATTTACTTGATGTATATATTTGTACAGTAGTAAATTTCAATAAATAGATATAAACAAAAAAATTCTTCCATATAATCTGAATCATTTTTAAAAATATTGCAAGGACAAGAATCACCTTAAAGTTTAAACTTATTTCCACGAAGTCTCAATATATCATAGCTCACTTTGTTATTACGTTTGATTTGTTTAACGTATATTATAATTGATATGAAATTGTTTTTAAAATCGAAACTGAGTCGAGTTGTTTACAAAAACACCCTTATCTCCGCGGCTGAGTTAACAAATTAACAGCTGATTAAGAGGTATTTATATCGGTTGGAGAGCAAACTAGAACTACTTTTTTCTCAATCTTAAAATTAATTAAACATATTATTATCGGATTTTTCTTCTAAAAAAAAAAAAAAAATCAATCATTAAAATTTGTAGTCAAATGTAGTGAACAATAAAAATAATCATAGATACATTGGTCTCTTTACATAATTTTCGTAGATTATACACTATTATTAAAAAAAAAATAAAATAACAAGAATTTAAATATAATTTATTAATATGAACTGCTGATTTATTTAAAACGTTCTAGTCAATTACAGTCTACCAACAGTCAAAAATGTACATTGCCCAAAAAAATTAGTTATTTTATTGACGTTGTATTGTTATCGTTAAAAAAATGCGTTTAATCATATACTATATGTCGTTAAATGTTTTCCGGTATTTATTTAAATGATTTCTAATGTTTTTGTAATATTTAGGAAACAATTTGAAAAATATTTAAATATCGTTTTTCAGTATTAAATGGTGTTATATAACTTTTACCTGTGATAAGATAACGTATCTTGTGTTTATGTGTCATGTAAACATGATAATTCAAAGAGTTATTATAAATAACGACCTCTTAAGGTGGTAACAAGGGTTCGTGTATACAATAAAATGCAAAAAATAACACCCAATTGATTTTTTTAATTTTCTCGGCTAAAATTTACATTATTTTTTAGGGGGTCAAGTCCCCATATACTTTAACCAGGGTATATGGAACGTATTAGGATAATTGAAAAATAATTTAATAAAAGCAAGCAGCATTTAAAAAAAAAGTACCAAGCAATTTTAAAATTTACGAAATTTTTAATTTATATTATTATATTATTCAAAAGGAGTATAGGTCTAATGTGATTTTGAATAAAGTCTTGAGGGATTCACCCAATCTAATACAACATTAAAAAAATCATATTAATTTTGTATATATTTACTTTTTTTTAATATTGCCTCTTTTTAACAATACTACAATAGTACATTTCACAACACCTAAAAAAAAATGAAACTTTTAAACGAGAAAATGAAGAAAAAAAATAGTCTTGAATTTTTGCTTGTCGGTATATTTTAGTTCAAGTTGACATGAGAAAATATTTTTACAATTTTTTTTTTTTTAATTTATCAACGTGATTTTTATTTATTCATTTTCAACTATTTATCGTATAATTGATGTAACTGCTTATTTAGAACATTATTTTTACATTAAAAGTTCTGTTATATTGAGATCCCAGACGTGAAAAAAAAAATATTAAATGATTTTGAGAAAGTTTAAAAGAGGAGGAAAGTTTCTCAAGCTCAATTGTTCGTCAAATTCATTATGGAGTAATCTAGGACATCCTACTGAAATAATCTGTCATCATTCTATAATATAAACTTATATTTTTCTTGCGATGATCGTATCAACAATTAACAATAATAATAATAATAATCTTGCCTGAATAAACTAAAACTATATTTTTTCGAGGATTAGTTACGGTCGAAATATATATATTTTTTAAGTACAATATTTTTTATATATGAATAATTTATAATGAAACCATTTTTTTCTGAATTGCTGTTCAAAATTTTCATTTGCGTTGTCTTCGATAGGTTATTTTGTTGATGTATTAATTTTATATCATTGTTTACAGGAACAAAAAAGAAATATATATCTCGATAGTTATGTAATCTCGTTGATAAGGTCACATAATTCATTTTCTTTGATTAGAAAAGCTTCTTCAACATAAAATATGGTCATTTTTAAAGCGATAATAGCTTAATATAAACTAGAGACCAGTGAGTTAATTCGAACAATTAAACAGCTTCTTTAACATAAAATATGGTCATTTTTAAAGCGATAATAGCTTAATATAAACTAGAGACCAGTGAGTTAATTCGAACAATCAAAAATATAAAGAATACTATTAAAAGTTGAGTTATTTTATTATTTATTTTACATACTTTTTTTTAATACGTATATGAAATGTTTTTTTTAATATTAAACGGTCTTGGATAACTATTACCTGTGATCAATGTGCTTATATTTCATCTAAATATGATAAAACATGTCTTTTAGAGTTGCTAAAAAAAATTCTCCTAGAATGGTTAAAAATGATTATATACGCATATGTACATATATATTTTAGATGCTTCTTCTTCTTTGTCTTTCTCTTGTCCCATTTTCAGCGTAGAGGAGCCTCTATCTAACGCAGCCATCTCGGTCCATGCTAAGCTGCCTCATTTCATGAGGGTTTTGCCTCTCTTCCTTCCAATACATACTCCACAAGTATATATTCCATGTAAGAAATTCTAGGGCGACCTCGCGGTCTTCTCCCTATGGGTCGAACTTCCATTATCTTCCGCTGTTCTCTTCCTTCCTCCGACTATACAATTTTAGCTGTCAGTTTTCGAGCGAGGTCTTTAACTACATTACTCCCAGCTCTCTAACTCGGTCTCTCCTGGTACTTCCCATAGCTCTAGGTTGGAATCTCATTTCTGCACCTGAAACATGAGTGGGTTGCTCATCCAGCATTACCCAGCTTTCAATACCATATGTGAGGGTTGAGAGATACACAGACTTGCATATGAGCTTTTCGTTTCTCTACCAACATCTCTGCTCCCCAAAATTCTGTTACAGTTCGGGTAGTAGTAGACTTGGTTAGCTTTTAGATATTCTATTCGCTAATTCTGGGTCAATATTCCCGGTGTCAGTCCGGTACCACATCGAGTACCTCCTCATTACAAACCAGCAGGACATCATCTTGCTCCTCTATATTTTAATTTACATTTAAAAAAAACAAAAAAAAACTATTTTTTAAAGAAATATCACACTTATTTTGGCATCACTCGTCTTTATTATTCCTCAATTAAGTTACATGTTTCGGGAACTTTGTCCCATCCTCAAACTTTAACAGTTATTTCTTCATGGTGTTATCACACCATGTCTGTTCCTTTCACATATCTATATATATATATATATATATATATATATATATATATATATATATATATATATATATATATATATATATATATATATATTTCATATATCTATATCATAGATATGTGAGAGGAACAGACACGGTGTGATAACACCATGAAGAAATAACTGTTAAAGTCTGAGGATGGGACAAAGTTCCCGAAACATGTAACTTAATTGAGGAATAAAAAGACGAGTGATGCCAAAATAAGTGTGATATTTTTATAATTGTTGGCTCCTTAATTGAAGAATTTACTATTTTTTAAGTTGGTACAACACAACAACAGCCTCTATCAGAGAATTTACTTTTGTCAATAATATTACCGAAAGCTTTTAACACATTAACCAGGGAAGCTCCACGGACCCTAACCTTCAAAATATTATTGATATTTTTTAAATATCTATAGAAGTATTAACATTTAGGTCTGAAAGAGGCTGGGAAAGGTTTCCTGTTTCTTATAACGATCCTGTACTTGTTAATTTTTTTCTAATTTATTTTATCCATAAAATTTTGTTTTCATAAAAAGTTTAGATTATCTAAGAATTGGTTGAAAAAGACCCTTACTCACGAAAAAAAAATATATAATTTTGAATACATTTTTCTTGTCATTAATAATTATTTATCGTAAAAATTTCCAACTGATATTCTTGGTTCGGTTTCAAGTTTCTAATTTAAACAACTTTTTTGAATTTACGCAATTATATATTGCATATTATATAATTTATGTACTTCATTTTAATTTTTTATTAGTTTAAAAATATATTTTAACTAATAACTAACATTTAAAAAAAAAATAATATTTTTTTTAGTTCTATAACATTTGTTTAACACTGTAGGGGAAATAATGTAAACCCCAACCTTTTATGTTATATCTCTTGAGTTGTTTCCTTTGCATTTATAGTCTTCGATAATAAGCAGTATCTTTTGGTAAGTAGATGCTTTCTAGTATTATTTTTTATCCAACGTTTCCATAATATATGTTTTTAAATTAAATAAAAAAAATCTTTGAAATACATTTTTAAACGTTTCCATTAACCCTGATCACGTTTCTATCATTTCGCTTCATCCCACACCCCGAGACCGGTGCTCGCTCCTACCTCAACCTCTCCAGCTCTCCAGCTAACGGTCCGGGCACCGCTATGCAAGCTGCTTCTGGATTGCCCCAGATAGGCCTCCATCTCTTGCAAACTGTCACGCGTTTATAATAATTATGGAATATTATTTATAAGTTATTAATCATATAATATTGCATTTATCAGAACATATGATGCTGGCTGATATCTAAAGGAAGTGACGGTCACATTTATTCACAATGATGTACGTTTTTTTTTCTCACATCCAAAATTTATTTTTAAATATTAAAGAAACATATCCACATTTAAGACAAACATATTTTATGTCAAATATAAAATAAATAATATAAATTTAAATATAAATTTATATTTTTTTATATGTTTTTAATTTATAAGACTTTCATTTCCATTTAGCTCGATAATTCATCATTCGTCCTAATTACCTCATTAAGCCACTTTCGGGGATTATTTTACTAATGACTGTAACCAGTGTTCATATTTCAAAACTATATTTGAAAGTTTCTATATTTGACTTGATCATTTATTACTGGAGGCTATAGATTTAACCATAAAATTTCCTAGATTATATGGATTTTCTGATTCTTTGTTATTCGTTTATTTATTGTTGCTTAACTTCCTTTTGTCCTCCAACTAGGTCAGGAAAGACGGGTTATCCTACAGATTACCAACCTATTCTAGCCACGGTAGGAAGGTCAAGATTCATTCGTGGGTCCGCCACGAAATAAATTTTAACACACCCAGGTGGGATTTGTACCCACGACCTTCAGAACCGAGGTCTATTCGTTATTCCAAAGGAAAAAGTGAATAAATCGTTGTATAATTTTAAGTAGATATTTTAATATTGAGTAAATTTATGAAGCATCTTTCAAACGGCGGTTCCTAACTTTTCAAAAATTATTAATTTTCTATTCTGAAAACATTATAACATAGCATTGATAACTTTAGTCGACAAGCATATAATTATCTACTAGGGATGGTTACTTTCCAATGGTTCTAAAAACAGAATGTGGTCAACACCGTTAATGAATCTTCTGGTTTATTCCTTATAAATGATAAAACTTTATATCCTTATTAAACACATGTAAATTACAACCTTATAATGTTAAATGTCCATTTTGAAAAGTGAACGTTTTTTCACCTGTCATGAATTTTATAATAGTTCATTCTTTGAGTTTGCAGGAATAAACTTATTAATCCTTTTCAAAGTTCTGTCCTGGCTGTCAAGCGAAAAAACTGCGATTCAGCCAAAGAATGTGGCGATGATTTTCATTCTTTTTAAAACGAAGTTCACTTGCACTGTTGGGCTAGGACACATGTAACTACATAACTTTTCCCAAATAACTTTGTCTTCGATGAAATGATTTAAACAAAAGAGAAGCCAAAGCCAGACCCAGTCAGTAGTGGACTTACTGGGAACGTGGCACATCTTACACCGACGAATCCAAAGCCACTTGTCAACAGACGGTTCCAACGGACCTCCCCGCTCAGAAATTTTGCCTCTTCCAATATAAAGCTATAACATAGGGTAATTGTCTCTTGCGGGAGCCATATTCAATTTATTGTGTTACAAAAAAGGATAAATGGATAAGACATTAATGTCGAATACGATAGGTCAGTGGTCAGAAAATACCTAAATTTGGAAGTATATTGCTATTCTTTTTCTTTGTTTTTATCGATTAATGATAGAAGAAGATAGCGGAGTACATAGTTCAGTAAAACAATTCACCACCAGGCAGCAGCACTTACATAACATAAGTAATTTCTTATAAAGTTTTTAAAATTAGATTTTTTTTTTTTTTCTAGAAGGGAGATATCTCGCGATACATGAGATTTCAGCTTTTGAGGTTTCGTACTTTCCATGCAGATTTCGAACCGGTAAATAATTATCGGTAGGGTATTCGTTGACTGAGAAGTATTTATGAAGTTAGTTGGCGTATGCAGTCAGGGATACACAGCAGTTAAGAATAATATTTTAATTTATAATGGCGATGTTTCGACTTACATTCCAAGCCTTCATCAGGGCTAGAAGAAAAAGAAAACAAATAAAAAGATATGACAAAATTGCAGAGTATAAAAAACAAAGGTATGTTTGTTTGTTAATTTCGTTTAACGTCACTTTATGCTGCTATGGCTAATCGGACGATGCTACGGTGGGAGTCTAAATTTTGCCTATCCAGGTATAATTAGGATAGGGATTTTTAACGAGTACCTGACATCGCACAGGCTCGGGACCCCCATTTTACGTCCCTTCCGTAGGACGGCATAGCTAAGGATTTTTTACTCCCTTTAAAAAATCCTAAGGTCATCTGCCGGGCTGCGAACCCGCGATCTTGGGTTTAGTAGGTTGCTAATAACAAAGGTATGAAAAGAATAACTGTATGAGAATAAAGACAATAACATAAAGGCAGTATCTAAAGGCCATGAAGACAAACGTAAAACTATTGAATTAAAAATTAAATTGAAAAGAAATTAAAATGAGTGATAGTTAATTAAAAGTTAATGAGTAAATACAACAATTTAATGGGTAAATATAAAAAATGAGTAGATACAAAGTTAATGAGATGATGAGGTTAAGTTAATGAGTAAATACAAAAAATTAAATAACAATAGTAGGAAGTCGACAATACAGTTGACAATAAATATATAAAGTATAACAATGAGAAGTACATATCAGTAAAGGAGTGCTAGATATTGGGGCATAAGTAGTAAGATAATTATAAATGTACATAGTGGAAAGAAAATGGAAAAGAATAAGGGGGCAAATGTGAGGAAAGTGAAAGTTAGCATGTGCATAACACTTAAATTTAAAGAAAAGAACCTTAAAATAAATATAATATTCAAACAGAGACATTTACTCTATGATCGTTGAACTGTTTCCCAATAGTTCTATTCGTAGAATCCGAATTGATTATCGACTTTAATCTTACTCTAGCTGTGAGGACATCCATTTATTGCGGCACTCATCCTTGGAGCTACGAGGTTAGTCCATGGCCGACTTCCTTAGTTCACCTTTATCTAATCCTTTTCTATATCTAGTCACCGAGTTTTGTCCACTCAAAATGTTTTTAAAAGAATTTAACCCAATTTGTACCGGTGTGTACCCTTCATAATCTGAAAAGTTCCTAACATTCCAAATAATAATTTTTTTTTTCTTAGGAAACCTTATTTAGGTAATCTTAACCCACTCCCTCCTATTCTACAACTATTATGATAAATATTGGTCTATTTAAATAATTTAAGTTTAAATTTAATTTTCTATATGAAGTAAAAGCTTATTAATTAATATAGATGGATAAGAAAATTAGACAGATAAAGAGACAAGATGGAGTAATCAGTACCTTCCAAAACATCTCAACATGTCAGCCAAGCTTTCAGTACTAGCCACAACTGCCCAGATTTTCCAGTACAATCATGTCCGTAGCATTGGTTTATAATTTATAGAATCAATAACCGTCGAATACTTGCAGACAGTCCTACGAGTACACGGCAATTCAAAACAGGGATAAACTTCCTGGTTGGAATAATAGTGCCTCGCCAAGATGTTTTGGCTATGTTCCATCCAAGTACCTCTTAATTCTTGATGCTACCCAACTTGGAAATAAAAACAAAAAACTGAAGAACAAAATTATGGTATGATGAAACTAAAACAATAAATTATGTTAATAAGTGAAAGATCATGGGAAAAATCCGCAATTGTGCATTTTGAGAAAAATTAAATTTTATTTGAAAGTCTATAATATGCTCCTAACCAAAATAATTGTTTACAGATGTAAAAATTAGAACACTATAAAGTTATTCTTAATTTTCCAGAAACGAAAAAACAACTCCACATTTCTCATTATTGGAGGAAATACTACTTAAGTTGAGTGCTTTGTGTCAAGTACATTAATTTTTTTTTTTGGGAGGGGTAAAAAAACAAAAAAAAAAAAAAAAAAAAAAAAAAAAAAAAAAACAACAAAAAAAAAACAACTTAAATTTGCATATACATCTTTTTAAAATGATTATATGAATTCCAGTAAAACAATTTTTTTTTTTAACAATAATTTTATTCACAATTGCACACATTTGTTTACAACCAGTGAATGTGAGATTACATTAAAACAACAGACATGATCAGGCATGAGGGAGTCAGCATCCAGTAATACAATCTCCAGGCTTGATACTAAAGTATTAGGGATTAGACTATAAGGTCCCTCATCCACTTCCTTTTCAGTCTCCGTTGAGTTATGTCAGAAATTTGTACAGTTGCCATTTTCTATAGCTGTTTGTAAGAGTGTTCACGTATTTTTTCATGAAAATGCCTGTAAATTTTTTGAATATAGGTCTTAACTGTCGGAATACTATGTCTGTAGCGTATAGTTTGGCACATAAGGATGGGAGTCTGTTCTCCGTCTTAGAAATTTGGATTGAAATGTTGTTATTTTATGAATATGCGTTTTTTGGCCGGTCTATAAATTTGTGATGCACACGTTCAAATGGATTTTAACAAGTAATTGTAAATGTTATATATCTGTTTTAAAGGTAGTTTTGAGTTTCTTTGAAATATGGAGAATCGTAGTCGCAGTCTTAGTTGTACTGTCTGTTTTTTTGTCTTGACATGTGGTCCACATGTCAGTGCCCTATCATGCGTAAGTTGTAAGTATGTCACTTTTTCAAAACAAGATTTAATAAATAGAAAATGGGGGTTCTTTAGGTCAGTGGGTAAATTATGGAACTCCTAACTTTGGGGTTAAATGTTTAACAGATTATTATATTTGCTCATTAAACAAGAGCCACTTTTTATGTTGGCAATGTACGTTATCATTTAAAGAAAATTAACGAATCCAAATTATAATAGGAGATATAACATGACTAAAAAAAAATATATTTGACCTCCAATGCAGGGAAGTAACATTGAACATATTAAATACATTTAAATAATCATTACAATACTAAAAAGATAAAAATATCCAAGAAGAATATTAATAATAATTCTTTTTCACAAAATACTACTGGTGCCTTTCAGTTAGGTTTGTATAGATACATATGTTCAAGATACATATTTGTCAATATAAATATGATATTATTGATGACACAACAATCAACCGGAATATCAAATTAATTATTTGATAGCATTGCCCTCGCAGATGTTAACGTCATAATTGGAAGGTCGTACCTAATATTAGTAGTAACTCAGAAGATTGGAATTATGTAGGCAGCTTGGGATGAAAATAAATTAAAAAAAAAAAAAAAATGTATTTAACCGATTGCTCCAAAAACACTTTGTGTACATACTGTTACAGTTGTTTACGGCTATACGAATATTTATCTCGGTTAAGATAGCTAAAATGAAAACGAGGAAGAGATAGAAGAATTCCGGCTGGGAATTATAAATACTTTCCCATGGTCGAATCACTTAAAAATATAATGATAAATCGTAAAAACATGAATTACTATTGTTATTGCGGCCTTTAATGATGTTTACTTGTGAATTTTAGAGGATAAACAAGAACTACTCACAATGGATGGAAATATTTAAAAGACACATCTTCAAGCGCAGCATAAGACATCAAGTAAAACGGTGTACAGCAAACAATATAAAAATAATAGTTAAATGAACTCTATTTTGACATGAGTAGTTCATCTTTCGTTAGGATAAAGAGGTTGAAATGGCTGGGTGTTACCATCCTTATTTATGAACGAATAAGGATGGTAAAATATTGTATGACTGTTCCCGAAATAAAAAGCCAAGAGAAGGGTCCAAGGAATTTAGAATAAGTGTAACACATACGCAGGACGGAAAAAGATGGAACATGCAGATTTTAGAGGCTATAAGGTTCGCGTTTCTAAATTTCAGGCTATGAAAGAGATATGACTTGTTTTTCTAACTAAATTGATTTTGAGATGAATATGTACTAAGAATATGAGGAACCGTGTGCATAATACTCTGTCGCTTGGTTCCCTCATGTTTTAATGTATTTGAGTACGTGGTTAGCACCTGTCTTCCTTTCCTTGTAACGACTGCTTTGTAGTTCACTAAAGATAGCTACAATCTTAGTAGACAATATTTAGTGAACAGTTCTATTTCTGCTTTATGATCAATAAAACTGAACAAAACATTTAGTTATTTCTACTGCTTTACTGCTATATGCATTCTTGAGAAAATAGGTACACAATACCAAAATTTATGGTAGTGTTTGCGCCTAAATGCATGGCTAAAAGAAAAAAAAAAAAGATATGACAAAAAATGAATTAAATACAGTTTAT
Organism: Euschistus heros; assembly: GCA_003667255.2. NCBI lineage: Eukaryota > Metazoa > Arthropoda > Insecta > Hemiptera > Pentatomidae > Euschistus > Euschistus heros. The sequence continues at coordinate 1,325,860 of RCWM02000169.1, read as the reverse complement.
TTAAAATGAATTTTAAATAGTTCTTCAACAACTTTTAAATTGATATCATTATATTCATCTCTAATTTATTTAACGAAACGTGTGGCAACGCTTTCATAGCCTACAATAAAGAATCCAAACGCGAATCCTTGCCTTCTAAATCTGCATGTTCCATCCGCCATGTTTACGTGTTGCACTTTTTCTCATTACCTCGCGCCCATCCCTTGGCCTTATACTTTTTGCCTTAGTTATACCCTGTTTTTACCATCCTTCTGTCTTGAGTAAGTGGACCAGCCACTTCAACTTTATTATCATATCAAAAGGTAAACTGCTCATGGCAAAATAGAGTTCATTTAAATAGGAATTATATATAGTTTGATATACATTGTCTTTGATAGTCCTTATGCTAAGTTTTATGATGCCTCACGACTATTTCCATTCACTGTGAGTGGTACTTGTTTAACTTCTAATTTATAAGTCTACGCCATCAAAAGCCGCATCAACGCATGCAATTTCTGTTTTACATTTTTTCGCTATACATTAAGTAGTTTGGGAATTGGAAAGTATTCATGGTTTCCATCCAGGATTCTTCTTTCTCTTCCTTGCTTAATGTTTTATCTCTATTAAATTCATCTTCTGGTATTTATATATTTTTCTTTTAGCCCTGATGAAGGTTTGTAAAGTACGCCAAATAACGTTTCAATAAATTAATGAAATTTTATTGTGATATTAGAAGGGTTGATATGTTGCTCTTGGGGATTATGGGAAATACTGTGTTACTATCTGAATAGAACCCCATTTATTATTATTTTATTGATTAACTTTATTTGATTCTAATCTAATACGTGCAAACCAATTCAGGATTACTTCAGTGGCATTTAGGAAAGAGAATAATTATCATGAATATCAACTTACTTTATTTATTAAAACGATTATATATATATATATGGATGGAACTATAGAACGAGTATACAATTACTATCTTATCAGGTCTGCACACAATTTACAAATTATAAATTTATTAAAGACTATTACAAAACTTTGCTACTTAACAAAATGTAGTATGGGTTTTCAGTCGGCGTATTGGGTCCGGTAATAATCAGGGCTTCCTTCCTATCTCTCTGGGTTGGCCATCCAAAAGATCATCGCTGAGGACCTCCAGCATCTCCTCTCAGCCATCTCACTACCAACCGTCTCTCATCTCTTCGTCCACCCTCCGTCCATCAAATTCTCCAACCAAAAACTATCCTCCTCATTTTCAGGGCCGTCAATATATACCCAAGTATCACTTCCCCTTTTCTTTTAGATTCCTTTTCCTGAAAGTTTTGTAGAAAAACTTATTCCAGGTAACCAGCGGCGATCTTTCCGAAGGTTTGACCTGACTTTGTCTGATCCAAATCTCCTCTGAAGGGTTTTTATGGCTTAACAATCCTACTCTCGACTTCAAAGGAGTGCCGGCCCTTTTTGATCACGCCGTTTTATTATTAATTATTAACAAACATTACTCCGAGTACCCAGAATACATTGCAGGGTTTTGTGGATGTAGGGGTTATTTAAGAAAACAAAATGTTGAGTTATTTATGTTTAATTTTTTTTTTTTTTTTTACGTTTTCCTTTAGCAGAAAAATCTTGCATAGCCTCTTTGTCTACTTTATATCTCTTTTTCTAGCTGTTTTGAAATATTCAGATTTTGCTAACTAATACTTCTGCACATAAATTCTTCATCCAATGAACTAGAATGTATCTTAAAAAAATTTGACATAACCCCTTCACTTACACACATACACACCACAACCATTTACTTCTTGGTTTATTATTACAGACAATATTACACCCTTAGTATATTTAATATATTTTTATATCTTAGCTATATCTTGTGTATTTATTTGGAATATATTTTATTTATGCAAGAAAAGAAGCACCATTTCACAACCTCACAAGTTGCTTCCGTTCCCCTGAAGGTGGGCAGCTAATTATTTCAAGGTGAAGGTAGTAGGAGACAGCCTTGTAAGTGTATATGCTGTAGGTTCATACACGATTATAACCCAGAATTACCTCGAAAATAACGATAAATTAATGTAATATATATAAAGAAACATATACAAAGATAATGGAGTCTTCTCGAAATACGAATCCAGGAAGAATAGCGAAGTCGTTACCCTTCAATACTTCATTCGAGAATGAAAACAAGGAAACAATTATAAAAAGTAATACCTGTGTGTCTCATCATTTCTGCGAACTGTGAAGTGTTTGTTGATAAAATACACGTATTTATATATCATTCGATATTTTATTTTATATGATTTTATGTTATTTAATAAATGAGACATTTAAAAAAATATGTTTTTATTTTTATTTTTACCGATGTAAACAAAACTACAGTCCTTCGTATATGCTCTCGGGAGCGCAAAAAGGAAGAAGAAAAGCCATCAGACTGGTTTTCATGATGTTAAGCAAACCACCCAGACGAGGTGTCTTGTCTTACTTTTTTATATATATATATATATATATATATAAACATTTATATATATTAACATATATGTACATCTAGTAGATATACTGAATGTGTTGGATAGCGAGCTAAATGTAGTAAATAGGGGTTATAAAACAGATAATTTTAATGATTTTTATTAATTTTAATTATATTTCAAAACACATTATATTTTAGTCTTGATGATTTTAAATTACTTTAGATGAAATTAATTTCGAAAAAAATCTTTTCAATATGAAAATAGACCACCTTTTTTTCGGTTTTTATTTAAAATTTTTATATATATATATATTTTTTAACACGATAACTTATGTTGTAAATGATTAGGCTTAACTTATAATTATTTATATTGCTATTTTTTGAATTTTGTAATTGTTGAACATTGGGTTTATACACTGAGAGAAAAAAAAACAATCCAATCGATTTTTTTCATTTTCTCGGCTTCCTCTATAAACGTCCCCATATTCTCTATCCAGGGCATATGAAATGAATTAGGATAATTAAAAATATCAATTGAATAAAAGCATGTCATTTTTGACAAACAATTTTTTTTTTTTATATATCAATTTACAATTATACAAATATGTACATCAAGTAAATGAGCAGACAACAATTACAATGACATGTAAAAACTTGAAAAGAACTACTCATCAGTAGCACTTCAATAAGTTCTACACTAGAAGATCTCTAGGCCTCTAATGGAAGATCTAAAAAAACTAATGGATTTGAGTGGTTATGGAGCTTACTATGAAAGGATAGGTATCTGGTTTGGGCTAACTCAGCAACATATGGAACATTAAGGTCATTATGGATAAGCTTATTGGTGACAAAGTAAGGGGCATTTAGATTTTTCGAAGGATTTTGGATTTTGGATACGGGATGAATTGGATGGTTTAGTTTACTCACATCCACTAGTTTCCCAGCTTGCTTTACACTCGATTCCAGATAATCAGACAAGGCGTCTGAAAAGATGTCCAACAGATCTTATATAGAACTGTTATTGAAATGCTATTAGCGCGTAGTTCTTTACATGTTATTGTAATAATTGTCCTAAAATTTACTTGCAGTTTATACTGTATACAGTTGTAAATATCAATAACAGGTTTAAAAAAATCAATATACGTTATGGTTAAAGTATATGGGGACGTAAACACCTAAATCAGAATGAAACATTCAGCCGAGAAAATTAAAAAAAACAAGCTAATTAGTGGAAATGTTTGCAGTTTATCTAAGATTCATTTAAGACTCCTGTGATGTGGATTTTTCCATTCGAAAAAAATTGAACAAACACCTTTTTCGTCGATTCATATTGAATTAATAAAACATATCGCCCATGGACTGCAATAGTGGCACAACTCAAAAAATCATTTTTTGAGATAAGTGGGTTTAAAGTTTTCATTGCTAAGGAAAATGCATAGGAAATGCTTTAGTTTGCTTAACGAAAATACCTTCAAATTATACCTTTTCTCGTTTAAGCAAACTAAAGAATTTTCCTTAGCAATGAAAACTTAAAAGCCACTTATCTCAAAAAATGATTTTTTGAGTTGTGCCACTATAGTAGCCGATGAGCGATATGTCGTTTTCAGGAATGATTTTAACAGTAATACACAGATTAGGTACGTGTAAAACTAACACGTGTTTGCAAACAAACATTATGCTTCTTCGGGCTAGTTTCAATGTGGAACGAAAAACCATTTTCAAATTCAAGTCTAAAGTTTGTATCCAATATCCCAATGCTAATTGCAACCTCGTTAAAGTCGCAAAAGAATTGTTTGTATGAAGCTATTTACATTATTCGTGATTTGGAATTAATGCCATATCATAACAACAGCAATGCAGCTATTTTCGGATGGGGTTTCATCTTTTGAAATGTAAATGATGACAATGTAAGGCAGTGCTAGAAGGATCCTTCGCCCTGGAAAGGTCTGGATTGTGGGAGGGGGGGGGGGGGGGGAGGCGAGAACGTTCTAGAACACTTCGGAAGTGTTGTGAAAGCAGAGGCAAGGTCCTCGACTTCCCACTCAAGATAATATTATCGAACCCGAGTTGAAGAGAATTTTTTTATTATTAATTTGCTTCACTAATAATATTTCTCATTAAACGCAATATTTTTATTATTAAATACAATTCAATTATGTATTTGTTGATTTAATGATACAAATATATTGATTACAAATAAGTAATTGAGTTTTATTTTTAAATATAATATTTTCTTTGTTATTGTAAAATATGTACACTAGGCAAAAAAAGTCAGGAAACACTTACCAAAGTTTTACACTTGTGCTCCTCTTGTTTAACATAGGCTATTGAATGTGAGCCTCAAGTTTTTTGTTTCCAATATTTTTTTTCGCTTTTCGCAACACCTTTTGACGGATATCGAAGAAAAAAATGTTAAATCGACTTTCGTCCGAGAAAACAACAGATTCTCAGAACGATGGAGCCTTTTGTACATACTCTTTAACAAATTCCAAATGGTGCTTACGATTTAACTTACTAATGAATGGTTTCTTCCTGGCGATTGGACCAAATAAACCACTTTTCCGTAACATATACACTGTAGCCGCGATACAAGTTTTTAAAAATTTTCGGAGCGCTAGTGCACGATTTGTTAGGGACAGTTTTTAAAATTTCCCGCTTGAGCAATTTATTTATTTTTGGTGGACGTTCGATCCGTGATCTGCTTGATGCACAGTCGGATTCTTTATATCTTTTCATATTTTAGATACTGTACCCACGTTTTTACTAACAGTCCTCCCAATTTTCCTCACAGGATTGAGTTGATTTCGAAGGAAACAATTAACTCGTCAATGGCTTTTGTCACTTCCATCATGAATGCTAATCACAGAGTAAAAGGATTTCTAATCATAAGACTTTGTTCCTGACCTTTGTCCTTAAAGCCCATAGCAAGTATAATTTGTTGCTTTTGTTGAAATGTTTTGTTTACTTTCATTACATAAGTGTTTCCAGACTTTTTTTGCTATAAGGGTATTTTTCTTTTACTTCAACGTTTTCTGTCGAATGCTGTTGATATGCATGCAATGATTTATTATGTTAAAATTAAAGATTAATGTTTGTTTTGTAAAATAAGACTTGTTTCACTATGGAAAATTGCCTATTTTAGGCAGGAGAAGCATAAGCGTAAGGTTTTGGCAAGTGTTTCCAGACTTTGCCCAGTTTACATTAAATCACTAAATTGACACAAGGAGGTTTCCGAAAAAATATAATTAATTAAACATTTTATGAATGATAGTGATAATAATGAAAATAATAATTATTGTCATAAGACAATGTTGTTTTTAATCTGAGTGAACCAACGAAATCCTAAGAAACAAAAAAATTACTAAGTACTTATAGTAAGTTCTCAATTATCCGAGGATGAATGATCCAATCATACGCGGCCTTTTTAGAACAATAGTATTAAAGTAGATTTTATCAATTTTTCTTCATTTACGAATAGGAAATATTTTATTTCCAATAGTAGGAAAAGTTAAGTAGCTATCTGAATAATTAAAAGCGCAATGAAACACACGTTTTGTTTTAGAAAATTTAATGTGTAATTACAATTTTTGTTAATTTATGATTTTATTTGTAGATCCTTTTGTGTAAGTGAAAATTGTTTATAACATTGTTGTTGTTACCGTGGAGTGGATAATTAGGAGTATTTATAAATAAAACCTTCAGGATCATATGTACTTCTTATTGGGATGTATACAGTTGGAAAAAACTAATATTTGAACTTATTTTAAATTCAAATTCAGCTGTCTGAAATTGCCATGCAAAATGATTTACAATTTTTAAAAAAAAATTTTATTTCAATTATCAGTTCTATATGGAAATACATTCATTTGTATTAGTAACTATTGTGAAATGCATTGATATAATTATCGTGTACGTATTTTTGGGATTATATAAGCATTTTCTATAGCGTTTTAGCGAAATTTAAAATATATGTAGATAAGAAGGTAATATTTATCCAGGGCAGTTGTATACTCATAAGAATCCATAAAATTAAATTAAAATTTTTACAAGGATTTTGTTTTTGAAAACGATCTTTGAACTGCTCCAAAAAATTAGATAATGAAGTAATCATTCGTTTGAAAACTTAAAAAAAAAGTCAAATTAGAGGTTTGTTTATTTTTAAATGCCCAAATACATCTCTATACAGCTGCAATTGTAGATCTTCAACAAATAGAGATGAAATTAGAATGACATAATAAAAAAAAAAAAAAAAAAAAAAAAAAAAAAAAAAAAAATGAAATAAATAGAACATCTATACACAGATCCAGCAGTGCTTGTACCCTATGAAATGGTATTCTTGAAAAGATAGCTTTAAGTCCAGACGGGAAATGATTTGAAAGGAAAGGATAGAGGTGAACAAGGCCATCTTTTTAATTAATGAATTAATTCTTAATTTAAGGCCATAAAGAGAAAAATGTTAATTTGTTTAGGACAAGTTTAAAGAATGTGGTTGAAAAGTATACCAATTTTATTTATGAACAAAAACCAACAATGATATGGTCTAAATCCGCATGAAGGAAGGAAAACATTGATTGAATATTAATAGAGAGTATTTGGTAGAACTGTAACGGTTTCTAAAAATAATAAAAAAAAATATATTTGTTTACAAACAAGATTTGGTTTGGCCTTGACGCCTTTACGACGTGTTCAGCTGACTATTATGAAAACCGGCTACTTCCATTTATGGGAGAGGCCTTTACTAATATGTATTACGCAAACCGATGAAATTGAAAATAACCGTCGACTGAGGTAGGAATGGACAGAAGTTACTTTATTTTAGTGTAGGTAGCTGTTACTTATCGGTAACTGTGACACAGTAATAGATTGATACATTTCAAGATAACTTCAAGCATTTGAGTTTCTTCTCTCTTGGTATCATCGATTTAAGGAAGAGTTCGGGTTATATCGAATATTGCCTTTTAACCGGTTCTCCAACGATCTTTGTGTTCTTTTCCACAATAATTTGCATTCGGACTTGTTTAACTTTATTATTTATTTTTTTTACGGTATTCTACACTTGACAACCTATCATCAAGTAAACTGAACAATTTGAAGTTTAGGTTGACGTCTATCGGCTAAGGTAGACTGTGGTATTTCGAGAATCCAACATATTACTTATAATATTATGAGAATATATCGAGCAGAAAATATACACACACACACACACACACACACACACACACACACACACACACACACACACACACACACACACACACACACACACACACACACACACACATATGTATATATAATATACTATTGAAACCAGGAGGCTTCAATGATTCGTCATTTAATGAGAATGAAAGAAACTAGGGATGGGTATCCAGGGGGGGGGGGGGTATTTCTTCCGATAATTTGATATTTTTTCTTATGATATAACTTTTCCGTTTGTGTGTAGGTTGACCAGGAAATGTGTGGCTGTTTTACACTTCAGTGCCAACAGAGCGATTATTTTCTAGAGCAGGGCGAAACAACTCACCCACAAAGAATAAACTAAGTGGATACATTTTGGGATGGATACTTTTCCTACAATGCATTGATGACGATTTGTACCAAATTCTTCATATTTTCGATATCTGACTAAATATATGTACCTACAGCCTACTGTCTAATCTATAATAAACTACTTTTAAATTTTAAACAGACGGAATAATCGTGTTCCTATTTATGTTGTAAAATAAACTAAGGTAACTACATGGAACCAACCACTGCTTACCCCTGTTCATACCCACAATACCTTCATTCACCAAGATAAAAAACACTAAATTAATGTTGTTACCTTCTAAACTTTCTCATGTTGGATAATGGAAATAACAAAATATCAATATTTAAAACACTAAATTCATTTTAGACGAATTTATCGATTTATTTATTGATTGGTTCGATGTCGTTACTTAAATTAGATAAACGATCAAATAAACAGGATTGTAATTGTAACCTGATAAGAATATTCAAAATGGCATTCCACAAAAAAAAAAAAAAAAAATCAAGATAAATAAATATATTGATATATATATATATATATATATATATATATATATATATATATATATATTTTTTTTTTTTTTTTTTTACGATAACCACCCTAAATGAAAAAAAATGGCTAAGGAAACTTTTTCAGTATCAGTCAGATTATAGGACAAAAACCCTGAGGTCTGAGGAAAAGCATGGAAATAGTACGTAAAGAATGGAATGGTGGCTAGAAAAGGGTTGAGAGGAAGAGAGACAAAAGTTGAGAAAAAACTCAACGGTTCGCCATACCGAATAACTGCGCAATGGCGAATAAATAAAAAATAAGTGATATTTTTTGTCTATTAGAATCTCACTGAAATTATTTTAATGACAATATGTACTGAAAACACAGCTGCCGAGTTGTTTTCATTTGCCATTGTTTGACTCGCCTGTTCAACAATTGAATATACAGTTACAAGGACAGGTTTCAAAGCACAACTTACATGAGATGATGAAATATTGCAAAATCATTACAGGCATTTTATACTTTATATTTAGGATATAATTTATATATTACAAGTATTTTATTCAGTTTATTAAATCAATATTAAAAATTGAACATGGTATTTAAATAAATAATTGTGGCTTGTGAGAAATATAACGTTCAGAAAATATTTCGTTATTTTTTTTATTTTTTTTTATGGAAATTTGTAAATAATTAATTTATACTGATGGAAAAATAATAATTTTTATTGTGTAAATGGCCAATCTGCTGTTGTTGAACAAACCTATCCTGTGTTTATAAATGAAATAAAAACTAGAAATAGAAACATTATTGCGATAATAATTATGCAAATGAGGAAAACGTCAGAAATCATTATATAACGTTTCTATTTAGTTTTACTGCGTATGAGATTTAATCATTTGTTGCAATGGCCATGATCTCAAAATAAAAAAATGATTACCCGAAAAAATGATTACTCATCCATTTTTCGTTGAAAAATTTATGAAGATATATTTCACCATCTTGCAGTTATTGAATGTTCGCCATTTCAACAAACTGTAAAGCGATACCCTAGTTGATGAGCATTGCATTTTTGAGGTCTTCATATCGCGTAGTGCGAGGGCAGGGGACAGCCCCGGGATAAGATATAATTGGCATTGACCGACAGATTAATTTATTTTCTAATCGATTTATATAAAAATATTAAATATATTTTAGAACATTATTTAGTCATATCAATTGTAATTATAAAATATCAAATATCGAGAATAAATGAAAACTTCTCAAACAGTGTATTTTAGGAATTTCTCATATTAGAGAAAGAATATGCTCAGTTACAAGTTAAACACACTATACTGACCATATTGGGGTAACTTCTAGACTATTTCGATATAACCTTTTTCGATGATTTACATTATTTTTCATTAATTATATATATATATATATATATATATATATATATATATATATATATATATATATATATATATATATATATATATTTTTTTTTTTTTTTTTTTTTTTTTTTAGTTCATTAGGCCCTAGGAGTCGAAGAAAAAAAATAAACCCTGGTTGAACTCTTTTTTTATAACTTATTTCTAATCATATTTCTCGAGTTTGAGATATGATATCCTTACATTTCTTTTAAAAAAGATTTCTATTTTAGTGAAGATTGAGTGAAAAAATTTAACACTTAAATATATTTTTAATTATTTAATAAATGAGTATATAATATATTTATAAATACACTTTTTCATCAATCACTCCACAAATATTCTTTTATTATTTATTCACATTGTAGAGTGCATGAAATATATGCGATAATTTTTGACTTCATAGTTTCGTTAGGAATAGTTAGAAGGTAAACATACAAAAAGTCCCCGACCCTGGGGGGTGAGCGGTGGGGGGGGGGGGGGGGGGGTTAACAAAAAGTAAGATAAACATTTTTTTATTTCTAAAATTATTGATTTTTAATAACGTATATCTCGAAAACCGTTGGAGTTTCGGCATATATTTATGTAATTAATTTTATAGGAAGTTTAATTAACTTTAATTTTGTAGCAAATATTTTTAGCATATTTTTCTAGAGTCAACCCCTTTCGAGATATAATCGAAAAACAAAAAAAAATTGAACTTCTCCCCCCACAGTTAGCTCACCCCCCCCCCCCCCCCCAGGGGCGGGGACTTTTAGTATGTTTACTTTCTAACTGTTCCTAACGAAGCTATGAAGTCAAAAATTATCGTATGTTTCATGCACTCTACACCCCTCATTTCAGCACTCATTGACTGGACTACATTCCCGTCATCAGACTATTTTTTTCTCACAGTGTTTATACACTAGGTCATTCTCTTAAAAATCTTTTAATTTTTTTTTAGTTTAAGAGAATGATTTAGTATATATACACGGTGAGAAAAAAAAATAGTCTGATATGGGAATGTATCCCGAAACATGTTACTATGTGAATTAATAATAAATAAATATTTGAGGAGTGATTGCTGAAATAGTGTTTTTATAAATAATTAACACTATTATTATTAGCCTATTGCAATACAGTAGAAAACGTTTACGATACCTAAGTAAGCGATAGCCCCTTCCCCTAAAAAATGTGTACCTACTTTACCTGAGCATAGCCTAAAATTTAAGAAATGGAGTTTTTATAAACCTACAAAACTTTTGAGGATTGAAGGATTTTGAGGAATGAAACCGAATTTGTTATTTCATCTACCCTTCGGATATCAATGTCAAAATAAGGAGCTTGTATGTTGCATTTAAGTTACTAACCTAAGCAAACAAAAAGTTTAACTAGTGACTAATCTGTGTGCTCCAATAAAAGTTATACGTTTGAAAGTCTTGAAGCATCATTTTTTTAGGTTCCTCAGAGGACTAATGGTAACCGAGTGTGAACCAAACTGAGAAGTTTGGTTCGATTCTATCAGCAATATATGGAACCTTGATCCTTTGATTCATTCCGTTGTATATATGCAACATCATAGTTTTTGTTGAATTAAAAATTTGGGATCTAAGAATTATGGTTTGGTTGCTCATCAATAGACATTTTTAAAGTAGCTGTTTTTAAGATTACAAGAGCTATTTGGATTACCAACCTTCGAAATTCGGAGACGGTCGCTTAAGAAGTATTCAGTAAGTAAAGCTATTGAAAAAAATGTTGGAATTTTTTTAGTCAAAGAAATATATATATACCTTCTATACCATCATCTAGATCAAACTAAAACATATTTCCAGGAATCTACAGCATCAGAAAATCCATAGGAAATAGGAAATTATGACAAAAAAAATCAGTAAAACGTTATACTTATATAAGAAGCAAACATATATTATTGACTTAAAAGTATTTATGTAAGTTATACTATTCCAACAGTATTTTATTTAGTAAACTTTATTTGTTTTAAATAGTACTTTTTTTTTAACCCTGTGCAAGGCAGTGTTCAACAGCACACTATCATTCGATAGATTGTATTGGGGGGGGGGGGATCATTCAAAAACATTAAATGAGGTTTAAAAAAAAAAAAATGTAATAAATGAAAGTTTTTACATATTTATTCAATATTAGAACTATAAAAAAAACAGTGCATTTAAATGTTTTTAATATGTATGCTTGATCTGAAAAGGGTTAAATTGTATGTTATTTATTCTTTTTGTGAAGGTTTTTATATTATTTTTCCTATTAATCAGAAACAGTACATGTAAAAACTATTCTTAACTGTAAATATTTAACATGTAAATGGAAGTAATACCATGATACAGTTATATACCTTCATGCACATCTCAAGTGAATATTAAAATATATTTTAAGATATGCATTTCTTATACATTTAATAAAGGGTTACTTCATTGTCATTATCCTTCGATATATATATATAGTTATTTGGTAAAATAGAGTAGATAATCTTCATGCAAGGAGCTTGAATAGGAGATATTATTTGTTTATTAATCAGCCCGCAGCAAGAGATAATATGAATTATGGATATTGCACACTAATCAAAAAAATAATTATTTAATATAATTTATAGATAATTATAATATCAAAATACGATATTTACCAGATAAGGGTAATTTTGGAACTATAATGGAAATATACTGACATCGGTATTATGTCAAGGCCTCCTCGATCATCGGATCGTTTTGGGATATCAGATTGTTAGTTCAAATATGGGTTCAAGTGACTGAAAATCGTTTATTTTGTGGGAGAAGTAGCTAATGAAACTACCATTTTTTTTCAGTTGCAAATAAAAAAACAAAAAACACGCAGACTTGTTTTTGATTAAAAATTATTTCGTAAACAAAAGATTTAAAAAAATATATATTAACCATCATAGTTTATAACTTACTTCGCAGCTATACTACCATGAAACCGAACCAGCTTCATGACTCATGTTCAGCAATCATCCTGCTTGTTACCAAACCTTCGGGGTTTGAAGGTCTTCTACTATTTAGTTCGACGAACTGTCTGGACCTTCGTTGGATTGTGACGTCGAATATAACCTAGTTTTAGATTCCGTTTTACAAAGAGAATGTTATGTTGTTCTATTACAACATTACTTGTAATTAATAACCTTCGCTAACGAGTAATTATGAAGATACACAGAGCCCATTGTTTTAGCTGTCTAGATATTTATAATTGTTCTGTAGATTATTTGCTTTGATTTATATTTATGATACTACGTTACAAAAAATATGAAATTAATATCGAGAACATAAATTACATTGGGAAAAGAAACAAACTCATTATTACTTTTATTCAAAATAACAAGGCCACGAATCATCCGTATTGTAAAAATTCTTTTATCCCAATGCCTACACAACTGTTAATGTATGCGTTTTATTTCTTAACATTGAGAAACATGCTAGTTATAAATAAACATATGCTATGAAAACTAAAATCATCGTATAGGCAACTTCTGCTAAACTAAAGATCAAGATTTTTAAAATATCGTGGGATCACAGCCCTCCAAGTAAAAACAATGGAGCAGTTCTTGCCGTACTAATCGCAGAAAAGAAGTAATCCTAACGCAATTAAGAATTAGCCATACAAGAACTAAATACCTTCACCTTATACCCACAGAGGCTCACAAATGTGAAATGTATGGCTATGGTTTTTCAGTATCCCACATGTTCAACGAGTGCCCTTACTACACCAATAGGTTGACTGAATCGCGAATACCTCGAGACACCTCAAAGGCACTGGGAAGATGAAAAAATAATTGAAAAAAAGATATCCCTCCTTTACAGAGAAAAACTATATCATAAGATATAGATAAATCTTGAACTTTATTTTCTATGGAGATCTAACGAACGTTGATGGTTCTTAGGTTTTATTTAAATCTCAAATAAATAAATATCGTTTAGGCGACATAAAATCAATACGAGGAAAGAAAATGGCATTCCAAGAACAAATGTTACGTCATCATATCAAAACTGTTGTTATTTTATTGGTAAAACCCAGTGTTTAAATAACTTCATGAAATCCTCTGGTATGACCTCTCAGAGTGTTCCATGAATTGATATTTGAAATTTCATATAAAAAATAATGAAGTACCTAATGCAATATAATTACTATTTTAAACAGCACAGTAATATTAACAACAGGTCATTTTTTCTCCTTGAAAAAGACCTTGTCTGTTAGAGGCTTACCTCTTTGTTTTTCTCGTAGATTGTCAGGTCGGGAGTTAAGATGAGGAATTACATGGAATTACTCCAGGTTCCGATAGAGCTTTCTTCACACCTCGGTGATGGCTAGATTATCTCCCTTTGCTCAGTAAAGAGCAAAGTTCTCTGTATGCTACTCACCACCCTCAAATTCGTAGAAGGAGCTAGAGCCAATACGTAACTTCCTGAACAGATGGGCTCTGAGCGTATTGTACCTTGTTCGTAAGCGGAACGGCTTTCATCTGTTCTTGTAAAGTGAGATTGCTATGAATGGTATCTTCTGAGTCGATGAGGTTTACTCCTAAACCATGACGGTTTTATTAATATTACTGACTTCTTCGAGGTTGAGGACAATAGGTCATAAACCCATGTTCATTCTAATCGTAATATCCCTCTCATAGTCTCTTCTTCACTTTCTACTTTTATGAGCTACTTCTTTACCACTGCTTCGATCTGACTCTTGTGTTCAGTCTTGAGTGTTCACTCGTTTGCATTGGTCAATATTAGAAGTGACGAGTCTTTATAGATTACCTTACCTTTCTTTCTCAGAAAGCCTTTTTCAGGTGATTAAACCATATCCTCTCACACGCCCTATCTATAATGACACACCTATTATTACACCATTAAGCCTGAGTGCTTTATCTGCAGGGTATTTTTTCTTTTTTATTCTCATAAATTTGTTTGTCATTTCTGAATAATTGAATAAAAGAATTAAGTAAAGACATTTGTAACTTTTATAATTAGAAATATAGCTGACTGTTAAGTCATATTAGAAGATGATCAGGGATACAGCAACGGGAAAAAAAAAAATGATAACAGACATCGTTTGTGTTTTCTTCTAAATAGTTCAGTGGCCATAAAGAAGACCTACAAGGCAGGTCGAAACGTTGGCAATCCAAAAAATTTACTAGGTGTTTTTCTTTCTATCTGACTTTTTCTTATGTTTGTAACTTTGATATTCACAATTTAGCTAAGATAAATCAATATTGTATAATTTTTGTCATCAAAGAAAATAACATCCTTAAAAACACTTTTGCATTTAAAGGCAATCAGTTCGATTTCTATCGACTAATTGGGAATTCAAAGAATAGAATAGAACCTAGGTACATTCAGTTAAAGATTATGTGTATTAGTTATTAATTAAAAAATAAATAGTTGTTATTTAGTTTTGAAAAATGAATAAAATTTTATTCAGAAAGTTGTAAATTTAGTGCAGTTAGAATAAAACATTGAACAGTAACACATCATTTGAATAGGAAGGATAGGGATTTAGATGAATTAATACGTATTATTTCAGAAAGGTTTACAAAAGTTGATAAGTTATTTCCAAGTTTTGCTATTTCTATTATATTATTGTTATTGCGTTTATATAACGAAGTACTAAGTTTTTGAGTTTTATGATTACAACGAAAACCTATCTTTCAAATAACAAAATAACTTCTGGTTAACAAGTATCAATAGCAAGCGATGTTCAATAACATATGGCGCACCTGAACAAACTGATTGAATAGTCATTTGTTACCAAAAATAAACTCATTACAATTCCTCTAGCTGGGCTAGATGAACAATTTTTCAAATGTTTTTTTGAATTTACTGGCAGCCTCCTCTAGGAAAGTGGGTGGAGGAGGCAATCTATAAATAAGTTAATATTTCTGTAGGCTCGTCGTGGGAGCCTGTAACATAAACATTTGACTTAAACTAAATATCACAGATCAGGTCACAGCGATAATAATAGTCTATTAATCGATATTTTACTTCTTAAGTAAAGTAAAATGTATAGTTTTAATTATTTAAATTTAATGTACAATTGTTATTATGAAGATAAGCTAAATAATATAGGCACGCTGATTAAAAAATTCAACTGTGAAAAACATTTTTGAATGAATATAAAATAGTAATCCTAAGAAATATAAAATAAACATAGAAGAAAAAAGAATTATAATTAGAAATACAATTATGAAGTAAATGTTAGTATTTTAGTCAGTAATTAGACTATATTAATTCTCTAGGATAGATAAGTATCGTCGTAAAATAAATAAATCATTTATTTAAAGCAAAATATCATAGTAGTTTATCTGTTTTTTTTTTTAATATTTTCCTTTCTTCTGTAAATTTAACTAATCGAATATTAAGTACTATATTGTAACATTAATTTATTTTTCGTTAATTACTATTATTTGTTTTTATTTATATTTATTAGTTATTTTATAGCTTACAATAATGACAGAATAAAAATTGAGGTGATATAAAACAGGTCTGTTATGGATTTAGAACACTTAATAGGATGTAAAAATCATTAATAAATGCTTGAAAAAACAAAAAAATCTATTTTTTAGTTTTCTCGAATACAGTGAATTCATTCCACATAATCCAGTCAATAAACACATTGTAGAGTGCATCGAATATGTGATCATTTTTGACTTCATAGCTTCGTTAGTAGTTCGGAGGTAAACATACTAAAAGTTCCCGCCGGGGGGGGGGGGGGGGGGGGGGGCGGTGAACGAACGGTGGGAGGAGGGAAGAAGTTCAATTTTTTTGGTTTTTCGATTATATCTCGAAAACGGTTGACTCTAGAAAAATATGTTTCAAATAAACATAAAAGCTAATTAAATTTCCTATAAAATTAATTATATATAAATGTGTCGTATAAATTCTAACCGTTTACGAGATATATGTTATTGAAAATCGGTGATTTTCGGAAAAAAAACAAATGTCATCTCACTTTTTGTCAAATTTTTGTTTCTTGTACTTTCCGAAATCTTATTGTATTTATTGATATTTAGAACTGTAAACAATATATACATTAGGTAATCGTAAGGAAAAATGAATACAATAACTTTTATAGAAATTGCTCATTAGTAGTTTTTCAATAAAAATTCTACATTACAAAGTCCCTAGACTATCTTATGTAAAGTCTTATGCAGTCTATCTTATATAGAGACCCTATTTCAATAAAAAAATAAAAACGTCAATATAGAGACCTCGAAGGGTCATCTGGAATGGAGTGGGAAACAAGTTGAGGGACTAGTGGATATCTATTGGGTATGAAGCTTATAATGGAAGGATAAGTATCTGGTTTGGCCAATCCAGCAACATAAGGGACATTTTGATCATCATATAAATTTATTTGTGACATAATAATTAGCATTGAAGATTCTACTGAACGGATTCGGAAAGAATTTGAAGGCTTCTTGAGCCCCAAAGTTTAACTCTTTATGTTTAATTATATCTAATTACTTTCTTTTGAATAAGTCTTTTGTAATAAATTGAAAGCTTTTAACGTGTTTCTACTGAATGTTGGAGAAATCTAACATGTCGTTTTTGGACAGTAAAGATTGGATACAATTATTGGAATTACAAAAATCAACAAAGTAAATTTTTAAAAATGTTACTTTCGAATTTTTCTTCATTGCTTTATTTGCTGAATTAAAATTTTAAGACAGATAAACTAAAATTAATTGAGGTAAAAGAAAGTTACTAAATGAGCGGTGTAACTTAGGTTTTATATGCAACCATTTTCAAAACGAACGTTTGTGGAATTTTTAATGGTTTGATTAAAATCTAATAGGCTAGGAATATATCAGCTATTCATGTGGCATTCAAACCCTGGTTAATTCAACAAAGCTCTTCGAAAATACCAATATAGGTTATGTAACTTTTCCGGTTTACAAATATAGTTAAAAATTGTACTGGTATCTATAAAGCATGTTTGAAGATCAATCTCATATTTCATATGTTTAACTCATGTTTTAGATTAATTTAGCAAATATTTTCGTATTTTAAAGCATACGATTTAAGGAAATGAAGCTATCGAGAAAAATAAATAAATACAAAACCTTTTTAAAAAAACTGGTCCTGATAAAGTTTTATTTATTTGAAAATTAACTATTTATTTTATATGATCAGAGACAACTTTACATGTAATAATTGGAAGTATTTGTAAAAATGGCAGATAATCTATTATTAAACAACATTAAAAATAATACCCTATTAATGATAGAAGGGTATTTAAATCATTAATTCTTTAAATGAAGTAAACTACTAAAGACGTTTAAAATAATTTCGTATTCTACAACGTTATTTTCAATAATTATCAACACAATTATTGGTGAAGAGCTAGAGACAAGTTTCCATAAATATATCCGCTGCCTTGCAACGGCACCGTTACGCAATCGGTCATGGAACTTTGACCATATAATGTGTCCTATTTATACGGCATGATTTATGGAATTATTGTTAACTGTTATTTCAATTACTCTGATATCAAGCATTGGATTTTAATTAGGACAGCCTACTAGTATCCATAATTTCGTATGATTGCACAATTTTAAGTTGACTTATGAATATAGCTACTGATACATTGCTTGGATAAAAAAGATTGTCTCCATTATACATTCATTAAAAATGGCCTTCTTTACTTTCCCTTAAAGAAAACTCTGCGTGCATCAATTTAACAGGGAAAGTCTTCTAAATAGTGTCTTCATGACAATGACGATAAGTCCATACTAAGACGATGTATAGTCATTTTCACCATGCTTGCTTCTGAAAGCTGTTTAAACATTACTGGGAAAAATTCCCGATACTATATATTCGGGACTTTAGCTGCGTACAATTCTTTTATGCTCTGAAAAATTCCCGATACATTTAGCTTTCTGTAAACAAATGTATTGATTGAAATTTACATCTTTAAATATAAAATAAATCTGATAAATGTGAAGATAATGTTCATAATGGCAAGCCTATTTCTAGTAAAACAACTACCCACAGGTAGAACTTAAACAAAAGTTCTATATGAGTAAGACCCGAGACACCCTTCTTTTCAAACGCCTCGGAGGATTGGCGGGAATAGAATGGGAAGCAAGTAGAGAGAGAATAGAGTTTACTATGAAAGGATAGGAGGTATCGTTGAAGGTATCGTAGGTAGATATAAAGGACAGGTTTAGGCAAAATTAGCAAAATATGGAACATTAAGGGTTTTATTGATAAATTTATTTGTGACAAAGTGAAGAGACATAAGGATTTTTCGAAGGTTTTTGAATTGCTAGGATTGGATACGAGATTAATTAGATGGTTCAGTAGAGTTCCAGGTTTCAACTCCGTATGTTTCAATAGTTCTAATTACTTTAGATACCAAGTTAAACGTTTTAGATACAATGTTAAACGTTGGAGTCCTAGGTAGCAGATCTGTTCAACAGGGATAAGTGAAATATTATATTTTATAGAAGTAAATGCCTTTTATTTATTAATGATAAAAGTTCAGTTGACTGGTATGATGAATGGAGAAGATGATCAGGGATGCAGTCAAAGGAACACCACATCTAAGAAGGAATTCTTTAAATACGTGCCAACGTTTAGACCTGCGCTGCAGGTCTTCTTTCATTCCTGTCTTGTCCTTATTCTTACGTTGCTGCTTTGTACTCTTAGTTATTTATGGTTCTTATCTTTTCTATGCGGTTTTTGTATATTGTTTTTTATCTATGCCATTCTGTATTCCATTTGTCATCTGTTTATCGGTCTGTTATTTTTGTCACATCTGGTATTTTGTTCATTATAGCCCTGAAGAAGACCTGCAACGCAGGTCGAAACGTTGGCACGTATTAAAGAATTCCTTCTTAGACGTGGTGTTACTTTGCCTGCATCCCTGATCACCTTCTTCTCCTTTTATTTATTTTATTTTTTTTAAACATTTATTAAAAATTGTTATTACAAATGTTGGCAAATGGCCATTATATATATATATATATATATATATATATATATATATATATATATATATATATATATATATATGAAAGGTGACTATCCCTTTGTTTTTTTACCCGTTTTAAGATATTTACAGTAGGAAAAATTGAAAAATAATAATAAAAAAAAACCTATACAATAAAAGAAAAAAAAACGTAAGTCAGAAATAAAAAATATACATACAAATAAAAATACATGAAACAGGGAACTATATTCATATCAGTATTAACAATTCAGGATAGTTACCCATTTCGAACATATCATTGGAGAGTTGACGTCTGTAGTAAGTAGGCATTAAAACCTACTGACATTGAAATGGATTTTTTCATGTTTCAAAAAATGTGTGTAGCTTGTTAAGTTTGAAGAAGCATGAGGGCAAGATTTCATAGCTGTAGACGGCAAATTGACTCTCAAGAGCTTTGGCACTATCATTTTAAATTTATTTTAGTCTCTCAATATTATTAAGGTATATTTCTAGTTTTTGATGTTTTGTTGGAGCTTAAAATTGGAGGGTTTCCTACATTTTACCTAGCAATTATAACTACGACGTGAAAATGGACACTCATTCATAGATGTGTCTCGAAATATATTTTAACTAACCCAGGCCGGATTTGAACCAGACCCGCAGTAGTTATGAAAATGCTAAGTTCCTCATTATCAAACACAGTGGCCACTACGGCCTAAGGTATATTGAGCTTTACATAGTAAAATGCTATATTCATTTATTTATTTATTTAAGGTTATAGTTTCATACATTTTGAAACACAATACTTTTTAACTTAAAATTATTACATGGTGTTATAAGTGTATAAATGAGTAAGTAAATTAAAAAAATACGATTATTATTTTTAAGTTCAAAAAATAAAATCTCGGTTTTCAATTTCTTCGTGTCTTGCATGTGCTCATAATTTCCCATTATTTTTTTCCTTTTTTTTTCTTTATCAAATGTAAGATTCATAAATAGGAAGAAGGAACGAAAATGGATACGAATATATTTGGATATTTTAACACATTATCTGTGGACGTAAGGCATAGTTTCAAATAAAGTGGAGGTAGTTATTTCTTGGAGGTAGAGTGTAAAATAATTCAATATCAAATGCTGATAAGTCTCTATTGTTCTCACAATATTTCAATCAATTAGACGAAAATAAATGACATTAAATAAAAAATAATCGATAAGTACCGGGAATCCCATATCATGCCTTTCAACACTATTAATTAAAAATAAATATCATTGTAAATAAAGTAACATCGTAATTAAAAAACTCAAATGATTGAACTAAAATCTATTTCAGGCGTATGTAGAAACAAGTCCCTTAAAATTAATTTTCTTAATGACATTGATATTTTCAAACAAAATGGAACATTTGATTAAAAAAATATATAAAAACAACAAAACACTTATGTATATTGGAATAAAATCCATTGGAGCCATGTATTTGTATATATCGACAGATACTGATGGAATATCAATAAGGCATTAGGCCTGTGCTGAATTAGGGCGCAATTTTCTATAAGATAAACACGTTTTTAGATTGGCCATGACTGAAAAATAACTATCTCAAAGTATTTGTTTTATGAACAGAAATGAATTGGATACAGTGCTTTGTTAAGAACATAATCTCTTTTATAAAGAGAAAAAATGTCTGGTTTTTAAAATATTTAATTAGGCATTAAATACTTGTCCATGAATTCTGCTGCAGTAAAGAGGATATGAGTAAAGATAGTAGACATTACTTTGTTTGGTCTCCAATTTCACCAGCAATATAAAGCTCAGATTGTGTTTATTTGTAATATGTAAGACAAAATTAGAGCAATCACTGGAGAAGAAAAATATTGATCCTTGAAAATCTACTTTGAATGGATGTGTATAAAGAAAATGTTCTTTAATAAGAGTATTCTCTTAAGTAAATTACAGTTCAATGAAAAATAAGGCTGCATGAAAGTTTTTAACATCCTAATAACTGAATAATGGCCTAACCTATATAAATTACTGTTTTTAAATAAAGACAGTCATTTCAAAAGGATTATTAGTTTGGTACCTTGTTTTTTTATTGGTTGCTTTTAAACCGAGATTGTCTACTTTGTCCAAAATGTATTTCCTAAGTTATTCAAAAAGTTTATTGATTCAAACTTCAAAATTAATTCGTCAATATTGATGTATTTTTAGAACATAAAAACTGCAAAGAATGTATAATTTTCTTTTTAAAACAACATATAACTGATCAATTGTTACATTACCGATAAAAATACAAAATTAATAGAGATAGAAATTGAATAGTTCCTTTCTTCAGATAACCAAGATCTCAAAATAAGAAAAAAATGAAGGAATTATTTGACTTTATGTTACAAAAGTAAGTTTATAATTTATAGTTTTTCATAAATACCCTAAAAACAAATTAATACTAACAAATTTAAAACAAGAATATTAGAACTTTTAAAATAAGTCATAAATGGTTCAATATAAAAGAGAAATCGGTCAATTGTAGAGGAAACCATTATCAAACACAATGAAGAACTCATTTTTAATTATTTATTAGCTCTTAATGATTCATTTTCTCCCATTTAAAACAAATGAAAAATCAATTATAAAATTTTATGAGATGTTGAATATATTATTCAACCTCTTCCATTACTTATGGTATAAATAAAAATGCATTCTTACATTGCAAATTTAAAAATCAAATTGTGATGATGCATGGATAATCCTTAATTTTATTTCTTGTAACATATTAGTTCCTTTCTTAGTTAGAAATAAAAATATAATTACTGCATAGTATATATTTGAAATTGAGAGAAAAATATTTGTTTTCCTTAAGCAAAAGTGTCGTATTGGTCATAGGAATTTCTTATTGCTATCTTATACATGTTTCCTTTATAGATTTCATTCCTTTTATAATTTTAAAAACTTATGCACACATTATTGATGAGTAAACAACATTGATTCTAAAATAAGAACAAGACACATGGTCTGATTTTTATTCTTTAATTGAAAAAAATGTTTGCATTATTTCAAAAAGCCAATTAAATTAAATCTATTATTTCTAAACATCAAGCTATAGTTTGCTTCTCACAATATTTTAATGATGAAATTAAAAGATTTTTTTTTTAGGTATGAAAACTACATTTAAGGCCAACAAATTGGTGCACTTACTATTTATTCTTGCATCCTTTAAATTTACAATTAACACTTTTATACCTTTTATAGTAAATTGCAGAGGCCTTATTAATAAATTAAGAATATAATTAAAACTACAAAAATAGGAAGCTATACTAAAAATCATTTTTTTTTTTTCTGTTTTCATAAATATGAATATGAATGGAAGTATTTCCTGTAAATACATTTCCAATGCCTCACAGATTAATATTAACATAATAAGAATTTGAATAAATCATTTTTTTTTTGTTAAATTTTTTTTTTCTAGTAGTAATTTGATGAAGTAAAGAATGTTACATGTTATAGAACTAATCCTATCAATGTTCCATGGAGTTCATGCCTGATTTCCAAGTTGGTCACTCCAAACATCAGATTGAAGTGTTTTACTGTTATTGGAAAAAGTAGCAAAATTTATTTTTCCTTATACTGTATAGTAAAAAGTATGTTGTTTTGCAATATTTTTCTAACATTCCACACTGTAAGCATCTTTACTATTCTTAAAATTATAGTACAAGATAAATTGTATTTCTATTTTTTGATGAGGTGAAAAAATGTGGATTTTGTCAACTAATACAATCATTAATAATAATAATTTTTTGTTTTGATTCAAACCCAGAATCTAATTTTCTGCTTTATTCAGTTTCATCTGCCTATCCTTACAAATTTATAGCCTTAAAAACAGAATATTTTTGATATATGAATTTTCTTTATAATAATAGAATAATTAATCAATGAATTCAAAACTTTATACATTTAAGGCTAATGGTTTTATGCTGTAATTTTTCAACAGCAAAATATGCTGATTGTTCAATAGCAGTTCATTATTTGTATATTTATATTTTAAATTTAAGAATAACCATTGATATATAAATTTGTAACTGCTTAAAAATTATTACCCCAAACATTTAAAAAAACAAAAACAAATGCATGCTTATATTGCTTTATTTAACAGCCCTTTTAAAGATGGTACTTGTGTTATTTATAAAAACTAAAACCAAATTAAAGTGACTATGAATCACTGTTAAAATTCATGACTTACTTCCTACCATATTTTTTTTTTTTCTCTCTCTTAACAATTATTTTTATTTCACCTATATTAATCTTTGAGCCCTCAAAAATTTACATGGATTATTTGACTACCAAGAGATATTGATTAGTCTAAAATATTGAGTTACTTAATTAACCTAAACAATTGTTTACTTTTAAATCATCAAGGTAAAAAGGTTATTGCAGTTTTTGATTACTTGAGTTAGTGTAGCTGAACAATGGAGTTAAAAATAACTGTCCTGATAAATAAGATCCTAGTTATTACCAATGTAAATTCCATAGCTTTACTCCCTATTTAAATTTGAATATTATTATGTAGTGTTATAAATTTAATTTAATATGTTTTCCTTGTTAAATATGTTTTTATAATTGTAAAAGTAAGTAGATAAAATTAATACTAGGAAGGTGAGTGCATATTTTATAAAAACTAAAACCAAGCCAAAGCTGGCATACTTTTTTTACCAAAAATTTTATGTAATTCTTGATCCATTATCCATTTTCTTTCCTCAGTAATATTACTTTGCTCTTTTGAAACAACGGTTTTTATAATAGATGAATACTAGAGTAAATCTTCACCATCTATACAATTTCACTTCGGAATTTTATTCCTATTCATAAGAGCAATGCGCTCTCTTTAACATGCTTTAAATCTTGCTTATTAATATATTTCTTCTCTTTTTTACAGCAGCTAAACCACAGCGAGGCTATAGAAAGGCAAATTTTAAGGCCCTTGTCATTTGCTCAAAGTTAGTGAAATATAAGTAGGTATTTCTAAAGATTGATGATAAATGATATAAATAAATTTAGAGCTTTGAATTTTAAGAATGACCTGCTCACCACCCCACTATGCCTCCTTCTATGATTTACCATGATCTGTTGAAGTTTTTAGAATTTGTAATTGATTAAATTTTTAAAAATATATCAACACATTTTTTTTTCAACTTTGAATAATCAATGCCAAAATGGTTTTGTTCATTTTAGTATTACTTAAGGATCTTGGTTGATATAGTTTGTAAGTGTTAACCATTCATTTTATTCATACATTAGATTGTAATACGTTAAGAACTAACTATTTTGGAGTTCAAAATTTATTTATTAATATTCTATTGAATTCCATTAGCCATTACATAATATTTTCTATTCATTCAATCTCTAAATGACTGTTATAGAAATAAATCTCAAAAATATAATCAACAATATAAAGCTAGACTTAAAAATTGACTTGGCTAAAATGAAATTTTAAAAATTTTGTAGATTAAGAATTAGTTTGTCAGTGATAATTAGAATTATATAAATATATAATGCATTCTATCAAGGTATTACAAAGTGTTATAATTTCTGCTTTCCACTTTTCATTTTTCTTTTCTAGTAATTTTTTTTTTATGTTTCAATGAGTATATTGAACATTATTATAACTATTTTTAGTGCTACAGCCATAGTTGAGCCTTTGCCTCACAAAGAATTAACAGCCATCCCTGTCTATCTTCTGCCTTCCTTTTCGAACCTCTCACTCTGTCATCTCAGGTCATTTTTGATGATGTCCAGCCACCTCAGCAGTGGTCTCCGTCTCAGTCACTTTCTGCTTGGCCTGCCATACATCATCTTTTTTGGCAGTCAATCATCTAGCAATTTTTGTAAGTGGTCAAGCCACTGCAATCTTCCCTCTTTGATCACAGCCAATTATTGAATGCAACATACAGCTGTTTGTATAAAATATCAATATTTGTTCTTATTCTCCAATTTCCATTGTCAGTTACCAGGCTGAAAATCTTTCCAAGGACCTTTCCCTCCAAAATCCCCAGGTTCTTCTCACTCTCCCGAGTCCTGAAAGTTCTGGTTATGTTTGCGCTGAAATGTTTACATTGTCTTTATAAGCCATATGCTAGGTTTGTCTATTACAAATATATTCTCAGGGATTGGTTCTAATTGCTCTAATTGCTTTACTGAGGACCAGATTGAATACAATGGGCAATAGAGGGTCACCTTTTCTTAGGTCACCAGTCACTTCGAATTCTTCCAATATTGCTTCACTGATCCTTATCTGAAACCTAGTTTTTTTTCATGACATTTCAAGTAATCTCATCAATTTTTTGTGACTAGAGCTCTGGTGTTACATTCCAC
Organism: Euschistus heros; assembly: GCA_003667255.2. Classification (NCBI taxonomy): domain Eukaryota; kingdom Metazoa; phylum Arthropoda; class Insecta; order Hemiptera; family Pentatomidae; genus Euschistus; species Euschistus heros. Next base: position 1,299,678 of record RCWM02000169.1, on the reverse strand, counting down.
CTTTTCCCTATCTACTGAGTCATACGCTTATTATTAATCTATAAAAAGATTAATAATAAGTGAATAATAAGATATTATATTAATAATAAGAGTATAAGTAACGTTTTGAGTATGGTGGGAATTATGAAAAAATCGCTCCAACAACAAACTGAAAAGGTTGGTTGAGATCACAGGAATATTTAGATAGAATACTTTAAAGTGTTGGGATAGTAAAAGAAATGTAACTGAAGGCTTGAGGAGGGGGAATCTTGTTTCTTCAAATTATTTCAGTACAAATCAGTAAATATTGAATAGAATTGATTTCAGAGTTGTAGATTGTTAGGGTATGCAGTCATAAATACACAACAATTAAAAATAATATTTTAATTTATAATGTTTCGACTTGCATTATAAATTAAAATATTATTTTAAATTGCTGAGTATCTGTGACTGCATACCCCAACAATTTACAACTATAAATACTTCTTAGTCAACTAATATTTTAAGAATTGATTTTAATAATTAAAATAAAAAATAATGATCTTAATTAGATACATTAAAAAATAGTATGTATATATTAAAATAATGTTAGCAATATATGTCTATGAACGTACCATAAAAACTACAAGTTGCTGATAAAATTAAAATTTTGATCTGTTATTATATTTATCTAGATATGATTATGTTAGTTTAAATACATAAAGTTTTGTTTTCTTCTTTTGAATAAATAATATTATTCATCTTCTTGGTTTCTTAAATATTCCATAAATATTTGGTTAGATCGCACAAAATGTCATTTTTTCGCGTCATTTAAAAAAACATAAAACAAACATGAACAAATGAGTTGTGATTAAAGACATAAGGCATTACCTTGCAAGAGGGATAAGTCACTCAGTGGTGCATCATCCACAAAATTAATAAATTTCGTTTGGTAAGAACTCTCATACTACTCCTTTTGAGCATTTGTCATTTAAAATCAGATAAGTTGCTTGCAGCCATATTCATTATGAGTTTTTTAATTTACTCTTGTAATTTATTATGGAACTGTTTATACTTTAATAGTGTGAATGTTGCAGCTGAAATATTTAAATCACAGAGTAAGGTCTCGTTAAAAATGTAGGTTGGTGAGTTTATTATCAAATTACTTTGATTGAAATAGTTGTACATATTTTCTTGGTAATAGTCATTTTTGATAGTCAATATTTTTGTCATGCTTCGTTCATACCTAACCATATGGGTTTTAGTAAGTACAAGTAAACATTAAGTTAACTAATAGATAATAAAGCGATGATTGATTGCATATTTTTCAGTATGAAAAAATGTTATTGCATTGTCAAAAAGTCACAACATTATTTCAAAATAACAGAATAATTTCAACTACACTTCCCGAAAAAATTATAGGCCACTCCTATTTTGTTTCTTAAACATTAATTCTAGGCTATAAAACTTTTTACAAATATTTTGGGCTATTATAACTTTGCAAAAGACAAACAAAAACCAATATATTTATAACACAAGTTTTTTATTCACATTGAAAGAAAAACACAAATGACCACAACAAAAATATATGCCAGTTAACTAATTTATTTATTACCTATTAGTAGATGTACATCTCAGTAATGTGGTAATCCGCTGTTTCTCTCTTAGATTTTAGCCAATCGTTTTGAAAGAGGTTAAAAAGTTTTTATTTATACCTTTCGTGAATAATGGCTCACTTTCCTACAATGCAAGTTTTGAGCTAATCTGTGGAGTTAAACTATCCTATTTAAGCATAAACTGCTCAAAAAAGTTCTATAATAATGTTCAAATCTGGATATGGGGCAGTACAGGCTAAAATGAAAGTAAGTGTGGCTGAAAAATTGTTTTTATGATGCAATCTATATGGACTGGTGCATAGTTCTACTGAAAGATGATTCCCACTTGAGTCAGCTATCCTTTTTGATTTATGGATTCACTACTACTTTGTGGATTCATAATTATCTTGATGCCTGTATAATTAGTTATTTTTTTTATTTAATCAAATAAACTAAAAATTTAGATACTACTATAGTACATTATTTCAAGTGGTTTACAGACAGTGTTTAAAACAAGTTTCAATTGTTTACGTAGGTTTGTTTCATCGGAGGTGGTCTGGATCCATATTCCTTATAATAAAAAAAATATTATTTGTTTTGATAAAACTTAATGAAATATTAATACATTTTATATTTAAACACAAATATCTTTGAACAAGTTAATAAAATCAATTAAGTTAATTTTTTTATACATACACATTTGGGGTTGAAACTACTACCCCTTTTTCTAATTTTCAGACCAATACATTTATTTTATTAATTTTAATATTAAAAAAAAAAAAAAAAAAAAAAAAATCTATAAAGTCTTCCATATCATCTTTTGCTTGGGTTTTTCTGTCTACAAATTATTTTGTTATTCAGCAGGTATACACTCAGTGTTAGAAACAAATTATAAAGCCTTAGGAACCTAGAAGTTCGAGACCAGATACTGTCTCTTGCTACTTATTCCATTCCCCAGAACTCCATAAAAATCTAAATCCAATCTAATAATGGATCAAAATAATCACATTGCACAATGTTAATCATTTATGTCTTGGAGCTTCCTTTATTACTGAACCTTTAGCGGCTTTATATGCCCATTGCAATTGTCCTACTTATTGGAACCTGATAGATGTTATGCAATTCTGCATTTTTTTTTTTTTTTTTTAATGGGTATGTCTTTTGGCTAGTGGTCTATAACTTAGTTTTGTAACGGTTTTTTTACCCTCAAAAATGTAATGTTTTCATTTTGACATGCTCTAGCTCTGTTGGTATTGTTCCAATCGAAAATTTACTGATATTTTCCAGCTCAGAAATTTAATGGAAAATATTTTTTGTTACATGCGTCATTCTCAAAAAAATTGTCACTCATAGTTAACTTTGTGACAGATGTTCACATTATCTTGCCTTTGATTTTTTAGTTAGTCTAAAACATCTTTTGTAATGTTTATAGGAAATTTCTTCTCCAGAGTATATTTCTGAAGTAGAATAATAGAAAAATGTTTTGAAAACTACTAACAATGTCAGGAGTGTTACTGTTACCAGTTCAGGTTTGCAAAGAACTTTGCTAATTGAAAAAATTAAAAGTGTATATTCAAAAGAACAATATCCGCGTATTTATTTTTTCAATAAAAATAGAATACACAGACAGCCAAAAAAAATTATAATGTTGTTCCCATGGTCTTACTAAAATGTTGGTCTCAAGTGTTACTGTTCTTTTTGACCTTGAGATCCAAGAAACTGACTCCCAACAGGTAGAGAACTTCCTCCTAAAGTATTGCATCTTCTTCTGGTTGTTAAACCAGTTACTTCCGGTTTCATGAGGAGAGAGGTTAATTATCTTCGAAAATAATGCTAGGTATTTTTATTCAATGTCAGGAGTGTTACCGCTCTAAAATGTCTTTGACTCAATTTTTATTACATCTACAAATAACAATTATACTATCAAAAAGCTTACTTTGGTTTGCTTATTTTTTGATTGATAAAAAAGTATCTAAAAGTTCATCAGCATGGAAAAATGAGGTCAATGTCAGGAGTGTTACCTCATGGACGTCATTCTACAGTGAGGTGAAGATTTTTATGTTAAATAAAGAAACCCTTTTTTTAAGAGCGAAATAAGACCACATTTTTGAAAATGGAAAATAAATTATAGAAAAGTTGGTAACATTCCTGACTAAAAGTTATGTTTTACTGGCCTTAGAAATAATTTAATTACTAACCCAATAACCAATTCTAAACAAAATTAGGTGTCCCATGATATAATTTTATAGCAGTTCAGAGAAAATTTAAACAAAGTAATAGTCTTTAAGAAATTATTTAATTTAGGTTCCACTCATGACATAAAAATCACTTCTTCATGACTTACAAATATACTCGTTCAAGAAAAATTATGTTCATTTTTCGACTTTTTTACTCTATTTCTAAGCCCAAAACGGAAATTTTTTTTTAGAATGACCCTTGAAGCATTTTTAACTTTAAACAGCGATAAAATTTATTAATTTACCTCTAGTCGTACTTTAATGCAGATCAAAAGTAATTTTATTTTTAAAAAATTACTTAATTAAATTAATTTTAGATCATTCTTAAACATTTCATAAGATTTCTCTGCTATTTATGTATGTAGAAAGGTACTTATTAAATTTTAAAATAAACTTATATTTGAACATGGAAGAATTAACCTATTTGTAATTTATAATTAACATTTGTTTAGCACTCAGAATAAAATATATGTATTTTAATACTGATGGGTATTTTATATTTAAAAGAAATAAAGTAGGGGCAGCCATTTTAATTTTCTAACCCCACTGAATGGAGTTGAACATTGGACTTTACAGGTCCATGCGTGTTCGTACTTCAGTCTCGTCCCAGCGGCCTACCTCTTCATTTCGTATTGCTGGTATTTAAATCAGAAGCATCTACAGTGGCTCACAGTGAAATTGATACACCCTGTAGAGAGAAAGAAATAATAAAGAAAAACGTAACGGCTACAAGAAACAAATCCATAAATTCATCAACACATTCCTTTATATCAATTTTTAATTAGTACGAAAAAAAATTAAAATATTCAACTTTGATTATTAAAAAAAATAAGAAACGAAATATGAACAAGAATTTCACCTCACAGTCAAAATGATACAGCTCACTTCTCATTAATTTTTGAATAGTATTAATTTAGTTCAACACCTTGAAGGCAAGTATTTACTTACGACCATTTCATTTAGTCTGTTTGGAATGGAGTTGACTAGTTTTTTTTTCATCGATCCCGAGCTTATCTTGTTCCATTCTTCGAGTGGATATTTTTGAAACTCTTCTTTTCTGGAAATCTCATGTTTTTTAATTTCTACCTCTAATTTTTCTTACAGGTGATGTCATATATATATTTTTGGTGTCTGTACTGGAGTTCAAAATAAATTGGGGCATTTGTAAAGGAGCCATTCCTTAACTAACATAGTAGAGAGTTTGGTGTCATTATCCTGGTAAAAACAAAACTTATCTTTGAGCCACATCTTTTCCCCAGTTTGTTTCAAGATTCCACTTAAAAAGTCTTCGTAAACATGCTTGTTAACTATTCCATCTATAAAATAAAGACTAAACACACTAGAAGCCACCATACACCCCCACATCATAACAATCCTACCTCAATGTTTCACAGTTGTGTGTAATTTTTTTTTTCCGCTGGCTCTTCTCCTGTTTCCATCGTACATAGCAACAGCCATTGGACGCAAAAATATTAAATTTACTTCTATTAGCAAATATTAGGGTTGTCCAAAACTCTCAGGGTCCTTCAGTAAATATTCATTTAGAAATTGTATCCTAACTGCTTGATTTTTTTTCTGATGAAATATTTTTCTCCCAGCTGCTCATCCAAGAAATTTATTTTTTCTTAGAAAACATCGCACTATTTCTGCACTTACTCGCTTACCTAAGTACTTAGGTAGTTTTGTGGCTATGTGGGTGCACTCAAACGTGGATTTGTTTTAATTTCCGTGACGATCTAAGTCTCATCCGTATCAGTTGAAATGTTTATAGTGCTTTAACCTTTTTTATGGCAATGCGCTTTTCCTTCTTGGATCTCTCCACTATATGCAGGACAGTTGAACAGCTTTTTAAAAAAAATTCAATTTGAAGATTTTCCGCTATTAAAATGTTGAATGACCAACTCACGTTTCTTTAATGTTGTGTGTGACCCCATTACCAAAAAAAGTTCAAAAACATGGCAGATTTTGTTCAACTCATTCTGAAAAGAGCCAAACACTTTCAACACAAGAGTTTAACTAAAGTAAATTAGTTTAAAGTAAGCAAATATTGGGAATAATAAAGGTGTATCATTTTCATTGTGAGATAAGTAATCGTGAATAAATGTGTTTTATTTTTACAATTATATCCCTGCTTATTTTTATATGTTTATATACTAAGTACACACTACTAGGATGTTTAGTGATTAAAATACATTAATTTTTTTTAATGATATATAATTTGAGCTATTTATTTATTCAAAGAAATCTATAAATATCCTGGTGTATCATTTTGACTGGGAGCCACTGTATATCGATAAAAAATTAATTAAACGTAGTTTTTAAACTATGTATCTCATATATTAACAGAATATTTTGTCTACGATTTAGAAACAAGGTACTGATTAATAAAAAAAAATTAATATAATAGAACTAACCAATTCTTTATTTATAATTAACAGTTGTTCTGAACTAGAATTTTAGATAATTTCATAAGGTTTCTCTGCTGTTTAGAGAAGTACTGATTAAATTTTAAAAAAATCAAATATGGTGGAATTAACCAATCCTTAGTTTATGATTAACAACTGTTCGGTATTCAGAATACAATATATATATTGACCAATATTTACATATGTATATTTCATATTTATAAGTTAAAATACAGTAGAGGCAGCCATTTTATTTCTATACCCCCACTGCATAAAATTGAACATTGCACCCTACAGGTCTTAGCATGTTCGTTCTACAGTCTGGTTCTAACTGCGTATCTGTTCACTTTATACAGCTGATATTTAAATCAGAAGCATCTAAATCAACAAAAATTAAAATTTAATATAGTTTTTAAACTATTTTAGAAAGTAACAGACAGGTTTCCCTCCGATTTAGAAGCAAGGTACTGAATAAATATTAAAATGAAAAAAAAAATTGAATATAATATGACTAACCAATTCTTACATTATAATTAACGGTTGTTCTACACTCATAATACAACATATCTACTTACTGATTCGTACAGTGAGCAGCAAAAGTTTTCGTACATCTACTAATTTCACTAAAATAAGATTATTGTTACTTTAGTTGTAGAAAAATAATATTTTTGACGATTTCCTATTTTTCCTCATTCACGTGAGAAACATACCTAATAATTAAAAACTCCTAAAATATGGATAGTATTTATGTATTTGCTCTGTAAATAAAAAAAAAGTGTAAACTGACTGCAGCAAAAGTTTTCGTACTGCATCAAATTATCTGAATTAATCTCTTAAATACTTAAGGTATGATGTAAAAAAGTTAACTAGTTGTTAATCCAGCCTCTTTCTAGCTATGTTCTGATCAGTTTCTAACCGAACAGTGTTTTATAAGCAGGCCTGATATTCAGAATACGGCTAATCAACAGCGGTTACCTGCACTTTTCTTCAGATAGTAGCGATATTTGAACGTCCAGATTAGTTCAATGACTAATATACCTCGTTCAAAGGTCCAATACATAATCAAACATATTAAAAAAAAACGAAAGGCTAGACGATAAGGGCCGATCGGGATGGCCGAGACTTTGCTCGCGCCGAGATGGGAAGAGTTTAGATGAGATGAGACGAGAAAAGTAAAGGCTGACCATAAAATACGGGCCAGAAAGATAGCAATGAAAGTCAATTTCGAATTTCGGACCATTTGCAGGACCTAAAACTAGAAGAGACCTAGGAATAAATGGATTTCAAGCCAGAGTAAATAGAAAATACATTTATATCTAATAAAAATATACTTGAAGGATTAAAATTTTTAAAAGCTTTTAAAATAAACCTCCAGACTACTGGAACGATGTTCTGTTATTCTACTAAAGGAAATTTAATTCACAAGGATCAGATAAACGACTATTGCTTCTCCCCTATTTTTCTGGCCTGAGATCCATTTATTCCCAGCTCTCTTCTAATAGTTTGAGGTCCTGCAGATGGTCCGAAATTGACTTTCATTGCTATCTTTCTGGCCCGTACTTTGAGTTCTGCAAAACTTCTCTCATCTCATCTCATCTAACTCCTCTCATCTAGAAGATACCAATGATCAGAACATAGCTAGAAAGAGGCAGGATTAACAACTAGTTTTACATCATACCTTAAGTATTTAAATAATTAATTCAGATAATTTGATGCAGTACGAAAACTTTTGCTGCAGTCAGTTAACACTTTTTTTTTATTTACAGAGTAAATACATAAATACTATCCATATTTTAAGAGTTTTTAATTATTAGGTATGTTTCTCCCGTGAATGAGGAAGAATATGAAATCGTCAAAAACATTATTTTTCGACAACTAAAGTAACAATAATCGTATTTTAGTGAATTTAGTAGATGTACGAAAACTTTTGCTGCTCACTGTATATTTAAATTTAAAAGTCAAAATATAGTAGAGGCAGCCATTTTATTTTTATGTAGGTATAGCGTAGAAAATTATATGTTACACACACACACACATATATATATGTATTGTCCTAGTTGTCGGTAGGACCTCCTGTATAGGAGTTAAATAGATTTGTATAAAAACAGTCACATTTGAAACCCCTATTTTCTCTCAACTTCGTTTATTTCGAATAATTACTAATTGTTAATTTAATTAAATTATTATTTTAAGTAATTGGATCCATTTGATTCTAAAATGTAAACAGGGAAAAGCAGTAATTATAGATAGATATATCCATGATCTATTGTTTTTCCCGTCAGAAATTTATTTTATTTATTGATCTATTTTTATTATTATTATTATTTTTTTTTTTTAATCTTGTTTCTCTAGAAGATTTTCTTTTCTACAAAAATAAATAGTATACTTAATAATTTATTTTCCAAAACATTATGCACTTTTGTTTGAAGTCAAGAAGTTGCATTTAGTATCTATAAAGAAAGATATAGGAGGCGCGGTAGCTCAGTGGGTAAGGCGCTTGACTACCATGCTCCCGGGCCCGAGTTCGAGTCCGGCTGAAGGCAGAATATTTATATTCTGTTAATTCAGTCGTGGATCGAATTCGAGGTCGGGAGACCCTCCTGGGGCCCACCCAGCCTCTTAAAAAGTGGGTACCCTTAATTGGGGAAAAACCTGGCGGTTGAGCGTGAATTCTGGCCAAATCACCTCCTTTCACAACCGTTGGCTTAGAAACAGTACAGCCTACCTAAGTACTGAACCCGAGACCCTTCATGGGTTGTAAGTGGTACAGGTTTTTTTTTTTTTTATAAAGAAAGATATATGCTTTATTGAGACAATAAACAATAAACATAATGCTGCCCAACTTTATTGGGTTGGTAAAAACACAGCATACTCATCTATCCAATTAAAGACAATATAATTTATAATTCAGATATAGTTCTATAATGTAATACTTAATACTACCTAATACTAGACAAACCAATAATGTTTTTTTTTTTTTTTTTTAATAAGAATAGTAATTGTTATGTAAATTCTATTTACAACAAAGAAGAAACATTTTCAATTAAAAAAAAAGAAAAAGGAAACAGGCAAAAAAAATTAGTGTTTATTAACATAAAACCAACTATGACGGGTCAAATGACTTTTAGGACTTTTTAGGAAAAGTTTTTGGATACAACATTCGTTCCTTTGCTTGTGATTTAACTATCTTTATTAAAAATATATCAAAAGTGTTTTTTAATATCCACTGCTCTCTTATTGTTGTAGTTTTTTCCCGAGAAATTGTGATAGACGTATTTATACATGAAATGTTGGTAGGTCTAGTGTTAATATGATTGATTACATAAGGGCAAAATGCAGAGAGAATATTAGTCTTAGTGCTAAACCCTATGCAAGGTATTTGTAATGACAGAAGGAAACGCTTGTCAAACATAATTGCATTACGTCATTTTCAATGGAAATGTAGTCACGGGTGATTAGTACGACTTTTAAGCTTAATTAATGGTCCAATAAATATTTCCTTTTGTCTTCAAAAAGTAATTTTTGTGCTTTACATAATTTTTAAAATATCACTTTATTTCTTACGCAATCTTTGGAAAAACCAGTGCCATTACAATCATAGAGGTGTTATAAATGGTGAATCATTAAAAATAATCCTGCGAAGCTGTAGTAGTTAATTTGTCACTCAGCTAATGTTGTGGCAGCACTGTTAAGTTGGGAATTATTCAGAGGCAATTACATTCAGTGTGGCAGTTTTAACTAATTCATCAATGTTACTATCGCACTTACTTCACTGTCCGGAAGCCATTATCTAATCATAATTTACTTCAGTAACTTGTCAACAATGAAAATATAGGAAGTAAATGCAGTTTGAAAACAATCAAGGATGAAAAAAAAAAAATGTATCAAGTGGAAATTTGGAATACAAGAAACATTTTATATAATTGTTTTTTGGAACTAAAAAATGTATAAAAGATTTCATGAATTTTTTTTTTTGTTCTAAAAATTAAATTATATGAATACTAAGGTGAGTTCCAAAGTTACATTGCATGCGACGGAAAGTAAAGAAAGTTTTGAAATTATCAAACTGAATATAAGTATGAAATAACAAGTGAAGATATTTTTTTTTTTTAGCTGAGATCAAGAATTATTTAACGCTAAACTTACCGAAATTCCATGAACATATATTTCGACCACAATTTCTCGTAAAAATAAACAACAATAAGAGAGGAATAGGTATTGAAAAAACACTTTTTATATATATAATTAATAAATGTATCAAAATCAAAAAAGCAAAAGTAGTGGATGGTCATGGTAAGTTTAGAGTTCCATATTTTTTTTTTTTTTTTTTTTTTTTTTTTTTTACTGATGAAATTTTTGTACATAATCTTAATAAATTAATAAAGCTTTGTAAATATTAGCTGTATTTTTTTCAAAAACCTACAAAAAACATAAATCAGTCCATTCTAGCGCTTTCGGTTAAAATTAATTGAGAGTAAGTAAAAATAATTTACTATTTTGTTAAACAAAAAAATTAACCTACTTTTCTAAACATTGACCTTCAACCAGCAACAACCCACGTGCTCTCTACTAGTGACTAAGAATCTGAAATACTAAATCATACTTCAAATTACGACAATAATTAAAGATGATACTCTTAAGACCACCTACTTCTTGCTGGATCTTCGGCAGCCATCCTCCTTCTTACGGGATATTTTATTCTTGCTTTTCCTCTGCCGCCACCTCACTTCCATCCATCTCACTGGATCGATGTCCTATGGCCCATTCTGCGTTTGCGCTTTCGGCGGGAGGTTACGCAGAGCGTGTCGCACGTGATTCTGCTGTCATTTTGCAAAACCGTTCAGTCACTTTTGGCAAAATTTAGCATGTTACAATGCTTTACTATTTTTACATCTCTCATTACAAGAATTAACTTTCATTTATTAATTTTGTTTCGTCATTACCAACTTCATGAAAATTCAATATAATAATGGTAATGAGATTATTAAATAGGGGGAAATTAAGTGCTTGCCCTATCACGACCTCACCCATTCGATTACATTTTACCCATTTAATTACATTTTAAGTAATTACATTTAAAAAACGAAAAAAAAAAATGTTCCATTAGTTGATCATTCTCCAATGACCTAGGATAACAGCAACTGTTCACAGCAGTGTTCAGGGATATAGAATTGATTCAACAGCTATTTCAACAGTTAAGATATAGAATTGATTCAAAAATATCTGGAGCCTAATTGAAAATTGAAAATACAGATTACTTATGTTTTAACTGAATATTTTTTGGTTTTGGTTTACTTTGGAAAAAATTGTGAACTAAAGGATTATAAAAGCCCCCTGCATGGCATAGATTCAACAGCAGTTTACAAAACGTTTTTTAAATGGTATACTTTCACAAGAAAAGTAACAGTTCAAATAAAAATAAAACTACAGAATGGTTATATTTCAGGTGTTCATCTCACTGTCAGTTAAATGAATAAAAAATTATTCTAAATATCTTCGTACCGATTTCCAACAAAAGCAGATACATTAAAATCCCAATATTTTCTATATTTTTAAATTTAAATACTTCTAAGAATCTTTTGAAAAACACGCTGAATTTATTTATTTTTTTAAATGAACTAATAAATTAATAAAAGCAAATATATGACATTATGTTTTAATATAATTTATTTCATCTCACTTGGATTTAATCCTTGTAACCCTTAACCAGTAATAACTAACCACTTGACAGCCTGTGAACTGATTGCAGTGGTTAATTCAGTTGGTTACTGACCTCTTATAACAATATTCTTCATCACTATCATAAAATAATTCGCATTCCTTTGTGGTCCCGAATCAAGGCTATGCATATTGAGACAGACATATTGATTTTTATTGTTTTTCATTTCAATTTTGTAATGTGTTCGGGCCCAATGTCATTACGATTTGAATTATTTTGAAAAAAATTGGAATATTGCAGGTTTTAAAAACAAAATTAAGCACAAGATTGCCAATGTAACGGAGTTAGTTTTAATAATAAGAGGGAATCTTTATTACAAAATTTAAAAAAAAAAATGGTTGTAAATGTAAGCTTGTATATGGCAGTTATTTCTATACTATTTTCTAATTTTCATTCTAAATACTGATGTGATTCATCTTGACTCAAGTAATCCAACTTTGATTTTTAAAATATTAAGGTGACATGGACAAGTTCTGATAAAGTCTACTTAGTATTTAGTCTGTTAACTGAAATCCACTTTCGTTCCAAGTGAATAAATTGAATTAATGTACGTCAGTGGTTATGGACAAAGAGACAGTTGGTGTCTGGAATAGAATATGGGTAACAAATTCTAGCTATTACACAAATTTTTATTCTACAGAACATACATGTTATCAGATAACATGCAACAGTACCTGTGAACCTTCTTCAATCTTGAATTAGTTTCTTTGATTAGAAGGTCAGTTTGTAAGTCTTCCATTATCAGTTCCTAATTACACTCAATGCGTCTACCATTGCGGTATCTAGTGGCAGACACAGGAGGTTTGATGTTGGTGCTGCTACCTATGTGCGTTAGGAGTGAAGCTACTTGCTATAGTAATCAGCCGGTAATGAATTAAAAAAGTTTATTCTCAATGCTACAACTAGCCATTGAGCAAAAAAGTATAAAATTTAAATTAAAAAAATAAATAGAATTTCACAAATAGATAATATGTATAAAATCAAACTTAATGAATTATAGGTAGCTTGATTATTTTTGGACACACATCTATTGTCTTCAGTGTCCTTTTCTCACTATATGTATACCTTATAATTTTTTTGGTTTACTATATTTTTTGAAGAAATTATTTTGTTTTAGAAACAAAATAATTTTATCTATATTGGTTTTGCTTTCTTCAAACATTGACAAAAGTTTTCTTTTGCATTCCTTCAAGAATATGTCTAATTTTCATCTGATTCTTGCAAGACTCTCATTTCTGAGGGGTTTCTTTTATTATAAGATAGCCACATGTAAGGCGAGTATGGCTTATCCTCAGTCTTGCTATAACCACTTATTCTCTTCTGTTTTTTCAATGGGGTATTTTCCATAGTTTGATTCAGAATTTTTATGCTTTTCAATTTATTATTTATCTTAGTTTCTTTCTCTGAATTGAATTTCCAAAATAATAAAAATAAAACCTATACCACTAATAACCTTTTAAGGGACAGAACTTTGATAAGTAAGTATTGCTTCTGGACCAAGAGTTGTTAAAGAGGGATACTTAATAAGAATCATGTTCAATCACTCGAGTTTCTACTTTAAAGTGTATCACTTAAGAGGATTTCCTGACTCCAGAGTTGCTGCCCAGCTGATTTTACAGAATACATAATTGTCTGCCTCAGCCAGATATCGTACCTGGGCCATGGAATCAAGAATCAAGTGATGTTAATAGTCTCTAATGACTTACGAAAAATAATTCTCAATGGTGCTAGCCAATGAAAAACAAAGAATACACCTATAAATTGAATGAAAAAAAAAAAAAAAATAGGATGCTATAAATAGACAATGCCATATCCCCCTATATTTTGCATTTCCATGATAAAAAAAAAAAAAAAATTAGACTTATCTATATTCTTCAATACTTCTTAGGCTGAACTGAACCACTTGTAGGCAATCCAGTTAGCTACCTAAGCATGTAACCATTTAATTTGGAGAAGGGATCATGTTTGAACATTAGGTAACAATCTAACAAGTATAGATCCACCCAACATATAAATCATTAAAATATTTCAGATGTGTTTTAGAATTAAACTGAATTAAATCATGGCAAAAAATGAGCATAAAATCACTATTACATACAAGGATACAGCCATTATATTATAGATAGACTTAAGGAAAGTTTTGTTTGCAATAAATACCTATAGATTTATCATTTAAATATAAGAAAAATGTTAAAAAGAAAAAAACAACAGTTTCCAAAGTTTGAAAAATTATTTTATTTTTAAAATAATGACTATATTTTTTTTTTTTGGTATTATTTATTAATATTACTGTTTGAAAAATTACAGAGCATCAAGTATTTTGCTGAATGATAAAAGTAAAAAAAATAAAAATAAAAAATAATAATGCTTTTATTTACTATATATCATCAAAGTACTTGTGTATAATTATCTTGATTTAAAACTATTAGACTTTTATATGTAAATCAGAAATTATCTTATGGCACATCACTGTATCAAAGGGAAGTTAATAAACTGACTTTTGTAATGTAATAACAGATTGTATGTGCAAGATAATTCTAGATTGCCAAGTGATAGAATATTACAATCAAAATAAAATTCAATCTATTTTTCTGTAATAAGTTAAAATACAAAAAATATCTTTGTGCTCATCTCGATGACAGTAGGTGTATTGACTAGAAAGTGTTTCATTGAATTGGAAGAGCTAAGAAAAAGTTCTAGAGGTACTATCTCGTCAGATAAAAAATGACAAAGCACACTGGAGAAGCTATTTACGAGTTGACATTTCTGCCTTATATACTTTGAATTCACAAGCTTTGGGTAAAGAGTAAGGGCCTAGCAGTGGTTAAGGCTTTCATTTTACAGAAATTTTATTTACGAATAGTGAAAGAAACACCTAATTAAATATGATTAGAACACTGTCATAAGGGATAATCTTGAGGTTAAACTTACTAATACAATCCAAGAGAAGCATTACCAAAGATTGTTTAAATGCCTCCTTGGGACGGATTAATAAAGAATAATGTAGAAGACATAAGTTACTCACATGGAATATAGAAATCTAGGCATTCAGGGAATAAGGAATAGAGTGAAGTAGAAGAAATTATAAAAAAAAAATGATTTCAATACTTTTGAATTTACGATTATAAAATAATATTTATTTATTATGAATATATACATCAATATAGCCCAATACCATAAGCACTTTTATGTCAATTTTTTTAAATTTTATTTACTATGCTTATAGCTGTGATAAACCCATCTGTTAATTACTTCTTAATATGTTATATCCCTAAATGTAATTATAATTTATTTTTATACATAATAATATGATCAGAATTATTATTCATTTTATATTACACTTTCTTTAAGTCTATTAGTATTGTTTGATTAGTGATCTAGTATTGATTTACTTCATTCCAACAGACCACGTGGTTAGTAGCCATTAGTAACATTGGACATTATTTCTCATAGCAAGACAACTATCTATAGTCATCAGTCAGGAGAATAATTCATTTATAAATCAATTAATGTTTTTTATGGCATACTATATATGTCATTTGAACATTGTTAAATTAATTGTTGGACAATTAAGATAAAGTCAAGAGATAAAGTAGATGGAGCAGTTTTGTTTTTTCCTGGTATCCAGCTTTGAACTCTATTCTAGAATATATAGGCTGAATGTATATTTCATTAACTGAACTATTAAATTAACATATTAGGCAACAAATTATTTTATCTATATTTGTGAAGATTTAGATTTTTATAAAACTCAACTCATAAAATACATGTCTTTTTCAATTTTTTAAACAGATATATTCAAATGGTATCGCATAAGATTATGTAGAGGGTGAGTTAATTTGAACATATCATAATTTTAAAAAGCAATTTTTCATCAAAGCCGTTAATCTTGGAATGTTGTTAATCTTGTTTGCAATCATTTACTATGAACTGGATGGTGATAAAATAAAAATAGTTGAAAATTATAAAAATTCAATAAAACTCACTGATTTTATTTAGGAAAGAAATAGAATTTTATAAAATAATTTCATTTGTCATATATAGAAATAAAAAAGAAAACTTTTAAATGTTTTTCATTACTTTTTTAATAACTTTTAAATAGTAATTAGATAAACTTTTGTTATAGTTTAACTATGGTTTTAAAGATTGTAAGCTACTTCCTTGATCATTAACCCCTTACTTGAAAATAGTTTTCGAAACTGGATTCTTTTCTATTTCTCCTTTTCCAACCAGCATCCATAAATAGCTGTAAGTTATTTATAAGGATTAATCTTCCAGTAGAAGTAAAACAAAGAGGTGAGAGAAGAGAGGTAATAAAGACAGGAATTTTTATAATTAAATTTTTTTTTTGTTGTAATTTTATGATGAAATTTATAATATAAGCGATTCTCCTATCTTATATTTAGCAAACCCTCAATTATTCACTGCTGGATTATCCAGTGTTCTTAGAAAAAGAAAAGCTACAATATCAGTTGTTTTTTTTTTCCTTTTTTACAGGAAAGGTTACAGGATTCTTGACAGCATTTTTACCATAAGCATTACTAGGGAGTTAGTTAAAAAATGGACGTTATTAAAGTCCCGGAGAACATTATGTTAAATATTATACTACTTTAGTAATATAGTAGGCTGTAAAGGAAAAATAAGAAGTTCCATTTTGTGATTTTGGCTAACTTAGCGAATTCTGTTACTGGAAGTGTTGATGAAGATAACACTGTTGAATGGATTAATTGTGACTTTCATGATCCAGTCCTTGAACATATCACTGGTGATAAATCTTTGACAAAAGATTAGCTATGGGTTTGGAGTATAGTGAGGAAACAGATGAGGATAAGAAAAAAGTCAAGTGAGTCATGATATAGTTCTGATAATGTGTTCTCATACAATCAATGTCTGCAGGAACAAGGTACTGTTTAATTTTCTGACTAAATGGTGTGGTAAAATTTTAATATAGAGTAAAGGAGTTGTTTTACTACAAAAATAAACACACACACACACAAAAAAATTTAATTTTTATCCATCATGTTAAATTAACTACCGTGAAATGAGGTCACTGTGACCCCATTTTACGGAAATAATTTTATTTTTAGGCCTTTTGCTGGTACTAAAAACAAACTGATGTTGGTAAAATAGGATCCCATGATGCAATACATATTAAAAATTAAGATATAAAAAATCAGATAAAGAATAACAACGGTTTTCGAGATATACGTTATTGAAAATATGTAATAAATATTACCGAATAAAATATTCGGGAAAAAATAAATGTTACCTCACTTGTCAAACTTTTGCTTCTAGTACCTTCTACGATCGTTTCTCAGAAAAAAATCAGAATCGAAATTGTAGAGCATTAAATTTACTTTAATTTCATATATACATATATAGTTTCTGACATTTGAAATATACAATGCAAATGTTTATCTCACTTTGAAAGCAAAAGTGAGGTAAACATTTTGTTTATTTATAAAACTATCGATTTTTAATTACTTATATCTCGAATACCGTTGGAATTTCAACAAATGTGTATATATATATATAAAACTATCGAATCAATTTCATAGGAAATTTAATTAGCTTTAATTTTGATTTGTACAATATTTTTCTAGACTCCACCGTTTTCGAGATATAATCGAAAAACCAAAAAATGGAACCTTCTCCCCTCTCCCCCCCCCCACAGTTAGCTCACTACCCAGCGACGAGGACGTTTAGTATATTTATCTTTTAACTATTCCTAACGAAGCTATTAAGTAAAAAATTATCGCATATTTCATGCACTCTACACCCCTCATTTCAGGACTCTTTGACTGGGGTCGCACTTTTCTGCTATAACACGTTTGTCGGTACTCTTTTGGTTATAGCTCTGAAACTAACTGTTCGATCCAAAACATAATTTTTTCATCTGATTGCTCGTTAAATTTACTATGAGAACATATATATTATATTTTGATCAAGTCCCGGTAAATACCCATACCAGCACGCTAAAAACCGCTTACTGTTTTTAAATCCAAGATTGTTTTTTTTTTGGCATATTTTCCACTATAACTCTATATACTATTGGTCCGAAATGAAATTTATTTTTTTCAACTGAAATCTGGTTAAACTTACTATCAGGCCCTATATATGAAATTTTGATTAAGTCCCGTTATACATCCAAGCCTGAATGCTAAATATCTATGTTTTGTATGTATGACATATGAGCCGTTGATCGACCTCGAGGTCCTGCCTCTATAAACTGGGTACCCTTAATTGGGGGCAAAACCAGGCGGTTGTGCGTGATTTCCACCCCCTTTCTAAACTATATTTAATTAAAACTCCTTTCACAAATATATTTATCTAACAATATTTTAAATATATTTACCTAACAATCTTGCCTTACTTCTGAATCCTAGATCCTTAATGGGTTGTAGTGGTACAGGTTTTAAAAAAAAAAAAAAAAAATGATTTTCCTGTTTCTTTAAAACTGCATTTTTTATGTTAAGGATTTGGTACAACGTTAGTTCCATAAGGCGTGCAATTATTCAGTTATATTTATTTGACAAAATGTATCCATAATTTGAATGTGAATATACGGAATCTGCACAAGTACCATTAATGAGTTCTGGGCAGATGAATGCCTTCGCCTTGACCGACAAATCCCACGTAAAGAGCTCCCAACTGCCCAAGGTGAACTGCTCCCATTCGTGCGACTTAAACACAATGATATCCTGTTATGCTCAGTTGTTTTCTTATCTTTTTTTACAAATGTAAATGATTGAAATTTACAGCTATATTACTAGTAGATCTATAAGTGAGTAATATGACGAAATGATTGTTGATGAAACCAACCTATGTTAACTGATCCCGAGGCCGTATTCTTTTCAGGGGGCTTTGTAGGGTCATCGGAAATCGATTGAGAAGCAAAGCTAGAGCGTAGTAAGTTTGTATAGGTTAGTAGTTTATGATGGAAAAGAAGTTATTTAGTTTGTATTCAATGTCTAATATAATATAACAAAAGTCGAGGTAAGGTGAGGCTAAATTTCTTATGGACACTCAAGATCGAGTGTAATAAACCTTTATATTATTATTTTTTTTTTTTTTTTTTTTTAATTTTACTGAACAGCTTATATTTTTTAAGGAATTTGATAATTATTTTTATATTATTACCAATATCACCAAGAATAGTTGGGACTATATTACACCAACAGAGCAAAAACTGTAGAGACCTAGCTCAGTAATTGTACCATTCATACGCAAGAGAGTGTCTTGTAAAAAGAGGAGCAATTTTTCAAAAGGACAAGAATTAGTTTGTCGGGAAGGAAAGGCGACGAAAGAGTTAAGTTATTCGTCCGTCAGAAATCGTTAGATCGGGCAGAGCTGAAACGGTTATCCTTCAGTGGTTACGGGTGTAAAGCATATTCTATTAATATGAGAAATTAAAGTCATAATACAAATTTAACTTTGAAATAATATGGAGCCTAGAGGGCTTTATAAAGGATTTAGATTGGACACGGGATAATGTAGCGAAGGGTTAGCGAAGCCTCGAACATCCTTACTATGAGCTCAACCCATTCCATCAAAAAAAGAGACCTCTTCATAGACACGTAAGCGACTTAAAAATTGATTGGATTAGGAATCTTTGAATTATGTGCCACTTCAATTGTTATTTTGATTATTCCAAGACTGTTTTTTAACGTTAAACGTTCTAAGGAAGCAACGGTGGGAGGGCTTCTTGCACCTAATAGTTCAAAGCCTGAACTTGCTCGTGGTTCCACAGGAAGCACACAATTCATAAATTTTTGATTGTATTGATCATTCTGTATCATTATGCTTACTATTAACTTTCAATGCAAGATTTTTAATGTCTGTTATATGAAAAATTGGTTGCAAAGTTGTACAATACTTCCTAACAAGACTTCAAAGTATCCATACATTCTGGTGCTGAAATATACTTTTAGAGTAATTACAGGATTTTGTAATACAATAAAAAATGGCTAACTGAAAATGAACGATTTTGACTTATTGAACTCTTCACGACAGCCAGGGAAGTATTCTCAGCAAAACTAATAACACGTATTCATTGAGAATAGCGGAAAAAAAAATTGTTTTTTTTTTACATATTTAGTTTATTGGATCTATATCCAGACTCTCCTATGAGAGCCGTTTATGGGTGTGGCTTATGCATTTTATCGTTCTTAACTTGTCTTTTTACATCGTTTTGGTGTTGGGGTTAAACATTATCTAGTTTATTATTAAACATTTTTATTCCGTAACCTAACACGATTTAATCATAATGAAAATTTCAAGTTATAAGTTAAAGTGAGCTTTGCTCTGCCAAACTCTCGAGGACGCATTCTCAAAATTGGATCAGGCACGAAAGCACACTCATCAAGTAATTTTCCTTATTACTTAGGGTATCGGTGTTATAAAATGTTTGCGTTGAACTCCTTTTCCTTCTGAAACGATTTTTGTACGAAGTAGGTCAACCGTCCCAATACGGTCCAATGATTGACGATGGCCAGCGATAGGACGGAGCCGCGAATGATCGTGGGAGCAGACAGTGACAATAAACGATTGGATAATGGAGACCAGAGGGCTATTATCCTATCATTAAGGCGATGGACCCTTCGGCAGCCTCGGACACTAGTTAGGAGTCCTAAGGGGCTCATCTTGTCGCCCTCAACGGCTCTGTTAATTTGAGAACCTAGAATTACATTATTACAGTAGGCCGTCATTTATCTTGTCAATAATATCGCTTCATATCTCCTTCATCATAGCTGTTCTCCTGTGAATTATTGTCGTTGGGTGAAAGAGATATTCTCCTCAGAATCTCTTCTCAAAGCCTGAATCCAACTTACAAACACTTCGACCTAAGAGTAAGATGATTATTTCGGTGGTGTTTGTAAAGAAGTATGGTGTTTGTGAAGTCATGTCACCTTATAAACAAGTAACTGTTAACCTTTAATGCATGGTTTTGAATATCGGCATGATAAAAAATAGTTTAAGTTGTGCTTTCTAACAAGGCCTCACCGTATCTATCCCGGTGTTTGAATATAATTTTAGAGTAATTAGAGGATTTTGGAAAACGATCAAAAATGCATAACGGAAATTTTGACTTTTCGACTGTCGACGAAAAAAAAAATATGAAATGTATATTTCGTAATACTACTTCCAAACAAGTTACTGAAACGTTTAGGGGGATCTCGATAGTCCAGCGAGCCTCATTGCACCCGGTACTGAAGGTCGTGGGGTCGAATCCCACCTGGGCTGGTTAAAATTTATTTCATTTAGGAACCAAGGTATGAGTCCTGACCTTCTCACCATGGCTAGAAGAGCGTGGTGACCTGGAAGATAACACATCATTCCTGCCTTACTTGGAGTACACAGGGACGTATTAATTGACTTCAGTATTAATTGACAAAACTTTACATCAATAAGAATTTTTAAATTGAAATTTACATCTGTATATTCGTCCAAAACCTACAACTCCCTTTCCTACAGTATCCTTTCTCAATATTCTACTGACCCTCTTTACTTTCTCACAAATAAACTTATTTGTGAGAATTAAACTTACACATCAAGATCTTGGTGTGTTGCTTTGATTGATCCTTTGTTGCTGATTTAGCCCGAACCAGACTTATGCTTTCATAGTAAATTCCAGAACCACTCAAATCGACTGGTCTATCTACTTGCTTCCCTTTATATTCCCGATAGGTCTGAAAAGAAGATTGTTTCGAGATCTTCTAATATAGAACTTCTATTAAAGTGCTACGAATGGTTGGTTGCTTTACAAGCAATTGGCCTGTTATTATGAAAGTTATCTTCGGATTTATTAAATGTATTTTGTATACAGTTGTAAATATCAATAAATAAATTTAAGGAACAAAAAAAAAAAACTGTACTAAGAAATATATTTAATACACCTAAACAAAACACATATTACTTGAAGACTAAAAACTTAATTTCTATAAATCAGAAAAAAGTAGTGCCATAAATTATAAATTAGAGTAGTGCAAATATCTTTTTACACCATAAAGTTATTAAATAAAAGTTTTATTTTGTATTGTATCACAAAAGTAGTATTATTATCATTTCGTTTGAGTTTTGTATTATATAAGTGGTATATTATTCTTATATCTTTGTTATCGAATCTTTATTACTCTAGCTTAGATTATACCATAGTTCAACTATTAACTACTATTTATTATAATTCATAAAAATTAACTATACTTGTTAATTTAAACAGTATTGTTAATTTTTGTTGTGTAGTTTTTCTTTAGTTTTTCCTACAGCTAGTTTGCATTATTGATTTGTCTATAGATTTCCTCCTAATTACTCATTGTTTCATGTGAGATGGATGTGTATACAAACATGCACCTACGTTTTTATTAGCTTAGTTTGGCTTTATGTAATTTATTTAAGATAAAGAATAAAATAACCACCTAAATGTAAGAAATAATATATATAATGGTTTCTTAAAGATTATTAAAGCAACGAATGGTTAGCAGTACTTAAAAGTTTTATATCAGAAGGTTCCGTGAGAATGACAGGAATTGATTGAGAAACAATGCCACTAGGATATCAGGATTTGAGTGGCTGTGGAATTCATTTTGAAAGGATGGGTCCCGGTTTCGGGCAAAATTAGCTGTATGTGAAACGTTAAGATAATTGCTGATAAACTAATTAAACCTTGATTTATTGAAACAAATATTTGTTTTCTTTATTAATAGTTAAAATATCTACCGCTTAATCATGTGTTAGTACATCTAAAATTTATTCGAGTTATAAATTGAATTAGTTTCCATTCCTGTTCAGCTGCTATGATGCCTAGGCCTGATGCTATCAGGACAACTGACGAGCATGGCTTCTTTACACAAGACTAAAACTACTTTAAGCTGGATTTATTTACATTTACCAGCAACATACTTAGAATAGAATAGAATAGAATAGAAAATTAATTTTATTCTTGGGGCCAAGTCCCTTAAGAATAACAACTTAGTACAGAAAGAAATAAAATTAGTTACATCTGGTCAGGGACATAATGAATAAATAAAATGAAAAAAAAAATAAATAAAGAAGAAATAATAATATAACAATGATAATGTATACTTAGATACTAATTAAATATATAAACAGGAAAATAAGAAAACATTCTACAAATGAAATAATAAATTGATTTTTTTTATATAATGTTTATTATATAAACATAAGACTTAGGTTTTCCCTCGAAGTTAATAAGACTAGTCCAAATGACTTTAAACCATAGCAAAGGAGCTGTCCAAGTGCAAGGAGGGGTGACTGAATCATTCGATATACATAAGGGAGTGAGGCAGGGAGACCCACTGTCACCGGTACTGTTTAATTTAATACTAGAAACAGTCATAAGGGCAATAAGGACGAACCCTGGGAGCATTTATACCCGTATGACCCAGCATCTAGCATTTGCGGACGACGTCGTAATCACTGGCAGAACAGAAAACTCCTTACTAGGAGCATTTGAAGAGTGTAGCAGAAAAGCAAGAGAAGTTGGCCTCCAGATAAACGAAGAAAAGACAAAATACCTAGTGACGTCGAAGGAACAAAATGTGGTGGAAAACCTAGAAGGGGCAGGATACCACTTCGAAGGTGTAAAAAAATTTAAGTACCTAGGTAGCGTCATTACTTCAAGAAATGAAATAGATGAGGAAATAAAAGAAAGATTAAAGGCTGGTAATAGGTGTTATTGGGCCCTCAGCAAAATAATAGGCAAAAAAATGCTCCCAAAAAATTTGAAAATAAGGGTTTACGAAACCATCCTTAAACCAGTCGTAATGTATGGGAGTGAAACCTGGACGCTCACTGCAAAGAATGAAAGCATTATAAATAGATGGGAGAGAAAAATTTTGAGGAGGATATACGGCCCTACTAGAGATGGAAATATATGGAGAATAAAGAGCAACCAGGAGCTAAGGGAACTGCACAAAGCTCCAGATTTGGTTGCTACAATAAAGCAAAGGAGATTGAGATGGCTGGGCCATGTTCATAGAATGAGCCCCAACAGATTGCCAAAAATCATGCTGAATGGGCGTCCCGAAGGAGGCAAGAGAGAAAAAGGAAGGCCTAGATTGCGCTGGAGGGAAGATGTTGAGGCAGACTTAAAGACACTTGGTGTGAGGTATTGGAGGAGAGCAGCTGGTGACAGAAACAAATGGAGGGGAATCGTGGAAGAGGCCAAGGTTCTGCATGGACCGTAGCGCCATTGTTGTTGTTGTTGTTGTTGTTGTTGTTTATTATATAGTATAGAAGAACATAAATGTTATATTCAAAGTGAGAAAAATTATTTTGATTGGTATCTAACTTGAGCAAATAGTAACGAAAGTGTTCTAGAAAGAGTTAGATATCATTTAATTGAGAAAGAAGATTGTTAGCAAGCGTCACCTTGGATAAGAAGGAGGTACTGGAAATAGAGGAATTTGAATGTTTGCAGAGATTGCAAGGGATGGAATTCCATAGAATGGTTGAGCGGAATAGGAAAGAGCGGTGGAATGAAGTAGTTCTGTGGGATTCTTACGGGAAAAGAGCTCAAATTTTCCAATTTGTAAAGAAAATATCAAGAATTCAACTCCGACATTCGTTTGTGAGAATAGTCGAATGGCTATTTGTTAAGCTTTAAAATTAGAACTATCCTTATTTTTTTTAGCACGTTTATTCCAGTTTGGACATCTTTCCTTCTATAACAATTATCTTATCCTCACAGAGTGACTTGCTTTTAACCTTGATTCTTAATCGATATCGGATCGTTTTCCGAAGCGATTGAAAAGGAGAAGTGTAAAAGCCTCATAAAATTTCAATGTTACCAATTCATGTTTATATACCTACACTACGTAGTTACCGCTAATTTTGTAATATGTTTGCTAGTTTCGATACTTTAATAAAAATCATTTTTTCATTTCCATAAATGGTTTAATGGACATTTGATATGACTTGTCAATATTGATATACTGCCCAATATTAATTGCTAACAATAAGTTCTCTTATTCCTTAACAAGATGGACTGGTGATGAGATTGACCTACAAACAGCTAATGCCTTCCAAGTGATGCTCTGATCATAGGCAGCTGAAGTAACAGTTAGGATGGAGGGCTGTTCCCCATTGGCCTACATACCGAGCGACTCCTATTCTTATGTTGAAACCACCTACTAGGAAAACTTTTCGGGACCTCTACCGGTCCAGCAACGAACTTGCGAATGAAAGGGATCGTTCTTACATTTTTTGAATACCAGGTGTAACAATTATACATTATGTTCTGTAATAGAGTTCCATAAAATGTCGATAATCTCCATTTCGTTATTAGAGATATTTAGTATTATATTTTGTATAAATATAGAAAATAATTTGCTTTGATGAGTGGTTACGCTGAATGATTGTACTACGTAAAAGAAAGGAACCGTGGTTGGCTGGATTCCACGGTACCTATTGTACGGCACTATTGAGTGTCGTAACAGATTTTTCATTGTTTGCTATCATGTCAACAGATACAGTTTTTATTGCTGTTTTGTTGTTGATCATTTTCGAATGATCATTTGTTAATTTACAATCTACAAAAAACCTACACCTGATTAAGGTTATGGTCTATTTCTGTTCCAAAATCGAACAAAATATATGAATGATCGGTGTTATCAACCTCATTTTACATCTACAATCTATTTTTCTTTTGTCCCCATAACCGGTTAATCTTAGCTGGAAAATAATCCTTATAAAAAATAAAAATTAACTTTATGTTATAAATCAGTCGTAAAATCAATTTTTCGTTTAGAAAACGGCCTTCTTCAAAGCCAGTACTTTTTTTCACTAATATTAAAAATAAAATCTTTTTTCATATCATACAATACCTTGCTTTATTTCATATTCCCGCTTAGGAGTTATATATGTGCTAAGGTTTATTAATACAGAGATATTGTAGAATAAATACTTTTGATTATTAATCAAAGGGAACTTTTGTTTCCTATATCCTATCTCATTTCGTAGATTGAAAACTTAAACTTATGGATGCATTATGAGTTATTTATAATAATACCAAGCTGAAGAAAAATATGTTTTGAAGAGAAAAAAATCGTTTATATTTTGGTTACATGCATTTTTCCATAAAGAACCCGTCAAATTTTAGTTTCCTTCCTCATTTTTCCATACCTCGATTATAGATGCTTAGTACGAGGACTGTCTGGAAAGCTCTAAATGAGAATGTGGAAATTAATGAATTCCTTTAAAAGATTCATCTTTAGGCTCACATCACTATCTGGTATTCTGGGGTAAGGTGGCTTTATCCAAGTTTTTGAAGATTCTTGTATTTATGATACCCTTGCGTTCTTTCAATTACATTTAGAATACTTTATCTCGGACTATAGATTTATTGGTCACTTCTTATTAAACTGCCACATTTTAAAAATCCTTTATTATCCGTGCTGTCCTATTCTGAAATTCCATATTTCATATTCATTCTTTTATCATCACTTCTTTTAAACACCATTTATTTCCCTACTATATCAATTACAAATCTTCCGAAAATATGTTATATTTTTTGAGTTCATTTGGTATATGTAAATGAGTTCGAAGAACATTAGTTTTAATCTCTACTTTCAACATTTGAGGAGGTACCTTTCAAAACGTGTTTTGTCGCAGTAATCCCACTTTTCAGCAATAACAAAAAACGTAAATTATGAGATGTAATTATTCTTCAGAAACGAGAAACTGATATCCTAATTAAACTTATCGCATCTAAAAAAACACATTGCAACAAGGATCAGAAATATTCTTTACTCCTAAAATTAGCATTTTTAATTTTAAATAAGGACAAAACACGGAAGGAACACAGTGGACAAAACACGGTTTAAGGAAATAACAAAGGGACAAAACACTGTTTGAAGTGTCTATGTTTTATTTTACAGAAGACACTGTTTGCTCAAAAGCACACAATATAAAAATTATAATTACATAATAGATGATGTATGTTAATGACACTCATAAGTTTTGGGGAATATTTTCATTTGCTTAGCAGTCACTAGTTTTTAAATATGCAGTTCACATTTTATCTCATGAAGTTCATATTTTCTAAATAGTCACAAGTTTCATCCTCTTCCCCAATTTTTTTAACAGTTTGAGAGCCAAAAAGTACAACCTTGTACCAGTGTAAGCGATAATTTTCAATGTTATCAATAATGCAATAATGCAGCGTTCCCATTGGCTTAGTGGACAAAGCATGGTTTGAACTAAAAAGAGGCTATGGACAAAACACTCTTTCCTTAAAACACTGATTTTTTTTTTACTAATTTTGGATGGGACAAAGCTTGTATTGATGACTAATACTCATCACATATTATAGGGTTCTGAAAAAAAAAAATCTAGTGATACCAAAAACTCAAAAAAACATTTTTTGTGACAAAATACGTTTTGAAAGTTACCTCTTCATTTATAGGTATCTTATTTTATTATCAATTGATGTATTTGTTTAATTATATATATAAAAGTATTAGTCGAGGCCAGACATTAATCCTATTTTATAATAGTTGAATGTTATTCTATGGTGACTTTTTGTCTTATGATGATAGCCATTTTTATTTTATTGCATTTTACAGAAATTTTTGTAGTCTGAACTGGTTTCAATCACATTTAGTCTACATTAGCGGGGCTTTACTATAATTTCTCTAAAGCGCCCTGTCGTCATTTTTTTTGTATATGCTTGTACGAAAAAATATTCTTTTATATATTATGTTATGATTGACAAAAAAGAGCCCTTATCACTTTTTCTCTCTCCCCCCCCCCCTCAAAATATTCTTTATCAAGAACGGGACAATTTTTAAAGGTGTTGAAGTGAGAATAACAATAGTCGCGATACGCTTTAGAATGTTATTATTTTTGCACTAGAAAAAAAAAAAAAAAATATGCTTTAGTATCAGCTTATAAAAATTAATAAATCTTTAATTACGTTGTTGTAAGAGATGCTTCCAGTGTTTTGGTATTCCGCTTCCTATTGTCCCTTATGCTGAGTAACTGTCTTCCTGTAGGAGTTGGTGAAAGTGGTCTCATGCCTTGATACAGTAAACGTAATCAGCTAATTCATGAGAGTCAACTTAACTTAAAGGGGAAAACGAATAAGGCTAAATACATTGTGGCATTATCAGCCTGTATTGAAAATTCGGTGTACGTAAAAATTTTCTATAAATTCTAGATTTTTTAATTTGAGATGCGAAATATAAGGATATTTACAAAAGTTTGCGTTTTCTGGTGATGTGGCTGGAAAACGGAAACAGCATATGCACTTTCATAATTATTTTAAGAATTCCATGAGGTAGCAACTAAACTAGGAATCATTCTAAAAAGATGCGATCGGAGGAAATTTAAGTACCACGGCACTAAAACTAAAATAGAAAAAAAAGCTTAAAGCAAGGATCCAAAATGGCAACAAATGACATTGGTCTCTAAAGAAAATTCTTATAAATCGAGAAGTTTACCAAAAGATCAAAGTGAGAATAAATAGATTTACTAGTTGTAATATATGACGTTTTTTTCTTCTTTTTTTTTAATACCCTGTGGTTCTTTTTAAGTCAATCTAATATAAAGTTTTGACCATTCTCCCCTTACTGCTTCTTAACATTTTATGTGGTTTAAAAAATCATTAATTGTTTTAACTTTTGACTCCCCGTATCCTAGATGTTTTAACTCGTTGCATTGTAGTGCCTCTGAAAATTTTCTCATTATTCCATTTCGGAATGATTACAGTTGGTTATTTGAATTCTCAGAAATAGTAAATTAAAAATGGTTCTTAAATGATAAATACAAATGATTACACAAAATAAGACCCTTTTGATATTTAAACAAAACAATTCTTTTGACTGTTTGATAGAAGTGATTTGTATTACTATTTTTTGAAGATTGTGGAAGTAAATTGAAGTGGCTGTAGGAATGGGATGAAGATATCGCACATTTATTTCAAAAGTGAGACAACTCAAAAATTAGTATTTCTGATTTATCATGGTTAAGTACAAAGTTTAAATTGTATCGAGTGAACTTAAAAAACCCACCTGATACATCTCACTTGCAATTGGGATCAAAAGATAATTCAGGTACACTTTCGATATTTCATACAATACTTTGCTATTTTTGAGTTGTGTTACTTTTGAAATAAACGTGCGATTTGTTCAAAAACGATGAAAGCATTAATAGTTCCGATATGATGTGAAGTAGAGATGACGCTGGTATCGTCGATACTGGAAAAATGTTCGTTGATGCCGGTGCATTGATAAGGTAAAAAAAAAAAAAAAGGAAGATATTTTGATAAGCATCCTGTTGCACAACGTATTACTCCTGAGAACTGTTCCAGATTAAAGTCCACTAAGCTACAACGAATTCCCTGCCGTGTGAAATTGTTAAATATGTCATAATTTTGGGGTTTTCCCTAAAGGTAACATATGAGGATCTGCTAAATAAAATAACAAAGCATTTAAGGATGACATTTATGCTGAAAGCTCATTTGGGGCAATAAATACAATTAGTGGATAGTCAAAGTAGTTAATTTTGTTTTCACTTTTATTGTTGACTTATTCTAATCAAATACATTAATGGCAATTACTAGATAGGCAGAAGTAACAATTCATGAATAAAGGACATTACTGAGAAATTTCCTTCCAACCTTCTTCTTTCTACCCCACAAAGTAGAACAATCTTTGATATAACTACCACGAATAATATCCTAATAATAATAATTATTATTATTATAACTTCACAACCTTACCTAATAGTAATGTATTATAAAATAAGTCATCCATTGCATCTAAAACACTTAAACTACGGACTGATATGAGAAATCCCATTTCCACCGAACTAAATCAATATTACGGACTATAAACTTCGGCAATAGAGATTAAGATTGCCGTAATCTAGTTCTCTTAAAACCGTCAACAATAAAACTCCGATAGCAACTAAACACACTTATTTAACGTACGATACAGCGAAAATTATGTACCTTAAAAAATATACTACAATCATTATTGCATATACCTAAAGTAAACGGATATATGCATACTTCTTGTAGACAAATTCACGACAGAGTTCATGCACATAAATAGGGAGATGTGGAGCCTGAAAAGAAGCTTAATGAAAGATCTCATCAAATAATTTATTTGAGTTATTTATTTATTTCAGTTATTTTGTTTATAATTTTTCATATTTTAATACCATATATATTGAACAGAAAAGTCACTTTTCACCTTTTTGAATTGGAAAACGTAAAAAAAAAAAAAAATTCTATACTTTCTTAAAAAATAGGTAGGTATGTATTTTCGAATTAAATATTTTTACATTGGTATAGTTATCTATTTCTTAAAAAGAAGATCATACAGAATAGATATATTTCTTTACCTATAAACCATACAAAAATGGTATACATCCCATCGGAAAAATATAAGAGAAGAACTGTATTTATACAAATATGTTACAAAATTGTAAATTGTTAAGTTGCATACAATAAAGCTCTTTTTATTTTTATTTTACTAAGTAAAGAAGTGGTGACAGTAAGATTGAGGATTGGCCATACTCGACTTACACATGGCTAACTTATAATGAGAGAAGCTTCACCGAAGTATGTATCTTGCACAAGTGACCTCTAACCATCAGACATCTGGCGGAATGCCCATTGTACGAATCCTACTTGCAGCAGGTACGGTTAGAAAGGAAACTTCCGAAAATGCTTGGAGATATCAAATCCAATATTAATAAAATTATTTACTACATAAAAAAATACAATTTACACGAGTATTACTATGGGAAGGCGGTCTACTACAAGTAGAAGACGAAGAGACATTTGGATTTGAACTCATGAAAGGTTTGCTGGGTTGGGAGAAGTCACTTTAATATCTTGAAGGCAGAACTAATGGAACATCGTTCGAATTTATAATTTTTAGACAATGGAGAGATCGTGAGACGGCAGATAGAATGTACTTGAACGGTACTACCAATTTTCTTTATCATTAAAAATTTGAAACTATGGACGTATTTTCTGCACTCACCGATTGATTGTCCTACGTTATTTTTATTTTTATATATTTCCCTTAGTTTTACTAACCGGGATTTTGTAATCCGAGACTATTTCGGTCCCAACTACGTCGATTAAACAAGTTAATCAATAATAATTAATCATTTTGAAAAAAGTGAGAAAAAAAAAAAAAAAGAGTGGACAATAATTCTTCCAAGTCAGAAAGAAGGGACATCGTGTACTCTGTATGGATTGTGGCCTTAGTTTTAAGAAGAGTACAAAGGTAGGAAATCAAATGGATGATGACAATTTGGTAAAGGTACAACCCGAGGGTCAGAATGTTGTCTACGGATGGAGGGAATGAGCTAATTTAAATAATGATGGGAAACACTATGGTGCATAGAGTATTGAAAACAAATCTTACCGCGCAGTAAATGATTCATTTCATTACTATACAAAATATTACTACGTTCCTCCAGCTATCGCAAAAAATAGGAAAATCGTTCTGTCTATATCATTAGTTTCTAAAAGGGTTTGTGATTGAAATTAATTTCCATTTAATTATATCATCATTTTCTTTTAGCTTATAGATAATTCTTTATTTTATATTTTTTTCGAATGAGCCAACTATTGTACTATGTAGGTTAACCAAAATGGTTTTCAGCTGAGTTGGAATTGGTCAGGTTCTTGAGAGCCCTCTTCCTAGCCGATATTTCCTTCATTACCTGACTTTGAAGTTGTTTAGCTGCTTCTGATCTCCTAGGTGTCTGCCCTTTCTTAAGTTTTATATGTGGGCCTTCCTTCAACATTTTCCGAAAAGCTTGTCTGTCCTGGATGTGAGATTCAGAGATGTCGAAGATCCTGTTTGACCTGCTTGTACCACAATGATATTTTTCTGCAAGAGTTGACTCTGTGGATGATGCCGGTCAATTTTGACTCGTTCATTCTCTCAAGGTGTCCGTAGAATTGAATGCGTCTCTTGATGAATGTGTCCATAAAAGGTTCTTGCTTTAGGTATATATCATCGTTGGGCCTGTGCTACCTTTCTCTATTTATGATCCTTGGGTCGAAGATCTTCCTCAAGATAGTTCAGTTCTTTCCTTGACCTCTTGTGTCTGTACGAGGGTTCTTTATTTTATTATTTCTTTATTTGATTGTTAATAACGGATAAATGAGTACTTTATTTTCATTAAATATAGTATATTGTAGTATCTATTAAAATAATAGATAACATTAAAAAAATAAAAATTCTTGATGAATAAATAGTGTAACACTGAACGGATTTTTTTTTCTACGCCTCTTTTGACTTTTATTGATTCAAGGTTCAAAAACTGAATATGATGCCAACCCTTTTTATGCCATGCGCATTTTTAGGGAGTTCTATATAAAGAAACAAGTTGAAAAATAAATTTCGTAATACTTTTTTATCTTGATGATTCTCACCAGACGTTTGAGATAGAGGATATGGTTATGGTTAGTTTTTAAGTGTTTTAACATGTTTTTGCCACTATTATGCTTTTTCCGTTGGCGTTAATGTTCTAAATAGTGGTTTAGTCGTGTGTTTGATGCTATCCTAGAATTTGATATCCTTCCTTGGGATAAATTGTCACCTTTGGTAGGTCTAGTTTTGTGTTAATCGGTCTGTCGCAATACTCTGTTCTATAACGTTTGGAGTTCTTTTGATGTTGAATATGGGACGATTGCTAACATTGTAGATCCAATAAGGAAAGCCGGTCTAGCAAGCAATAAAATTAATTATGTAAGGAATTTGAACAGATGATTATTAATAGCTTCTTGAAAGCATGATTCTGTGTTGAAATCGTCTAATAATTAAGTGAGAAATATATTTTTGAATTTTCTAGGTTTTTCATTTTAAATATATATCCTAGTGGATAATATTACTATGATTGTATCCTATTGAACTAGTACTAAAAACTCTTTACAAAAAATAATTAAAAAAAAAACATTAAAAAATATCATCTAAAAATAATTAATCACTATTAAACTATACAGAGAAAAGCCTTTCGTTATGGCAAACCTTTTCCACCCCAGAAGGGATATATCGCCAAGAATTATAATATTTATAATAATAAAGTATTAATTATAAATATAATAAATAAATATAAATATTACTTTGAATTTTTTATATAAGATACTGTATTAAAAATTATTAAATTAAAATTCCGTATAAAATAAGATAAATAAGTTATAAGAAGTGAATTATTATTTTTATTTTTTAGAATCGGTTATAGTTTCCGAATCTGCCGTCTTATCAACTTGATATATAAATCAACTAGCCAACTATCATTTCGCTGATTTTGTTATCGTTTTGATTCGAATTGTAGAGAAATCTTCGAAACATTGCGATAATGCCTCAACCTGTGGATAAAGATACATCATAAAGTAGTGATTAGATAGTTTAAAATTAAGAAAAGAAAATTTATAATTTATTCTGTTATAAATAAAAAATAATTAATTAATTAAATAATAATTTATTAACCTACGACGGGTTCGATTACCGCCTAAGTCAGTTGATATTTATTTTGTTTTGGTCCGACCTATGCCTGAGCCTTCTCTCTCTGTTTAGTGTAGGTTGATAACTTGTAAGATAACCCTTTCTTCCTTCCCTGATGGGAGTACATAAGGACGTAAAGCCTTGAAATTTCAATTAATAAAAAATAATTTTTGCCTGTTGATTTGGCAATAAAAATTTGACATAAAGAAAATTTTTATAATCTTTTATTGTCATTTAACATTTAAACTTTTTTGAGAGAGTAAGCTGAGTGATGTAAGCTGAAAACATAAAATATACATGAGGGTATACGTGATTGGATTCATCAACTAATGATCAGTAGTTTTAATCATAAAGATGATGAAACTCGGAATTGTTGTAAACTTTTACATCAAAGTCTTTAGACTTTCATTTTAGGATATTTTTCGTCTGTTTTTCAAGATTTCATTATTCTGAGATTTTCATGGTTTTATCAATTTATGTCCCATAAAGCTATTATTTAGAACATCAATAATATTTTAGCATGATAATCCTCATACATCCTAAGATCTTTTGAATGACCTAAAAATTTCCCATGAATCAAAGAGTGAAGGCATCAAGAAAATGATAATTCAAAGTTCCATACCTATTAGACAGAAATCGTGAAAGACCTATTTCTTTTTTTAATCTACGAATGTACAATTGATGGATAGTTTAATCTAGATTTCATTTCACAACGAGTGTGTACAACGAGTTTCGAAACAAGTTGATGTCTTCTTATTGTTCCTGCTACTTCAATTTATTGTTAAATCCAAAGAGGACTCACAATTTCATAGCAAACATCCACCATTTCTCTGATATTTAAATATTGTAATATTTATATATAATATATATATATATATATATATATATATATATATATATATATATATATATATATATATATATATATATATATATATATCTCGGGATCCCCAGGCGGTCACACTTTACTTACCGATATTCTTTCTGAGCTTGGGTGGCTTTTTCCTAAATACCGACGGCAACACTTTCTGATACTTTCATATTCCAATCTCTAAAAACCTACCTATATCCTTGACCTATTAACTACGAAGGCTAGAAAAAGATAAGAGAAAAAATACATAAGATATAATAAAAACTAACCAACACAGATATTGACAACATGAGGAAAAAAATAATGTAAAATCATAAGGAAAATTCTTGGTCCAAAGTTTTTAGATGAACACTATAGGTTTAGAAGTAAACAGAAAATTAAACAGTATTCAGATATTTACAGTGACATTTGTAAACGCAGACTTAGTTTGTGTGGACACATCAAGAGAATGAACACGAATTGTCTTACCAAGGAAAATATTGGAATTTTATGAAAATTGGAGAAAAGCCACAACAGATACCGTCAAATGGATGGGCGAATTTAAAAGGGACCCAAAGCTGGCAAAAATTACTCAGGAAGATATTTTGGAAAGATAATTTTTAGATCCAAAATACACAGCTGGAAAGTTGACCGATAAGAAGCACCAAATAAAAAGATTGGGGGAACTTGGACAGCTAAAAGAAAGGAGGCCCATAGCAAGAGAATGAAGAAAATATGGCGACAGAGTAAGGCGAGGAAACGTATATAGTGCTTTGCGAAGTCTCGATTGGGCTCATTCGCACGAAAAAAAAAAAATCCAACATAAGATTGCTATGCGGAAAGAGATATTATAACTAAAAGAATGGCTGTAGATACCATTCAAGCAAGCAAGAATATAGTTCAGAAGTCATAGCGGGTTTTAGAAGGTAAAGTATAAAAGATTCAGCCGAAGACGATCACTGACCTAGCGCTATATCTAAATTTTTAAAAAGTTATGTTGGTTTCGATCTTTATTCTCCGCGACCCTTCATCTTTTTAAAATATGTATTTATTTAAAAATGCTCATCGAGAGAAGCAGTTTTATCTATTTATTAAATCTGGTAACAAAACCACTTAAGAGGATTTTAAATACAATACTCTGAACGTTGTTTTTATAAACGTTTGTTTTGTTTTTTTAAGCTATTAATTTATTTTTAAGCTAATAATTTTGTTCTGTACAAGGTATTAAATTCATACATTAACTGCTCTTTTCAACATTCATGTCCGGTAAAATGTTAATTGAAGGTGTGTTTTCTTTATTTTCTTTCCCTAAACATCAAATTAAAACTAACATGAATTCCATGAAATAAAATCCAATATGGTTTTTACAAACGTAACTGACTATCGCTGATTTTACTGCCCCCAATATGACTTAAAATTTGTAAATACCTCCTTCGTGAATTATAACATTTGGCAAGAACAATCATCATGATAGTAGAAGTCGTAATAGCGTATAAATAAGCTGAATTTTGATCAACTTTATATGGTGGCATTTACACTTGTAATCTTAAAGCTAGTTCGGAGGCTATCTGATCTATAATAACAATTTAACCATCGAAGTGTCCTCTACCGGTATATTTACCTTTCATTTCCCAAAAACGTAATAAATACATAAACAGTTAATTAACCCTAATTGCCGCTTAACTTTATCTTAAATAATTATTTGAAGCCTAGCTACTATATAAAATGGTTAAAACTATCTACAATAATTAATATCTAGTTAAATATGAAATATTCCCAAAACAAAACCCTCAAAAGTAATTTACTAAAAGTCAAAGTTTGATCAATTCAGAAATCATCAGGCTAACTATTGTGAAATATTATTATATACAAATTTAATTATAGTAATTAAGTATTATATAAATATTTCATGGGTTGAGGGTTGGCAGCAATGATGAATAGGGAAATACGTGGGGAGACTGGCAGGACAGAAAAAGGTAGAACGAACTTATTTTTGGCGAAAACATTTTACATATAGTTGTAAAAAATCTTTAACAATAAAATAATAAAATCAATAAATTATTTACTTGATTCTGAACATGACCTAATTAGTGAAACGTCTGCAGGTAAATAGTTAAATTGGAACTGAACAATTCGTGTCGCTTTTTTTTTTTTAATTGTTTTTTTCCGATTACGTAGGATTTTCCGCCAAACGAACCCTGACAGCCCAATACAATGAAGACATTACCAAATTGCCCCATTCACTGTCTAAAAATAATTTAATTGGATATTCATTGTAAATATTAAATATTTTTAAAAGTACATATCGTAAAATTATTATTTACCAAGGTTAGCGCAGCTGCTTTTGGATCACCTTTAACAATCCAATGATCAACGAGCTTACAGAGGCGTGAAATTGGATGTCACTCAAGAATAATAAGTAAATTAACTTTATAAAAAAAAAAAAAAATAATAAATAATGTGCAGGTTTATTCAAATAGACGATGTGAAAATCTTATTTTATTTCATAGTTGTTTCTCGATGTCTGTATTATAAAATTATTTACTATAGTAATCACAATATAAAAAAGGAAAATTATCAAGTTTTATTCCTTAAAAAATCATTTATTTTTTTTTGTTCTGTTGTCTTTAATTAATTATTGTAATGGGAACCGGCATAGTATAGGCCAATATCAGAATGTGGACTTCCTATTATTTACACTAGATAGACTCAACATCCTGATGATTTTTTCGGGTATAACACTCGTGAATGTTGAGGGATCTCTGTAATTCTAAGGCGATAAATCAAAAATTATTACTTTTCTGGATTAGGCGTGCACATTTTTGATAACCATACATCAAATTTTTTATGATTCCTTTTTTTTTCGAGTGCTGAATATTATCTTTTGAGAATTAGTACTTTATTGATTTTCATAGAATAACAAAGAATATAATAAAATATGTGAATTGTACTTTTAAGAACTTTGACTTCAAGCAAGATACTGTAAATTGGAAATCGTTAGGTGATTAATATTCTGAATAACTAAAAAATTAAATTAATTTGAGTATTTTAAAAATTTAGGCTAATATTCAAACCACATATATCTCAAAAGTGACACAACTCAAAACCTACGTTAAAAAAATGTCATAATCTCACAGTCCTGTATGAAATATCGAAAGTGTACCTGAATTTTCTCTTAATCCCAAACGGAAGTGAGATGTATCTGGAGGGAATTGAAGTTAATTTGGTATATTTTTGACATTTCATAGAAGACTACAGAACTTAAACATGAAGATAAATTAAAAATACAGGTTTTTCATATACAAGTGCGACAAATCAATTTATATGACAATCTCACAGACATGGTAATAACATGCTGAAGAACCGAAAAATTGAAACAGTGATTAGAAGTATTTCGATTAAGAGTATATTCACTGAACAGATAACGAAATAAATATAGGTAATAGATAAATATAGGTAGATCCCAAAACGTTGTTCAATATTTTCGGTTATTTTATATTATTCCTGCATATCTACAGCCAGAGTTGTGCAAAATTTAATCATAGATGTTTGACAACTAAATTCTAGTAATAAATCACCTTATTTAACTATTAGTGAACTAATGGTTATTTAACAGGAAGATTTAATCATTAAATTAGGTGATTTAATCCTGGAAATTAGTTGTCAGATGATTAAATTTTGCCCAACTGAAAATCAAAGCCTGGAGTTATTTGTAAACAAACGGGTTGAGTTCCAAACGCATTGAGGCCAGAGTGAAAGTTTCAACTCCAGTGGCATTGACCTTGATACAGGATTGCGAGTTAATGAAACTGTATCATGTATTATGTAGGATATATAATAGATAATATATTTGGACCAAACCTGACAGACGCACCTGGGTTCCTCTACTGTTAGCTCCTGCATGACGGCCACATGACTGGCTCACTAGATCACCAAGGCCTTCCCCACTCCCCCATTTCGGTCTTTCCTCCGAGGATGGGAGGCCCAAGATGGTGTCAATTGGGGCCTTCCACTTCCTGGCAGTCTGTCCTCTTAGTCTTTGATTAGCTGTGATTGTTTTTTGTCGGTGGAGCACGAAATTTCGGGAAATATTGAAAGAGGAGTAAAGTTGTTTAGGTATACGTGTATTAATACATTAAGTTAAAAAAATGTATTCAACTTTCTTGATAAAGAAGGACAGCATTAATTATTTTATGTTTTAATCTAAAACTGACCAGAAAGATGCAAAGCAAGGTATGAGAAACTATGATAAATATTTGTATAGGGCAAAACAGCAAGTATTATCCTTTATTTTATTATGCTACTCTTTTTTTTTGTAAATTTCACCAAAATTGCCCAACAAAAACATTTGTTATTTATGTTCTGATGCACTGCTGGAATGCTGGGTAATAGTCCAGTAAAATATGGCGCCAAAAGTCCGTTTGCGAGAAAAAACTGCCGAACTTTCATTTTCAACGGATCTTTATGTTTTTTGGGGTGCTGAATCCGAATCTGAAGTTTGCTACCACGGCAGACGTCGGTTTCGTACCAAAAATCGCAAAAAAAAATGCCCAAAATATCAGTTATTTTCCCCACGCTAGCATGGTAAATGTGTTTATTTTGGCAAAATATGACAATTATGACATGTTCAGTGGGCTGGCGTCGGTAGTTCACGGGATTTAGTTTAAGTTAGATATATATGGTCGAATAGTAAATTAAACCAGCTTTGAGATGAAAGAATGAAATTTTGGATCGGACAAATAGATTTAGAGTTATAGGAAAAGATGTACCAAAAAAACGTGGATTTCATAAAAGTACGGGATATTTAGCGTTCTGGCTTGTGTGTTTCAAGAGACCCGATTAAATCTTCATATATAGAGACTAATAGCGAATTTGACCAGCTTTTAGATAAAAAGAAAAAATTTTGATTTGGGCGAATAGTTTTGGAGTTATAGTGAAAAATGTGCAAAAAAAACGTGGATTTTACAACGATACGGAATTTTTAGCGTGCTTTTAAAATTATTAAAACTACATATTTAATTGACTAATAGTAAATTTAATTAACTTTAAGATGAAAAAAAGTAATTTCGAATCGGACAAATATCTTTGGGGTTATAGACAAAAAAGTACGACAAACAAGTTTTCATGGAGAAGTGTGGTTGACCGCCAGTTGGCCAATTTCTACACTTTTTCCCTAGACCATAGCTTCGCGGTAAATGGTCCGATTTTAGAGTAGTTTTTTTTCATTTCGTAGGTACTAATCCTGGCTATAACTAATATTTTAAGTTTTTCCTCGAAAAAAGCTTCGTTCTAGTGTTATAGGGTATGAAACCGTCGTCTGCCGTGGTAGCAAACTTCAGATTCGGATTCAGCACCCCAAAAAACATGAAGATCCGTTGAGAATAAAAGTTCGGCAGTTTTTTCTTCGGCAAGCCCTTATTTTCCTGGACTGTAATGGCATCAGCCAAGGAAAGTTATGCTGATGGTTCAGTTGGCACAATAGCCAATCTTTAGTAAAAGTTTTTTTTTTTTTTTTTTTTTTTTTGGTGGAATTATGAGAGTTTCTAGATCTTCAAGCTTATTCCAGATGGCAGAGCTAATAACATTGGGCCTCAATGAGAACGACTTAAAAGAGTATAAGGAATTTTTAAAAGGAAGGGTACTAGGAAGGGTATGGAAAATCATAATGAAGAGGTATTTCAGGAAGACAACTTACCTGCCTGAAAATTGTGCTTTACCACAGAAAAAAACTCAGAAATGGTGGGTGCTAGTATCTTTTTATACCCTCCATATGTTTACCTTGAAAACCAATTAATCGTATTATAAGCATATTCAACTTCTTACAGAAAGATGGGTTAACCGTAATTGATAATGTTGATAAAAAAAAATTAATGTGTTGATTTAATAATAAAATTAAAGAAAAAAAAACTTATTTTATGTAAAAAGACTTTTGTAATGGCCAAATGTGTACATTACTTTGTTTAATATTCATACATATATCCAGGAAGTATTTAAGCAGATAAGTTATGCATTACAAAGAAAAAAAATAACAGAGAATATACTTTGTGAATTGTAAGAACGACTTTTGTAGTAATGATTTCATTTTTATCTAGATCATAGTCTAATATCAGCTCAGTCGTTAAGGATTTTGACATCTAAATCTAAGTCCTGGCTCGAGTCCAGCTGAGCCGGAGAAATATTTATTCACATATATCAGCTGATGAACGAACCAGGGGTCAGAAGACACTCTTAAAACTAGTGAAAGGCCGTTCCGACTTAAAAGTGCAATGAGATTTTACGTATCGTTTCACTATTGTAACCTGTTTCAGTTTTCGTTCCACGTCAGTTTGACTAACCTACTACGTACCTACTTGTGAATGACCGTTGTAAGTTAAAAGTGGAAGGAGAATTTACGGTCTGTTCCACTTTTCGTTGTGTCAGTTTGACTAACCTATTACCTATGAACCATGCATTTTCGTTCTATCTTTTTTTGTGACATTGAGCTGATAACCTCCTCCTTCTGTTTTATAATTAAAAATTTTAAAGGTACTAAAATATTAAAAAAAAAAAAAAAAAAAAAAAAAAAAACCTGTACCACTTAAAACCCATAAAGGGTCTCGGGTTCAGTACTTAGGTAGGCTGTACTGTTTCTAAGCCAACGGTTGTGAAATGAGGTGATTTGGCCAGAATCTAAAATATTAAAAGGCTTAATATGAAACGAGAGATCTTTTGGCGTTGGGTTTCGTTCCAGGTGGAACGAAAAACTTGAGCGATTGGTTTCGTTCCAAACCGGTTCAAAGCTGGAACCAATTCTAAGTTCCGTTCCACCCAGAACGACCCATCACTACTTAGAACACTCAGTCTCTGTTGTAGAAAAATCCTTTTGGCGTTGCACGATTTAGTTCAAATCTCTTTTCACAGTCAGTCTATAAACAATACGTCCTTATCTAAGTGCTATCCCGAATCTTAGTAGTACCTATTTTTTAAGATTTTAAATTTGAACTGAGCCTTGAATTACACCTGCAATTTTGTACCAAACAACTAAAGTATTAGAAATGGTAGGTTGAGTACATTCACAGACAAGAAGACTTACTATACATGAATATATCTACTTCGTGATTAATTTTTCTATACATCATTGCTACGATTTTCTTTCCCACCTTGCGGTTTAATTTTCAACCTTTATGTAACAAGAGTCTCATACGCTGTTGCAGCACAATACTTACGTAACTAAAAAATCTAATAGGTGACAATGATTGTGAATGGCTGGGAGCAATGGAAAGTAATTATTTTCATTGTGTTAACATTTACTTAGGAATTTGTCAATGCCACCAGCCTATGTCAATATATACCTTGTAATACGGTAACGATGGAAAGTATAAAAACGCTGTTCAGTTTCTTTGACATACGTCCTCAACTGTATTCATTATTAGATTTTTTACATTAAATCTTGGAGTAGAGTTCGTTCAACTAAACTGCTAAGGTCACATGATTTTTTTACTTAACTTAATGGGTAGTTTGTCGCCTGCAACTCAAATCTTCCCGCAGAACTTCTAAATAGGAGATTAGAGTTGACCTTTTACGCTAATATTATTGGTATATAGCTGGATAATGATATTCGTGGAAAATGGAAGTTAATATGTCAGATATTTTTGAGTATGGAAATTACCGTGGTATGCATTCTTCTTTCTTCTCCAATCAAATGTTTGCTTTATTTTTAAATTGCTTGCTACTTTTTACCCCAGCAATGGAAGAGAGACTTCGAAATTCAGACTTCAGAACCATCATTTACAGATCTATACATCTATTAGCATATGCAGATGACATTGATATAGTGAGACGGTCGAAGGAAGTTGATGACACATTTTTGTCAGTAACGGAGGCAGCAAGGAAACTTTGCTAGGTTAACCATGATAAGACTAAGACAATGAAAGCTCTCCACATATTCTGAGAAGAGAATGGGATTTGGACCATTTTTAGTAGATTTCGAAATCACCTATCATGGATCTCAGGTTACATGGGCCACCGACATCAACACAAAAACTAGATAGAGAATACTATCCGCTAACTGGACTGAGACAGCATGTAGCAAGCCGATTAGTGACAAGAAGAAAAACAATTACAATTTACGAAACTCTCATCCATCCAGTTCTAACACAGAGAGGGGCAAACTGGACAATTACTATGA
Organism: Euschistus heros; assembly: GCA_003667255.2. Lineage (NCBI taxonomy): Eukaryota > Metazoa > Arthropoda > Insecta > Hemiptera > Pentatomidae > Euschistus > Euschistus heros. The sequence continues at coordinate 1,257,253 of RCWM02000169.1, read as the reverse complement.
CTCAATTTCAAAAACTGGTCAATATTGAACACAAGGTTAATCGGCAAATATTAGGACTAATGGCCGTTAATGGAAGATGGTGACGATGAACCTTTAACCTATTGTTATGAAGAAATTTCGATTGAGATCGGTTGGTCAGTAGGCCAGGATGGGTGAGGAGGAGATTCCAAAATGAATTCAATATAAATATCCAAAATATATGAAGGTAATGCACTGGCAAAGGAGTGATTGCCGATCAGAGTTGGGCAGTATGTATTTATAACTACCTACTACTGATTACAACTACTTTAGTGTAGATGTAGTTGCTACTACCAACTATATTTGTAGTAAGAAGTTAAAAACGTCTGAGTATGTTTTGTAACTAGTTTTTAGTAATAGGTAAATTTTTAGCTGCTAATTACTAGTTTAAGAAAATAATTGCTCATTTTTAACTTGTAATTACAAATGTAGTTAGTAGTTGTAATTAGTAGTTGGAGGTTATAACTACATATTGTCCAACTCTGTGGGCGACCAAGGCTGCGGCTGGATAGACAGCTCGGAAGTGAAGAGCCTGGGAGGACGCAACAGAATGGCAGTAGCTATGAACCCTTACTTCAATGTGTTGTTTTCCGACCTAACTAACTTTATTTTCAATGCTTTCATTTTTATTTATTTATTTTTAGAATTTTAGCATTTTTCTTGTCTTTCTCTTGAACACTACATCAAAAGTTTCATTGAAATCATTTTTATGGGCCTCTCCAACTATTTCGAGCCTCTTCTACTGCCCACCATTTTTGCACTATTATTTGTAAGGCTCAATAAACAATGATAACCAACTCAGTGGCTCTGGTTATCATAGGATCTTTTTTTGCGATTGCCACTTCTTCCATAATCACTAGGTAAACCCGCTCAAATGCCAAGCATGACAAACGGAGATATTTGGTTTCCTGAGAAATCCGCTGAATTAGTGATTCGATCCATATTGCCTGAGGCTTAAATTCAATATCCCCCCTAAAAAACTATGCACTATGAAGACTAATTTCCTTTTATCCTAAGGTAGACTATACTCTGATTAGTTTTGTGCAGCGAATCACTGTCTATTAAAATGTTAATATTTTATATTCCAATAACATCGTTACACGCAATATCTGTTTCTCGACATAAAAACGCAAACAAAATCCTAAAGACACAAATAATCTCGTATTATCATTTGATTTGATTTGTGAGCAGTCCTAAGCTTATTATTTAAGAAAATTAACGAAACAATAATCTGAATATCTATAATCTATAGCTGCTATCTAAAAATGACAGATGGAGGTGATGCATAGGCTGGTGATGACCGTGGATAATATGTAATTTAACATAGAGGAATGGTATTTACTTAGAAATTCGGGATGAAACTCTAAATATTATAATTAGGCTATGAAATGAATTCAGAAAATTGATGATTTCTGATCTGCAGTTTCTCATGACAAAGTTTATTACGACTCCTGTTTCCCCAATAAAGGTATAGAACTAAAATGTTTTATTTAAATTTTTTTTTAGGCATTTGATTCATATCTTAATGCATGTTAATGTACTTATAGAAATTATATTGTTCGAAATATTTTTTTCTAATTTATTTCTTTATATAAAAATGTAGGGCTGTTCAAACATATGGGTTTCTTAAGCCTTGTAAAACAATGTATAATTTAGAGCTAAATAAACATAAAAAGTTTAAAATGTAAGAAAACTTTGCTATTAAAGGATATAAGTTAATTTTGAGTAATTTTAATATTTCAATTTAGATGATCAAATAAAATCCTTGTCTTTTTCACTAAACAAACCGGACAGCTCTCAATCAAAATCAGCAAAGAAACTTTTATATACATTCAACTTTGCATCTTAAATACTTAATGAACAATTATACTTACTTACTAAAAGTCACTCGTAGTTGGACTTAGACATCGCAGAAATATGGAACAGCTAAAAAGTTCCAAATTTTGAGGTAAAAAATTCTGGACTATCTCAAAAGTACCATCGTACATAAACAACATAAATTTACATACTGACCTTCGCATTCCAACTGTTAACGAACAATTACAGATTCAGTACAAACGATTCCACGAAATATTACATGGAAATTACACATACTAGATAACACTCAGTCAGAGAAAGCTTTTTCATCATTTTAATTGACTGTTGTGAATTAAGATTGAATGTTAAAAATAATAATAATAATAATAATAATAATAATAATAATAATAATAATAATAAAACCTAACTATGTAATAAGGAAATCTGTTAAAGTAGTAATAAAATTATAATAATTTTCTTACCCGCAGGAAAAGATTTTGAACCTCATGTTATCTGATGCCTGATAGACGCTGGATGGTCTCAAACGTTAAATATATTTGAGAATCAATCAATAACCGGTTGTACACCGGCTATGCACTTCCATGCAATAAATTAGATCTAAATGTGTCCGGATTTCTTCAGTTATATCCAGTTATAACATTTAAAGGATATTCTGGGATAGTAAGATCTTAAGCCACCATTTTCCAATCTTTATATTAGTTTTTAAACTAAATAAAAAAATGAATAGGTTTATGATAAGACTAATCGCAATATAATGTGTCGGTTATTTTAAATAGTTATTTAGAAAAATAACTTCGATAACTAAAATAATAAGTCAGTTATAAAATTGGATTGAAACTTGATCCCCATAGTTAGACAGAAATAGTTATAACGGTTTTAAAGTGTAGTTAAATATTAGTTTATCATCTGCTGACAATCAAAGGGGCAACATTAAATGGATTTTCTATGTCTGCAACTACTTTATTAATACTTCCTTATAATTAAATTCTTCAGTAAAGGATTATTTAATATTTTATTTATTTTCAGATACACTTTTATTTCAGTTTAAACTCCTCAAATTACTGTTTATCATCACTCACTCAATAAAGTAACATGTTTCGGGGTAATTATACCATCATCAGACAGAATTAAAATATGTGGAAGGCAACATGAATAACTACAATTTACATTATATTGAAGAAGTTAGTAGAAGAGGAAAGGTAGCAGAGAAAATATGTCTGATGATGGGATAATTGCCCCGAAACATCTTACTTCATTGAATGATGTTAAGTAGTAATTTTAGGAGTTTAAGTTGAAACAAATGTGTATCTGAAAATTAATTTCTTTATAATATTTATGTTCATTACGTGTTAATTTATATATTTGTCTAATAGTTTTAATATTAACAGAACTGTTAAAATTCACAACTTTGTGAAACCATTAGATAACTCACCCCTTTAATTACTATTAATCTGTTGTCACTATCTCGTTCTGTTTGATATACTACACATAATTATTTAATTTATTTTGAATTTAGACTCAGTTACTATGTTATGCTATTAAGTAAAACGATTTTCAAAAAGACGAATACTAATTTGTTTGGAAGGAGAGTGGCCAGCCCCAAAATCGTCAGATCCTGGCAGAGATGAAATCAGTTTTCTTCAGAGGCTTTTGGGAGTATTCATAAGAGCCTTTTCATAACTAGCCACTGAACGCTAAAGGTTTCAGATTGTTGGACATCCTTGGCCACTCCTTTTCGACAAACTAGTTTTCGTCCTTAAGGATATTTTTTAAGATTTAGGAGATCTGGTAACGGCCAGGTTCTTATTATATTAGAAACAATGAATTATTGTTAATGTTTTATAATTTATAAGAATTTCCTTTCTATGCAGTGTAAAAAGAAAATAACATATTTTATTGGGTATCCTCTCATTCTAGTTACCTCATGAAGCCGCTTTAGGATTAATTCCACAAATAATGGCCTAAATATATATTAGTTTTCAAATATATTATTTTTAGAAATAATGTTTGTTATATCCTATATTTAATTATGAATCCAAAAATATGATCATAAATAGATTTTTCAAAAAAAGAGACGTGTACTTTTCTCTTTTGTTGGTTAACAGAAAAAATTCATATGAATTGAAGTGTTTACTTACTTGTCTTGACTCTCCAATCTCATGAAGGGTGCCATCTCCAGGACCTCTCTCTGAAATAACAACATGACATTAAATTAAAAAAAAAAAAATTGTATAACTTTAAATATCTTGGTTTATCTATTTTAAATGCAGGGTTTAAGATAAACCATTTTCATCTTATTTCACTTCACCAAAAGTGATAAAAAATATAAATTATTTATATTTATTAATATTGTTTTGTATTTAATTCTTATTCTATATTTTATTTTATTATGTATTTATTTTTATTACTATTTTTTTTCTCGATTTCAGCATTACTTCGAAACTTCCAACCTTCTCCTGTGTTTTGTGGGCCTAATATTTTCCTCATGATTCGCCTTTCTAATATTTCTAATTTATATAAATATGATATTATATAGTTTAATGCCAGACATACACTTACATATAGGCATTCTGGCTTCACTACTGTGTTGTAATGCCTTACTTTTTACATTTTTGGATAGGTATTTTTTATTGAAAAGGTCTTTGGTAATACCATATGCTCTCTCCATTTTATGCAATCTTTCCTCCATTATTATATATATACTATTATTATTTTTCCTACTGTTCACAGATAATCTTTAAAGAGAAAAACTATTTACTAAAGTACAAGACTATGTTAATCATGTTGAGGACTTTAGACCGGCACATGTATACTAAATGTTTTGTAATTGTAAATATGTTAATGAAGCCTTATTATTACTATTATATCCGTATTATGAATGGTCATATTTTAAATTCCTTTCGTGTAGGAATCGAAAATTTTAACCAGGAAACCTGACGAACGACCCCTTCTTCTCTTAACACTCAGTCTGCTATAGGCCCTGATATCTTCTAGAAGCCATTTTCATTTTGCCTTGATAGATAAATATCAACATGTCTGAATTCTTGTCTCAGATTAAAAAAAAAAAAAAATTAAAATAGATATACAAGCTATGTAGCTAAGTAATGATGTTTTGAAATTTTATATAAGTTTTTAGAAGTGATGGTGAATGTTTAACATTCAAAACTAGTCTTCATATTAAAAAAAAAAAAAAAAAAAAAAAAAAAAAAAAAAAAAAAAAAAAAAATCCAATAGAAGTGGAATATAATTTAGCAATCCTAATTGCATTGACCCTTCTATACCATCAGGCGTACTCTAAGTTATATTCGTTTGTATCTGGATTCTTGGTCAACTTTTATGTAAGTTTTTGCGTCTAATTTTTTTTTCTAGGGACTGTTTTCTATAAGGCATAGGTAGATCTCGATACAATTGCTTTAGGAAAAAGCACTATTTTTATAAATAAAACTCTAAATTACTTTAATGGCGCAATAAAAAATATCTGAGGAACTTTAAAGAGTTCAAATATGCTTCTAATAAATTCTGTACGTGTTCAGTACTTTCAATCCAAATTCTTCCGAAACATTGTGATATCTCCATATTAGGCCTCTAACACAACCCTACGTAATCTCAATTTTCTTTTTCGACATCATTCTACTTTAATTTTTGAAATTCCTTTAAAACCTTTCTGACTACAGAAGAACCTCGATAATCCGAACCTTTGTGATCCGAACGCTCGATAATCCGAACGCAGTTTTCCGAAAAATAAAAATTATTTTCTGAAAATCCATGATTGAGCAGCCAAAAAAGCGTTCTTCAACCTTAGTTCAGAAAAAAATAAGTGACTAATTTCCAAATGTTTAGTTTTTGTTTTCTTGATTTTTTTTTTTATCTTTCTGTACAACATAATTTGTTTGTCTTTACAGTACCGTACTTTCTGTGTGTGTATAAGATTGTATGCATACTATGTAAAATATTACGAAATTCATGTGCAATACATTACATAAAATATAGTTATAAATATAGGCAAGGCAGCTCCTTTCAGTTCTGGAAAGTCTGGAGGGCGCGAAGTGTACTTGTGTACATATGATGCAGCAGTGGAGCACCGTGGAGGAGGGTGGGTCGGATAATGGATTTATAGATTTGGAGTTTTAGTCTGTTATGTGTACACTAAGATAAGTGTTAGTACTTGTTCCATCGGGGACCTTAGAACTCGGGGGGGGGGGGGGGGGGAGTTAAGTATGCCTAAATGGCATTAGAAATATAAATAAACAATTGTATGTTAATCCCTCTTCCTAACCAATATAAACCTGCCCCCACATAGCCTGGGTAGACATTCTATACGCGTCCCTTGGGACGCATAGTTATACGATGCCCGTTAGTCTTGCTGTTAGGTTAGAATTTGTATACTTGCACTTGAAGTCAATGTGTGTTATTCAAAATAAAACTTCATCCCGCGAAACCTTTATTTAGGTAACATTTCATATGTATGTATGGAACTCTCTATTTATTGCATAAATACAGGTTCTAGGTCTAACTTTAACTGCACTTTACATCAGAATCCGCTGAGAATTTATGGCTCTTTCAGAGAAAAAAGGCTAACTAGAAGGCTGTTGTATTTCATAAAACAAACTATTTACCTTTAACAATACAAGGTGCTTCTTATTTTATGGGAACTAGTATGTCAGTGCTCATTTTTTGCATGCTACATAATATGCCTGCACTTTGTTTGGTAATCCGAACAATTTGTTTGTACCTAGCACCCCCGGTCCCAATTAGTTCGGATTATCGAGGTTCTACGGTATTTTTAACTTCCAGCTCAATTATTACCCAGTTACAAACAGCCTCATAACCTTTCTCATAACTGACTTCATACATGTTTGTGCAAGAAAAACCACTGCAGCCTTTTCCAAACACAGGTCAAGATGTCGGTAGCAAGTCAAATAAAGTTCCAGAAGGCCCTTTTCAGGAAAAAACTGCTGAACTTTTTTTCTCAGCGGATCAAAATGTTTTATGGGGTACTGAATCTGAATCTGAAGTCGGCTTCATACCCAAAATCGCAATATTATACCAGTTTCAACAAGATTTTGATCCCTGTAAGTACGAGTATATATAACACAAGTTTGGGGATTCCCTGGTTAAGTGATCGTATATATTGAATAGATAGTATAATTATATCTTGGTTGTTTGTAATTGTTGTTTGGTCCCATTTTCTTCTATATTTAGAGATTATTTGATGTTAGAAAGACAGATTGTAATGTTTATGGTGTAAGAGCAGTTTTCTAAAAACCAAACATAAATATTTCAAATAAATGGGTTACTCTTGCTGATGCTTAAAATTCATATATCATTGAACCACTAATTTTATCAATGATTTCTGCCATTGATTAGATAATTTCGCTGCTAATTACCAATGTCAACTATAGCCATTAATATTAATCTGGTATTGATGAGTACGAATTCTTACTGGTTAGTTCCGGTTCCTTAAATTATCGTCAATTATCAGAAGAATGAACTGAATGTTCAATCAATAACATTAACTTTTACAGTTATTTGCATATTAAAATTATTATTATTATTATAATTGAGATATTACACAATAGACTGACTGGAATCCCAAGTAAATTTCATGCTTTCAATGGAGCAAGCATTTTTAATTCACATAGTTATAATTGAAGCACTGACATGGAAAAATTAATAAGAAGTTATGCCAAGGGCATGAGACCAGTAAGTCAGTGTCAGAAGTCCTGACTTGTGTGATGCGTGACATTGACTTACTGATCTTTCCATGCCATTGACATAACTTCTTATAGCTTCTTTAAATAAAAATCTCAAAATCGGTTTATTTTTAGGCTTACTTTCTTTTCTATGTCAGTGTCTCAGTTGTTGCCTGACATAACTATAACTGTCAAAGACATACTGACGCACAATGGGGCCAAATGGCCAAAAAGCGGAAGAACAAATTAAATATCTTTGTAACTAATGATCCTATCGACTTACAGGTAGTCTCATTCAATTCAGAATGAAAAATTATATTGGAATTTTACTGAGTCGCGCATGATGGTATAGGAGGACCAATACAATTAAGATTGATGAATTGAATGTAACTACCTGTAAGTCGATAGGATCATTAGTAACAAAGATATTTAATCCACTTCTATTGGAATTATTTTATTTGAAAACTAGTTTCGAATGTTAGCAGTTCATCATCGCTTCTAAAACGTACAAAATTTTGAAAACAAAGTGCTGTTTTGAAATTTATTTTTGTTTTAGAGATGGTTAACATTCTGAACTAGTTATCAAATAAAATAATTCCAATAGATGTGGCAATTTATTCAGCGCTCCCAATTAGAATTTCACCCTAAAAAAAAAATGTAATCAAGAAAAGACCAAGAAAAATTGGGAAATCACAAAAAAAAAAAAAAAAAAAAAAAAAAAAAAAATTGAAAACACTCAGTAACTGACAATTTTACTGTCGAGATGTTAGTTATTATCAATTTCCTTAAGAAAAGTTTAAATAAGAAAAAAAAAAAACATTGAGATTTAACTAAAAACAACTCATTTATTAAAAATAAAATTCATATGGAGAACAAATACAGATAATAGAACAAATAAAGTTAAATACAAAATTAATGGATACAATTATTAAACTTAAAATAACAGAACAAATTAACTTAAATTTTATGTAATTTTTAAATAAAATTAAACTGTATTATATTATTTATTATTTATGCGAACGAGCCTCTGAGGACTACGCAAAGCATCCACATCTTTTGAGCCTTTTCGATCTTCTATATGATATAGAAGATCGAAAAGGCTCAAAAGATATATATATATATATATATATATATATATAAAGATATATATATATATATATATATATAAAGATATAAAGATATAGACTATATCTCTTTCGTTTTTTCGCTGTGTGCTTTCTTCCTATCTTCCGACCATTTGGTTCCTGTTTTCATTTTCCTTTCTACCTGCGAGACTTTCCATTTGTATACCTTATGTCCGAATTGTGTTCTATTTGTGATATCTCTCTCTTTTATTCCAGCTTCCCTAAGATCCTTCTTTACTTCAGTTATCCATCCCATATTCTTGATGTTTCCTGTATATTCCATAATCTATAAGTTTTTTTTTTCTTGGTTAGAGTGTAGCTTAGCGGAAATATATGGGTCAGATGATTCTAAACCTTTTATCCGAAAATTTTCCCACAAATTACAATAATCAAATGTGCAAGAATATGGAGATGAATTTATAGGGATATTTTCTCCGATACATCCCGATACTATAACCGATATTAACGCGTTTCGGAATTGGAATTCAACTCAATAACTTGCTTTAACTTTGTATTTGATATTCATTCAGTAGTTTTAAAATTTATTCGATATCGGCGGCTTAAAATATAAGTTAATTTCTACTTATATACATAAAAGTAATACAATATAAACCACTTAAATGCACAACAGTTATATTTTTTAAAAAGTTAGGTCAAATTGACATACATAGTTAATGTATTTTCAACTTAAAAAAAAAAAAAAAAATTGGTTCAGGAAATAGGTTTTAATTATTCAGCTATTAAACATTCAAACCCAGTACAAAGAAATCAACTGAATGTTGGATTTTTCCTGGCGTTTCCTCACAGTGTGCCGCGCTAAACACAAAAAGGCTGCATACAATTTTTAGTTTAGGTTATATTTTTTGTTTAAAATGTGCAAGTAAAACTAAATTATTACAGTATATTCCATGAGGTTTAAGACTTACTAACAACTAAGATGTTTGATGATTTCTGTAGAAAACGAAACGGTAGCTGGATGGGGAATGCCCCTATATTAATCAGGATTGTTTTAGTTTCTAGAAGTTACCGGTAAACAGATATGTAATCGATTGAAAACAAAGAAATAGCTGATACAAAAATATTTGTCAACGCTGGCAGAACTGTTATGCCATTAAATGTCAACGCTTGAAAAAATAATTATTAATTTATTAATGCTGATCTATATTTTTAGACATTTAATAATTCATGATTGAATCATCTGCTTCAGGCCATTGATTTTTTTTTTTGTTATTCAATGTTCGTATGCTAGCATGAATTTCTTCGGTCAGATCAGGATGGTTTCGCAGAAGCGAATCTGAGAAGGTCTCCAGCTCCAATGCTCAGTTTGTTCCTTATCTATTTCCTGGGGAGACGATGTTAATAAAGATATCATTGAACATCTGGTTAAACTTAAAGTGGTATAAGAGCATTTCCTATGTGCAAGTTTTCTGTCTAGGTGTAAAACCTTACATATAACATATATTTTTCTGAATCTTATTATTTTAGGTTAGTTTTTCGTTGTATAGCTTAAAACATAAATATTTATATGTGCGTGTGCGTGCGTGCGTGCGTGCGTGCGTGCGTGTGCGTGCATGCGTGTGTGTGCGTGCGTGCGGATCCCTTATGGCCTTTAAATATTGCCTTTATGTTACTATCTTTACTCTTATACATTTATTTATTTATTATTTTATTTTTATTTATATTTTTTTCTCACTCATTCTTATGTTTTGTGGTGTGTGTTTTTCATATATTTTATACTATGTAGTCATACCTTTTTGCTTGTTTTTTTTTCTTCTAGCCCTGATGAAGACTTGCAATGCAAGTCAAAACGTTGGCTTTAACAATTAAAATAAAATAACAATTTTATTTTGATCTGCTGAGTATCTATGACCGCCTACCCTAACTATCTACATCTCCTTTAAAGATTTTCAATTATATTGCAATAAAAAGCGATAAATATGTAGTGTGCAGTGAAGTTTGATAATCGACCGATAGATGGCGAGCACCATTCGAGATAGGTTATAAAAGTAGTATGGTGTTATACAGGGTTAGAAATTTATGATAAAATTTACTTATTTTTAATTTATTTGTTATTAAAACTTTTATTTGGAGCGACATATGGATACCAGTGAAGTTTAAAAATCTACCGAATTGTGGCCATTCCATAACATAGTTTGCAATGGTAAAACTATTAAACCCAACTGTACCACATTTTAACTACATCTTAATAGTTCTGGAAAGGTTTACAATAAAAAAAATTCCTATTATTATAGTGTTAATGTATAGTCTTGAGTTCCAGAAACGAGATTTGCCTAACTGTCATATATTTAAAATTATGGTTAAAAATTAAAATCCAACCAGATGGATCGTTATAATTATTTCTGCCAAAGTGGATGTCTAATTATCCTTTTACGTACTCTTTAAACATCCAATCAATGTCATTTTAGCCTGGTTAAAATTACTGCTATGCGTGAAAATATCATTAACGAAATAAAGCTAAATTCCATACTTCAATACAAGATGTTTATCGATAAACAAATGAAATTCAATTATTAGTTAAAATAATCTAAGTTGTTTATTTGTGAGAGCGGGCGAAGCCGCGACGGAGAATGCTAGTTTACTATATTTTATAATCAATATGGTTAACGAACTAGGAAATATATTATAGTACTTACTTATTACTAACACTATTTGTATTTTAAAAAAGTTACTATCACTTCAGATAGCTCCTATTTCCGATATCTAAATACTGTGAAAGTTTCTAGATAAGGCTATGACTAACAGGAGCCAGGAGATAAATACGATCTAATAAAGATTCCTTTTATTTTTTATGTCTTCTTTTAACGGCAACTATAGCACTCATAATGGTAATGGATTGTTAATTTGGACACCAAGAGAAAAAAAAATATTTTCCCAGAACAATTATAACCTCTCACACACTAAAAAAAATATATATTTTTCTAAAAAAGAGACATTATAGAAATAGTAAGTTCCTTTGTTTAAATTATGATGCTGATTTCAAATGATGACAAGCAAATTCAATTCATGAATTAAAATTGTGTTATTCAGAAATAAAATGTTCTGTTATCTGTAGTATTCATTCAACCATTTTCCCACGCAAAACTGATTTCATTCCTAAACAAATAAATTAAGTTTTTTTTTTGTTTTTTTTATATATTACTTTTACCGAATAATTATTACAATCTTCACTCATGGCAATAAGTAATTTGTGTGGTAATGAATTAATTAATTCAAAATTTAAACAGAAGTAAATAAATAATGATGAAAAATTGAGTGATTAAAATTATGTAGAAAAGTTTAAAAAAGTTTTAGAATAAATAAAATTGCATATTTAGAAAATATAGAATAAGAAGACGATAATAATTTAAATTATTATACGACACATGGCAAAATTTTGGAATATATTGTTGAAAAACAGTAAGTTAATGTGGTATGGGATCCAATTCCATATTCAGGTTTAGATAATAAATTAATAATATTTTACAGAAGTTCATCTCAGTTTGATAATTTTATTTATTAATGCTTATTTAAATAGACCTAAATATATATAAAATATAATTGGAAATATGGTATAAACTAAAATTAAAATTATAGAAACCTTAAGGTGGTATAAACTCTCGGGCGTGTAGCCATCCTATACTTTAAGAATAAATTGGAGATTTAACATATTTAATCGGATTTAATAAATACTTTATGAAAACATGCCCCAATTAATAAAATGCTTACATATCTATATAATATACTAGAATACCCCATTGCGGCTTTGCTCCCTCTTATAAATAAAGAACTCAGATAATTATGAGAAATAATTGAAGGTTATTTAAACCATATAAGTATATACACAGTGTGGCAAAGCTCAATTGAAGAACTCAAAATTATATTTCGAATCGTTCAGTAGTTTTGATATTGTAAACTCTATTGGGGAATGGCGCTAACCACATATCGGACGATTTTCAAACATCACTGGGATCCACATGTCACACCACATATTTAAATCATCTTTAATAATTTAATTGAATAGAAGTATATATTTATTTTATCAATTTAAAGCTCTATATAACACTACGGTTTCGTAACCTTTCATTTAGAATTCCACTCGCCACCTATCGGTCAAGTTTCAAACTTCACTGTTATCCACGTATTATTGCTTTATAATAAAATAGGAATTAAATAAAAAATGATTTTATTATTGCTTAGCCTTCCAGGAGCTATAAAAATGATGTGGTTAAGATTTGGAATAGATTCAATAGGTTCAGTTGTTTTTTTGGTTAGTGATCACAAACAAAAAATGGCTTGTTCTTTTATCTAATAGTACAATCAATTAAGACCGGCTCTTATAAATTAAAACTTTTGATAATTTTAACTAATAATTAACGTTTTATTTGTTTATTGATAAAAATCTTGTATTGTATCACGGAATTAATAAGCATTTCCTCAAGAATATTTTCACGATAGCTACAATTTTTAATATAATAGCAATATAGATATAATAAAATATAATAGTAACATAAACTATATAATTGGTTTAAGGACACCTATTCAATGGAGTAATGATAACATACTTTTAGAATATTACTTGCATAAAAAAATAATAAGCATACGAAAATCTATGAAAAATAATAAGACACATAAGAAACTATTTTATCCAAGAAAACAAATCATATGAACGTTTTTTAAAAGGCAACATGACGGATGTTGAGAGTAAAAGAATATAGAAGATTGAGAAACGTATTAGGAAGGATTTATCGTGTAATCCAGATCTTGGGTAGGGATATATCGGTCTGAAGGACGACGACATCTCGTGGTTCTGAAGAATAGAGGAGATTTGAATTGCAGAAGATCCAAGACAAAATGAGCTAGTCGTGAAGAAATAGCCTCGAAAAGAAATGAGTTCTCAAAACATTGTTTATTCTGTGAAGAAGATTGTCTAGGATGCAATCAAAAATAATAAGAAACACGTTCAAGTTTAAAAAAATTTATATGGAGTGCAGACGTCTTCTCCATGGCTAATAGGAACATCGTTTACATTAAGAAAGAAAAAGGGATGCCATTTTAATTTGGAATAATAACAGAATAACAGGCAAATTAAAAAAAAAATTAAAGTATAGGATAACTACATATCCGAGAGCCTATCCCACTTTAAGGTTTTTATAATTTTAATTTTAGTTTATACAATTTCCAATAATATTTTATAGATATTTATTCTGTTTAAATAAACTTTAATAAAAACAAAATTATCAGACTGACATGAATTTCTGTTAGAGAACCAATCTATACCAAATTTCAGAAAATCATCTTTATAGCTCTAGGAAGATTTAACAATAATAAATGTCATAATAATAAAAAATTAAATGTTCAATGTTAAGTTACAGAACCGAAGTTTGCTACACAACACTGTCATATACTTTTGTGGTTAAAAATTAAAATCTAACCCGATGATATCAATGAGATTATTTCTGCCGAATAAAAATTATAACCAAATCAAAATGTCGATCTTGATATTGCGTGTAAAAATATGATTCATGGGCCTTTTGTTGAAAGCATTAATAATGCCGTCCATTTTCCGCAAGAGTTTTTGATCTTCTCTGTACATCTGGATTACCAACTCATACATTAAAATTAAAGATTGGATGTCTTTTACGCAATCTTCAAATACCCGATCGCTGCAATTTTCATCAGCTTAAAAGTGTAAAAATATCATTGAACAAATAATGTTCAATTGCATACTTCAATACCAGATTTATATCGATAAACAAAAAATACTTCAATTATTATTAGTTAATTTTACTAAATACTGTTCAATTTTTAATTAAGTTCTTTACTTATGAGAGCGAGCGAAGTAGCGACTGGTGATGCTAATTGCAAATAACACAATTAAAATACAAATGGCAAATAGTTTAACAATCACAACAAAAGTTTAACAGTCACAACAAAAGAACAGGTCAGGGATCCATAATTTATCAACAATTAAAAATAAAGAATAGGTATTTTACAGTTATCAAAAAACGAATGAACTTAAATAAAACTAAATTTGATTAATACTATACTATCATTTCGCAGAATGATTGTATACTTTTAATTATAACAGTATGTATGATATATAAGTTTTATGTTTAAACATTCTATATTGCAATAGGTTTTACAAATATATTGGGTTTGCTACCTGAATCGCAGCGATACACATAATGGAGAAGCCGAATTAAGCCAACACCTTGACCAATAAGTCAAGACTGATACAAGATGGGACGCTGGTGGCTGGGAGGGGGTAGAGGTGGTACTAGTAGGGTAGACCGGGTAGTAATGGTGTCTAGGTATGGGTCGTTCCATCGTTCCGTTCCGACTGATAAACCGTTCCATTTTTCGTTTCGTTCCATTCTCGTTCCTGTGGTAAGGTAAATAAATAAATGAATTCCATTAGTTTTTGTTATGCTATCTAATCCACTTCAAGATGGGTTAGGTACTTTGACTTATTGGAGGACACGGCGCCTTCGTCAGTAGAACAATTTTTTAAAATGAGGCAGAAAATAAATTGTTGGCACTTCTTGAGTTTCCCTAAGTATTTAAACTGTTTTACCGACCTTATTTTCCCATACTTATTCTTTATTCTTTTATCATTTCATTTTCTCAAAGCATATTTTTAATCCGGCTTTTTCCACCACTATTTTAGATTCATCAATCTAACTTACCGTCTCTTGTTCATTTTTCTCTATAAGCGCTTAAACATTCTAGATTTGCGTATATTGTTATTAACTTGTAAATATCAATAGAGAGAAAATAAAAAGTTTCTCTTTATTATTTAATTCAGCTGCTGACTAATCAAACAAGCTTCTTGATATTTTGCAGAAACAACTTTACATTCAAATCTACGTATGATAATAATTTGAGTATTCACTCAAACTATTTACAAACCTTGTAATGAAATAATCACAAAAACATGGCACTTTATTTTATTTTATTTTATTTTTAATCTTTTATTGAGGAAACATTACAGTCTGCCACAATTAAGAGCAACAAGGAACATGGATAGTTACGAATCCATTAATACACAATGTGCAATGAAGAAAAAACCACTAAATAAACAATATATAAAATGAAATAAACATATTAAGAATAATAATAATAGTAAAATTACAACTATCAATAAATATAAAAAATATACACTCACTCAAGGTATCCCCGAAACCAAGCCTATCTTTCCATTTATGGATAGACAAACTAACCCTAAAGTAATCTCTGCACTACTGTCTCATTTGCGTAACTGGTGTTAAAGGCCAGGGGAGTAGAGATGAGCATGTGAACGGTGAATCGATTCACTGGAACCGATACAGTAAAATAATCGAATCGACCTACGATTCCTTAAAAAGAATCGTTAAAAAGAATCCTTAAAAGGAATTCAGTTGAGGAGTGGGGGGAATCGAGAGACTTTTGACAAGTACGATTCGTACGCTCAGTTTACGATTCTTTTTTTCGATTCGTTCAGTTTCTGTTACAGCACCACCATGATTCTTTTCTTCCACGATTCGTTCAGTTCCTACGTCATCACGATTCTTTTTTTCTACGATTCGTTCGTTCGTTCAGTTTCTGTTGCAGCGCCACCATGATTCAAGCGCCCTACGTCATGATTCTTTTTTTCCACGATTCATTCAGTTCCTACGTCATCACGATTCTTTTTTCCTACAAATCGTTCGTTTTTTCGTTCGTTCGTTCAGTTTCTGTTGCAGCGTCACCATGATCATCACGATTCTTTTCTTCCACGATTCCTTCAATTCCTACCTACGTCATCATGATTCTTTTGTGTTTTTTCTCATCCCTTCTACGATTCACGTTCACTTGCTTGTTACCAACCATACCCAAGCCATTTTACCGACGCTTCTTCGATTCGTTGTTGATTCATTGTATTGGTAATTTTATTAAAATACGTTTATCACTGAATTCCTCAAAAGGTAGGTACGTTTTTTTTTTTTCTATTAGCACCTACAGTAAAATAAAAAGAGATAATTATAATTGTGCATTAAAATTTGAACTATAAAAAAGTTAATCAAATTTAAAACTCGATCACAAAATGCTTTTTTAAAATTGTGAAATACAAAACATTTCAACCAACTTAAAAGTGAAGTAAAAAATAGTGACTACATTAATGTGTTCTACTTTTCTGTTATAAAAGTAAAATACGGGGGGGGGGCGTGAAAGAACTGCGAAGGGGAGTGAATGAATCGAGGAATCGATAAAAAGAATCGATTCACCTTCGTTCAGTTAAATGAATCGACTTGCCCACCTCTACAGGGGAGGCTGAAAGCGCCGTAATGCAGTCGCTTGGCGCATGCGCGGAGAACCAGGCCATTGCCAGGACACAAACACTAATATATATTTACAAAAGTTCATGTGGCCACTGCCGTTTTAATCTGCGAGTTGGGTTATCAGGGTTTGTGGAAGATTGAGCCGAAGGGTTGGGATGGTTGGAAAGGATTTGATAGAATTAAAATAAATAAGGGGTATGAGATCGAGGAAATAACATATATTGAAAGAAGTAGGTAGGATTTTTTTTTTTTTAGATACATAATATGGAGCATTCCAATAGTTTGGGGACTCCATCCAATGATATTTGATTTTTTTTTTTCTTTTGCAAAACACGAGTCTGTATTTATCTTTGTTTGATTTTAAGTAAAGTCGAAGGTTTGAAAAAAATAAAAAGTAAAATAAAGACTGAATCATTTCCAAGCAGTGAAATGCTAAATTATTTAGTATAATAATTAAGTCTTAATGAATTAATGAATCAATTAAATATTTACGAATTATTAAAAATGATAGGAATAAAAAACGTTGAGCATTTTTAAACAGCTTCCTTAAACATCTCTGGTAAGTTCCATAACTAGTGAAGTCGACTTCTCATCAAATTGCGTTATGTTGATAATTGTTAAACTCTTGGGTTCTGGGTACCATTGGTAAAAGTTAGTTACTTTGGATCCTTAGTTTATAGTTTTCTTTTGGGAGATTATTCTTTAAAGGTTATACAAATTTTTATCAATGTTCTAAGAGCGCAAAAGTTAATGATCCACTAACGCAATTGGAGGAAAAGCCGACTTTACTAGTTATGGCCAGTGATCAGAGATATATCTGTAAGACGTAAAAAATATTTTTGTTTAGGAGGAGAATAATGAAAATCCTCATCCATGTAAAAATTATAATCTATTGATTAAAAATAGTTCTTTACAGAGGGCGGTAATTTAGAATACCTGCGTTATTTTCCGGACAATCCGATAGTGAGCTTCATAAAGTATTTGTAAGACCAGTTTGGTTTTAGTAACTTGATTTGCACATATCCCAGGATAATATGTTGGTTACATTTTTAACGTTCATAGGCTCTAAAATGAAACATTTAATTGATTGTTGACGCCTGTCTTCTTTTGTATCACAGTATTGCATCACTTCTATTGAAGGTCTAATTCATGCCAGTCACTGTCGTGTTTGATCACTGGATTATCACTGAAAAAGGTGCGGCATGTACCACAAAGAAGTAAAAAATTGATTTATCATTTGCTCATTAAATTCTTATCCCCAAACTCCCTGAATGAAGATGGACAACAGTACTTGATCTATTCCCACACAACTGGTCAATGGATATTGTCCTATCGGAGCCAAAATTAGTAAAGATAATAGTTCAGTATCTTTGAGAAAAATTAATGGATTTTAATTGCACAAAAATTTAATTTTTGCAGACTTATTTTCTTTCTATTGGTTAGTATTACATTAAAAACATTACATTGCGGTAGATTAAAATGTCCTGTTAAAAAATATTAAATTAAAATCTAAACCACTGTAATCCATGAAGAGGTTGGGTTTAGTTTAGCTGAGGAGAGTATTTGGTAAAGTATAATTTAATAAGGTCCCTATTTTTTATACAAAAGCAGATATGAGAAAAGACTGTATAATTAGATGTAATCATATGTGGACGCATTGGAAAAATCTCCAAGCCTCCATCGATTCGTGCCCAATATCACACCACAAAACTGCAGTCCTATACTGAGCTCTGACAACAAGCTGACCCAAATACTTTCAGAACTCGGATAAACCAAACAATACTTAAAACACTTTAATATAGTAAAGAAATAATAGATGTCCTCATGATAGACAGGTTCACAAATTCCGATATTTACAATATGATTGTACTGGACAAGACAACGTTAGGGCAGGGCTGATCCCGAACATTGTACTAAAACATAGAAATTTGCCAAAACAGAACAGAGACTTATAACTAAATTTTAAGCTGACTTTTTACAATTTATTAAACAAATAGACATCAATAGACTGACAGACGAATGTGGGAAGCCACGATTATATTTTAGTTAATATAGTTCCACTTTAGTTTTTTTTTTAAGGCATGGGGTATAAAAATATGAAAAAAAAAAACTCTCCTTGGTCTAAACCAATATTTTTCAGTGACAGGTACGACCGATACATGTCCAAAAAAAATCTGTCACAAAATACCTGTTACTTGTCTCTAGGTCAGCGTCTCTCCACACTCCTAATCGTTTACCGGGTTACACTGATATTTTAGCATACTTGTTACCCTCTTACGTATTACTCGCATACCTATTCAATATCGGCTCTAATCAATAAGTTTACATTTTCAACTACCTTTTTAATAATAATATAATATATATATATATATATATATATATATATATATATATATATATATATATATATATATATATATATATATATATATATATGTTTTAGTAAGGTTCTTGAGGTTCAGTCATAAAATAAAAAATCAACTATTTTGGCGACCTTTCGAGACTATTGTTCTCATAATGATGCCAATGTTACTGGTGGATCATCTCCACCAGTAACATTGGCATGGTTATGAGAACAATATAGTCTCGAAACGTCACCAAAATAGTTGATTTTTTTTCTACTTTATGACTGAACCTCAAGAACCCTACTAAACATTTATTTAAGTAATAAACGTTTATCCATATGTATATATATTACTTTTTCAAACCGTATATATATATATATATATATATATATATATATATATATATATATATATATATATATATATATATAGCCACATAATATATACTATACAAATAATTTAACGATGTAATTGGGGCAGTCGTCAAACTTATTTTTATATATATAAAATAGGTCAATAGAAAAAACAAAAAAATATTTCTTCTTAATCCATATGTAAACATAAACATTTTTAGATAAGAATTTAAATAACTGTCAACTGAGTGGATAAAAAAACAAAACCTTGTATTTTAAAAAAGACACAAGTACGCTTTAAATTTTTTTTTTTTTTACATAAGCTTTTAGCTTCAAGAGTTTCTTTTTGGCAGTAGTTTTTCCATAAACAAATAAAAATGTTACTCTCAAAACTCAATTTTATTTTATTTATTTTTATTAAAAAACAGCATAGATTTTAAACGTTTAAAATCTGTTTATTTGAAACTGTTTTTTTACTAACAGTTTCACATCAAATGCATTTTACGATCATGATTCTATGATTCTAACCTTGCTAAACACTATAAGGAAAATTCCTCTAGTTCCACTCGACTCTAATAGCTCTTATTTTTGTTTATTTTTTTTTTCAAGTGCATATCAAACGAATAAATGGTTTTTAATTATCTTAACTGCTGCCTATTGACGTACTGAGATAGCCCTATTAAAAAAAAAATTACTAATATCGATATTAAGTTTAAGAATTACTTTTGCATTTATTTCAGATTTTTCCTTGATGGGCTCGAGTAACGCAACGAAATAATACATCTTTATGGTATTCGAAATATGAAAAGATGCTATATGTATATTATATTAATATGCATAAGATACTAAGAATGGTTTAATAATAGTGAAAATTCCATTGGCGAAATTATTTTGTAAATACACTGTTTATTACAAATATATTCGGTGCTACTGTCCTCTAAAAGATTTCTGTTCTCAGCAGGAACAGCTCCATATTCTGACTTCAAGCAGACGTAGTTCATCCAACCATCTCATTCTAAGATGACAACTCTTCCAGCAACTCTTGGGTTTTCATATAACTTTCCTTGGGAGACGATCTCTTCCTATTGGATAACAAAGCCACCTTTTCGACAAAAGGGAAGGTAACCTTTTTTAGATAATCACAATATCTGGTCATATAAATACTCTTAGTTCATTGTTTGTCCTAATGCCTCTCCTTTAGAATAGACCGATCTACTTTGTGGGAAAAAATATTTTTCGGAGCACTTTTCTTTCTCATTTATCTAGTTGTGTCTCTATAACTGTTGACCCATGTTACGCTGCCATAGTTAACAACTGCCTTTTATGGGCAAAATCAGGATTTTTTTCCTGCAGAAACGCCTGAATCCTATCACATCATCCCAGATCACCGGTTTGGTTTCCGAACTTCACACTCCACTATCCAGCAATGCCATCGTGTGGTGGACGTAGTCTCGTCTGCATTGGAGCAGGGAATGTACTGCACTGGGTCTTTCTCGACGTAGAACAAGCTTTTGACGAAGTCTGGCAGGGATTCCTTTACAAATTCCGTAAATTCCTACCTACTTTATGGAAGCATATACCTTATTGTGCATTTCTATCTCAATGATGGAACATTTAGAGTAAGTCACAATTCCGCCCATTTATCCCTCTTCACTCAGTCTGCCGGCGTTTCTCAAGTATCTTTGCTCCCATCCTCTACACAGTTTATACAGCTGACATCCCGACCCATTCTAGCACCGTCCTCACCATTTGCGCTGATGACACATGTTTGTTATCAGTAAATAATGATCCCTTCATTACATCTCAGCGATTTCAAACCCATATCATAAACCTTCAAGAATGGTGTCAAAAATAAAGAATTAAATTAAATCCAAATAAATGCCATCAAATAACCTTTACCCTTCGTATATCCTTTGATGATATTCCTTAAACCCCTGTTGAACAGATTCACTACCTGGGACTCCATTTGGACAAACGTTTGGAATCCACATACAAGTCCAAAACGACAAGAAACGGTCCGTCGTTATAGACTACTCCAACATTTACTAGGCAAACGTTCAAAGCTTCGAATAAATTACTAAGTACTTATTTACATGACAGTTAATAGACCTATTTTGACGTACAGAGTTGAGCTCAGTCCTTAACGCTCCTCATTTTGTCACAAATAAACTCATCCATAAAGACCTTAATGTTCCATATGTTTCTGATTTAACCCAAACCAGATACCGATTCTTCCATAGTAAACTGCACTCCCACACGAATCTGTTAGTTATCCCACACGAATTTGTGTCTCACTCGATTCCTGATAATCCACTGAGGCGACTGAAAAGAAGATGGACACATGGACTCTATTTTAGTACTTTTATTGAAGTGCTATTAGTGAGTAGTTCTTCACAAACTATTTACATGTCATTATAATAATTTTCCTCAAATTTACTTAATGTATATTGTATGCAGTTGTAAATATCAACAAATAGTTAAAACAAAAAAAAAGGTTTCCATCAATTCAGTATGGCTCATTCTCCTGAGGTACATCATTACAGATTCTAAATCTGTATCGATTAAATAAGTTAAAGGATCAGGTCTTCAATAGAAAAAAAAATAAGTGTCTTGAGAGTGCAGGTTGAGTGTTATAATCACGGATTTAGACACAGTTTTATTTAACACAGTACTTAAAACCCTTGACACTTCATGAATTTTGCTAGTGTAGATTTTTTACAGATGTAAACATTTAATAGTTATAAATTTGAATATTATTCGTCCGCATTTTGGCCTCTATATATTTTTTTTTTTGTACGATATTGCTAAATATCTCAGGGTCATCTGATGTAATCAATGTAATATTTTTTCTATTTGATTTTTTAGAAATGATATGAGTGAGGACCTGTGTTTAACACATCTGTTCTATTGATAAGTGTTATTAAATGTTCTTAATTATTTTTTTTTTGCGAAATTTAGTTGTTTTTTATTTTAAGTTCGGATAGAATTTTTTCTCTCGATAATTACAGTAATTCAAGTTTAAAAAATTCGAAAGTATATTACGAAAAATGAATTTTATTTTTATTTTTATTTTTCTCTGTTAATTAATGATATACTCGTTTATTACTTCATGTCTAATTTTTACATTCTTATCATCTAGTCATCATGCTCTAATAGGCAAAAATAATCGGCAATAAAGAGGAAACAATTATTCATAATAGTAGAGGAACAATAAAAAAAATGAGCTTTAAGCTTTAACTATAAAAAAAAAACTGCGTTTGTGTGCACAGATTTGTTTAAAAAACGATGTAAGTAAAAACTTTCATCCCTGAATTCATCAAGAGAAAAAAAATGGTTTGGTCACCTGAAATGAGTAATCGAATAGCGAATAAAATAATGGAATGGGATTGAGGATAAAGAAGAAAACGAAAAAGACGTACGAAATGGAAAGATTAAAAATTAATAGGTAGGAATGGAGAAGAAGAGTATGGTTAACGAAAAATATATAACCAATTTCTAATCATTAAAAATAAAAATTGTGAAAATTCATGAAGGTTCAGAGTGTCATTTTAAAAACTTCTTAGAACGTTGTAATTTATTGGAATTTTAAATACCCTGAAAGGCAAGCATTTTCTACCTGATTATTTTTCCATTTTTTTGGCTAAAATGCTCATTCATAATTAGGATTTTGCGTCTCTCTACTTTAACTAGGGCATGTAAATTGTATTGGAATAAGAAAATATTAATTTTAAATAAATACAGTGGTATTTAAGAATAATTCCAGGCAATTTTAAATTTAAGAAATTTTAAACTAATGAGGTTTATATCCGCCCTTCGGGTTCATCACGTCTTGCATTTGATTGGGTATTGTTCTAATATGATTTTGAATAAATTCTTGAAAAATATAACCAATCTAATGCAAAACTAAAAAATCATATTAACTTTAAATTTTGTTGCTTTGTTTTAAAATAGTGCTTGCTTTTATCTATATCTATACTATTATATAAAAGGACAAGCCATTTTTCTTTTGTAATCACTAGCCACGAAAACTAATGAACCATTCTGCACCAAATTTTAACTGCATGATCTTCATAGACCAAGGAAGGTTTAGCAGTCATACTATTTACAGATTTTCAATTAAATTGTTATTACAAAAGTGATAAATATGTGGTACGCAGTGAGGTTGTTGTTAAAAAAAAAAGATAAATATGCGGTGCGACTTGTGGATTCCAGTGAAGTTTAAAAATCGAGCGATATGTGGCTATTCTACACCAGATTTTGTCATGGTAAAACCATTGAACATTATACCAAATGTTAACTACATAATTTTCATAGTTCTAGGAAGGTTTAGCAATAATAAAAATTCATATGTATAATGTTGAGTGGCAAAAACAAGGTTTGCCACACTGATATATGTATACCTTTACGGTTAGAAATTAAAATCCAACCAGAAGAAATCAATAAAATTATATTTCTGCCGAATACAAATTATTACCAAATTAGAATGTCGACTTTGCTTTTTAATATTGTGTGTAAAAATATGATTCATGGGCCTTAAGTTGTAAGCACTAATAATGCAGTCCCTAATCCGCAAGAGTTTGTCTATCTGGATTACCAACTCATACATTAAAATTATAAATTGGATGCCCAATTATGCTTATATGTAATCTTCGAAGGCCTAATCCGCTAACCAGGTTAACAATTACTGCAATTGGGTGAAAATAGCATTGAAGAAATAATGCTCAATTGCGTACTTCAATAAAAGATTTTTTATTGATATAAAAAAAAAACTTCAATTATTAGTTTTAAGTTCTTCGCTTACGAGAGGGGGGAAGCTGTCAAGGGGGGGGGGTGCTAGTTTAATTAATATTTTTAATAATTCTTATACCTTTCTCGAGCCCTAGTTCACGTGGGCATAAACACCAGAAAAAGAATGAAACTTTTAGCTGAGAAAATGAAAATTAGGTGGAGTTTTTTGCCTGTCAGTATATATTTATATTAAGAAAATTCACTAAAGCTTACTTGACATAAACTTATCAATAAATGGATTAATTAAGAAACGATGAGTACAGGAGAGATCTATTTGAACATCAATATCAAGTTCTGCCACCGACCGCAACTAAATTTGTTTCGCATTTGGCATTTAAACTAATTTAGAATTAATCGCTTTGGTCCTTAGAACATTTTCAGAAAAATAATAAATTTTTTTTGGCACTCTGATTCTCATGAATTTTCACTCTTTGTAGAAAAGCGTATTTTTCATAATATTAATGCATTTCGCCGATTTTACTTATAAGGTGTTACTCACCGATCTCCGACGCCTATCCTTTTCCGACGCCATTCTCACAGGATGGGTTGGCATTGCCGAGTGAGGGAACCAGAATGCGGGAATTACCAAACGAGGAGCAGTACACACTGATAAAGAACAATCAGTTCCTGTCATTGGGTTGCATCACCGAAGATCAGTAGTACTATAACTCTGCCCACTTTAAAACATTTTTCATTTAATGCTATTCATTCCAATTTCAAGGATCGAAGACATGTTGAATGTGCAAAAATGTTTAGCCAAATGATTTATGTTGCCTTTTATCTTAGGTTTCAGAGTGTATGTATAAAAAATAACAGTCCGGATCGCTATTGAAATCGCTGTTGAAAATTGCTAACATTATTAGAAAACAGAAAAAAATTATAAACAAATTTAAATAATAAAAATTGATAATATTTAAGTAAAAGTTACTTCTATTTAATTATTTTATTTTTATTTAAAGATACATAAATATTTTAAAAATATTATTAGAAATTTTATACACTAAAATTGAAATCATAAAAACTTAAGGTGGGTTAGACTCTCAGACATGTAGTTATCATATATTTTAAGAATAAATTGGAGATTTTAGCCATAGTGTTAAATTAAATAATGCATAGGATATCTAAGGGGTACATTATGAAAACATGCCCAATTTAATAAGACCCTTAAACAAAATAATAAAATCAACTATAAAAAAAATATACAGGGTGTCCCGAATTTAAATGGCAAAACTTCAGGAACTTATAGGGGACCGAAAAACTAAGACAAAAAGTCCTTTAGAGATTTGTTCGTTTTTGCTTAGTTTTAGTGAAAATCGCAAAAAAAGAAACAAAACAAAAATGTTACAGGTAGCTATTATCACCTTTCAAAGTTCGTCAGGCTAGGCATTGTGATATGTAAACAATGTTATCCTTTACATTCTTTTATTTGTTTACATTTTGGATTCCTTCTAGGATTATAATTCCTAAATCAGTCTTCAGGCAGTTACTCAGATATTTTTGTGTGAATAGCATCAGCCACAATGCTGCATACATATTCTAATGTTGAATACGCTGATATGATTTTTGTATATGGTTTCTGTAAAGGTAATGCTTTAGAAGCGGTGCTGGAGTATGCGCGCCGATTTCCAAATAGAATAGTGCCCAATCGACGAGTCTTTTCGTTAACTTTTAATAGACTACGACAGACTGGGTCATTCTTAATACGTAATGAAGGCTACCAATCCCAGGCAGCAATAAGAGCAGATTATCGGAGAAGAAATTGTGTCCAACGCCACTTCGATAACAATCCTGAGACTAGCATCCGAAGAGCATCTGCTGCATTAGCAATATCGCGGCAAGCAATACGGCGAAAATGAAAGGTGATAATCGCTACCCATACCATCTTCAAAAAGTTCAGAATATATTACCTCAAGATTATGTCAAGAGATTGAATTTTAGTAACTGGTTTCTTGAAAAATTCGCGATGATAATTTATTTCCATTAAACATTATATGGATCGATGAAGCTACCTTTACAAGAAGAGGAATTGTTAATCAAAGAAATTATCATGTATGGGCTCTTGAAAATCCCAGAGCTTTTAGAGAGAATAGGTTTCAGCATGAATTTGCAATTAATGTTTGGCTTGGAATTTGGAACGGATTACTGGTGGGACCATATTTTTTACCTGGAAGATTGAATGGTATCACATTTACACATTTTTTGGAGAACGACTTTTCTAAATATTTAGATGACATTCCCTTAAAGCAGCGGATTGAAATGTGGTTCCAACTCGATGGTTGTCCAGCTCATTATAGCAGAGTTGCTCGAGCTTGGCTGGATATAAATTATCCACAACGAAGGATTGCACGTGGAGGAGTAGTACCTTGGCCACCCAGATCACCTGATATGACACACATGGATTTCTTAGTATGAGGAACCTTGAAGCAGAAAGTTTAATCGGTGTCAATCAACTCAAGAGAGCAATTAAGAGACCGAATCATAGATGCAGTGCACCAAATATCATCAGAACAATGTTTAGCTGCAATTTATCAAGTGAGTGCTAGATGTAATGCTTGCATTGTTGCAAGAGGACAACATTTTGAGCAATATTTTCATTAAAAAGAACATATAAATATAAATGTAAATAAATAAGTATAAAAATGAAAACTTGTTTTGTTTCTTTTTTTGCGATTTTCTCTAAAACTAAGCAAAAACGAGCAAATCTCTGAAGGACTTTTTGTCTTAGTTTTTTGGTCAAGTTTTGCCATTTAAATTCGGGACACCCTGTGTATATATATATATATATAACAGAATTTTAACAAAATTGTACTTACTTCATCATATATTTATTTATTTGTATATATTTTTTATTTGAATGAACTTACTACCATGCTAATGTAATGAACAAATAATTACTAAAATTTATTAAAAAAACAAAATAACATACACCAAAATCAATAAATAATACATTTAACTTCTAAGAAATAGATCATGGTCAAAGTAATGGATGGCAAACAGAAAAGAGTAATAGATTATAGGTTTCAGTAACGACACTAGTTGAAACTGCAAACATCTTAAGAATTCTATGTACTATAGTAAAGAAACATTTAAATTTCACTGTACCTCCTCCATCACAACTGGTGTTTCATCCTTTTCTTATTTTATATCAAACAAAGATTTAAGGTTATTCAGTTCTTATATTTATTCACATTTATTCTATTTATTAATTTTTAGATGAGATTTTTAAAGTTATTCATACATTATTATAAGTAGAATGGTTGACTATTAAATTTAAAACCATATACTGATTTTTTTTTATTTTTTCTTTACATCATGTTATGGCAATGCTTTCACTCTTATAGAGGCAATAATAAAAATTTTAATTTTGTATTTCAAAATATATTTCTTTAAGTTAAAATTGGAGAATGCATAGATAACTGTGCCACAACAGTTTTACATAGTTGTTATTAAACCAATAAGATAAGTATTTTTCAATGCAGTTCCTTTGAAAATTACATATAAAATTTAACTTGGACGAATTTGATCTAATTCCTTTCATTTCTAAATTTTTACATAATTCTCTATTTACAGTTATTTATTCCTTGTATAATAATAGGTTCATATAGGGTGTTGACTTTCAAAATGTAATAAATCCACTATTTGTTAAAAAACATTGTTTTCTCTGAATTTCCCAAGTATTTGTCCTCTATCACTGGGTAAAACTGTTCCCATTCAGAATGTACTACAGGCCATTATAATTTAAAAGATGGAAACTTCCTAGCCAATGGCTTTTTGAATTTATGAAAGTTAAAAGATTGATTTAAAAAAAAAAAAAAAAAAAAAAAAAAAAAAAAAAATGGAAATTTTAACATTTACATAAAGGGTAAAAGGAACTTAGACAAAGGAGCATAGACAGATAGCTACAGATAAGAAGCTTTTTACCTGTGATGAAGAATAATTTGACAATTTCGGACCAGACATCAAAAATTACATAAATAAATCCATTGGTCCTAGTTGCCCCTTTGAAGATAAGGTTTCCACGCAGTAATTTTTTTTTTTTTTTTTTTTTTTTTTTTTTTTTTTTTTTTTTTTTTTTTTTTTTTTTTTTTTTTTTTATTTATAATTTATGGGAATTCAAGAATGACAAGGAAATTATTTTTATTATGGTAAACAAAGTATTTTTTAAGTATTAAAAGCATTCTAGTCATTATAGGGTTTGACAATTTGCACTTATCCCATTTTGAATGTTAACACCTCAAAAATTAGCTTTATTAATAAATAAAAAAACTTAATGAAAAGTTAATTTTATGATGGTATATAACCATCCATAAAATTTATTTTTATGATTTAGAGTTCTTTTGCCATCCGCTAAGTTTAAAAGCCATACACTATGGCCCAGTTAAAATGGCCTTGGGAAAAGGAAAAAATTACAGAAATCTGGCAGTGGCCAATTATATTCTGGGTAAATATCTATGGATGGTGGGCAGAAGAGGCACCGAGTCCTTTCTGGAGAAAGTGGTTGGCAAGGTTTCGTGTCATATGTTTGATCGACGGCTTGTCCTGCTTTTGGACCTTGCTTATTGCCATCATCATCAAGTTTTCTCAAGGAGATTTAATGGTAAATCTATTCTCTGTCTTCGGAGCTGGTCCTGGTCTTTCTGGTTCTTTCAAAGCCGTTCAGTGTATCCGTCACAGAAAACCGTTAAAAGAAGCAATGGATCTTCTAGATGGTAATTGTAGAATTTTTAATTTGAATATTGATCATAATTTTGTTTCATATGATTTTTTCTTCTAAAATAAAATAAAAAAATTAAGAATACAATTAATGGATAGACTATCATTGATCATTTTTACAGAAAACAAGAAGAATATACAAGAAGTATATAAGGTAATAATTGGGTTCAGTAAGTTAGGGATGTCAAAAATTTAAATAAGAATAAAAATATTTATTTATTAATGGTTTTAATATAAATTATAAAAGGCAAACTTTAGTAAAAGTAAATCTTAAAATTAGAGACAAATATGATAATTGTTTCCTGATCAATTGAATACTTGAACCACAACCACTATTAATGAACACGCAAATGATCTGAAATCAGCTGACTTGCTACTTAAACTCTAATTAATATATTTGAACAAGATAGACAGCTAAAATATTAAAATATACAAATGAACACGTTAATATAATTATACTTAAAATTATTAATAATGAAAGAAATCAAATATTCATATACATTGTAATATGAAAACAATTAACCCTTTCAGGGCAAACATACATATTTGTGGTAACACTTTTTAAAAATTAAAATATAAAAATATTAGAAAATAACGGTGTAGGTTGTTGGGGTATGCAGTCATAGATATACAGCAATTAAAAATAAATTTTAATTTTTAATGCCATTATAAATTAGGAATTAGAAATTAAAATTTATTTTTAATTCCTGTGTGTCTATGACTGCATATCCCAACAACCTACATCTTCATTAACTTCTCAATTAACAAATACCCCTCTATATAAAAACATTAGAACATTACAATGAGAAACTAAAACAAATAAAAACATTAAAAATATACACAAATTATTCATAGTTTTCAGAATTTTCCACTCACACTACTATTTTATTATTTCTGATAATTGCTGGTGCTATTTTACCTTTTTTATTTTGAGAGTAATTTTATTTTTATTTATTTATTTTTTGGTTAAAGATTTGATTTTACTTAAGTTTGCTGCCAAAATTTAAATTAATAGAATAAAATTAACTCTGCACTATTTGGACTACATACAAAATTATGAAAACCATCCTTGCTTATACAATAAGTTGGGAGTATTTAATAGATAATCAGATTTTATATTGTTTTTAAATGATGAAGAAGGAATGAATAAAATAAAAGTTTGTGTACAAATCATTTATTTATGGTATATAGATTGTAGTTTAAAAAAAAAAAAAAAAAAAAAATACATATTAAAATAAAGAAGGAAACCTCACATGTGTATCTAAAAAAAAAAAAAAAAAAAAAAAAAATTAAATAAATTAGGCTGTCATACATACAAAATTGTTGGTTTTCAAAATTTTTTGACAAATGCTGGGACTGACCAAAAATATTTTACATTTGTATGTGTCACAATTTCTACTACCAGTTAGTAATATTCTTAGGCTTAAAATATTTATTTGCTATAAGTTTCACCTTAGTTTGTAAATATCATTCATTAAGTTCATGAGAAAAAAAAACACTTTGCTGTTGTCCTGGATCTGAACTTAAATCTTTGTGGGAATGACAATTTCTACTACAATTTTGCAATATCCATTACAATAACATCCAATAATCCAGCTTCTTAATGAATAAATTTGAATTATATATATATATATATATATTATATATATATATATATATATATATATATATATATTTATATTAATTTTTATATTTCATATTTAAGAATAATTTCCTTCAGAATTGTTTTAAATAAATATAATTTCAGTCATGATGAAAGAAATAAATGAGCCAGAAGTTGAACCGATCGTCCGCAGAGGAATGAAAAGATGTTGGATAGCTTTTGTTCTTAACTTATTCAGTGGCTCTTGCATCTGCTTACATTGGTTGACTCGTCCCTTACTTATGGCCATATTTTATGAAGAAAGAACACGAATTATTGACACTTGGCCTGTATTCAACGATACTTGGTTGCAGTGGTCTTTAACATTTTTGTATCAGGTGTCCAATGTCTTTATTCTTGGCCATACATTCTACATTTTTGATAATATTTACTTTTGTATATCTGAGTCCTTGCTATGCCAACTTAAAGTTCTCAAGTACCGCCTCACTCATCTCAAGCTTGATGGAAGTGTTCGTTCTGATGCAGCAATTGATAAATGTATCAAACATCACACACAAATTATAAAGTAAGTTTTATAATCATACCAAAATTTCATAATGTTAAAAAAAAAATAATATAAGAATGTTTTTTAATGATCTATTAGTAGCATGATCTTTTTTTACCGATAGCATCCTAATAAAAGCATATCACAAAACTATTGAAACTATTGACGTATAAACATATGCAAGCATACATGAAGACAATATTGGCATTTATAGCTGAATAAAATAATCTTTATTATGAATAACTGAAGAGACCAGGACAGAACTACTTGAACAACTAAGCAGCAAAGTTGAAAGTATTAAAATCAAATAACTATATTTTTAGACATTCAGAAATTCCAACTTATAGTAATAATCAGAAAAATTTAATAAATTTTTTGATAAAAAAAATTAAAACATACTTAATTTGGGTTAAATGACACTGTAACATTAAATAGAATGAAATAGAACAAAAGGACTAAGACAGATATAATTTCCATACTAATGCAATTAGTTTTCTTTTTACTATTTTTATAAATCACATACATATACACTTTCAGTATATATGAATTTAACTGATATTGACAAAAATCGACGGAAGAACTTCCATCAGACAAATAGATCTCAAACATTCCCAACTAAATCTGGAGAAAAACTCCGTAATACATATAATGCAATTTTCCCTTAATGTATACACTTTTTTTTTTTTTTTTTTTTTTTTTTTTTTTTTTTTTACATATCTCTAATCTAGGGTTTACTATAGAAAATATATAATATAAACACATAAAATAAATGTATATTCCATAAACTAAGTTTAAGACTAAAATTATGGCTATATAAATACTTGTTTATTTCTATTAAACATGGCTTCAGTTGCCATTTGGTTATTTTGGGTTACAAGGCCCAGATTAATATGCAATGAAAAAAAAAAATATGCTACATAATATACTCGTACTATACAAATGGAAATTGTTAAGAAAAAGTTACAAAATATGTTTTGTTCAGTAGGACAGTTAATAAAAGCGAAGCTTCCTAGCAAAAGAATTGAAACTAAAACTCTCAGTGGCATTCCACTATTTCAGTTTTTATGCTTTTCCTTCAAAAGCATTCAGTGTCATAAATGCACTCCACACAATTTACAAAGTACAGTATTTTATGCCTTTTAAAGTTCACAATTTAATGAAAATTGTATACAGTAAAATTTACAACAGTTGAATAAAAAATCCTCAAACACTTTTTGTAAATGAAAGAAAAAAAATTTATAAAGTATTTTGATTGGTATAGTGTTTGCAGTGGTTTTTGGATGTACATATTATAAAATATTGCATACACTCATCGCCTCTTGATTTCACATAATAAAATTCATTATAATATATAAAAAGTACTTACTGATTAGATGATGCATAATCTGGTTTTTGTTTATGTTCACACCTTGGGCAATCCATATTCACATAACTCAATTTAAAACCATTATAGATTTGCAGCAATTGTCGATAAGGTGTTTAAGTTTTGAATTCAGTATTTAACCTTAGGTTAAATTTTTAATAAAGTATTTAACATTTTAACCTCCAAGCTGGCAAAGCTTTTTCATTTGATTATTCATTACATTGTTTCCGTAGCTCTAAGGAAATATATATATTTTGATGTATATATAATTTAACGTCATAATAGAAGCTTCGCTCCAAACAAGTTAGGTACTATGCTGTATAGTATTCATCAAATTTGTGAAAAAAGTAGTATTGATAGAATATTGCACTGTAAATATGTTAAAAGAATAAAAAAGGTTTTTATTAACTGTAAATGGTAATATTCATTATTTAGATTTTTGTATTGAAATTGTTTTAAGGTAAAATATTATTATTTTTAACATAAATTACTCAAAATTGTGTTTTGTTACACTACTCCTTCATCCACCAAACCCTTCATTTAATTCATTAACATTATATCAAACCTTATTTAAAAAAAAAGACATCTAATTTAATAATAAAAAAAAACAAACAAAATACAATAGAAACAATTTAAATGTTTTAAAATGTGTAAAATATATGCATTTGAAACCTAAATATTCATAATAGTAAATGTTGGCTAAATTTGCATCTTAGAAGTTTTATCACTGAATTATTTATGATTTTTAAAATTTGGGCATTATTTGTAATTTTGTCATTTTAGTAAATAGAGAAGAAACTGTATTATTATATTGTATTATTATGTTTAATTATTACAAGAAGTTTGATATTTATTAAAATTGTGTTTATTGGTAGGGTATGCGATAAGCTAAATATTGCTTCAGAAGGAGTAATTCTTTTCCAGTGTATGAACACTGTCATTATGCTTTGTACTGGTATTTTTATCTTAACATTGGTAAATACTTTGTTTAATTTCTCTGATTTAGATATGAATTAAGTTCTGTTGATTAATCATAACTTTGATTTTTTTTTTAGATGAAGGATATTAATGTGAATGTTCTATTGAATCTAGGAGAGATTACCATAGTTATTATAGTAATTTTATTTTTATATTGTTGGTACAGCAATGAAATAACATTCCAGGTAGTCTTTGCAAAATATTTATTTATTATGGATTTCAAAATTATCTTCCATATGTTCAGTAATTTAGGTTGATAGACTATTTTTTAATTATTTTTAGACAATAACTTTATTTTTTATTTTAATTTTTCACAGTTTATTATTATGTTCAAATTAAAATTTATTAGGATTCGCCCACTAGCAATAACAACTTAACGGTTGCTATAACTAAATAGAAAATATATATACTGTGTATTAGTTGGTAAAAATAAGCTGAAGGGAGAAAAAAATCAATTTCTGCCTGGCTGGGTAAAACAATACATCTATATGTCTAGAGCTAGAGTATATCTGTGCTTCAAAAAAATTGCCAGCAAGTTTTCCAACACCAAAAAAAAATATAGGCAAAACGTGACTTTTTCAGCTAGAGCATGTCAAAATGTTATGTTTTTGAATGTGAAAAGAACGTTGTATATTTTAAGGGTGAAAAAAAGTTAGAAAAGAAAACTATGGACCTCCAGCTAAAAAACATATATATGTTAAAAAACCGCTTTCATTTTGTGAAAAAGACTGTAATTTTACAAAATCAAAGAATCGTAATGTTGTGAGTGATATTTTCAGTATAATATGTTTCATTCTTTTCTGCTTATATTTTCGGATTGTAGTATTTGAGCAATTACCCATTGCAATAATTAGTGGATTAAAATAGTATGGGCATGAAATAAATAATGAGTGAGTTAATTTATAACTATAATTTTGTCCGTAATCATGTTTAAGTCTATGGGTATTTTGTATATTTTGTTATTAAGGTAGAAATATCTTCCTTCCAAATGCATGTATTTGTTCTGAAATATTTGTTGAGTCAATTTTTATATCAATTATAATATTAACCATTGATTTTTTAATATATCGGTAACTAATAATAATAAATATAAAAATAAATTTGTATTATGTTGTGATTTATTAAAAAATTAAATATGTGAACGTACAATATCTTCAATCTTCCGAGCAAATGTAAAACATGAATATTTATGTTCTATACATTATAATAGTACAAATAAGATGTATCCTTTTACAATATTTCTTCATTTATTTTGTGACTCATAATTTAATTATTAATCAATTTATATTATTATAATTAATTATCATAGCTAGACGATTGTTCTATATATTGTACTCATTTGTTATTCTTAGGGGACAAGTTTTCCCAGAATAAAGTTCATTTTTCTTCTTTTTGTTCTTCTTCTTTTACAATTAAAGGTGTACTAATCACAACCTATAAGATTTATTTCTTTAAACTATTATTTCTTATTAGCAGTTTTTAATTGTTATTTATGCTTTAAAATGTCTTATTTTAATACCATATAATTCAAGTATTTGTTTTATTTTTATTGATAGTGTTCTGAATTGGCAAATTATGGATACATGATGGACTGGACAGGAGGTACAACTAATCAGAAGAAGAAGCTCCTCAATTTAATGACAATGTCCATGAGACCAGTGATATTCGGTGGAATCGTTCAATTAAACTTGAATACTTTTATAAGTGTAATTATTTTTAATATATAACTACTATATCAATTTAACATGATATGAGGCATTGACATTTAAAGTGGAATTAGTACAAATTGTAAAACTTTTAAGGAGATAAAAAAAAACCAGCATTACTAGAATGATATCAGTAGTTAAAAATACTTTCCAAATCATAATTTCCAATAATTCCAAACAAATAATTTCCTTGTTATTCATGAGTTTCCATTAATTTCCACCTAAAACATTTTAACTATGTGAAAACCTGAAAACCAATATGGATTTATTCTCTTAAGAAACGATTAGGGATATTAAAAAAAGAAAAAAGATAAAAAGGTCATGTTTATAAATAATTTTTAATTTGTAAACAAATAAATTATTTATGTGTTTCCATTACTAAAAATATATGCACATTTTTTATATAATCCTTCTATTTTGTTAGTTTCTCTACTTTTTATGTATCTTATTATATGGGTGATTCTCAGATGACGGGCAATTTTTTGTCCACTAAAATTTTTACTCAATTGATCAAATCCTTCTTTAATTTTTTCCCACTGCAATAACAGAGAAGAAATATTTCTCCATGATAAAATATTAAAAATAGAAGTATAAACAACTAAATTGATTTTATGATTGCTTAAGCTACTCAGATTTCATTACCATGGTGTGTCCCACCCTTAGTTTTTTGTTTCCATTTATTCATTTCTTTAGTTATGTAAGGTAAATGATTGTGGAATTGATTTCCACACATAAAGGAAAACACAACAATCATAAATGCTTTCAGTTTTGTATTTTGGGTAATAATATAATATTTTTACAGGAGTTTACATAGCTCCAAACTTTGTCCCATCATTATGATGTCATTACCAAGCAAAAAACAAATTTATAGAGAAACATCCACGAAAATAGGGCCATGGAGGGGAAATATTTTACAGGAGTAGTGGTAGTACTCCGGTAGCTGAAGACCAGCCGCCAAAGGTCAGGCAGTGAAATAGGGAGATTTCGCCCACGTTTATCTTTGTGAAATAAGTCACATACCTTTTTTGTTGTCATTACCACACTTTTTATTATCATAGTAAATTTTCAAATTATTTTATTGGTTTTAATTTTATTAATAAGGTCATTTGTTGTATGACAGCAGGCAGAAAAAATTACCTAAAAAAATTTCCCCCTAGGCTCTCAATAAAAAACCCACCAATGGCTCCTTCTCTAATATATTTTTTTAATCACCTCCAATATGCTTTTAAAAAAAAATTATTCACGTGATTATCATTACCTAGCTGATATTGTCATTATCGTATTATTAACATTTTAAAATTTTAAATTTCTCATGAAAATATGACTTTTGATCGTGACCATCTGTTTTTTTTAACAGCTAAATGGGAATAGAAAGTGTTAATATTTAAAAAAAAAATATTAAACTACCATAAAAATTATTAAAACTTTGTTACTGAAAATAGCCCGTAATCTGAGAATCACCCATATCTTGCTGATTGTCTTTATTTTTAAACTCAACTTTTTTCTAGATGCATCTTCTTATATATATTATTATAATATATATATATATATATATATATCATATATATATATATATATATATATATATATATATATATATATATATATATATATATATATATATATATAAAAGGTGGGATTCTATTTCTAATTGAACACAATTCTTGTATTATTTTATTTATCAAATATTCTTAAATAATAATTTACTTGTATAGGTTATCAAAACTGCATTTTCGTATTACAACTTTCTGGTTGCTGCTGATGCTGGAGGTGATCATAGAAAGTGAACAATATATTTATTTATTATTATTATTCTTTTTAGTAAATAATTGTTTAATGTCTATTGTAGCATAATAAAATTTATCATTTTGAAGTAATATTTAGATAATATGATTCCTTATAAAAGTACTATTTCTTTCTTCACCCTTATTCTCTCATTAATATTTTATTCTTTTTATAATCTAGTATAAAAAGAGACACACAGTGAGTGAAACATTTCTTATTGTTATTAAGTGACAAATTTTTGGAGATGTAAATTATACCAAGATTTACAAGATGGGCTATTTGTAAATGTTTATTGAGTTTTAGTAATATTCCATAAGTTTGAAATATAAAAAAAGATTTATTTCATACAAATTATTTATAAAAATCTATGCAATGTAGTTTAATCAATATCGGATTATACAAAACTGGCTAATTATTAAAAACATATCTTTTTAGAATGGCCAAAACTCCATTCATGAATAATGTTTTTCATGAAAAATTAAAAAAAGAATACAAGATAGAACTTTCCAAGACCAATAATCTGATTTTATAAAGGTTAAAAACTATTTTTGAGCCCTCAAAAGTTATTCCTATCAATTTACTATAATTAAAACTGACTAATATGTACACTTATATAATTTATTTATAACTATTTACATGTCTATGGTATAAATCAATAATTATGTACTGTTATATAATATACATAAATTCAAATATGTATATATTCATACATACATATATGGATATTTGGATTATCCTCCCTCTTCCAATCTATTTTATAATTATACTGACATCCATACTTTCAGTTCTAACAATTATATTTATTTTATTATTAAAATTTAAATATTTCTATTTATTAAAAACACAAAAAAGAACAAAACAAAAAAAAAACACATAGACTATGGAGTTCAAAAATAGTTCCTTTATCAGAAATAAATTTATTTAAGAATACATTTATAACAGAATAAATTTAACTTATTCCAGATTCATACTATATAAGATTTTATACAAATGTAGTTTATCACTAAAGTGATTACAGTAATACATGCAATTTATAAAATTAGTCAAAAGTTTATCTAACATCAAACACAACCTATAAAAAATATATTATTTAGATGTATATTATTCATTTTAAAAACAGGCATAACTCCCCATTATTCATTTTTTATTCAATAACTTTGACATGTTTCAGAGCTTATCAATTGCTCCATCCTCAGGTTCATTACACTGTGATATTCTCACTTGGTCATCTTAATTCATCATTCCTAATGAATTAGGATGACCAAGTGAGAATATCACAGTGTAATGAACCTGAGGATGGAGCAATTGATAAGCTCTGAAACATGTCAAAGTTATTGAATAAAAAATGAATAATGGGGAGTTATGCCTGTTTTAAAAATGAATAATTTATATTGAATCTCCTTAAATTAAACAATTAGATGTATATATTTGATTGGGGCTTATGAAATATGAAAGTTGTGAAATATTTCATCACCAACAGACAAAGTTCTTAAATTGCTCTTTCATTTTTGAAGTGTCCTACATTTTCAACTCAAGCTATCAATTATTAACGCCACAATTTTCTAAGAAAAGAGTCTAATTTCTTAAATTGCTCTTGGCCAAATACGAAAGACAAATAAAATAAAAATCAATAGTGTGTAACTTATTTATTTTTTTCTTTCATCTCATTTTATATTTTTTTTTTTTCAAGCAATAATGTTTTAAAAGTTTATTCTTATCTTTTACATCAAGTTACTTTATAATAAATAAATTTAAAAGTGTTTCTTAAGTTCCTTTTTTCAGATAGAAAGAAAATGTAATAAGAATGAATACAGAAAATAAGGTTAGAGAATATCTATCTGAGAGCTATGAAAACAAATTAAATGCTTAAAAAAACAATAATCATTAAAATAATAATTATACAGAATAACAAATTATAACAAAGTACAAAAATAAATAAATTTACATCTGGTCAGAGACAGATTTTATTAAAATGAAAAAAAAATAATATAAATCATAATAAATACATAGATTTACAGGGAACAAATTCTCGAACTGGGGAAACAAGCAAATAAGATAGGACTTCACATATCCTTTCAAAAAACTAAAATCATGACAAACATCAAACACCCACATAAATACCATCTAAGTCCAAGAACAAAACATAGAAATAGTAAAAGAATTCAAATATCTCGGAGAATGGATTAGTTGGAATGCTAAGGAAAACAAAGCATTGGAATCCAGAAAAAATAAACTTGAACTTGCTTTCCAACTAACAAAAGATACATACAACAAAAAATCTCTTTCCTGGGGGTCCAAAATAAAACATTACAAAACAGTGATTAAACCAGAAGCCTTGTATGCAGCTGAAACACTAAACATGAATATCAAAGGTCATATGGAGAAACTTGAACTAAAAGAAAGGAAAATTTTAAGAAAAATCATAGGACCAAAATTTCAGGATAATAAGACAATATACATAAAGAATGAAACACTCTACAAGAAAATTGAAAAACTCTCTGATACTATGCGAAAAAGAAGAATCAATTTTTACGGTCATCTTCTCAGAATGAACTCTAATAGATTATCCAAGCAAATCTTTGACTTCTTACGCCATCTCAAAACAAAACCCAATTGGTTTAAAGAAACTGAAAAGGACCTAGCAGAATTAAAAATTACAGAAAATTCACTACTTGATCAAACTTCTAAATTAATAACTAAAGATGAATATGTTAGGTTCCAAGATAAATCCACTCTAAAAACCAAACCCTTTATCTCAGATGAAGAAAGAAAAAGAAGATCGGAAAGAATGAAGAAGTACTGGGCACTTAAGAAAGGACAACACACAGTGAAGTGATGGATTCAACGTACCCCAAAGAGGGTGAAACGAAAAAAAAAAATAAAATACATAGATACTAATTAAATATTTTTATGATATTTGGAGTTAAAGTTCAGGAAGAGAGAATATTGGAAGTAAAGGTCACAGCCAGGTAGGAACCCTGGAATTAGGAACACCTCCAAAACCTGGCAGAGGTCCAGCCCTTGAGGCAGGTAGGAAAAAGGCAGTTGGTTATCAGACAAGGAGCAAAGAAGACAGAGTCAGTTAGTTTTGGGCCTTGGAGCAGCTAGGTGTCTCAAATCATAGAAGATTATGGAACCAGGAGACAAAGAATGGACTGGGCAAGATTAGAGATAGTGCTTAGTGGTTCTTTCAGTAATAGACTAATTCTCTCCTTAATAGACTTTAGACTTTCAAATTAAACTAAGGTAAAATTAAATATTGTTTTCACATAGTAATTTATAATAAATATAAATTAAAATGTACAAAAGTTGTTAAATATTTCCAGTCATAATTCAATAGAATATTGACAGAACCCCATAATGAATATAAAGTAAATTAATTATTGATAATAATTTAATTAAACATTCATGATTGAAGAAAATCATAACAATGTATTGAGAGTAAAATAAGAGAACACCAAAAACGAAATAAAAAATAAATTCTTCAGATACCTTTGTTAGATATAGATATATATTTGGTAAATACGTCAAAAGTACCTCAATGTTGTTTGTTTATTTATTTGGACTTAGCGTCCTTATGAACTCCAACTAGGGCAGGAATAACGGGTTATGCTACAGGTTACCAGCCTATTCTAACCAAGGCTAACTAAGGCCAAGAATTCATTTTGTGGTTCTACCACAA
Organism: Euschistus heros; assembly: GCA_003667255.2. NCBI lineage: Eukaryota > Metazoa > Arthropoda > Insecta > Hemiptera > Pentatomidae > Euschistus > Euschistus heros. The sequence continues at coordinate 1,216,443 of RCWM02000169.1, read as the reverse complement.
AATAAATTTATGTAGGTAGATGGTTAGCAAGCGTCACCTTGGATATGAATGAGGTGAGCTATTTGGCTTGTATGATTTGAGGAGGAATCGAATTCTGGAGGAGGTTTGAGCATAAGATCTATAGGATGGCGTACAAATCAAAAAGATGGGATCTTGTGTGTATTGAATTGGCTACAGGTCTAAACTGAAGCATATTCTAAATAAAAGACAGATGAAGGGTATTGATAATTTGGTAAAGGAATGTTCCAAGGAAATATTGTTTATGGAAAGTGCGAGAAAGCCAATGTAATTCGGAATAGAGGTGGGAAACATGATACTGACTTTTGATTCAAAGACAAACCTGGCAAAGTTCCCTTTCATTATCCATCCTTGAGAACTGTCAAGGGACCACCATAAACTAGACAACCATATTCAAAGTAAGGGAATAAGAGGGAAGAAACTAAAAGCTTACGTGTTGACTGGGGAAGAAGATGAGATCGGTGAAATAATTTAAGTAGACCTACAGAACAGGGGTGAGATTAGGCAAACCTGAGATTTCCAGGAAAGGGTTTGGTCAAAAATAATCCCGAGATTTTTAACAGAGGAATAGAAAGAAATAGGATGATCATTTAAGATTAAGGAAGGGGATGGAAGTATGAATTAAGGAGAGAGCTAGAGCCTACTATAACTGGCCAGAGTCTTCTTTTCATTTAGTTGCAATTTATTTAACGTCCCCCAGGCTTTGATTCTTTTCAGGTCTTCCTGAATTTTGGTGAAAGCAGTAGATAGTTCTGAAGGTGTGTGATAGCAATAGTTAATTATGGCTCAAAAACCAGTATGGAACATGTAATGAAATGAAAAAATAATCTTTTCACTAGGATAACAAAAATTCTTTAATAATATGGTACCGTCTGGCTGTAACTACCTTCGCTATGTTCTTTCAACACATGAATCTTTATCCTCAAATTCACATAATAAACAATTTTCCTTAGCTGCTGAAAACGTCTATTTACAATAATGGAACAAAATTACATGATTTCAGAACTTTACCATCATTGTGAACCTGAGAAAAGCTTAAAAATAATGAGATCAAACTTGAGCTTCTCTTAATAATTTATAGCTCCTGAATGTGAATAAGAAAGGGATTACAATTTAAAGCTCACACATAAATAAAATAGTTGTTGTTTCTGACATCCATTTAATTAAAAAAAAAAAAAAAAGTACAGGTACTTAATTTAAAATATTTTAAAACAGACTGTTTTTGACTATTCACTTAAATTAAAATTTTCATTATATTAAACCTGAAGATATTATGGGCTTCAGTTAAAGAAAGAGACACAAAGGTTAAAAAAAATATGCATGTTTGTGATTTAAAATTTAGAGCACTGTGTATTATTAATGAAGAGAGTATTATTCCAGCATTCAAAAATCAAGAAAAGTTGTTTTCTCAATTAAGCAGATGAACTGTAAAATTTGGTAGTAATTAGGCTGATTAAATTAAAATTTTAAGTAGAAGAGGGATAAATCATAGAAATAATGATCAAAACTGTATCAAGCCTATTTTGAAAGCAAAGTTTGATTTAGAACAAAAACCTGTACAGTTAACACTGGAATGATTGTGTAGAAGAATGTATGATTCAATTAGGAATTGATGAATGATGTGTCAATTAAACTTAGTGAAAGTCATTTTCTGCATCTCTGGTATTTGCTTTTTTATTTTTTTTTTCTACAAATATATATTTAATGTTACATATGATCTAAAAGATCTTATAGAGATCACTAACTGTTGAGTAAGTGAAAGAATTTATTTATTGAAGAGGGAAAAGTAAAATAATCTCATTATCAGTAACACAAGAAAATAGGAAATTTTTTCAAAATTCAGAAACAAAAAAAAGTTAAGGAATCAATTTCAAAACAGCTTCAAGAGGTAATTAGAATTAGAGGACATGCAACAAAATATTTTATATCATTTTTTTACAATCTAAATAAATATTATTACAATATATAATATTACAATCAATTTAAATAAAAGATATTAGTGAATTTTAAAGTCAACAAAATAAAAAAAGGGGATAAAATTCTTTAGATCATAAATCATTATGAAAAAATGCAATACAATAATCGTACAGGTGTTGCAGCCATTGTCAGAAAAACTTTTTTCAATGAGAAAGCTGTTTATAATTTTGGAGTATTTATGAGCATATTCTATTTTAGTTGTGTTATAAAATGATGTACGAATGAATGATTATTTTGTAGTATGCTTACATTCTCATTAAACTAAGTGTACAAATAAGCTAAACCATAGAAATGGCAAACAGTTTATCAATTTCTAATTAGAAAATCATGCATTTAACACATTTCTTGATAGCTCATTATGAAATATTACATTTGAAGACATGATAAAGTTTCTTTTATGGCCTGGGTTATAACTTGCATAAATTTATTTTGCTGTAAGATGGCATTGTAAGTTTTGTTAATATTGACTTTTGGGCTATTTCATAGAATGTTAAAAACTTTTTGTAAACAAGAGAAATTGATTTGGGCAACTTGGACTGAGCTTAAACTGTTAGCTTAGAATATTCAAAGGTAAATCAATTGCTGTCCAAATGTCCATCTTCTGAGCTTTCTTCTTCAGAACTCTCCCGTTAAGATTCCCATCCAGAACAGAAGTCGAATCGTATTGGCTCAAAGTAAATATTTTCTGTGCATAGCTCTAATAAGTCTATACTCTGCTGTCTGCAATATTAATAAATGTTGTAAATATAATGTAGAACGTTGCGCTTACAAAATTAATCAATTTAATTTAATTTTTTTTAAATAAAAATTTAATATCTTCTTATTGTATGGTACAAAACCAAGAAGCAGATGAACGATGGGATGGCCATTCAACAGAAAGGAAATATCAGAGATCTGGAATTGGCCTCACATTTTCTGGTTGAACATTTTCGGCTGGTGGGCTGAGCAGGCCAAGACAGAGTTCCTCAGGAGATGGTTGTCCAGGTACAGGTTTGTCACTTGTGTGTACTTCACCATCATTACCTCTATGATGTTGATCGCCGTTGGTGTCAAATGTGTACAAGGTGGTATCTTGGACAACATGTTCACTGTATTTGGTAGCTGCCCTGGAATAGTTGGAATCTTTAAGGTTTTTTGCCTTATTATCTTCTCTAAGCCATTGAAGACTGCTATGGAAGGGATTGATGGTAAATAAAAAGTATTTATCATTTATTCAAAGTCTTTGACAATTCAACTACTAGGGTTATTTTCATCCTTTCAACAATAGGCAATTAAATATCATATGATAATCTAAAGTTTATGTTATTTGAAAATATAAAGATATGAATATATAATATTTGGTAATAATTGTTAAGTTTACGACATCAATATATAAACGTATTAATATAAATAAATATATATATGAAATAAAAATATTTGTATTAAGTCTTAAAGTAACTGAAAATACTTGATCTATTTTAGAATCTATTCGATTCAATCCTCATTCTGTATGTATTTAAGCAATTTATATTTTTTAAAAAATATTTTCCAGTTTAATATAGTATAACAGAAAGTTTTTTTCTTTATTTTTTTTGAGCTGATTTTGAGTTAACTCAAGTGTCAGCCATTCTTTTTAGCAATACTTCTTGTTCCAATCATTGTAAGATGAACCATCAATTTCCATTCTTTAAGAGCTTGACCATACCATTACTTCTTGATTTTATTGTATGTAAATGCCACCAGTGTAAAATCAGAAGTAGAGGGAGACTCAAGGGCCGCAGGAGAGACAGTGTACTCCAGGTGAAAATGAATGGGCTGTATGTGATGGATAAGGGTAAATGGAAGGCAGAAGTTGAAAAATCAAGTTACCAATATATTTTGTGCTAGAAGAAAAAGAAGAAATGCCACCAATATCTCTTATTGAAGGAGAAACTGAAAAATTGACTCTTAATTCATCTATGAAGTTGTTACCCTATCTAACTTTTCTTCATGGTATATAACACACTCATAAGTGGGTGAAGTTTTACTCAAAATCATCCACTGTGAGTCCACTTTTTTTTTTTTTGTTCACTTAACTCCTGATCAGCTGACAATGAGGCCATTCTGCTTTTGGTAGCTCAATTGATACAGTTCACGTCATTCTGAAGGATGCTATAAATACTTGCCAACTCACTGGTTATCAGCTGTTCTAGTAAACTTTCCCAATTCCTCCCTTCTGCCTGTTCCTTTAATATGTCATAACTTCTTCTTTATGGAAATATTTTGTTATTATTTTTTAAGATTTGTAGGGTAGCGGAGGATCGATATGCCACATCTCTTGTTTATTAGCTTGCATGTTTTCCAGTAGACCACAATAGCTCATCGTTCATTAAAATATCACCCGGATCCCATACACCGGAAACGGCTAGAGGACCACACCTACTGCAGATTGACTAAGAACAATCTGGAGATAACGCTGTTCTTATTAACTTTAGCCATCGCTGAGGAAATAGCTTTTACTTCTCCATCATTCGTCCATGTCTACGTAATTACTTTATCCACTGAAAAGTGTATAAAGTTATGATTCTTGAGACTGAATGATACTCAGTTTAATTATGGGAATAAAAGTTTAACCTTACCTAGTTTTTCATTTGGATACAGTTTTAGGTTCTGTGTACATTACATTACATCTCAGGCAAGAGGTAACATGAATTTACAAAGTTATCAATTAAACTACAATATATGTTTCTCAGGATCCAACATACCAAACGGACCCACCGGCAATGTTTTAATTAAATAAAATACCATTAATTATATATGGTTTTGTTGCAGAGCTGTTTCGGGACAGTAAAGACCCACATGAAACGAGACTAATCCGTACGACGCTGAAGAGAGTGTGGATCATATTTACATTCTACCTCACGATGGGCTCTTGCATATCTTTGCATTGGGTGATAAGGCCTGTTATAAGCGCTATTTTCTTTGGCGAGAAGACCCGAATCGTGGATACCTGGCCTCCTTTCATAGATACTTGGCCACAGTTCTTCTTCTCCTTTTGTTACCAGTTGCCGATGATCTTGGGCTTGGGGCATGCATTTTACATTTTCGACAACGTGTACTTCTGCATTTCGGAATGCATCCTTTGCAACATTGCTGTTCTAAAATACAGATTGAATAAAATGAATTTGAAGAAGGTTCGGGGAAGGTCTGAGGACCTGGTTCATAGCGTCGAATATTACTCTAAAATACTGAGGTGAATATTCTTTGAAGTAAATCACTCGTGTTTTAAAATCTAAGAATACATTGTAGCTTTTTTGGTTGTAGCATTTGCACATATCTTCGTGACTCCTCTTCTGCTGTCATAATTTTTCAGTGTATCATCACCGTTACGATCCTTTGTAGCGGCGTATTCATCATTACGATGGTAACAATCTCTTTATTTAAAAACAACTTCAACTGATAAAATCTGATATCGTACATCCTTTTGCATACAGGCTGAGCATACCGATGTGAATGTACTGATGAATCTTGGTGAAGAAAGTACTGTCGTGGTGTTTGTGCTGTATTTTTATTGCTGGTATAGTAACGAGATAAGATTCCAGGTATCAATAGTGTCTTTATACTTGGTTTCGTAACAGCGTTTTTCAATCTTATGTTTAATCGAAGTTATTGATTAGTGTCAAGATGTCTGCGATGCTGCATACATGTCGGATTGGACCGGTGGGACAGAAGAGAATAAAAAGAACATGCTGATCCTTATGACCAGGTCTGCAAAGCCAGTCTTGTTTGGAGGTATTCTAGAAATAAATTTGAACACCTTTTTTACAGTGAGTATATTGTAGAATTTTTTTATTGCTGTATGCAGTGTATATTTTAAGGAATTTTGACTGGGCGACATACGGGACGGCAAAAGTACCGGGGGTAGGGCGGGGAGTCCCGAAAATCTTTTCAAAATTAAGTGTCAAATTACGCATTTTTAGGGCGTTTTAACTCTTAATTAACATGGTCCGTGAGGTTTTGAATACCGGGAACTCCCTACTTCAATTAATGATCCCAGGCCCTTTGACAATTAATTTGGTCCACTCTATGACGTATGAACCCATTTTTAAATTGACACCAGGGGCTTATTTCATAAAGATAGAAGTACAACTCTAGAGCTACAATTCCAAAAAAACCTTGACATTTGAGCTCCAATTGGTCGGTTTCAAGGGTTTTTTTTTTTTAATTGAAGCTGTGGAGTTGAACTTTTTACTATTTTTTTTATTATTTTGAAAAACTGTATTTAAATTGAAATTTTTGCTCCCGTAAAAATTTACCGGCACCGGCTACGTTCACTGGGCGACACAGGTGTCGCCCAGTTTATATGTTATTTTATGCTATGGCTGTATGTATTTGTCCATCCTTTTTAAATCTTCCCTGAGCAACAATACAGAAAATTCAATATTTAATCTAATAAACCGGCCATAATGATTAATTTAGCATTGGAAAATATGTTGGCTCATGTTATAGTTCGAAACATGTAATGTAAAATTTAACAAGTGTTAATTAAGCCATGTTTGCTATAGAGCTGACTCTTGAACTTGGAATAATCTTGGTAATTTTACAGGGGAAAAGGCAGATTAGTACAATTGATCTCAATCTTATAATAGAGTAAGGAGGAAAAAAAAATATCGTCTCCAATTTTTAATTTCAATGCTTGAGTTGGTAATTCGGGTAGACAGCGACTATTAGAAAACTTGTGGATGATGGACTGCATTATCGATGCTTACAACTAATGGCCCATGGATCATATTTTTACTCAAAAAAAAGGATCGACATATTGATTTTGTAATAATTTTTATTCCACAGAAATAATTTTATTGATTTTATCTGGTTTGATGTTACTTTCTAATCATAAAAGTATATGAGAGTAAGTTGTTTGTTTCTGTCACTCAGCATTATACGTTTAAATTTGTATTATTGCTAAACCTTCCTTAAACAATGCAAATTATGTAGTTAACATTTGGTAAACAATGATGCTCAATAATAACCGTCAAAGGTTGAAAAGGAGCTGGATGAGAGATCTCCTTGAATAAAATTAAATGATTAACAAGAGAGGTGGAGATTCCACGGGGCAATGCTCCTCATCATGCCTCTCATGCCAGAAACTTCTTATTGTTTTACAGCCATCTCATTCAATGGTTGTCATTAATGTATTTTACAGTTGTGAATTAAGATAAATAAAAAATAAAATAAAAAAGTACAGATGGTCTCGGTAGTTTTACGATTGTAAACGTTTTTGCGGAATGGTACAAACCACATGTCGGTCGATTTTTAAACTTCATTGTGATCCACATGTGGAACCACATATTTAAAGATTTTTTTATTAATTTAATTAAATATAAGCAAGTTTTATTATCAATTTCAAGTTCTATATAACACCATACCTTTGTAACCTCTCATATAGAAAGACGCTTGCCACCTATCGGTCAATTTTAAAACTACACTGTTATCCATATAGTATCGCTTTTGTGATAACAAATTTGCTGAAACTCAGTAAATTTTATCATTGCTAAACCTTCCTTGGGCTTTAAAGGTGGTGTAGTTAAAATTTGGTCCACATTGGTTCAGTAGTTTTCGTGATTAGTGATAACAAACGAAAAATGGCTTGTCCTTCAATATAATATTATGGATTAAGACACAAGATTTTTTAAAATTTTAATCTCCATTTATTGAAATTTGCAACTTTATTTAAAAAACCTAGTCAATAACTAGGTTTGCATTCATAAGTATTATGCAAAAAACGTGCATAATAACATGACAATTGTTTGTGAAGAAACTACCCACGGGTAGCACTTCTATAAAAGTTCTATATGAGAAGGTCTTGAGGGCATCTTCTTTTCAAACGACTCGAAGGGTTGTCGGGAATAGAATGGGAAGCATTTTATTTTTAACAAAACATGAAGAATTTAGGATACAAACGCTAATTTAAATTTTAGTTTGAGCCACCATATAAGTTATCTTATATTATATCGTATTCTTTTATATTATTTATTGTTATAAATAATATTAGTGTTGGATAAATGTAATGCTTTTATTTATTTTTCAGGTCCTAAAAGCGACGTTTAGTTATTATAATTTTTTGATCGCGTGCGTCAGTACGAAGTAAAAATAAATGAACTGACGAACAAGGAAAAACAAATGCACGAATTAGCAGGCCTCAGAGCCTACTGAATTAGCCTACTTCATGTTTTATGTTGCTGTACGCTTTTGTTAATAGTCTATTAATAAAGAATTAAATTCTACTGTATGAAAAATTTCACTTTTTAGTTGTTTTGATGTTTATTATTGTGATACAAAATTACATAAACATTCACCCTGGTATGTTAATATGATGCATAATGTAAACAAGAACCAGCTGCATCTAAACAGAGATATAATTTAAATGATCAACATTGAATCTAAAAACATGTTTAACCTGTTAGGAATTTCTGACCAATGCTAGAAACAATGTGAATTTTTGTTGTTTTCTTTACCGTGAACACGTACAAAAATTAAAACACGAATTCGATTTTTAAAATACCACAATATTAAGTCATGAAAATAAAACACATAACCGAAAATTATTAGAAGCAATATACATAAACAAAACACTAGTTCAAGAGGTAAATTATAAAACAGATATGGATAAATTCATAACCATTTACGCTAATATAATAAAATAAAAATATAATTTAATTTAATCAAATAATTCTTATAAAACATCTATATAAAAAATAAAATAAATCAAAATAAAAAAAAAAAAAAAAAAAATAATAATAATAAATTAAATATGTGAATATTAGTGACAGTAACTGAAATAAAAATATTGAATTTCTCATATAAATACTATATTAAATAGTCTTAGTAGATAATAATAAGACCATCAATAAACAAGTAATGAACATGGAGAATAGACAATGTGAAAATAATCACAGATTAAAAGGTAAATGACATATTATATAATTGTAAAACTATTGGTATAATGTTATACATTGATGTATTTAAAAAAAGAAAATTAGAAGCCTGATGATGGAGCATTGTCTCCGAAACATGTAGCTAAAACTGTTAAATAAATAGGAGTTATGCCAAATGAATACATTTTTTTAAATGATAAATGCACCTCAGGATGGATTCAGATATATGTATATAGAAATAAATAAAACTTCTTGCAGTAAAATAATTTTTAGTTATTTTAAACTTTCCTGGTTGTCCTGAAGAAATGAAAAATTCAATATTGTGTACTCTTCAGTTGGATATTTTTGAACGTTTTCCAAAATCCTGTAATTACTCTAAAAATACCATTAGCACCAAAATAAATACTTTTAAGCCTTGTTAAGAACTTATCCCTTTTTTAACAGCGTAGCTATCAGAAATCCTGCTTTGAAGCTTGATAGTTAACTCGTTTTAAAGATAATTTGACTATCACACTTCTTCACCAACCAGATTTCTAGATTTTTAGATTTCTCCCTATTTCCTATATAAAGTTTTCCTAAATTTGTAAGAGAGGATTGGAAAGTAAATGGATAACCATTTAGGAATAAAGTAGGAAAATAGGCATTCGATCAAAGGAGAGAATCAGATCTTATGACAATGGCTTGAGTTTTAATATATATAAATAAAATAAATAAAAAAGTTCTTTATTTATTCTGGGACCTTAAGTCCCTTAAGAATAAAATATAATGTACAATCAGGGGCCATCAGAGCCTCAAGATAGTTATGAAATATTATTAAATCTAATAAAATGGTAATTAATGATGATAAAAAATGAAAATTAAGCTTAAAAATATTAACAAAAGGAAACAGAAATATTTTGATTCATTTTGTGAATTAATTGTGTAAAAACAATAAAATTTCGTGTAGATAAGCTTTTATATTTTATATAACTATTGAGTGGCTAATGACAGTTTTATATATGTATATATTTTTTCATATTATTACACCACTTTTTGTTTGTTTATTCAGGTGTGTTTATTAAGTGTCCAATGTTGTTACCATAAGTTCATAACAAATTTCACAAAGCCACGGGTGGGCAAAGAGTGGAAAAATTACACCAAAGTTTCAATAGTACAAAAAGGTTTTATTTAGCTGCTATAAATGTTAAAGATAAGATTATTGATATGACATAACATCGATAGGTCTATTACTTCTAAGAAGTTTACCAATTCTAGATCTAAGTTAAGTATGGCGACCACTGAAGTGTTAAAATGTATGAATCAGGTTTCGATGTGTGTTTTGCAGAACGTAAGTGTTACACTTAGCATATATTAAATTTTGTTTACAGCAATTTGTTTATTCAGGCGTATTTTCGTGAAACACAATTTGTTCTTGTTTGCTCAGCTGTGAGTCGAATCATTAACCCTCTTTAGGTATGAATCAATGTTTCAACAGAATTTTATTTTCTTACTCTGAAAGCTTTCCGCTCAGATAAGCTGATGTGTTGAAATTTTTTATACATTTAATAAATTATTTTTAATAATGAGATCCACACGATGGATAAGATAAAGAGAATAAGATGGAGTAGACTCTATAAGTGAAACATTAATGGCAGAAATAAGAAATTATATGAAAAGTGAATATTATTTTTTTCATTTATTTAAAACTATATAATGAACTATAACTAGTGAATTTGTTGAGCTAAAAATTTAATGACAAATATTTGTAGACTACCCACAAAAACTGCCTAGGTATTGGTAACACACCAAAGTATTTTTTAATATAGTCCTAGTCCACCGTCTTTCTGGCCTTCTTTAGATAATCTTAGGCAGAGAGCCATGTTCATTTTAAGTTCATTCTATTGTCTGTTCTGATGGTCGTAAAATTAATTGAAAAATCCATTAAAGTTCAATTGTACAATTTTCTTCTGCTAATATTGTGTATTTTGTCAGGTGATAACTTCAGATCTTTTTTATTTTAAACTTAATATTATTATAATCAATCTATAAATTAAGTATCTATAAATAGGTTCTTTGTTCCGTACTGTAACCTACAGTTGGCTAAAACTGACTATCATCCTTTTCCACGACCTTTCAATGTTTTCTAAAGTTAATATGAAACTGTAGTTATAAATATAAATATTTGATGCTTGTTATTATAAGACGAAGGTATGAATGTTCTCAATATCGGTATTTAATTGATGTGACTGATTTTGGGTTGTTCTATAAATTTGTAATGAATTGGTCCATGAGGGGTAACTATAAAAACTGGTGGGCATATGTCGAGATTGTTTGTTGTTGGTTCTTGTATTTTACTGTTTGAAATATCCCTTAATACTTTTAAGTAGGGATAAGTCGATTCTAAATGTTCTCGATTCTCGAATTCTTGAGAAAAGAATCGATGTTCCAAAGCCGATTCCTAGGAACCGATAGGTGGCACTGATATTGGGGATAGTTCTATAATACACAATTATGTAATTATTATAGATACATCGATTTTTCTTCTTAATGACAAATAAAATTAAAATAATTTATTTTAAAATGTCTTTAAAATAATAAGTATTTCAACACTGTTCGGTGTAGAATTTATAACTTGAAAATCAAGCATGGCTGCTGCAAGCCAAATGTCAGATCGTTGAAGATACCTGTAGGATAATAGGAAAATGACGAAATAGGTTCAATTTAATCAACAAGAGAAATATCAGTGCATTCGCCCATTAGTGTTTAGTGGATGTTTTTAAAATAAAATTTGCTATTCCTTATGTAATTAATTATTAGAATTAAGTAATCATTATTATTACTGAACTGATCAAAAAATTGATTGAATAAATAAATTGAATAAATTGAGTGAACAATTAAGTTGTTACAAAAATATTGTTTGACGAACACATTCTTTTATTCCAACCCTCATAATTAATTCTTTCATGAATATTTCTGTCAATGCTACTTATGTAAATGTTTATTTCAACTAATTCTTTATTTCCTTGTGACTTGTGGTTCGTTTAATGGGGTTTATTTCCATTTTTAAAACATGTTTAGAATATGTAATACGGAATGTTACACTATACGTAAGGTGTAGAATTCCAAAACCAGCCGAGTTCAATTTAAAGATTTTTTTTAATAGATTATCTTTAGGTGGAAGTTTTTCTCCATAAGTAGATAAATCATATTGGAAACGGCCAATAAAAAAATAAGGACTCTTACAAATCCAGTAAGGCTTTTACCCTTTTTAACCAGCTGTAAAAAAATAAAAAAAATGGAGTCGACTGAATTTGGAATTCCTCGCATCACAGGTTACCCACAAGGACTATTGTAACCTAAACCTAGAATATTGTATATTATTGACTGATTGAAAAGTAGATTGAAAGAAAAGATGTAAACAATCACGAAACAGAATTGAAATGTGAACTGAATTCCGAAACTGTCAAGAATTGGAAAACAGACCTATAAGAGCACTTGGACTGGATTATGAAGGGAGTGATTGGCAAAATGGATAGAATATAACAGGCAAAATGTTCTGATTAGCAAATAAGTTATAACGGAATGAATGGATAAGTGAACTGAAATGAAATATCAATAGACAAATAAGTAAACCTTGACTCATTTAGCGAGGACATTTCCTCTTCTTAATGCCTTCTAATTTTGTTGGATACGATGGAGCGATCAATTTTATGTTTTAAACACACAATTATTTTGGTTAGTAATGTATGAAATGTCTAGTTTAGTTTGTTTACAGTCTTATTTTCGTTAGCGATTATCATATGTATACACAAATTTGTTATTTGGGGCGTGGAATTCCAAAACCAGGAAAATCCAATTTCTAGATTTTCTTTTATTGGTTTTTGTACGAGACTCTCCTTAGGCGAAAGGTTTTCTCAAAATTGTTGTATAATCACATTGAAGACTGCCATATAAAAAATAAACTTCCCCTTCCTAATCCAGTATGATCCTTACCTTTATCGACCAAATGTGAAAAATTAAAAAAAAAAAAAATGGAGTAATCTGGTTTTGTAATTCAACGCTTGATTTATGGAGCGAGTTATGCACACCGCTTGAAAGAGTATTTTTCAACCTATTGAAAAAATAATTTCATTAAAATTATAACTACCGCGGAAAATCTATAATTTGTTTTTGTGAATTTAGACTTCTACTAGTTGTCAAGGAGTAGTACAAAAACATAAGTACTGCTTTCGATACAGCTAACAAAGAAACAATCTACCGTTAGTTCGAAAAACGTTTGTCTGTGGATTATGATATCAAAAACAAAAAAAAAAAAAAAAACTGGCATGACTGTTTCCATACATCTTAAGCAGCTTAGTAAATATAGAAAAAAAAAATGGAAATATTCCGCATGAGTTAACGAAGTCCAGCAGCTCAATCGAAAGGAGAAGTGTTCCTCATTTAGTTTTGGATTGTTTAGTCACCTGCAGGGATGGGTATCAATACACGATATGCCAAAATTTCGCTTTCGGTAATCCGATATTTTTATATCGATATTTTCTTTCATTATATCGATATATTGATACGTTCCTTACGATATATCGTTTTTTTCTATATTATAAAAATATATCCAACATACAACTATATTTATTTTTAAAAAAAGTAACAAAAGCTTATAAAAGCTTGAAATGAAATGAAAGGAAAAGTTTTTAACGCAGCTTTTCCAATGTTATGTAGGTTGGCTAGGAAATATTTAGCTACTGTTTCCACTTCAGTGCCAACAGGCCATGATTTTCTTGAGCATCTCCCAGAAGGAATAATTTAAATGGAAATATTTTTGGAAACTCCGTACGTCCAAATAGGTCCAATCACAGTCATGTATATGAGCCTTTTGTGATTAATTGGAAGCTTTAAACGTTTGTCCAGTAAATGTTAAAGTAGTCTGTAACGACGGGCAGTTTCTTTTCATTTTAGTCTTTTTTTATAATGAAGAAAGGTTCTGAAGTCTATAATACATATATTTAAACTGGAGATAAACAAGTATTATTCAAATAATTACAATTTTTCTTCTGATAAAAAAAAAATTTAGAAAACTTTCTTTATAAAATTTTTTCTTTTTACAATTTCAACTTATAATTTACATTTAATAAGAAGTATTGCATCCTGATGATGACCGAATCATTATGGCATAAACGATTCATTGTGAATAAAATTAATTGTTGTGAATAAACTAAAGAGAAAGGAGAGAACAGACGAATGATAAACGTGGATTGAAAGGAAATTTGAAATGAATAAATCGAAATTCTATTGTTTCTAGCAATGATGTTTCTAATCTCTGATGTCTCTCATTTAATAAATAATATTAATATAAATATAAACAAAGTATGGATTAAGGTCAAAATTATGGGTGTTGCAATAATTTTGACGGGGAGTTTAGTATATCTGATATTCAGGACTCAAAAAATCATTGATATGGATTATCGATATTTTTCATACGATATCCATCCCTAGTCGCCTCTGATAAAAAGTGGATGTTACGCGATAACCACAGGAGTTCTGGACAGTGTTTGAGTGTAAATAAAAATCTCAACATACGCCTTAGCCAAATCTTCACCCCAACAAAATAATGATTACAGTTTAGATTGATACGGGTGTTTTAATTTCTTATTCTGTTTTGCCATCTGGTTAAACAATTACTACCAACAGTACCTACTAAGAACTACAAACGTTTTATGAAAAATTACGAAAAAAACAAAACAACCTGCTATGGTAGCCCTATACTTATCTTGACATAACGTCCACTCATCTCAAGATTAACTTTTGAGAAGCTACAGGAGCTGAATTTATAGTTCCCTTCCACCTGATCTTTTCCTAACTATTTTTTTAATTTTTCCGTTTATTGGATAGCTTCTTAAAATATAAAAAAGTGGGCAGCGAATTCATTCTGAAATCGGCCTAGCTAATACTTATCTCTTCCTCGACACCTAATTTTTTTAAAAGTGGGAATAAAAATACTTTATTTTTAGCACGTTAGGAGAATTGTACAGACAGTGTAGGAGCATATTTTGATTGATACATGCATTTATAACAATAACAATAAAACATCTAATAATTTAAATCGAAAATTTTACTGAAATATTATGTGTTACAACCCAACGCCACTGTGACCCAGTCCTTAACATTTCTATTACTATAACATTATAAAATATCGACGCACCTTGACTAATCGTATCAAATGATCTTAGTTTGAATAGTTCGAGCCCGCTGCGAAACGAATAAACAACAATAAGGCTGTTTAATAAAATATTTATTCATAAGGATAGTAGTTCACACCTTGAATAAATAAATTTGCGAACTTCTTCCTATATAAACAGGTGTTCACTGTCTTAGGCTCCAGTCACTACTGTGAATCCAACGTAAGTACTGCTTTTAGTTCTACAGTATAAGTCATTTAAGTAATTCTGCGAAACTCGTTTTTATTATTTCTTTAACAATATAAGAAAACGTGTACTACAACTACCCATGAAGGATCTTGGGTTGAGTACTTGGTGAGGAAAGATTGTTTAAATACTTCCAGGCCTAGTACAAGGAGGCGATGTGGTCAACAATCACGCTCAACCGCCAGGTTTTGATCCTAATTTAAGAGTCCCACTTTATAGAGGCTGGGTGTGCCCCGAGTCTCCTGCTGTCTCCTGAATTTAGCTGTTACATTTTTCATGGTGTTCATAAAAATGTAACAGCTTTATTGACATGGTGGGATAACACCAGAAGAATAGAAAGTCTGATGATGTAATTGTTTTAAGAGGAGTTATTGCTAAAATAATGTGTATTAGATATATTAACATTACATACTCCTTTATTGAAGAAATAAAAAAAAAAAAATAAAATAAATTGTCTGCCTTCAACCGAGATCGCTTTAGGATCACGGGGTTTTATCCGCTGACCTACAAAGCTCCCTAATTTACTTATGTATAAAGTTAACCTAAATAAACCTAATGCGTGTTCTGGAAAAGAGAAATTAATGTAAAAAAATGTTTGATAGCAGTACATGATATCCATTAAAGCAGATGCTATTTTATTGTGACTCGAGTATTTTCACTGCAAAGATACGATTGCGGTTTCTACCCCAAATCTGTTTATGTAACCAGTAAAAAATATAAGGTTAATTCAATTAAAATAAAGTTAAAAAAAAAAGTCCACTACCTTCCCTTGTGGATAGGTTGATGATCTGAAGTGTAATCCAACCCTTCTACCCTATTAACTAAAATTGGTATTTTTCTTATAAATTGGGAGAACTGGTGAAAATTGTTGAAAAATCCAATGAAAGTTGTAGCATTCCCCTCTCCATTGAATTATTGTAGCTCAACCCTCTGGTAAGAGGCAGCTTTATGCTTTGATCTTTTTTGGTTCCTCCTAAGGGATTGTTCTCGGAATTTATTTAAGCAGAAATGTTTATAATTTCTGTTTTTCACCGAATGTAGTAATGTCTAAAGTTTAAACTATAAGGTTTCATAGCTTTAATGGCTATGTTTATTCTCTTGGTTTAGTGTAATTAAAATATCTTTACAGTATGAGCAAGAAAGAACAACCTTAAAAGGCTTTTCTGTATTTTATTGGACAGATATTAATAGAAACTTCTTCCCTTTATTTAATCACTAATCATAATGGTGATTTCAATACCAACTTTATATTGAATCAAATCGATAAAAACTGTCTATCTTAACATATTTACTACATTCTTACTTAACATAATAATAATAATGTCACTCTTCACTCCCAAGAATGTAGGATCTGGAAAGATCATCCCCTCTTGAGGACAGAATAATTTCCTATTCAAAAACTATTTGAGGGTAAACCAAGAAAACCGAAACAAGAAAGTAAAAACTTATACATGGCTGACCAATATTAACATACAGAATTATTTATTTAAAAAATAGTTTTGGTTATTAATTATAATAATATACCTAGATATCTCTTTGGCAGATTAAATATCTACCTGGATTATCTGATTTTTCTTTTTTAATTACGTTCCCTAAACGACTGGGAAGGATTAGATGAATTTTCATTAAATTCTCCAAATTTACAGGAAATGAGGCAATGCAATTGTCTTCACCAAATCAAGAATTTAATTAAATTATTTCAAGAATCAACGGAGTTTAGAATAAAATGTTATATTTTTAAAGAAAATTATTTTGAGCTTAATTCATAATGCATTATTTAATTTATTTTAAATCAACTTAATTTATGAATAATGACGAAGAAAGGAGAACTTCATGGGAAGAGGGAAAACCAGTTGAGGGTGATTTTGGCCAAATATTATCCTTTTAAAAGGCTCGTTAGATAACAGATAACAGTACATCCTTGTTTAATTTAAATTTTAATATCACATAAATTTATTAAAAATTAATAACACTTGTAATATGATGCGAACTGTATAATTGTAAATGTTCATCACCGTTACTAAATGTTCGAGTAATAATATTTAGAACTTGGGTTAGTGGTATATGATGACTTTAAATATTTCGTTTGATTTACTTCTAAGTCAATAAGTCTATCATTTTCGATTTTTTTTTTATTTTTTATTTTTTTTTATTTTTTTATTTTTTTTTATTTTTTTTTTTTTTTTTTTTTTTTTTTTTTTTACAAAAGATTCAGAACATAACATTATAAACATGGATACCTTCATATTACTTTAGGATGTGAAGTAAGCGAGTTTGACGTTAACCAATGAAGTAGCATTTCTATTGGTCCCGTATTGTTTTAATAGCTTCCTATATTTTGTTTAACTGTTCATTATTAGGAGTAAATTGATAATTGGTAAACCCTTATTTTTTTCTATTCACAATTACAAAAAAAAAAAATCATTGTAAATATTTTATGTTATTTAGCATTTTAGCGTTAGTGATTTTTTTTTTTAATTTTTATAAAATAATTACATACTTGAATTTTTGAAGATACAAAAAAAATATTAGTGTCACAGAAATAGTTCTTTAGTCAAACCTTTTTTTTTCTTTTGAATTTATCGAAGCTTTTTTGCTGGGTTTTGCTTGGATAATTGGGTTATAATGTTACATATACCTTATATTATGAACATCCTTCACTGTGGGAGGTGTGGTATCTCAATGTGTACGGCTATAGACAGCAAGGCTTCCTCGCCCGAGTTCGAATCTGGCTAAAGACAAAAATTAATGGTCTCTTATATTAGCCCTGGATCGACTTCGATGTCAGGAGAGCTTCCTGGGAAGGGGGAAAACCAGGCGGTTGAGGCTGATTTTGGCCAAATATTATCCTTTCAAAAGTCTTGCTAGATAACACTTCATCCTTAACGAAGCACATCAATACATTAGGGTTTATTAGAACCCAAGACCCTTCATAGTGTAACGGTACAGTTTTGTTTCCTTCACTGCTCTACATTTTACATTTCACTTAAAGATTCTCTTATCCATCCTTTTGTATTTTGGAAGTAGTTCTGGTTCACTGACATAAAAAAAAAGAAAAAAAAAAGATATATATAAATTTATATATCAATTAAATCCTTAATCTATTTGTTTCAGGTTTGACCCAACCTTTCATCATGAAAGCCTTTGCTGTGATTTTCGCCGCCTCATGCATTTCTATGGTGAGTATCCATGTATATAGGATTCAATGTTCAGAAACTTTTAATTAAACAATATTCTTTTTAATATTTTGTATTTGTATTTTTTTTTTTTCATATTTGTTGTGTATATTTCAATTTAAAGATTGTTATAACTATTCGGATGAATTGATGAATAACTCCGGTTCTAAGTCTAAAGTTCCTTTTCAAGGCGAATTTTTTTTACTTTTAAACCTGACTCAAATAGCATTCTAAATATAACGATGTGAAGAATAATTTGTTAAACCAGTCTTACCAGGTGACATAAAATATTTTCCCCAACGGATTGTGGTAAATGTTTCCACTTTGGACAAAATTTTTCAGTTCTCCATCACCTTTTTCCCCTGTAATTCCCCAGACAAAATCACAAGTAGACCTAACTTATTTTATGTAAAAATATTAGTATTTGTTTTTTAACAACGATATCTGAATCTATTGGTTCTTTACTTTCATATAGTACATATTTAGTAGAAGCAATAGGATTTGAAGTTTTTTAATGGCAATATAGATAGAATGAACTGTTGGGATTCTGAACAGAATAAAACAAAGCGAATGAACAGTTAAGCGCAGTTGTCCATAGACAAAATTTAAGAAAACTATGTTAATCTGATTTAACTTAAATGATCGCTATTTTACAAGATACTCAGAAACCTACATCTGTATAACTTTTAGCAAGAATTAGAGCCATGACTAGACTAGTTTTTTACAGTACACAAAATGCTTAAATGATTTACATAATTTTGACCATTTTTCAACTTATAAACTTATCGTCCTTCTATACTCTAGCTACGGGAGGAAGAACGGGTTATCCTACAGGTTACCAATCTATTCTAGGCACAGTGGCAAGGTAGAGATTCATTGCGTGGGACCGTCACGAAATAAATATCAGCTCTCTTAAGGAAAATTCGAACCAGCTCCGTTGAGGTTACGGCAATGATGAACTGGTCACGAGTATCTTTAGGCCCCTTTACCTTATGACAAAATTTGGTAGCTGATAATTTGATTACGAATAAATATTAGGTAACAGTGAATACGTAAATATAACAAATGACAAAGAACATATAATGTTTAGGTTGCTGCCGGTGAAGACTGGCAATCTTTGGCAAGGTTGTTCAATTCTATGACTGGAGACACCCTCGTCCACTTCTTCTCCCAGCAGGGTCTTGCAAATAAAGTTATCAACCTCATCGACCAAGGAGGTGCCCAGACCGACACCAGGAACAATCAAGGCAAGACTCCGCTCTACGAAGCCGCTTCCAGCGACGACGATGAGACCATGGAGGCACTTCTGCAAAGAGGAGCCGATCCCAACGCAAGGTAATTAAAACAATACCTATTAGAATGTACAATCTTTTAATTATATTGCAATTTTGAGTAAATTTTAATGATATTCTTTATACTCTACAGAAGTATCTATTAAAGAATAAATTCTATGACGCAAAAATAACATTACTCAATTCTATTCATTATTCAATTCTATTCTACAAAATTCAGATTCACATATTTAAATCTCAGAAAGATTCAAGGAAAGAGTAGAGTAGAGAAAGAGTGAGAAACACCATGGTCAGATTCGAGAATATGATTGTAGTGACATGTCAATAACATGAAAAGAACTACTCACTTGTAGTACTTAAATAAAAGTTCCACATTAGAAGGTCTCTTGGCCGTCTTCTATTCGGAGGGTTATCGGGAATGCACTGAAAAGTAAGTTGGGAGACTAGTTGAATCAAGTGGGTATGGAGTTTACTATGAAAGGATATGTATCTGGTTTGGGCTTAGTTAGCAAGAAACGGAATATTGAGATCATTGTAGATAAGTTTGTTTGTGACATAATAAGGATCATTGAGGATTTTAAGATGGATTTAAGATTGTTAATATTGGATAGGAGAAGAATTGGAAGGATAAGTGGAGCCCCAAAGCCATCTCATTATGTCCAAATGGGTATAATTATTGTCATGTAAATAAGTCTTTTGTAATTTATTGGGAGCTTGGCTAGTAAATGTTTGAGAAGTCGGAAAAGACCAGCAGTTTCTCATATTTTAAATCTAGTATAGTAACTAAAGGAAGTTTAAAGGCTTTTATAATTTTTTTGTTTTCTGTTTTCGATACTACGAGAAAAAACGGGGAATATATAGTTGCTAGGCCACCTTATCTATGCATATATTATACTGTGAAAGGTATAATTCGTCCGATTAGCCATAGCAGCATAAAGTGACGTTAAACGAAATAAACAAAGGTATAATAAATGTGGTGTTAACATTGGTACTAATAAATTTTCTCATTACATGTTATGTAATACTGTTTCTTTTTTTTTTTTCAGGTCAAGCGACGGCCAAGCTCAACTGCACATTGCTGTCATGGAAGGAAACGTGAGGGCTGTCGAGAACCTCTTGAGAGCCGGAGCAGACCCCAGTGCCTTCAACGCTCAAGGTGAGACCCCTCTTCACTTGGCAGCAAGGTCCGGCAACCTGCAGATCGCTCAGATGCTCTTAGACGAAGGTGCCAGGTTGGACGTTGGCAATCACAGCGGAACCACGCCTCTCCACTACGCAGCACAGAGCGGAAGTGATGGAGTCGCAATGCTTCTGCTCAACAGGGGTGCCAACCCCAACCCAAGGAACAGCTCTGGAACGACTCCCCTGTCGATGGCCAGTGGTCAAACCGCCCAGGTCCTCAGAAGCTATGGTGGCACCAACTAATGGATCTCTTTCAAAATACAACAAGAATTAATAAACCTTAAACTCACTCTTTAATTGTATTTTCCTTTAATTCAAACTATAAATAAAAAAAAATATATATATAATCTTTATTCCGGGACATATTGTCCTCCAAGAATAATACTTATGTGCTGTAAGATTGTACAATAGCCTGGCTACCATAATTTCAAACAAAAATTATAATTTGTTTAAAAGTTGAGACATGTAAGTACAACTGAAAATAGAACTCTCGGTTTAATACAAATTTAAGAAAAAGAAGAAAAATAAATAACAATAATTACAATTTGCTGTATAATAATTTCAATACGTCCAGGAAAAAAAATAATGGAAATAACGAATAAAAAGTTTATAACTACTTGAATGCTGATAAGAATATTTACAAGTACATATTCATATTCATATATATATACACACATCTACTTCCATTCACATATGTGTATGACATATATATGAGATACAGGTGTTCATACATATCTGTGCACACAAACAAAAGATATAGTTCAGTCTCAATAATTCAACACAGATAAGACTAGAGGGATGTCGGATTACTAGAAATGGCAAATTATTCAATTTTTAACAAATGTTTAAAAATTAATATGAAGAAAAAATTATTACGCAGATCTAATTTATAACACTGACATTGACACCAGATATGAACTTCATACAATCTTTTGATATTCTGCTGGGAGAGAATCTTCGTTCCTAGGAAAGAAAGTTTTGTTCGGCAGCAGACTAGAGATAGTAGTTTTTCTTGTCAACATTGTAGCATTTTTTTGGGATTCAGCTCTTGAATTTTAGACGTAAATTTATCTTGGAAAGAATTGACAGCTGAATGATTTGATGACCACTTTTCCTTTAGTAATAGCCAGAAACCTTATGCCAAATTTTTCTAGCCATCCATTGCTAACCTCTAGTCTTCTCTAGGAATTTTATTGTAGAACACTTAAACTTTTTCATTTAAATATTCCCCGGAAACGGTGTTAAACACCACCTTTCTTGAACGAACCATTAAAACATGCTCTCGCAGGTGGAGGTGGTTTCTTGCGAGAGGGCCGGATTACTACTCGGGGTATCGGACTATGGAAGAGCCAGATTATTGAAATTGTAGGGTACTTTGATTTTTGGGAACAGTAGTTAGTTTAATTACTAAAGATATTCCCCAGAAGGCTTGTGATTAGGGGAACGAAACTCACCATCTATAAGACCCTTGTTCACCCTATTCTTACTTATGCTTCCCAATATTCTTACCAATGGACTATCTCTAGTAGAAATGGAAATGATCTCCTAGCGTTCGAAAAGACGTTTTTCCGTCGAATAATAGGTCCAGTGATAGATGGAGATAGACGGAGGATTAGGAAGAACATTATGATCTATATAAAGATATAGAAGTGACCGCATGTTCATAAAGCTGGGAAGACTCTGTTGGGCTGAGCACCTAATTAGAATGAGAGACAATGAGATCCGCAAAAGAGCCATGGACACCGTCTTGCACAGAAAACGACGTGCTGGTAGGCCAAGGTTAAGATGGATTGATGGCGTGGCAGCGGATGTACGAAGCCTGTTAGGAGTCAAGTGCTGGAGAACGGCAGCAACCGATCGAGCCGAATGGCGGCGGCTCATTGAGGAGGATATTCTACCAAAATAGAATATCATGTAAGCATTATAAACACTCCTGTTTCTTGTTGTACCATTTAAAACATGAACCAGAGCCAATCTATTTTATATTAGTTTGTGTTTAATTATTTATACAGAAATAACAGATTTGGTCAAAAGATTGATCCCGTGCTCATTAAACCCCTAAAAGCGAACCCCTCGGTAACATAGTTCTACATATCTTGACCTCTAATGTAACCAGGTAATAAAATTAGCCTATGTACAAGTCTGTATTGAAGTTCTCATTTTGCCCACATCACATGTAGCTTCTTTCCGCCTTTTCGAATTTTGACTGCGAAAAAGGTTTTTAAGTATCGTTGCTGTTAACTGAATTAAGGTGAATTGCTTTTAGTTGGTAAAAGGAGGTGAGTTGGAAGAAGTGCAGTTCTAAAAACAACACTTATGAGGCTTTGCATCAAGCAATGCGCTGCACCTGAAGAACACAAAAACTAAGTGAGGTAGATCTACAGTTTTGAGTGAATGAAGAAGAGATTCACAATTCTTTCGTAACCAAAATTTTTGGAAGATTTAAAACAGGATAAGCGCTATGTGCTTGCTGTGGGTCCATATATATATGTATATATAATAAGATGCTCTATTTGTTTTGCATGAATTTATTGTCTCTTTTATTAACCTAATTTTATTATATAACAGTAGTTTTATTGGCGTAGGGAAGTGGCGACCCCATCGCCCAGTCGTCAGACTGCAAACAGCCTCTGGCCCTCCAGGTTGGGGGAACAATAACTCTGACACTCTAACAGTACACTTTGTACACCAAACGAAATACACCAGTCAACTACAGTACACACCCTAGGTAGCAACCCCGGATGTAGGAGTTTGGAAGGGTGCTCCAAGGAGTAGTGATGGGTCGTTCTGAGTGGAACGGAACTTGGAACTGGTTCCAGCCTTGAACCGGTTTGGAACGAGACGAGCTACCTAACTTTTTCGTTAGACGAAAAACTGGAACGAAAACCAAAGGCAAAATATCTCCGGTTTCGTTCCGTTGGTTTAGATAGGGTATAGATTGCATCTCCCGTTTCGTTCCACCCAAGGTCGTTCCGACTGCTGATCTCTCCTTCCCTCACTTGACCCCTTACATCCGCACATAGCCCTACAGCCGTTGATCTTACTGCTCTTGGTTCCCTCCCCTTCCCTCTATCGCCTCGCCATACTGCGCATAGGAAAGGTATGAAAAAACAAAACAAAACGAGAGCGGTAGCTTGATGTACTTTGTGCAACACTGAGGACTAAATATTTTTCAATCAGGAAACTATCCCTCCTACCACTTTTAAAAGTTACTGGCGGCAAACAGAGGAGTATATCGAGGATAGCTAAAGCACATTTTCCAGAAAGCTCACCGGAAGCGAGAGATAATAATAAAATAAAAGGAGCTTTTAGCAGCCTGAATTCACAACAAGGGATGGAACGAAACTGCATGGTAAGTAGGTAGTAGATTAGTCAAACTGACGTGGAACGAAAACTGGAACAGACCGTAAAATCTCATTCGGAACGGCATTTTATTTGTATGTAGAAGGTTAGTCAAAGTGACGGGGAAAAGTGCAACGGAACGAAAACTGGAACTGGTTCCAATAGTGGAACGAAACCGAAAATCTCATTCCGCTTATAAGTCGGAACGGCCCTTCACTACTGCGGAAGTAGCCCTTTCCCCCTCAGTCTGGGACAATGGGCTTATAACCCATTCCCTTTATACTTTTTTTATCACGAATGCACACAGAAAAAATAACCGGACTGTTTTAAGATTAAGATCTATGTTAGGAAATTGGAACATGGAACGTGAGAAGTCTATTTAAGCCTAGATTGAGCAGAACGTTAGAGTGGGAGCTTATAAAATATATAATCTTGTAGCTGAACAGTAAATGAGATGGAATGAAGTCGATGTGGTTACTCTTCTTAGTGGCATTAAAACTAATATGTTCGGTGCTGGTTTTATGGTAAGAGATGCTTTAAGAAAAGCAGTGGTTGATTGTGAAGCAGTTAATGAGAGAATTTGTAGGATAAGACTAAAAGCAAGGTTTTTCAATTTATCAATGGTCAGCGTATATGCCCCAAAAGAAGACAAAGATGAATTTTATGCAACACTCGAGAGAGTTGTAGATAAAATCACGAAGCATGACGTGAAATAGGTT
Source organism: Euschistus heros (assembly GCA_003667255.2). Taxonomy (NCBI): domain Eukaryota; kingdom Metazoa; phylum Arthropoda; class Insecta; order Hemiptera; family Pentatomidae; genus Euschistus; species Euschistus heros. The sequence goes on along the minus strand of RCWM02000169.1, from coordinate 1,191,446 downwards.
TTAGGAGGTTGGGACATGGAATATCGGTAAGGAGATTGCTTTCCATCCGGTTTTAGTAAGATATAGCAAACATGGTGTTTCCAGTGAAAACGGGATAATCAAGTGGACTTTACTACATCAAGGGAAATGAGGGTAAGTGACATATTTTTCCCCCATAAGAATATTCACTAGGAAATCAATATATGAATCAATCAAATTGCCCATATATTACTAGATAGTAGGCACGCTTCAGAGGTACTTCAATAATAATAGTAATAAATATTAATAAGATATAAGAACAAATTAAGTAATTAAATGAATAAAATAAAATATAATTACATTAATTGAAATAACTACATTAACAATTTAAATACAAAAACTGAGTTCTGGGGTCCACTAAACCGTCTAATTCATCTCATATCCAATCCTTCAAAAAATCCCTAATGCTCTTTACTTTGTTACAAATAAACTTAACCATAAAGACCTCAATGTTCCATATGTTGCTAATTTAGCCCATACCTATCCTTTCATAATATACTCCATAACCATACAAATCCACTACTCTCTCAGTTGCTTCCTATTCTTTTATCGAAGTGCTACAAAGCAATTTTCATGTTATTATGTATATTATTATTGTTTTATGTACAGTTGTAAATTTCAATAATTGAACTTTAAAAAAATAAAATAAAAAAGAGTACAAGAACATTACTATTGAATAGTTACAATAAAATAAAATAATTTAGACAACAAAATAATGATAATAGACAAGAATAAATATGATAAACTCTTCAAGCACAATGGGAAGTCCTTTATTTAGAACCTTCCTAGGGTCTGAAAGTTTTAGTCAGATACTTTCCCTTAAGTATAATTATACGAAGAAGCAGAACGACAACGATTTAAGATGCTTTTTTTAATATGTATATTTCAAATAGGAGTGTTAAACATTCGTTTCGTGAAAGGTTATGATGAACGAAGTCTGATACAAATTTATAAAGTCAACATTATCTTGCTGGCAATTCGTTCGATGGTCACAGAGAGGCCAATGACTTTGTCAAGACTCCGAAGCTATTGGGTCATATCCTCGATAAATCTGGCCACTATCACACCATCTGCCAGCTCTATCACGTGATAACAGCTCGGTGAAAAATACAGGAAAACCCACCCTCGAAATTGGCAATACCGCCCCAGCTGCTATCTCCCGGAAAGGAAGAGCCACACACCTCTTCCTCTCCAAACCGATGGACCTTGTCTCAATATGGTTTTATTTACACATTTTTAAATCGAGATTTATGTCCAGTTGAAATCGAATACTATTTTTTTCCTTGCTATGAAAAATAATTAATGGAAGTATAATATTAATGTGTCAATTTTATTTATTTTTTTTTATTTCCTTTTCCATGGAATTATGAAAAATTAAATGTAATACTCATTAATTATATCGGGGAAATATATGAGTAAATTAAGAAATAATTTTACACTCAGTAAGGCAATTTACTAAATATCCGTTTGTCCAAATCTCTTTATATGACTGTATAAATTGATCTGTAAGTACAAATACAGTTAAGAAGAGAAAAAAAATTGCATTTTAACAGTCTTCCACACACTTCTTCTTTTCGAAACAGAAGTACCTTATCTCAATTTTCTTTTTTTGCGAACCGGCAAACAAAGGACCTCGTATAAATCATTTCACATTCAACTTCTTATGGTGCTTTCATATCTTAAACTCCTCCAATAATCCCTCATTTGCTTTGATTGCTGCAGTCTTCCTTCTTCCGCCCATCCCTCACGCCCTTTCTCTCTTTCACGAGAATCCTCACGCTTTTTAAGACGATACCCCGTCTGTGATTCCAAGTCTCTCCAGTTCTTACTTCATCAGCTTAACGTTGTATATCTTAGTCGAATATATGCTTATTCAACCTTTTGAGATCAATCTTAAAAATGTGTCATAGAAACCGTCGTTTTTTCCTCATAACTGTTTCTAAATCCTCTATACCTTCGTATGTTTCATTATTCGATCTCAGTCTGTAACTTCTTTCTGATATTTTTGGGCTATAAATTCAATATGGTTTATCTAAACGTTTTTATAAATCGAGATTTATATGCAGTTGAAATGTAATATTATATACACACACATATATATATATATATATATATATATATATATATATATATATATATATATATATATATATATATATATATATATGAGAAACTTCTAATATTCTAAAATATTTTAGTTTAAAAAAAATAAACTCGTGAAGGGTTGTGGAAGGAGATTCAGTTTATCTGCGAGGTTTTCCTCCATTTGAAAGTACCCACTGCATAGAGGCTGGGAGTACCCCAAGAGAATTTTCTGACTCCGAAGTCCAGCCACTACTGAAATAACGGATAACTTATGTCCTTCAGCCGTTCTGAGCTACCATACCACCCTATAAAGTAAATACATTACTTAATAAATTATTAATTACTTAAATAAAAAAACACATTTAACAATGGCTGGCTGCTATACACCTCATTTAACAGTCATTAAAATCACTGTTCATAAAATTTATATAAAAGTGCCGTTATAATTATCAATAAAATTAAATAACACTGCAAATATCAACGAAGTATCAAGACCTGAATACACTTTTATTTTTTTTAACGAATATACACATAATAGTTAATAATTAATAAACATTGCAATCAAATCATAAAGATTCTAAAAGTATCATAAATTTCAAATAAATTATCCATTAATATATCATTATGGTAAATTAATAATAACTGTTTACCTGATTGTATTTACGTTTTTTTTTTTTTTTTTTTTTTTTTTTTTTTTACCAAAATTAGGATGCATAGAGAAATGAAAAAAAAAACAAGAAGAGATAAAATGAATCGTTACCCTATATTCTGTATGCATCCTAAACGAAATGGAATCTTAATTTATTATTTTTAGAAATGCTATTTTTTATAACGGATATTGATGAAGGATTTATAGGCATTTGCAACACAAATAATAAAACGTATGTTATTTTCTATTTTAACTTTAACTTTTTTCTATTTTAAGTACTCCTAGGACGAGTTATATATTTTATGATTATACAAATAATAGGGGGTTTCCCAAAAATACTGTATAAATATTATTTTGGAAAGCGAGGGTGATCAAGCATCTTAAAATGCTCACTTAAGTAATATTGAGACCTTAGGGCTGCCTTCTTGAATCCAGCTAAGGCGGGAAAGATCCACGTTATTAATTCAGCATTACAAATCTTGCTAGAATAGATTAGTAACCTATTGAACGTTCCTGAATAAACAAGAAAACAATACTATTTGGATATTTTACACTCATTTTATACATTTCAACCATTGATGATCAGCGTAAATACTCTTATGATGTGAGGAATATGAATTACACAGAATAATAGCAACCCAACATCAATTTATAAATGATTCCATTAGTTCTTTCATTTCCACTTTATGTCTCTATAAATACATCATTCATGAATGACATTTTCCCACTCACTTGTTCATATTTGACATTTTCCATCGAAGCCGTTCTGGATAAAACATTTCGGAAGTTTCAGAAAGTAATTGATTGATAAAAAGAGCCAATCTTTTGTGATTTATAGAGCTCCGGCTCAGCTTCTATCGACATTTTTTACTCTCCATTATTTTGCTGTGAATACTTTTCTTCTTCATCCGGCTTTTCGACCATTGTGTTCCCCTATTGGCCGCCAGAAAGTATGAAAAAAAATGTGAAAAATGGAGGGAAAAAAAGTGGAAATATGTCGGAGTGAATATATCGGGGTGTTTGGGCGCCATCCATAGATAGTGATTAACAGCCAATGTCCGCACTCCGTGACGTTTCGGCTCGAAGTATAAAAACATGAAGCCTGCGATGTATAGCAGCGGTGATGGCCGTTGAAATGACAGGCAGCTTCCCGAATATTTTTTTTTTTTTACTATACCATGTGCTCTTTTAACCAGTAGCAATAATATATCGATATATATTTTCTACTCAGGTCACACAGCCATGAGGTGATTTTTCCTTTTACAAACGAGATGGGAAAATAACATGGCGTGCTATAGATCGTGAAGCTCATCCAATATCAGGCCGATAATTGGTCTTTATCACATTATTAGACAGTGTCGCTTTGATCTGTTATTTTATTAAAATCTTCAAGTAATTAGTCACGCTTTTTGATCCTGTATGATTTATGTTCGATAGCGGTGATAATATGATAATATTCTAGAAGAAAAAGCGTTTTTTTTAGCAGGCTCTACTGAGAATTGAAATAACGGCATTTCTTATAATAACAATCGGGTTTCTGTGCAATTTTAACTACAGAATACAGAAAAATTAAGTTTGTAATGCAAATTATATAAAATAGAGAATTATTTTATTTTGTTAACGAAACGGGTCACGACTTGAGTGCTGCATATGCGTTATTCTTGCCTGGTGTTTTTGCACATTTTCTACTGAAAATACCGAATGGATCACCATCTCTTTTAGACTGCTGGAATAAGTCTTAACCATTTAACTAGCTACAAAAAACAACTATAGGCTTGTTGATAGACCAACCACCTTTGAGAGCAATCAAACAGCACACAGCGGATCTATTTTCTTATATACTTATGAATACTGAATAACTCAAAGTACATTTTAACCTGGTCAGGTGGCATTCTAACCCACGACCAAGAGTCCGAAAAAAAATCGAGTTATACACCCTTTTTTCAAATACATTGGTGTTAGCTATCTACAGTTCTAGTGAAAATTTATGACTTAGTGAATCAAAGCAGAGCCGAAACAGAATGGTGGTAAAAAAAAAAAAATGCAATTTATGAGTTATTTCATATTTGTTAATAGCTAAAATGATATATGTAGAGTCCTGATTTAAAGGTAGATTACTCCTCCTTACATATGGTATGCCTCATGTTATGCAGACCAAATCCGAAATTCGCGTATACAAACTCAAAATTTGTGTGATTTCATACCTGTTCGTTTTTAACTCATATCACACAAGGTTTATTGCTGACCCAATAAAAGCTACTCTACCATGCATTTGCAAAATTCAGTTTTCTAGTTATTTCATACATTTTTGTTAACTGTTCAAGATAAAACATAGGTCATATATTGGATATATCGCGCGTTTCACAGACTAAATCCAAAATCATATTTTACGAACTCGAGATTCGAGTTATTTTACACCTGTTCGTTTTTAACTCATATAGAACTAGGTTTAGTGCTGGCAGAAAAAAAGCCACTAAGCTATGACTATAGCGTGACAAAACTCAACATTGGAGACATTTCGTTATTGACCGAACATTGAATTGAATATTCGACGGTTTGGTGAACATATATGTATACACCAGGAATGTGTCGATTCTAACTGTATTCCGATTCTGGATTCCACCGGTTCTTGAGAAAAGAATCGGTATCGAAAATTGATGACTCAAAGTCGATTCCAAGGTACAGATCGATACTGTTGGAGATAATTTTGTAATACTTAATTAAGTAATTATTATGTATACATCGATTCTTCTTAACGAAAATTTATAGTCATTATTTTTAAAATATCCTTAAATCTTATCTCTTATATATTATAAGAGAACTATTTCCATATAATTGATCGACACTGCACAGTAAAGAATTATAACATACTTTTGAAAAATCTTTGCATTGGTACAGCAAGCCAAACTTCAAATTGTTGAAGATATGTATACTCAATTGGAAAATACAAAATAGGATTACTATTACAACTACTATAAACCACAACCAAAGATGAATCATTAATTAAATTGATGTGGGGAGACAATAGCAAAATTTTATTATACTTAAATGCTTCATCTCATTAAATGAATGAACCAGAGAAATATATCAGTGCATCATCGGTTCTACAATCATTAGTAAAAAGTTCTAGTAATATTTCAGATTCCTTAAGTAATAAATGAAACCCAGAACCTTTGGAATGTTTATCTGCTTAAATAATGGTTTATAATATGAATTATTTATTTGCATTATTTGAACTGCAATTATATATTTTATTTTGTGGATGCTATCAGCTTATTTCTTGGGTTATTATTGTTTTTTAAATAAGATTTGGTTTGCTTTTTTAGCTCTCATATAGATTATTTTATTTAATAATATATTTTTTGTACTTAGGTACCTGAACCGAGAATCGATTTTTTGGAACTAGTACCGGTAGCAAAAATCGAAAAATTTTGGTACCGAAATATCACTGGTATATAGTTATACTAATTTTTATTTTAATGATTTAGTTTTTATCTCTACATATACAGGGTGTTTGGAAGATCGTTGGCCAAAGAGGTATCCCGGGTAGGGAGGTTCATTTTGAACCTGTTTAAGGCCACTTACCTATATACAAAGTCTTAGGTTTTTTTTTTAATGATTTTTTTTTTTGGCCAAAACCAAATATTTATGCCTACTAACTTCTTTGTTCACTGATATATCAACGCCATTTTTTTTTTTTTTTTTTTTTTTTTTTTTTTTTTTTTTTTTTTTTTTTTTTTTTTTTTTTTTGCTGTAATTACTACTACATAAAATAAAAAAATATTTGATGCCAAAAACAAATACAAAAAAAAACGGGAGATCGTTAAATCTTGTTAAAGGCAAAAAAAAAAAAAAAAAAAAAAAATAAGAACATTAAGCTTAGATCTAGTCTTAAAATAATTTGGATTTGGCTGTTGCGATTACTTTTTTTGTTTTTGTTTTTGAACCTAAACTTGAAGTTCTTAATAATTTTTTTTGTCTATAAGAAAAATTAATGATCTCCCGTTTTTTTATGTATTTGTTTTTTTGCATCAAATCTTTTTTATTTTACATGGACAATGCATTAGTAATTACAGCAAAACAAAAAAAAAAAAAAAAAAAAAAAAAATGGCGTTGATATATCAGTACACAACTAAGTTATAAGGCATAAACGTTTGGTTTTGGCCATTTAAAAAAACTTAAAAAAAAAAACTAAGAATTTGTACTTATGTAAGTGACCTTAAATAGGTTCAAAATGAACCTCCCTACCCGAGATACCCCTTTGGCCAACTATCTTCCGAACACCCTGTATAAAAAAATAGGAATACCAAAAGCTAAAACCATAAAAAAAAAAAATTAACGAGACCTATAATTTTAATTTCGCAAGAAAAAAATAGGATGCGCAAAGTTGTTTTGTTTGAACACTCTGTATATTTATTTAATAAATATAATGGCACAATCTTTTCAATTTCTGTTTTGTCAGTAATTTCCCGACTCTAATTGCATTGAGAGGGGGCATTACATGGTCCATTAGCGAATATAAATTATTAAAGGATGAGTTCATCGACTAATTGGCGTTGGATTGCGAAACATTACTCAATAGATGTAGATGAGGAGAGACAATCGGTCTCTGCTACGGGTCCCTGGTGCCCGATATCGATACCGCTATCTGGGGTTGCAGGACCGCATTTACTTGATCGCGGAGGAAGGGAAAAAAAATAAATACATCAGCACGATTCTTAGAGATCTCGTAATACGGCCTGGGTTACAGTGTAGTGGAGGTGATAAGATAGGATATCGAGAATTCCTAGTTCCAAGGGACCCGGAACGTACGTTGCTCGGTTATCGTTGCTATGATGGGACCTCGTATTCGATCATGGTCACAAATATCAGGATGGTAATGATCTTGGCCAGTGAGTCATGAGCATGGTTTTCACGCTGTAAAGTTAAGAAACGTGTTGGTTTATAAATGAAATAAGTTCTAAATAACGTATACTCTTCAGAAGAATATAACAAGTCTTGAAATGCTATAAGTAACGAATAGACTATAAATAATTAAATAACCTACTAAGTATCATATCAGTCACGTATCCCGCTTTATTTGAACATACACTGGGCAAAAAAGTCTGGAAACACTTACCGAAATCTTAGGCTTATGCTTTTCCTGTCTTAAATAGGCAATTTCCCAAAGTGAAACTACTCTTATTTTACACAACGAACATTAATCTTTAATTTTAACATAATATACCATTGAATGCATATCAACAGCAGCCAACAGAAAACGTTGAATTAAAAAAAAAAAAAATATACCCTTATATCAAAAAAAAGTCTGGAAACACTTGTGTAATGGGAGAATACAAAACATTTCAACAATAACAACAGATTATACTCGCTATGGGCTTTAAACACAAAGGTCAGAAACAAAGTCTTATGAATAGAAATCCTTTTAGTCTGCCAAAAGCCATTCACGCGTTAATTGTTTCCTTACGAAATCAAGGCAATCCTGTGAGGGAATTTGGAAAGACTGTTAATCAAAACGTGGGTATAGTATCTAAAATTATAAAGACGTTTAAAGAATTTGACTGTGCATCCAGCGAAACAGGCTACCACTAAAAATAAATAAATTGCTCCAGCGGGAAATTTTAAAAACTGTCCATGACAAACCGTGCACTAGCGCTCCTAAAATATGCTAAATACTTGTCTCGCGGCTATAGAGTATAAGTGTGTGTGATCATATTAAAACCTATTTCGGTTGATAAATTTGTGAAGATGGATCAATTCTTAAAATTAAAGATACAGCTTAATATTAGGAAAAAATCACTTTTCCTTGCGGGTCAGCTATCACAAGTAGTCACAATGCCACAAAAACCTGCGCCAAGTCGAAGAATCATGTAAAAAAATTGTGGACGAGTTCATGTTGACATAAATGTTCATAAACTAAATATGATATATTTTCGCTTCAAAAAGGAGGGAATAAAAATTCTTATCAGTTTTAAATTAAATGGAAATGAAAACAAAATTTCAAATAAATTATTATACCTTGTAATTTTCTTTACTAGATACAAACGAACAAAATTATAGAAATTCTATCATGGAGCTTTTATGTTTTAAGCTCATGATTTATAAATATTTTCTAAGGATTGAAATAAATCCCCGAATTATAACCACCTCCACGTTTTAGCCAAAGTTCCTGACACCTGATTTAGACAAATTAAACATGATTTTATAAGAAAATACAATATTTTAACAAAAATATACAGGTGTCTATACGTATTCTTTGGCAAAAATAAGAACGTTTTTAGCTGTTTGTTTAATGAATAAAATGTTTCTTTCTTTATACTCTATCTCAGAGGCATCACAGTTTATGGAATACCTAATTGTCTTTGAACTAATCCACGTTCCAGATGTTGATTGACTCATAAGAACCAATTCCTGAGAGATGATTGCTGGTTTTTTGTCTCTTGGTCCTTGCGTTCAGTTTCTTCGGTCAACTTGTACGGCTTCTAAATCTACATTATTAGCATTAATTATTTATTTACTTTAATAGATTACGAAAACATTTTCTATAGGATTATTATGTTACTAAAAATTTTTTTTTTCTATTGTCATCAAAAATATTTGGGTTGGTACAATAATAATACAGAATTTTATATGTGACATATAAAATTATTATAATTTTGTGTGGTTTATAATGTTGAGTATCCAACACTAACTTCTCTCGGGATTTTTTCAATAGTTTTGGTAGGATTTTCTTCTTCCAAAGCCCTCTGATTGTCATGATCAACAACAGAAGGCCTACCACGATCTTGTGTTCGAGATCAAAATCGCCAAGGCGAAATTTTTCGTTTCCATCGCCGCACTGTAAATTCGCCAACGCTTTCTTCACCCCCAAAAACATTGATGTTGCGCGCGGTTTGAACCGCACCTCGACCAAGATTGAACTCGAAAAATAAATTTGAGGTAAATCTTGTTTTGACATTTTGAATTTCAGGATTACTTTCTCAAATAAAATGTGACATAAATTAAATTAATATTTGAGAAAAAACAATAATAATAATTGTTTATAACCCATTAATTAAACTGGAGGATTAAAATTGTTTACTTGCCAAGCAGTTCTCTAAAAAAAATGAGTATTCAAAACCTGCATTATTTTTGTACCAACGCAATACTTCAGAAAGTGCAATAATTTAAAAAACCTTTGGAAAATACTTTTTGCTGCCACCGTAAGACATTACTCTCCACTCGAATTCTGAGTTGGAGCAAGGAATGAGCAATAATGGAGGGCGCACTATATTGGGCTGGAACAACTAACGAGGCATGTCCAACTACAAAACAAACAGTGTTTAGATTTAATTGCCTTTTCAGGGAATCATCGGTGCCTTTGAAGGGACCGGCAGAGAGCCCCTGTAATTTGTACTCCGCAAAGCTGCCTCACGTCCGCGGTATAACTGTCCAGTAATTAGTCTAGAGTCTCCTCCTGCTGCCAGGATGAGGTGTTGGCGCAAAGCTTTATATATACATGGAGGCGGTAAACTTATTTTATATCTTGTTCAGAACCCTAATTTAAAATGGTGAGATACGTATTTCTATTTCTGCTCAAAAAAGCGATAGCTCTTTATAAAAAAAAAAAAAAAAAAAAAAAAAAAAAAAAAAAAAAAAAAAAAAAAAAAAAAAGAAATAACAAAAGAGAATTTATTCAGAGTTATATTAAACCATCTTTAAAATTAAATTAAATTTAAAAAAAATACATTTGTTTGATATAATTTAGAATATAACATTCAAAACTTAAGTTATGTGATCATACAATAAAAATCTCATATAATTCAGTACCTGCAAAAAAACTATGGATATCTGGAAATACCTGGATGAAGCACTGATCTGAAACAAACCTGTAAATATAATTTAAACAACTAGCCAAGAACCAGAAAGAAGGTAATATTAACTTTCTGCACTACAGGTCTTCACTTTACTTATAAAACAAGAGGCTTAACTAAAACCACTTCAGGTACTCATGATGTTATAAAAGGATCGATACAATAAGGAATAATCCCATTTTAAATTTGTTTTCAATAGCAACGGAAAAAACAAACAAAAAAAAAAAGTCATAAGGAAAACTGAAAGTACTACCTTTACTTGACCATTTCCCCTTCAATGCATTTAAACCATATATAGGTCATCATATCTTTCAGAAGTCTGTTTGCCTCCTGAGGTTAGCACTGATATATTTGATTTATTGTCTTATTTTTTAACATTTAAAAAAAAATTAATATATATAATCTATGTAACAAAGTGCTGATGTTTTGAATTTTTTTGTATGTTTTAGTACTGATGATGAATGTTTAACATTCGAAATTAGTTTTTAAATAAAATAATTCCAAAAAAATGGCAATTAATTCATTAGTGCTATTGTTAGTTAAAACCTGTTTAGAAATAAAGATCAGATCTCAGAGGTCCCAAAAAAAACTCTATATAATATATAACAATACCTTAATTTGTACAGTGTTTTATAATAATTATAATCAAAACAAATTAGTTCCTTTAAATATATACATTGACACTGAGCGAATTCAGAATATCCTGAGGATTTGAGAAGTTGCCAACCCTAATCATAGTTCCTGAAACCAAATGAGATAATGGATCACCTTTAGCCATCCAACTCTGATCTTTTAAGAGCAACTCTTTTCCAGGTAGCAAAACCACATATTTTCCTAAATTTGCTTACCCAGTCAATTGGTGGCCGTCCTTTAGTTCTCTCGAAGTCCCTGGAATAACAGCATAATCTTTTCTGCCCAGGATTGCTGTTTCCTTCTCACAATATGGCCAGCCCAAGGACACAAGTTTTATTTTTCTATAATGCATGGAAGTCCAGATTTTATACCTTAAGTTTTTGATCCAATGTTTTGTCTTTCAGTCCCTCTTTGAAATACCACTCAGGCATCTTTCCATGCCTCTGACTGCGATTCTGACTTCAAAATTTGTATTAAAAATAAAAATTATATTTGATTAGGACATCTGTTTGATATAATTTAGTACATGACATTTAAAACTTAAGTGATGTGATTACAGACAGTACAGATTGCAGATCATTCAGAACCTACAAAAAACTATGCAAGTTTTCTGAGACTATGCCTTGACAAAATAAACTATAGACTGACTAAATAGACCATACGACTGACCAACAAAAATAAATTAAAGACAAGAACTAACAACATGGCAGGTAATATTAACTTTCTCATCTTCTGTACAACAGATCTTCACTTTACTTATAAAACAAGATATTTAACTATAACCCTTTAACAAAACCAGTTTGGACATACAAAGCAGATCTTAAGAGGTCCCTTAAAAAACTACATTAAAATCACCCTCAGTCCACTTCAAAATTCCTCTTAGATTCACAACAAGATGAGGCAACAAGATGAGTAATACGACAATGTCCAAGGAATCACCTGTTTTCCTTAAAATTTTTTTTTTAATCTAGACTATGGGAAAAATGTTTAATCACATATACTACAATCTACCACAATGATGGGCAATAATTTATAGTGCTATTAAGTACACATTCATCCCTTACTTACAAAGATATAATAAAATATAGATATATCTACTATATTAAAGAAAATTATGGAACAATAAAAAAATTAATAAAATAAGAATTAATGATAAATGGATAGAATAGATAAACTTTTTTTTTTAAATATATACCTGAGCTGTAATTTCAGGTTAGATAAGATTATATTTATTTATTTTTGGACACTTAACATCCCAGGCCATCAGTGTCCTATTCCTTAATTCTTCTTTTTATTAATTTTTTTTGGAATAATTATATTTTTTGAGGAAGACGATAATTTTAGCAGTATTGGATTTTATATCTCCAAGCAATGTCAGAAGTTCCCTTTCGAAGCGTACCTGCTGGAAGTAGGTTTCGTACATGGGCATTCCTCAAGAATTTGTAATTTCGAATCTCTTTTTCAATATTTACTAAAAACGAATGAGAGTTGATACTGAAATGGTAGGTGTCACCTAGACCCAGCAGTGTATACACTTAAATACGAGAAACAAGCCCGATCAAAAGCTGTGGGTTATGCATAAAAACTTTATTGCAACAATCATTCTATACCTACCAGTTACAGAGGACTCTAATAAAAAGTGTATCAATAGCAAAAATAATAATCTAACAATGGACAGGATGTTAATAAACAAATTTACATTATTTATTAAATAGAACTGTAATAAGAAGCTCAGGATAAACATTCAGATGAGGAAACATTTGCGTTAACCTGAAACTGAAAATATCTTCAGTTTAAGTTACAGTTAGTTAACAGGTTTTGTAAGACAAGTGTTACGAGTCTTCTTGCAATATGCAGTAATTGCAATATTCATGGTACCGTATTCTTTATTTTTTTGTAATGATAATAATACATAAAATGCTTTTTATATGGAATAGAAATATATTAGTTGTTTTAACTTATATATCACAATAGTTTCTTTAAATTGTTTTGTTACAGAATAATTCTAAATAATAAATTGGTATTTTATTGATATACAGATGAATTATCAAATATGATTAGAATTGAACCAAGAACAGATTGTAGTCGGTTATTGCTCTCACATTGGGAAAAAGTGATTCCAATTTAATTATTAAATATGACTCATTGCTATTTTTTTTCTATTTCTGAGTAATTGCTTTTAAACAGGAACAATTGTCGAAATAGAATTATACTATTAATTTTTTTTTTTTTAAGTTATAGTGATTTATCATTTATCATAGTGTAATTTCACTCTTTTCACAAAAACTCGTGATAATAGTTGGTACTGTTAGTTTATATGTACAATTGTCTTAGAGTCGTGGATATATATAAAATTTATGTAGAATCAATGATACAATAGTTAACAATATATATGAGTCAATAAATTTATTACTAATGATTTAGTATTTAATAGCTTTCCATGGTTCATCTCCAAAATTAATTATAATAAATTAAAGTGTTAAAGATCTCTACTATTAAATAATACATTTACACACCACATTACATTCATTCTTATTCATTACAAAAGTTTCATTCATTGATATTATATAAATAACAATTTATTAGAAACTATGGATTTTTTTTTTTTTTTTTTTTTTTTTTTTTTTTACATCAACTGAATAAAAATATATAGATTGTAAAATCAGATCATCCAATAAGCATATAATCATAATTCATTGTTTGAAAAATGTAATCAATTTTAGAATTTTAAGGTTTATATAATCACTAGAAAAATTAGAAGATAATTAATTTTTTTAAAAATAATGAAAAATACATGTTAGCTGAATGCGTTAATCACTCAACAATTTTTTATTTATACTCACTTCTGTATTTAAATGTTTATGAAAATGATCAGCAATATTTGATAAAACTCTTCATGATAGTTGTTGAACATTAAATTATTAATCTGAATTTTAAAATAAAATTCTAATCTGAATTTTAATTCAAATATTACATTTTTTTTTTTTTAAATAAGGATTTAAATATGTAACTGCTCTACATATTATATGATTTTGGTTTCATATATTATATATAGATCAATCTAATGCTATAAAAATGTACCAATGCTTTCTGTTTTAAAAAAGAGTGATTCAAATAAACTTTTGATGTTGCTCAAAAGACGTGTAAACCCAATGTGGTAGTCTATGTGGAGTGTAAATGAACTAGTTAATAGAGATCTTTAATACTTTCAATTAAAAATTATAAGTTTCAAAAGCAACTGTGCAAATACATTTAACAGTGAATTGTTATAAATAAACATATTGGTTGCACATATTGATAGTCGTTGTAGAACTGTTTTTATACAAACTGCAATATTAAAGTTAATATCCATCCAGGGCTTTAAGATATTAAAGCACATAAACTAACAGTCCAAATCGACTTTTGAAATTTTTCATAAAAGAATGGCATTGATAGGATATAAATGCGAATAAAAGGTTTAAATAATAACAAATGCAATAATAATGATAGTTACAGATAGAAATTATGAAATGTTTATCCTTTTGTTTTTTTTTGGTTTCATTACATTGTTGCTACTTTTTTTACATACAGATAATAATAAAAACATGATCTGTTATGTAATAATTATCATTTTCTGCTGTTAACAATTTAATTGCTATTGAAAACAATTTAAATATACTATTGAATTATTAACTGACTGAGATATCGATCTTTTTTTTATTTATATATTTCTGATTTTCAATTTCAGTGACAATTATAAAATATATACGGAAAATAAGAAATAAATCACTAGTTACTTAGTAATTTAAATGTCAAAAATAGTAATACCAACATGATTCTTTACAAATGAGATATATTCTTTCACAGTTATTATACTGTGGAGAATATAGTGCTTATTCTTTCTTTATATATGATTACATACCACAACATTCCTGCATTTTCAGAAATCAGCTCTATGATACAATCCTTCTAGCATTAAGATTGGCACCTTTTGTTCTTATTACATCAAAGTAAATCCAAAATGGATGTTTATATGAAATTAGCTTTCCAACTATTGAATAACCTTGTCCAATACCATATGAAATTATTCACAAGTTTGGAAACGTAATAATTCAGTTTATGAGGTTGAACCAACATGGAGTGAGTGAAGCTAGGGCAGTTCAGAGATATCATTTATCTTTAAAATATAATATTATAAAATCTAACTAATTGACCATTTTTTCAAAACTTTCCTCCAATAGTTATCTTACTTAAATTCTCAGGAATCAGCCTGATAAATTTATAAATCTAATGGCTCTATTTTAAGATAAGATAGTTTTAAAAACAGTAAAACTGGACTTTATTGTATGTTGTTAGACAGACAAAGACATAGATATCTTCATTTAAAATACCTCATAGGTGAGCCTTACAAAAAAATAATTTATAAAAATTGAAGTATAAATGTGTCAAAATCAAATTTTAATTATTTAGAAAACGGGAAAAGACCAAAACTAAATATTATGCTTAGTTAAAAAAATACCAAAAAAACAAAAACATAAAATTACATATAATTTTAGAAAGTTTTATAATAAAATTTGTCAGTGCTGTTAATGTTCTCCCTTTGTTAATTTGGCTATAAATCCCAATATAAATAAATTATCTTTTAGGTTAACTAGTTTATTGAATTTATTTTGATCCTTTAAAAAATTTATTAAATTTAGATTATTATAGGGAGAAAAAATAAATTTTAATTCCTGCAGCAATAACAGTGTCTTATTATTATGTTTGCACATTGTTTAATATGGATTCAGGCGTTAAAGATATTAGTAATGTTTTTTCTTCTAAAGAAGATGAATTTAAATATGAAAAATAATAATCCATAGTAACAATAGATTAAAATAAGGATTGACAATACAGAACTCAACATTCTGGTCAAATTGAACATTAGTTTTCTAACACACCAACAGATAGCTCTTATTGTCAACTCACAGATCTTAGGTGATCCACATTTTTCATAACACTAGATATGAAGTTGACAAGATAGGTATTGGATTATTCGGATAATTATTAAAAACCTATATTTTTCATTAAAAAAAAGCATTTACAAAAAAATAAAAATAATAATTTAAAATAAATAAAAATAAAAAAGGAAATTGGAAATTAGAGAAGTCAGCTTAATAAAAATATTTCAAATTTAGTTTTACTATTAAAAGATATTTAAAAAGTGGCAATTATTGGTTTTGTAATATTTATTCTCAATATCTTGTAAAATATATTCCAGTGATGGTTTTGTTACGGTGGATTTTAACTAGATTTAACTATTTTTACAAAATTTTCTTGGCTTTATAGTGGAATATTGAACAAAGGGTGTCCATTGTTTTTTTTTATTTTATTGGTGGTTTCAATAAATCCATTTCAAGTAAAGAATTTTGAAATGTATGTTGAACATTCCAGGTTATGTTGTTTATATTATTTCTAAAAATTTACCTATTAAAATTAATTTTCCCAAGCTTTTTAAATACTATTCTTCAGATATTTTAATTTACTTGGTTAATTAGCTAATTTTAATATATAACTTTATCTATATAACGAAAACTGAAAAGATTTATAGAAAATATGAACAACAAACATTATTGACTAACAATGGAGAAATACTTGTTACTATTTCTCCATTGTTACTATATAATTTGTCTACTAAGAAATTAACATAAAAAAGCTATAATGTAAAGAGTGAAGTGAAGTAGATATATAACATATGATAACTATAAAGAAAAGAACATATCCTCAACACTAAATCCAGATTTTCTATCAAATTCTTATTACGAATTGTTACATTCAAAATTCAGATTATCTACAAAACTCCTTTAAAATACACCACTTGCAGAAAAAGGGATGGATCCATTTTTTTATTTGTATTGTATCTTAAATCAATAAAAGTGAAAAGAAGGGGCTATAAAAAAAAAAAAAAAAAAAAAAAAAAAAAAAAAAAAAAAAAAAAAAAAAAATTACAAAAATAAATAAGGGAATAAAATTAATGTCTGGGTGACAGCTTCTGCAAACGTCTGGAATATGTATGTATATATATATATATATATTATATATATATAATTGTCTCGTAAAAATAAATGATTTGATTCTATGGAAGTTAGAGACGAATGATGAATATGTTGCAGCCATATCAATAATATGTCGTAGTGCAAAATGGCTAGCCTTTTCAAAATAAAGCTCTTTTTTCTAACACACTAATATGATTTTTACAATTTACCTGAAATGATATATGGTACCTTTTAATTACAGTTCACGTATCTCAAAGCGACAGAAAAAATTTGTTCGTGTCTAATTGTAAAGGCGCTGGTTTATAATTCAGTGACACATAAATAACTCAGAGGTTTTTTTATCAAAACAACAAAAAGTCAGACCCTTGTTAGTGAAGATAAAACTTTTAATTTTTTAAAATTAATATATTAAAATACTATGTTTATAATTTCAAAATAAGATGTTCTGATTAGTAATGTGTCATACCTAATTTTTCGATACCTCTGTACCGGTACCGTTTCCTAAAAATCGATTCTCGATTCTTCGATTGTTACTATATAAAATAATCGATATGAGAGCTAAGAAAGTATAATAAATCTTATTCAAAAAAATAATAACACAAGAAACAAATAAGCAGCAAATAGTGTTGTGTTTACTACCCACATTATACAATATATAAATTCTTACGTTTCAAATAATGTACAAAAAATAATTCATATTATTAACAATTATTTAAGGAGATAAATATTCGAAAGGTTCAGGATTTCATTTATTACTTAAGGAAGCGCAAATGTTGCAATGTGCAACTGATACCTTTCACTAAAACAGTAGATGGGAGGATGCACTGATGTATTTCCCTGGGCGTTGATTTTAATGGTACGTTAGGGCTTAAAAACCAATATGAGCATTTAATTAAATGAAAACTAATCTTTATTCCTGGGCCATAAAAATACTTTAAGAATAACGAAAAAGTAAAATCAAATGGTGCTATTTCTGGCTGCGTTAATTTTTTTAGTACTTCAGCTTTGATAGTTGAAAGTAGTAATCCTATTTGTTCATTTTTTAAAACCGAATACATATCTCCAACTACCTGAAGTACGGCTTGCAGAAACAAAGCTTGATTTTTTTAAAAAATGTTATGATTATTTACCGAGCCGTGTTGGTCAAGTAAATGAAAAATTGTCATATTATTATAATATATAAACATCTCTAATTGAAAGTTAGGGAGAAGAATCGATGTATGTATAACAACTATATAATTATATATTACAAAACTATCTCCAACAGTATCGATCGGTTCCTTGGAATCGACTTTGCGTCATCGATCCTCGATATTTATTCTTTTATCAAGAATCAATCTAGTCAAAGTGATAATAGAAAATATTACTTTATTTTAAAATAACGTAATTCAGTAATATAATATTCATTAAAAGATGTTTAAATTGAATGCGTTCTTTATAAATTATGATCATACTCAAGGTTCCCTACGAACAATACAGACATCGGCCGCCTCTTAGTTGAAAGTATCATTACCACAATCCGCCTCAATAAGTTTAAGCCTTATTATACAATAAGGCTGTATTTTCATTATATTATATAATTTATGATTATGCAATGAGGTTGCGACATATATATTGTTTCACTTAAGTTTTAAATATTGTTTTGAAAAATATTAATAGTATATACGTCAAAACCAAGTCCTATAAAACACGCTGAATTCAAATTACTCAGATCATTCCTCTATTTTTCTGGGTTTGGGCCTAAACAGAAGCAGTTGACGTTGTCATGATAAGACAATATTTTGACTAATTATGCGATTTGTAAACAATTGTATTAATGAATGAATATTGACTTTACATACTAATCGTTCTTACATTACTTGTAAACAAACCTTGGACTACTTCTTTAGAAATTCTAGATGTATTCTCCTTGTAGGTATAGTACTCCAATTGGTAGTATGTAAGGATACATCAAGGTTATTTTAGTGTTTATTTTAACGAAAATCTTTAAAAAAATTTTCTGGTAGGAGTGATGGAATTCCATCGGACATCCAAAAATAGATTGCTAGAAAAGTAACTTTTCTAAAAATTTCCACTCAATTCATTCTTTGTGGGTGAGATG
Organism: Euschistus heros; assembly: GCA_003667255.2. NCBI lineage: Eukaryota > Metazoa > Arthropoda > Insecta > Hemiptera > Pentatomidae > Euschistus > Euschistus heros. Next base: position 1,172,093 of record RCWM02000169.1, on the reverse strand, counting down.
GTTCGCCCTGCTTTGGAAAATAATTATTCTGTTAGGGGAAAACGATATATCTTAATATACGTATATTAAGATATATTTAATTTTTAATAGATATTTTAAAGGAAAAATATCGGACTATCAAAGAAAATAAATATTATAAATAAATAAAATCGATATTATTGATATATTGTGTATCGATACCTATCCCTAGCACTGACAGTGTTACCAACACAGCAGTACTAGAAACTGAATACATCAGCTGTGACCATTTGCTTTCAAAGAAATAATATTTTTCTTTTCTTCTGCTTTTATTTATTTTATTCTAAAATTAAGATATATTTCTATGAAACCAGCTGGATTGAATCAGTGTCCGTTAACTGGAATGTCCGGCTAATAGAAATTGGGAATAATGTGAACTAATCAGTATAACGAAGGGAGAAAGAAAATTTTTCACATATAAGATATATTAGTTAAGGGTTGTTAAAATAAAATACATATGCTAACATAAATAAAATACACTCCTTGTTCATGCTGAATTAAAAAGACCATTTGTAACAGATTATTTAAAGAATACTTCAATGCTAGCTTAAGATTATTTTTATTGGTAATTCATATTCATATGGAATTGTAAGTGATTAATGGTCAGGGGGGCAGTCAAGTAAATAAACACGTCCAAGTTTTTAAATAAAAAACTTTATATTTGGTGTGCCGACGTTTCGACCTGCCTTGCAGGTCTTCTTCAGGGCTAAAATAACAAAAAAAATGGATGTGACCAAGATGATACAAAAATTAAAAAAATAATTTTAAAGTGAAAAAAAAAAATAAAATAATACAAAGTAAATTAGTCAACGAAAGATGGAATTGTATTTATCATCGATGGGTTAAACAGATTGTCCCCATTTTAGTAACAATATAAAAATGATAGGTGTAAAACTATTTATGGTTGTTTTAAATAACATGGTTTTTCCATTTTTAATGAAGGTGGAATAAGGAAAAAAAACAAACTTGTTTTTGTAATTAATATTCTCTTTAATTTGTTTTTCTTATTTGAACCCATACCTTAATTTTTTTAAGATTATCTACTTATCTATGTACCATTTTCAGCAGTTTGTCGTATAATGGAAGACATGAGAGAATGATGGTGTTAAGGCATGAATTAAAAGTAACACCTTCCATTTTCAAATGCAAAATAAAGAAGAATAAAATAAATTCTTTTATTTTCAGAAAATTCATGCGTATAAGCAGAACTTTTGGGTAGTTTAACAAAGAATCTCATTAGTCAGAGATAAGCCAAAAGACCTTCTAGTTTAGAACTTTTATTGAATCGCAACTAATGAGTAGTTCTTTACATTTCATTGAGAAGTCATTGTAATCATTTCCTCAAATTTACTTCATCATTTTTAAATAACTCCATCTTAATGTTCCCTTGGGTCCAAGAGGTGTTCTTTGGCTCGATCCTTAATTCCAAGTGCCTTTACCTGCAGAGAACTCCTTTCTCATCTCCCTACTGCCTTCCTAATCAGCACCTGTATTGTCAAATTACTACTTATTCCTAGTTAACTATAGAATATCCGAAAATATTTTTTTATTCTTTACATTGTACATATTTTGATTTTACAACAAATTTAAAATACTATTTATGGAAAGAGTTTCATAATTATATGAAGGACTTGCTCAGTACTTGTTATGCCTTTTTACATAATATTTGAAAAATTATTATTTATAACTAGCATCCCCGCCGCGGCATCGCCTGCTCTCATAAGCAAAGAACTTAGATAATTTTAACTAATCATTGAAGTTTTATTTGTTTATCGATATTATGTTGTATCGAATTATGCAATTGAGCATTATTTCCTCAATAACATTTTTACATACAGCAGTGATTTTTAACTTGGTTATAATTACATTGATTTGATGTTTGAATATTAAATAAAAGCATAATTAGACTTTGAATTTTAATCTATGAGTTGGTGATATTAATCAGATGGGCAGAGAACATAAGAAACTCTTGCGAAGAATGGACTGCATTTTCAGTACTTACAACTTAAAGACCCGTGAATCATACTTTTACATACAATATAAAAAAAAAAGCAAAGGTACTACACTTTGATTTGACAATAATGTTTATTCGGCAGAAATAATTGTATTGATCTCATCTGGTAAGGTTTTAATTTATAACCATTAAAGTTTAAGAAAGTGTGACAAACCTTGTTTCGCCACTCAACATTGTACATTTTTTACTATTGTTAATTTTATTATTGCTGAACCTTAAATTTAGTATGGATGCATAGTTTCACCATTGTAAATACTACTACGGAATGGTACTAACCACATATCGGCCCATTTTAAAATTTTATTTCGTAGCACATATTTAAATATTTTTTAATAATTCAATTGAATATAAGTAAATTTTATTATCGATTTCAAGCTCTTTATAACACCGTAACATTGTAACCTTCCATGTAGAATACTGCTCGGCATCTATCAGTCAATTATCAAATTTCAATGTTATCCACATATTATCACTTTTTTAATAAGAAATTTATTAGAAAACAGTAGATTTTAGTATTGCTAAACCTTCCTGGAACTGGTAAAATTTTGGTACAGATTGTATCAGTGGTCTTCTTAGTTAGTGATCACAAACGAAAAATGGCTATTCCTATTATATATTATAAATTAACTTCAAAATCAAATGTAAATTTTCATTTCTTTAATAAAATAAAATGTAAATAAACTTTCCTCTCTCTTTTAAAAAAATGTAATAATGTAACAACAAAACAATAGGCGTAAGAATTAGGTATATTAGAATTTTTACAATTATAATCTCCTCTATACGATACCTATCTATTCAAACAAATAAAATAAACATGTAACTGTCAATTACATTAACATTAAATAACTGTAATTAGTCAATTACATTTTCCCTCTAATAAAATTTATATATATATATATATATATATATATTATTATTTATTTATTATTGTCCTGGAACCTTTGGTTAGCCCTTATTATTACAGGAATAATAAATGTTTTACTCCATCCTCGCATTTCGCTAGTTTAAAATTAGCAACTAATAAATTATTCTCAGTCAACCGATCTAATTATCAAAATAACAACAAAATAGCCCAACAGTCAGCCTCAGATTGCCTTTGAGATACACGACCTAGTCTCATGAGATCAAAGACGCCCTGAGAAGCGAAACGAAAATTAGCTGAGTCCTAATGACGGAGGCTCAATTATTTAGCTAATTGTGGTAGTAAATTTCGAGAAATTAATTAACTAATTGCTCCTTTGACCACTGAACTCCTGATCCTCCTCTTGGAGATCAATCGGCGCTGATCAATTGATGAATGTTGGCCCGGGTCCAGTGGCTGCTTCCTCCTTGTTGGATACCGCGCCAAATACTTCGGCTCAATTAGTACAGCAGAATATCCTTGTCTGTCTCTTCGCCTATTTCTGTACTCAACGGGGAAGTGTCGCCTGTCGCTGGTGCAGGGAAAGCTATGGGTCTTCATTAAGATTGGATTCTCAAGTAGATAAGAATAATCTCTAACAATTTAGTTAAGAAAGAAAAACAATATTGTTTATTTTTGGGAAATAATAGTCTTGGATAAGTAGGTTAATAGAATGCTCGCTCAACCCGACGTTGGTCGCTAGGTGAGCAGTTCCCTCACCCTTCTAAAAAATATTTAATAAGTTTTTCACAATTTAACTTTCAGCGCTGACCCAGTATAGCTGAGTTTAGGACATTTGCGAATAAGAATATTCGGTTTCTAAGTAAAACGGATGCAGGTGCCCTGGATATTGGAGATTTGTAATAAATATTGCCATGTCCACACTCCTCAATATCAGCTTATCTCTCGTGCAGTTTATTCTTGACATTTCACTGAGCGAGTTTTCTAATTTCTGCCGATTGATAAGTGATTATTTGGGTTCAAAATGAGTCGTGGATCTAACATGCTTGACTTGGATAAAAAGCCAGTTGAGAATATAAATTGTAAGTAATTAGTTGATAAATCGTCGTGAAGGATATATATATATATATATTATTTTTCAATCATTTACTAGGAGTCTGAAATTTTTACTATTCCAGATTCTTGTTCGTGGCTGCATCTATAGTTGTTCCGAAGAAGAAAAATTGTAAAAAGTATGTTCCAATTCGCAATATACTACACGTACTTGAAATAATTGTATAGAAATAGAAGAAAATGATCTAGCTGGTGAAAAACACATTATTATGTAAATGGTAAAATATTTTATTGTTGTTTTTTTTTTTAGAATAAATATCTTAGTAAATTTTGCAAAAATTTATTTTTATTCTGTATGCTCCATACTACAATTATTGATGCATTATGATATCATTTATTTACCATCTATATCTACATATTTGGCAACATAAAACTGCATTTTTTAGGAAAATCAAAGAAGTGAGGGAAATGCTCACCTAGCGACTAACGGTGTACCAGATCGGCTAGCGACCATGCCGGGTTTAGGAGTATGCGAAGGAACTCTCAATAACAAAGTAGAATTTGTCTATGGACAAAATATAAATACCAGAGAATAAAGAAAATAACATTTCCTCTGTGGAAAAACAAAGTCGACGTCATCATGACGTGTGGAAACAAGGTTGATGTTTTAATTTTTTTTATTCATAAGTCTGCAAGAATATATATATATATATATATATATATATATATATATATATATATATATATATATATATATATATATATGTGTGTGTGTGTTTTTATAATTACATATATAAATGCAATTATATATGGCTCCCCGTGTGGGAATCGGGAGACAAAAAACAGCCTAATCTCACAAAATTACAGGGGGTACAAAGGCTAATGGCGTTAATAATTTACAAAGCCTTCAAAACCGTCTCTTATGATGCTGCTTGCGTCCTAGCAGATACATTACCTATAAGTTATAAAATTACAGAACTGACTACATTATATAAAATAAAAAGATATTCAATTGGATTCAAAGACATAAACTATGACAATATCGAATGTGATCAATCTACAGAACAACGTCTACACCCCGCAGCACACGCAAAGTTTTACAATACATGGACAAACTAGTAGAACCCACTTTAGAAACTGATATAATGGACTTATACACAGACGGAATAAAACAAGGAGACAATGTAGGATGTGCCTTTACGACTGAACGTAACGAAATTTTCCACGAAGAATTGTACAAACTAGGACAGAACTGCTCGAACAATCAAGCTGAAAAACTGATATTGCTAAAAGCAACTGATTATATTTTAGGACTAATAGATTACCCAAACGTTTCTGACGATATATATACTGACAATGAAGTAGTGACAGACTCGATAAAAAATACAAGACATATTTACTGTATAAATTAGAAAAAATCTAATCAAACTGATTGACCGTAACATTAGAACGTTTTTGACATGGATAAAAGGACATAGTGACATCACGGGAAATGAAAGAGCGGACACATTGGCTAAGACATTAACTTATGAATACAAAACAATTCCTTTTACGTATATACAGCAATCTTCTAACGACCGTTACACAAATAAATTCCAAGCTTAACACCACAAAACTATAAAATACCCAAAAGTACTCATCACTAACTAACTCAATTACTTACAGAAGACGGACCAACTAATCATTACCTGAAATAATTTAACTTACAAAACTCAGACGCTTGTGAATGTGACGGACTAACTCCACAAACATTCTTGCACATTTTCAATGACTGCCTCTTATACGAAGATGAGAGACAATTTTAAAATAAAACCTCTTCTGCAGTGTTACTACAGAAGAGAATATATATATATATATATATATATATATATATATATATATATATATATATATATATATATATATATATATAAACATATTCTTGCAGGCCTATGAATACAAAAAATTAAAACTTGTCATCTGTTCTCTGAAAAGAAGATGGACCTCGAGACCTTCTAATATAGAAATTTAATTGAAGTGCTGCCGGTGGGTAGTTGCTTTACAAGTTATTGACATATTATTTTAATATGCCCCCCCCCCCCTTTACTCGATTTATTCATTCTATATACTTATGAATATCAATAAATTAATAAAGAAAAGAAAAAATATTTGTTTGTATAGGATTTAGTTGGGCAATTGGTTATATATAATGGAAGAGAAGAGAGTAAATAATATTTCCAAAAAAACTGTATTAGAAATTGTTTTTCTTTTGTAATGTTTTATGGCTAAGCCATCTTTTTTATAACCAAAGTTCTTATTTTTAATTACCAAACATTTTTTTATCTACCATGACTTTTGTCATGTATTAGAAACTCACTGAAAGAGTTAGTGACTTTATCAGTTTAATAAATGTTTACATGTGAACTATTCCTTATGTTTTGATTTTTTTTTTAAATGTAATGTCCATAAATTAATAAGATATAACAATGTTACTACTGACGAAACTCATTTTAAATATTTTTTTTTTAAGACCCATGGATGGATATTAGAAACTGGCTTAGCCATGAAACGTTGACCAAGTTTTTAAAGATATATATATATGCTCTTTTATTTTTCATCATTCCTAAGATTATTATTTTTCTTTGACTGATCCGGGATTGGAAAATGCACAAGAAAATATATCGCACATGTATCAAAAGTGGCACAACTCAAAAATCTGCATTAAAAAAAAATGTAAAATCGCAAAGTTTTGTATAAAATATCAAAAGGGTAAATTATCTTTTATTCTTACCCACAAGTAAGATGTGTCAGGTTGGATTTAAAGTTCATTTGATACATTTTTGACATTTCAAGAGTATTTAACTTAACCATGATGATAACTCCAAATCGCAGATTTTGTTATGTTTCTCTTTTGAAATACATGTGAGATTTATAGTTGTCAATAATGGGAGGAATAATGACATAAATTATATTAAACAATGGAGTATGATAAGGAGTAGTCATACTTTTCGAAAGTGTTTCAAATTTACTTTACGTTTTTATGGACCTATGACCATATTGAATATAGCAAATAAAACACACCTTTTGAAGAGGGGTTGCGCAGTTCCCAAGATTCCACTCCAAGACACTTGTCCCACTTGTGGACCTGCTCCAAGTCGATGGTCAAAGGTGTTGCAGTCACATCCTTTCTTCCTAGGGCCATTAAATCATCTCCAGATCTCTCCTTCCATAGATCATTTCATGCTAAAAGCAAGGGATTTTCCCATGCATCGGGAGACCAGGTGTCGCCTCTGTCTAGACACCTCCACCTTGAATGGGATTTTTAAGAAAAAGGAACAGAATGGAGGAGATCAGAAAAAATAGTGAAGATGAGTATTAGCTCCCACGGTGACCGCTTCCAAGCGATTTAACACGAGCAGGTAGGGCGGTCTCTTTGACCGCTCCAATGGGCGATGGCTACTAACTCATATTTACATATCTTTCAGCAATTCAGTCGTTGACTAATTTCACACACGTTCCTCCGGACCACCGCCGAAACCTTGTCACATATACATTCGGATTTATATTTTTTATTTTTTTATTTCAGGCTTATGTTCACGTAATCCTATATAATCAGAAGAAAAAATCATGACAATAATAGAATAACTTATCTCAGATTCTTTATCATTATTGACTTTATCATAAAACTGTCTAAAAAGTTAAACAATCTTTCTACAAATTTGTTAATTTGTTTTTTAGAATGAATAGAATTGTGTGACGCAAATAAAGATAGAGATTATTTTGTTTTTTAAAAATAAATAATAATAAAAAGGTTGGTTCAAATGAAATTTAACAGTTTACATATTAGATATTAATGCATATTTTAGTAATAAAACAATTGACACTACATATTAAAATTAGCTATAAAGGATATAAATTGGAATGCATTCTTAACAATAGGAAAAATAATAAAAACCTACAAAATAAGAAATAAAAAATTTATACAAACAAAGGATAATAAAAATATACTAAACTAAACTGCATAATTAATCAACTTTTTGGCAGTAAATATATATATAATATATATGAACTTATATATTATTATTGTTTCAATAAATCAAACTTCAACTGACCCAATAATTTTTTGAATGTCTTATTAGCTATACATATTATTCTAGTAGTATGTAGTTTGTACGTTTGTGTATGAATCTTCTTAAAGTTTGCTTTTTATAACAGCCAATTGTATGAATTATCAAATATCTATTTGAGATATTCAGTATCTTATGACTGATTTATATTGAATGAATTTGTTTTTAATCGACAGTGGGGATTTTCTTCTGAAATATGGGGCCATTGTGCTTATACGTTTTTTAGCTTTGCCGCATTTGTTATTTATATGAGATGTGAATGTCAATCTTTCTAGTTCCAGACCGAGGTAGGTAACAGTTTGAGTCCAGGGGAATCGAATATTATTTATAAAGATATGTAAAAATTATTACTGAACAAAAAAAAAATAATAATAAAATAAAATGTGTTAATTTCAATAAAGAACTTAAATAAGTTTTTATTCGTATTTCACAAAAATAACATATTTTTAGTTATGATTTTTTAGTTCCATAATAGAACTACGGAGTTAACAAATTCATGGTAATTCATCAGTGTGATCAATTTCAAGTGTAATTAAAATTTTTTAAATAGTTTCTATTATTATTTTAATTATATTTTGAGACCAATTTTGACATAGATGTCTTTTGGCTGGGGGACTATACTTTTTTGGTGTACCGTTTATTTGTAACGCCCTAGACCTTTGGTATTGCTCGAATCGAATATTTGACGACAGTTTCACGATCAGGAATTTAATAGAAAATGTTTTTGTTATATAACATTTATCACTAGGACCTACCTTTTAGAAGAAATATTGGCTTGAATCGTTATATAGGAACTAATTGATCTGTTGATATATATATATACATACAGAAGGCAAAGAATGCTGCGCTTTTTTAAACTATTTATTGATATTTACAACTGTATACATTATATCTCTCACCCCAGTGAATAAGTGGTTAAGTCGAATGTTTACTAAAATAAGTTGGGAGACTAAAAAGAATCGTGGACCATACCTAGTTATTTAATATGAAAATCGTACTTAAACACCTGAAAACCATGACGAAAAACCTCCACGATTCTTTTTAGTCTCCCAACCTATTTAGGTAAAAATTTTACATAACCACTTATTCACAAGGATGACACATACAAGAAGCAACATCAGTTCCTCATTTCTACAAGATACTCTCTTTTGAAATGTCAATATCACAGTTTAACAATATTAAAAAAAAGAAAATATCAAACAAACTGCTGAAAACTACCTGGAAAGGAATCCTTGATATGATTTCACAGACACATTTGTGATTTTTACGGCAGCTCTATAATTGCTCAAGGAGGGACACCGTGAAATTGGGCGGAGAGCGGTCAAGTGACCGTGAAATTAGGACTCCAGTTCCCAGGCTAAATCATCCCGCTCAGTCCTCTGTCAGTCATGGGGAGGTATTGCGGTCTCAGGGGTGGTTGTGCCACTTGGCTATGGAAACGAAGGAGAGGATCACATGTTAACGTACCTGTACGTTAACAGAGTATCATCTAAACGAAATGAGTCAAACAACTTTTTAATTAATTAGGATACAATGATTTTGAAAATAAAGAACTGTTTAGAGAGGGTTGGTTAAAGCATGAAAACTTTTAATAGGTTTACAAAGATCAAGATGAGGTAGAATAGATGTGTACATCTAGAATATAACCCCAAGTATTATAGAAAATTGATAGAGAGTAAGATCAACCATTTTCTGGAGGAACAAACATAAGTGATCCCCACTTATTCTTACACCATCCTCACTACGTAGGCTGATATAACAAGTTTGTTTTCAGTAAATAATGAAACCGGCGTTGCATCCCAAACACTCCAATCTCATATAACAAAATCAAAAGTCAAAATTGAAGGACTGAAATAAATCCATAATAAATCCCTTCTAATAAAGTTTTCCCTTCGTAAACCTGCTACTTCCTTTCCTAGAATAACTTTCTATCAATCCCTGTTGAACGAACCCACAACATTTGGACAAACGTCTTACTTGGTTTCACATACTAGACAAATACGACAAAAAACTGCTCGTCTTTTTAGGCTGCTCGAATAATTACTAGACAAACGAAAAGCTGCCTATAAATTATAAAATACCCATGTATATGACCAGAATTAGACCTGTTTGTATATACGGATTTGAGCTTTGTGGCTCCACTAAACCTGCCAATTCTTCTCGTATCCATTCCTTAATATCCAAAATTCTTTGTGAAACCTCAATGCTCCTCATTATGTCACGAATAAACTTATCTATAATGATTTCTGTGTTGCATATTTTGCGAATTGGTCCAAATCAGATACCTCTCCTTCCAGTGTAAGCTCCATCCCCACTTAGAACCTACCGTTTAGGAGAAATATTGAGTGAAAAAAGTCACTTATTTCTTGCATTTTTTAAGTGTTGTGGCATTTTTGACATGCTCTATCTTTGTTGGTGTTGTTCTGATCGAAAATATGCCGACAGTTTCCGTATCAAAAATTTGATGAGGAATATTTTATTAAATAACAACTGTCCCTAGGACCTACTGTTTAGGAGCTATATTGGTTTGAATTAAATAAGTCACGTTTGAAAACCCTATTTTCTCTCAACTTCGTTTATTTTTATTAACCATTAATTATTAATATTATTTAATTATTATTTTAAGTAATTTGATCCTTGTGAGAAACTGTAGATTATAGATAGCCCAGTCAGGAAAAGTTTCATTTTTTTCTTAAAAAAACCTTTAACAACTTCGTGGAGGACACAGTAAGATTAGCTGATTACGTTTTAAAGTTATAGAACATTTTCCAGTTTCAGCACACTTCATAAACCATCATCATAACCTTTAAGTTAATTGGAAAAAAAAAGTTAACAATGTAATAAATATTAAAATTAAATTAAGTTTGGACTTTCAATTCCTTTTTTTCCTCATGCCTCCATTTGCTCAAACGTCGTAAAATATTATAAACTCTGACTAATAATTATGTATCATTTTATTGTTTGGTTGAGAATCAGCAGTAAAATTTTTTTATGTATTGGGAGGATCCGGTTTTAAATCTAATTAAGAGATGCGAGGTGAGAAGCGTTATCCACTCCCGACACTTGTTCGTCAACTAATGAGCTCCTCAGGTGTCCGCTAATGGAACTGCTAATGTAAACAAAAACTGATATCTCTTCACCGCCCTCTTCTTGAAACACCGGTTTGATTAATGTGTTTTCTTGTTAGGTATCGATAAAAATTGATTTCGACTTGAATTTTGAAATTTAAAAGCCGTTGAAAGAAAGACCTTGTGTTGCTAACCGCTAATGACCGAGGGCTTCAGTACAATAAAAACATTCTACAAGAGGAAGTAACCATAATTAATATGGAAATCATATTCAAATTCGAAGATTGATGAAAATACAAAGTGCGAAAAATATTGCAGTATTTTCACATATCTAGCAGCTCATCTCAACTCAAGTGGTCATAGCGATGAGGAAATGAATCGGAGGATTGGAGGGTCTGTTTGATCCTTTGGAAATTATTGGGAAATAGGTGGTTACAAAGAAAACTTAAATGAATGTTAATAAAACAACATTCCTCCCAACGTCGCCATCCTTTCTTAACCTTAAGAATCATGGACTCTTACCTCAAAAGACAAGAGTCGAATCCAAATCATGGAGATTCACTACATTCGAAAAAAGAAAGGATAATTCCAAAGAGATAGGTTCTGGAAAGCCATCATATCTTGAAGTTGAAGTGAATGAAACAGTCCTAGAGGAGCATAAGCTGGGATGGTTCATGAAAGAACTGCCAGAAAGACTCTAGTTCATTGAAAGAGACCAAGAGGAAGACCAAGCATTACACGGTAGTACATCGTCCGGTAGGCGTCCAGAAAAAGAAGTATGTTCTTAATTGGAGAAGTGAGCTGGTCCAAGAATTTGACACCTGGTCCAGACTATGTAAGATGTTACCCTACATTGCTTAGAGCTGTTGTGGGAATTTGGATTAAGATGATGGAGATAGAAAGAATTTATGCAAAACTGCATTTGAAAGTATTAGGTATTATTTATTAAAGACTTTTTTTACAACAATTTGTCATATAGGTGTCTTCACCAAAAATAAGTTGGTTCCATTTTTGTCTGTCCAACCAGTCTCCCTCACACAATCCCCTACTCGCCATTCCTTCCATGACACCCTCAACCCAGCGTCTTCTAGGGCCACCTATCTTCCGTTTCTTTCCGGGCTCCAATCAAAAATCGGAACAATTATATATTATTCATTTTCACAGTAAACTCAAAAGATATTTTAATTTAACATACATTTATAGCAGTACCGATAATTTAAAATATTTCAAATACTGGTGAATAAATTGCTCTTACTTTTACTTAATGCGATTGCTCCTACTAGGGAAATCTCAACCGTTTGCTCCATTTTAGAAAAAAACAAGTACTTTTTTGACCAAATGGTAGCTTAGTGTTTCCAGATAGAAACAATTGTATAAAAAAAACAAAAAAAACAACATTAAACCAACAACCGTTCATTAATACTATTGAAAAACTGCAAAATTTAAAAAAAAAAAAAAAATTAATACTATTGAAAAAAAAAAAAAAAAAAAAAAAAAATCCTCGACAGTTACCCTACTTTTTCAGTTAGTAAGAAATAATTTAAACGGCAGTTAAATTGCCTGGCTGTTCAATATTGCAGTGTTCACTTCTATTTTTTCAGTTTATTTATTGATATTTACAGCTGTATAAAGTAAATACTTTTAATAAATGTGTGGGAAAATGATTACAATATCTTGTCGCTAACTTGAAAAACAACTGCTTCAATAGGATTTTTTAAACGTCTCGGAGGGTAATCAAGAATCAAGAGGCTGAGTTGGGAGACTTCTGAATTGTGAGAAGTGTGAATGGAGCTTATTATGGAAGGATAGGTAGATAATAAATTTTGGTAAAGGGTTGTAGTTACTTTTCTTCAAACTATGAAGAAGGTAGAACAAATCTGGAGGATCTTGGAAATATAAGATATATTAAGGAAGCAACAAAATACTTAGGAAACCCTAACCTAGCGTAGTAGATTAAACAATTAATTTAAGGTATGAATCTAGATACTATTGTAAACCATGTAATTAAAGTGCAAAACAGTTAAATAAACGAGGAAGAATATGATAGGGATAATAAAACTGTAATAGGAATGAGATTTTTCAGTAGACTTTGTCAATACCTATAGATCAACGAGGACATATGGACAGCCCTTATCCTAGAACCTGTGAGGTATGAAAATAATAATCTCCATCAATCTAGTTCAGGTAGTAAGGGTGAAAATGGTAGAAAAGGTAGAAAAAGGGGAAAATACAGAATTCTCAGTAAAAGACTTTTGGTTTGGGTATCGCGGAGTTATACCAAGCAAAAGAGGAACCTTCTTGGAGTGGATGCGAGGGACATTGCGGTGACTGCCGAAAATATAATCTTGGACTCCCTGGGCATTATCCATCCCCACGTGCATGATGTTTGAATTGGCTGATCTTTCTGCGTGTGTAATAATTTTTGTTTTCTTCCTTTCTTTTTGCTGTATATACGTGCAATATTAAGTTTGAATAATATTGATTGTTGAAAGAAAAAAATAAATAAATAAAAAGTAAATGTGAGACAAGTAGAGACTGTGAGAGAAATATTATAAATTATTATTATTTTAATGTTAATTAAAATTTTGTTGTATTTAATTAGATATATTAGTATGCCATGTATGTAGCAGCCGAATGAAGTTGGGCAGAAATGTGATTTTGTTTTTATATTAAAGCATATTTCTCTCTCTCATCGTTCTAGTTTTGATTATGACCAATTCTAATGTTCCATGATATATTATTTTTTAAGAAAGTGACAGGTTCATGTTATGTTTATTTACTGAAATATCTGCGATTGTCTTTGATTTTATTGAATGGACAGGATGTAGTATGTTATAATACAATATTCTTCAGAATTCCTGCGGTTGGACTAAAAAAAGTAAGGAATAACTTTGGGACTGGACTGACAGGAGGAGATGCGTGGCAGAGAGGTCGCTACCTGACCTCGACATTAATTTAATTTAGGGTCCCTACTGCTGTTTACGAGAGGACCAGCATAAAGGTGGCCGTAAACCTGAGCTGCTCAATTTGTAAGGAGGCGTTAACAGGCGATCAAAGGCCCGCTCTTCGGTCGTTAAGTCAAGGAGTCAGTCTCTCCCATCTTCGGGGAGGGACTTCTTCTCTGCGAGAAAATAGGAAATGGGCATGATAGAAAAAAAAAAAAAAAAAAAAAAAGAATATAAATAGTAGAGATCCTACACTCGCTGTGATGAAATTTTACCTCAACTTAGCAACTCTTTATTGACAACTTTATTAATAAGGCTATAAATCCTATTGTTATTATTTTTAAAAAAAGGTTTGGTCATCCTCTCCTTCAGGGAACTTTTCAAGTAGAAAATTGGAATATGGATGCTATAAAAAAAAAGGTTGAGATTCTACATTATTCCCCTTCATGAATTTTTTCTTCGCTAAACAAATGTTTATTGACTATTTTATTAATCTATAAATTATCTAGTAATTATAAAAATAAAATGGTTTGATTTCTTATGAAATCCTATATTAATTAATGAATTCATAAATTTAATAAATTAATTCGAAGATTTTAATGTGACATGCGACTGCGACATGAGCGGATTAAAATATTATAAAGTATAACCTTATTTTCCCGGACCGGTATTATATAGAATGAGAGAAAACTGCGCTCCAACACATTCCTAATAACACATTCAGTGGTTTGATCATTTAATGAGGTCGAAAAACAAATAGATGGCCAAAAAACTCTTCCTTTATAGGGCAGGATATAGAAGAGGGGAAGAAAGAAGAAGAAATAGGTTGAGGATGTAAGAGAAGGACTGGAGGAGAGAATATTGGCTAGAAAAGGTTCTGGGAATCTGAATACATTAAATGAAAGCGGAATTAATAAATAATATATATAACAATGCAGATTCCTTATGTTTTTGTTCTCAAAACTATAAAAGCAGTCAATGGATTTACTTGATATGTTTGCATTCTGTATTAGAGAAGGTCTTCACACTAGGAAATAATGTGTACAATCGTCTTCCTCTAAGCACAGAGGGCAAATCGAATTTTCTACTAATTCAATTTTTATTTAGGATGATATCTTACAAGAGCGTCAAGACGTTCCATACTCATTTCTAATTAGGTTCAGGTAAAGTCTTTTGTAATTTTTTGTCTAATAAATGTTGAAGTAATCTGTAACGACGGGCAGTTTCTTGCCTTTTCTTTTCAACATTAATATAAACTTTAGATCTGTAAAAGTACTGATGTATATTGTATGTGTAAACGTACTCGACGCATTTCAGTATCATTTCTCGTTTTCCCCTACTTTGACTACGGATGCATAGTATATGGAGAGATGTCTTGCGAGCTCGAAATGAAATGTAAAAGGCTAGTGAAGTGTTTTATCAGATTTATTTTCGAGATCCCCAGAGGTTTTCACACATCTCACAGGTATTCTGATGTTAGGTGGCTTTACCCCAGTTACTGACGTCAATACTTCCGAGATGCACTCATATTTCAATCCCGGTAAACCAAAAAAACAACACCTTCTCCTCTTAATATAATTCATTGCCTGTCTCAATTCTAAGATGATCCTATCTAACTTCCTTTAAACACCGTCTATTCCCTTATCTCCAGAATTATCAATCTTCAAAGCAAAATTAAAAATGAATATTTATTTATATATGATACATATTTTTTTTCGATTCTATTCTACAATAGTATACGTAAGTTGTAATAAATTATTATACCCAGACCTGCTATGCCCTATTTTTACTTATTATACTTATATGTTATTCTTACGGGATATTTTGTCCTAGAATAAAGTTTATGTTCATCTTTACATAATATTCTTAAATTTTTTTTTCTGTTTTATGGCCTTCTATGGTATGTATTTCAAAAATACGGTTTCAAGGGGAAATCATTGGTATTGTTGATGGTTCACTAATTTAAATAATAACAAAATTAGTAAAAAAAACTAAAATGGTTATTTATTTTAAACAGTTGTTAGCTGCTTCATATTTCAGAAGAAAAATAATGATTTAAGGAAATGGCAGTTTGTTTTCTTACAAGTTGTGTATAATTAATTACAAGTAAGCTGTACATGTTTTGGACGCTTAATAAGAAGCATTAGAGATGGACTCGTTAGAGTTCGCTAATTATTTCTATTGTGTTTTTTATTTTTATTTTTTTCTAAGGCTGAACTAGACAGCTTACTAGTTGTTTAACAATAAATTATTTTCTAATTCCATTAAATAATACAAGTTTACGTTAATTTATTTCATTTAATATGAAAAAAAAAAATTCTAAAAATAAAAATAAAAAATAAAATGGAGCCATTATCTTACTAAATTAATTTTTAGTATTCACCTTCTGGGTGGCATGGTTTTAAAGTATAACATCTAAAGAATATATAACAATTGAAATCTGACCCATCCCGACCCATAGAGCTAAGCTGTTTGCTTGGTGGCCATGACACACTGAAAAAGTCAAAAGGCATTACTGTTGAGGTCACTCAGGAATTAGTTATGAAAATAGCGGATTCATTTTTAATTCATATTCGTTCTCAATGGGTCCAAAGTCTATGGAGTCGATGGAGTCGTCAAAATTATTGAAACAAAATTCCGATTGGCTGAAGGGAAACTTGGTAGATACCGAGGCACTTGCCCTTGGCCCAAGTAGCAATAAATCTCGTACTACCAAAGCATTTAGAGATCTGAGGGAAAAAACAAAAAAAAGCGACTAATTCAACATTTGTTAGACAATTAGGAGCTGCTATGAGGAGCTGCACGCCTCAGCTAGTAGATAGCTTTATATATTTTAACTTTGTCAATTAATGAGGGCAGTGCTTTGTTGCCTCCTGATCCTAATGATAAATTTTTCCCGGATGAATTATTAAATTTACTATCTGAGCCAACTAGCTAATAAAATAGTAAATAAAAAATGGTCTGCGTTAAATTTAATATTCAAGTTATTTTATTTTTTTCACTTTATTTATTTTATCCACACCTGTAATCAGATTTATTTAGACAGAACCATGTAATTCATCTAGAATCCAATCCATACAAACTAAAATGCTCACAGGACCCTAGTGAGTTACAGATAAACTTGTCCTTGTTTAACCTTAATATCCCATATGTTGCAGAATTGGCCCGAACCGGATACCTCTCCTTCCAGTGTATGTTCCATCCACACTTGAATCCACTAGTCACCCATCTTGTTCCTACTTGATTCACGATATTTTAATATAGAACTTAATTTTCCATATTTTACTAATTTGTTCCTATCCAGATAGCTGTCCTTTTATAAATAAACTAAACGATAACTCAAACTTACTATTTATAAGAAACATGCTTCCAGTTCAATTCTACATTATCTTCGTTCAATCTGAAAAGATGGTTTCGGGACCTTCTAATAAAGAACGTACCAGTAGTTGGTTTATAAGACATTGACAAATAATGCTTTCACATTTACTAGATGTGTTTTTTTTTTTTGTGTTTTTTAACAATTGTATATATCAATAAAAATTTAAGTACGGTGTGATTATTGACAATTCAGATTCTAAGTGAATCGCGCTTGCAATAAACAACACTCAAACAGTGGTAAGAAATGTTTATCTAAAATTAATTCGTTTTTATAGTAAATGTAGCTTCATATTTCAGTTTAATTTAAAAACTCAAAACCTCCAACAGTATTATAAGTGTAAAATGTAAAATTATTTCCTGATTTGAGATATAAAAGAGAGAAGAATTATTAATATTTTATTAAAAAAAAAAAAAAAAAAAAAAATCGTTTTAGTTTTTAATAGCCGGCTTTGAAAAATAACGTGGCACTCCATCTGAGATAGGCCCATGAAATGTATTCATATCGCCGGTGTAATATATACAAAAGGGAATTTAACCAGAGCAGTATGACAGGGGTTAGGGGTGAGCTTTTCAAATGTCTGGATTATCAGGAGTTATGAATTTTTTTTTGGAGGCCCCACTTCCCGGCGGTAAAGAACTTGGCTGATTTAGTGCGACACCGCCATCACAGTCGCTATTAACATATGCTTCGCTTTTTTTTCGCTCCAGCCATCAAGGCTCTACACAGGACGATAAAGGCCCTATATTTCCCAAAGCCCTGTTATCAGTCGGCGCATAAACATGTCTGTGTTCCTTCTATCTCAGCAGATCCAGGGCGATAGTTGTTGCCCGGAACTTGGTCTTTCCTGAGATGAGATATTTCGTATCCAAGATCATTTTGACTAATCTTTTGGAGCATTTTCGAAGGAGAGGCCAAATCATTTTTCTAAACTAAATTTCTTTTAAATACAAAATCACACACTATAAACAGATGCAATTAAGTTAGTTGATATTTTAGACAAATAGCGTTTTTCTTGATCTATAAAATCACTATCACACGAACCCTCGAAAATGGAATTTACTCAACGGTCATTGAAACTAAAATATAGTGGACTCTTGCTATTCTTACCGTTTGACAGTCCGAACTAGTTGGTAATCCGAACCCTCAGTGAAGTACAGTAGAACCTCGCAAATCCGCCTCCCTAAAATCCGACTCTTTGGGTTGTTCGAACCTCCCGCAGAGTCGTGTGGGGCGCACAATATTTTTGCGGAATCCCTAAAAGTCCCGTAAAATTGTACATTTTGGTATGCAAAAGGTCAGGTAGTTTTGATTGATTTATATGTTTTAGTGCTTGTGAGCTAAAATCCAAATTTCGGACCTCGAATCGCTGCACAGTGGGCCGGCTAAAAAGCAGAAAAACACTCTTTCTCGATAATGATTAGTTCTATCAAAATGAAAATATACTCATTCGATTCAGAATAAAGATACATTGGAATTGTTACTAATTTGAAAAGTGAAATCACTGTATTCTTTAATAGTATTGAAAGATATACGCAAGTGAAGATATTTTAAATTATTTTGTGAAATTTAATTTTTTTTTTTTTAATAACAATTTATTGAAATTTACAACTGTACAATATTTATACATCAAGTAAATGTGCAGTTACCTATTACAATAACGTGACAAAACTTGTAAAGAACTACTCATTAGTAGCACTTTATTAAAAATTCTACACTAGAAGGTCTCTGGACCATCTTCTTTTCAGACGCCTCGGAGGATTATCAGGAATCGTGTGGGAAGCAAGTTGAGAAATTAGGGGATTTGAGTGGTTATGGAGCTTACTATGAAAGGATTGATATCTAGTTGGGGCTAAATCTGCAACATATGGAACATTTAGATCTCTATGGATAAGTTTATTGGTGACAAAGTAAGGTGCATTGAGGATTTTTCGATGGATTTTGGATTGTAAGGGTTCATTACGAGATGGTTTAGTCGAGCCCCAAAGCTTAACTCCGTACGTCCAGATAGGTCTAATCACAGTCATGTATATTAGTCTTTTGTAATTAATTGGGAGCTTTGAACGTTTGTCTAGTAAATGTTGAAGTAGTCTGTAACGACGGGCGGCTTGTTGTTGTTTTAGTCTTAATTTAACCTAATTTTATTATAATTTAACTTTGATAAAAGGTTTGTTCCATTTTTCCATTTTTCACATATTTATGTCGATTGCTTTGGAATAAGCTGGTTGAGAATGGCTCAAAAGAATTCATTATTTACCCATATAATGAAAAGAATCATGAAACGGCTCACATTGTCAATTGGAGTGCTTCTTTACTGATGATTAGGTATTTATTTTTTTAGGTTCAGGCCTCATGTATGATATGAAGGTATCTAAACATCCCAGCAGCATATAAAACACATCCTTGTTCTTGGCTGTAAGGGAACATTTCCTTGTAAAGTGTGTGTAGACGATAGTACTTATACGTTTTGTTATAACTAATTCACAGCTAACTTGAGTTAGTTTGGCAATAAAAAAAGGATTACAGAAAAATATTCTTGATGTATTTCCGGTATTACTGGAACCGTAAATACATCAAGCTTTATAAAATCAACTTTGATTTTTAATTCAGAGATAGACAGTTTTTCTTTTATTGGGATAGTAGTTTTAGTAGTTCTCCAGGAATTGGAATTCCAGGTTATAGCCTAGGTGAAGAATATATATAAACTAAAACATACTTCAAGATTAAACCTACATGTACAAACTTTAACTAAAAAGTAAAAAATAATATTTTTATTAATTCAAAACAAAGAGCATTAAAGGGCAATCAACGAAATTATCGAAGCTTATATACCTATTCACACCTATAGGTGCCAACCAAAACTAACAGAAATAGTAATAAATCTGATAACTGTAAAGAAGTGCAGAAAGTTTGTTGCAAAGGCAGGATTAAACTGCCCTTCTTGGCTGGCACCGACTCCAAAAATAATTGATCATAAATTGTGAATAGGTACATCAAAAATTTCGTTGATTGTTCTTAAATGCTCTTTGTTTTGAATTGGTTAAAACTAGTTTTTACTTTTTGGTTCGTGTTTGTACATGTTGGTTTATTTATTAAGTCAGTTTGATTTTTTTTTTTCTAAAAATTAACTTTTATATTAAACAATCATAGTTTTATATAGAATTGCTTATCTAAAATTCTATCAGTTTTCCTCTATACATACCATTCATGCTCGGTTTTTATGCAGGAATTATTCCTTTTAAAACCAAACTCGAGCAATAAAAACCTACATCCTTGGGACAAGTAACAGGCATCAATCCAACAAGATCGAATAGCTGTTCACTTTTCCAATAGGTTTTATAAAACTGATATCTCGAGCTCCAATCTCCGTAGCGATCCTATCTATGAGCGGAATGCAGAGATCCGTCCTACTATATATGTTAACTGCTACTGTACGTCCTTAAACCTGAGTCCTCTGGGACTGGGTGGATTCCTATTGGGTACTTTCCTCCTGGCGATCACTATCTACGTAAGAACGGAAATTACGAATTAATTCCACCGGCATTCCAATGAAAATAGAGGACTAGCAGTGATGAAATATGTTTCAGAACCGAAATGCAATCTGCTTATATTATGGTATTGCTAAGTTATAAGACAGTTGTAACTGCTATTCGAGTCGTCATTTGTACGGTCGTTTCAACAGTGCAGAAGAACTGCTCGCCGACTGTATCCGTGGAGATATTTATTGAGGACCAGATGGCGGTCCCTAAACATGCGATCGTCATTCGTTACGGGAGGGGCGGGGTGCCTTATTTAACTCCAGTAATAAAATTGATGTCTCGGATGGAATAAAATGGCGGAACGTATTTGGATATATTTCATTCAACCCGACAAAATGGAGTGGAAGGTACCAACAACGCTTAAGGTATAGGCAAAAAATATTCTTACAGGATTTTATCTTCACTGATGGTGATTGAAAAGTCTTTTGTTGCGACTATTCGCTACAGACCTTTTATTTGCATTATAAGTCTAATTTTCAGATTTTTTTATTTTTTAACAGTTTTTCTACAAGACTATGTTTCGGTGAACGGTTTCAAGTAGTTAAGTAACAAAGAAATCGGCCTCACACAAAATAATGCTCCTTTCTAATTTAGTCTGTGATTTGCCTTTATCGACCAATTGTGAAAGAAATTCAAAAATCGGCTTAGCTGGTTTTGGAATTACGCTCTTCAAATAAAGTTTAAACAGAATTTAAATTACTTTATTGATCACATATCATCTTAAAAACAAACAAAACCAAAAACCGTCTTCTTTCCGTTCATCGCACTGCTCACTCCAGTTGATACCTCTGAAACAGTAACAGCCGACTTAAGTACTGAACTCATGATCTTTCATGGGTTGTAAGTGGTACAAGAAAAAAAAAAAAATATTAGTTCCCTATCTGACTTTACGATATTTCACTGTTATACTTTGAAAACGTTCGTTGTTGTTTTTTAATAGCTTAATGAATTAACAAAATATTTGAGTCTGGTTCTTCTTCCCTCTACGCTTGTTTCATAAATGATGTAGACCATCTCTTCTTCCTGCATTCTTTTGAAATAGCCAAAACACCGTAGTATATTTTCTTTCGTCATCTGTTAGGCTGGTTCTATTCCCAGATTACTTCTTATTGTAGTGTTTCTGATTTTATACCTTTTTGTTTCTGCTTCTGTCTTCCTCAGTTAACATTTTGTTTGAATGATTTCTCTTGATTATTAAGGCGATATTCCAAGACTTACCGGCATAGGTCATTGGGAGGAGGAGTAAATGTATTCTTTTGCACTACATTTTTGGAACCTTTTACCTTTCAAAGAGTTAGAATTGAGTGAAACGAAGCGTCTTTCGGCCTATTTTACCATTTCTCCGATATGCATATCTATCTAGCCATCCTCGTTCAGATGTGCCCATAGGTGCCCATCTAGGTGAAAATAGATAAAAATAAAAATAATGCAAAACAAATAAAAAAAATACCTCTACCTATATAAGATACAAACTGTAGAAAAGAATAATATAAAAAAAATTGAAAATAATAGTATAAAAAAAAAAGATTAAATACAGCTCACAATATATAAAATGGGGAGACGCGGTCGCTCAATGGGTAAGGCACTTTACCAAGCTCCCGGTCCGAGTTCCTGTCCGGCTGAAGGAGAAAATATATTTTCTGTTATTTCGGTTGTGGCTCGACTTCGAGTCCTGGACACCCTCCTGGGGCACACCCAGCCCTTACTCTGGATCGGGGAGAAACCAGGCGCTCGGGCGTAATTTCGGCCAAATCTCCTCCTCTCACAATTGTTGGCCTAGTAAAAGTACATCCTTCCCTATGTACTGAACCCAAGACCCTTCATGGGTTGTTAGTGATACAGGTTTTATTTTATTTTTATATAAAATATATCGCATCCCAGGGAATCGACAAACCAAGCTTGTCTTCTCGCTTGTGTGAGGGCAAGTCAGTTCCAAAGTAATCCCAACCCTGCTCTGGTGATGTTATTAAGTTTTACTTTGTGGTACCAAAAATGGATAGAGATTTGCTCTTACAGTTTGGATATTCAAAAATATGTCCTTCACCACTGAAAAAAATTCATATATCAAAACTCAAATCTTCTTGATGAATCCTACATCATTGTGGCTCTTTTTTGTACCTTTACTGTAGAGTCGTACGATTACATGAAGAGCAGTAGTTTCAAATTACTGACACTATTAGGTGCTTGAAGGTAAACAATTTTGTAATTTAACTGACTGCTTACCATTCCAATAGCGTAGCTTAAAAGATTAAGGAATTAGTCAATTGAAGATATTGCTTCATACTCGCGCCAGAATTGATTTACGATCGGAATACAAGGAGCCGCTCTCAAAACGGTGATGTATACCCCAGCCCTGAGGAAGGCAAATGAAGAGAAATCGGCCAACTCGGAGCAGCTATGAGGCGAGGCTCGATCCCATCACTCACAATAAAACACGCATTCGTTATAATTTGAGCCTTTGTGGACCGGGCAGGTTGTGATTGTGACGGGGGATTTTTCTCGCTCCGGGGCCCTCGGGGGGAGGGGGGGGGGGAGGAGCTAATAGCCTAGGGCGCTCCTAGGTTACTTTTTTTGCTCTGGCTACTCTCACTGAATCATTGCTACCTCCGCTGAATATTTCATCCTTGGCTGATAAACTAGTGAGTATTAATCAGGCTAATCCTTGACAGTCGTTTGACATTATAATTCACTAATCAACCGATAACATGATTAGGTACAAATAATAACATGCTTCGCAATATTTTTTTTAACCATCAGGTGTACACATGATACATTCATCGAAAAAAAAAGAAACCTGTACTACTACAACCCATGAAGGGTCTTGGGTTCAGTACAAAGGTAAGGAAGAACTGTTTCTACGGTACATGTACGTTTGTGAAAGGAGGAGTATAGGTCAGAAAACTCGCTCAATCGCCAGGTTTCTTCCACAATCAAGGGTACCCACTTTATAGTCTCTCGACCCCAAAGCCGAACCAAGGCTGAAATAACAGCAAATAAATTTTCTGTCCTCAGTCGGACTCGAACTCGGGTTTGAGCTTGACAGTCAAGTGCTTTACCCACTGAGCTACCGCGCCTCCACATACATTGAATAATTGACTTATTATTTATTACTACTATTGGAATTATTTATTCGAAGATTGGTATCGAATGTTAAACATTCATTATAAATCTAAAAACATACAGAAAAGTCATACAAAATAGTAAAAATAACCAAAACCTCTGAAGGATGTTAGTTTCAGATCTGCCAGGGTTTCGTTGACCGATGTATGGTACCTTGAAGTTATGGTTCTGCGATACTTCACTAAATTAAGATACTGATACTGCGAAGTCAGTAGAATTCATTTAAGCCCAATATTATTATTATTATTTTTTTTTAATGCAATGAGTGTCCAATTTTCCAGTAAAATACTCCAACTTGTAGATCGAATTCAAAATGAGTGGTCTTTGTAACTCTACATCAATACCCCGAAAAAACAAATAGATATCGCTAAACCCCCTTATATTCTGTACCATGAAAATCAAATAAAACGACCAGGGATCTGTCAGGCTTCACAAAAGATTATATTCTATACGATAAGTTTTCGTGAAATTTATTTTTTTTATAAAATTGAAAGTATTACATGAAATTCAGCTCGACGTTAAGACTACTAATGGGGTGTATAAAAAAAAATGACCGTTTTTGAAACAAATATTTGTATTACTATTTCTTTGATATAAAATACAATTAATACTCAAAGTACAGTCCATTGTTATCTACCGTCATTACCTATCTGCTAGCTAATTGCTCGATGCCTCGCTGATACCATTCCTTGGGAAGGCTGTCAAAGAACTCATGGACAGCATTTTCAACTTCCGCAAAATTATCAAATTTTTTTCCTTGAAGAAAATGGGCCATGGATCGAAACAAGTAGTAATCCGAAGGTGCGAGGTCTGGACTATATGGTGGATGAGGCCGGAGTTCAAAACCATGAAGTTCTGTAAACTTTTCTTTGGTTAGTCTGCTGATTGTTGAGGAGTAAATTCGTGAGGGACCAGTCTACAGGTCTTTTTCAGCTTCCCCATGGAGAGAAGATTGCGACTAACAGTATCTTTCGACACACCACACCAGAGGCGCACCCAGGATTACTATCTGGGGGGTGAGTTTATATATATATATATATATATATATATATATATATAGAGAGAGAGAGAGAGAGGAAGATATTTTTTTATATTCTAGTTAAACTAAAACAAAGAATGGTGGCGTTCGAGACTATATAAATGAAAATCATAGTTATTGACTAAAAAAAATTAGTCGTTTCGGTCGTCTGGTTCCTTCAGAACCTCATCAATATCCATTAATGGCCGCCCGGAGCCCTTCTTCCTTTCCAACGTCGTATCTCCACTTCTAAATTTTTGAAACCAACGCCGCGCAGTGCGCTCTTCAAGGACATCTTCCCCTTCATATTTAAAAATTTCACGAGTTGCTTCAGCGGCTATGAAATTTTTTTTCCCAGTAATGTCTTAAAATTACGAGAATTTCGTACGACACAGTCATGTTTCTTCTTTGAAATAAATAACTGATCTGAGGCTTTTTTTTGAAGAAGTCCAGTGTTAGAAACAAACTTAGGGAATGCTCTAAAGGGATTATTAAGTATTGGTAAATAATAAATAGCAATCAGATATTTACAGACTTTTGAACTTTGGAATTTGATAAAACGGCCATATTTTTAAATATTATATTTTTATGTTTTAGTCTTTGATTAGTCTTAAATGAAACCATGTTGCCTTAAGTAGACTTACGTTTAACCACGCAGAAGATATTTATATCATAACGTTAACCTAGCTTCAAAAATGAGAAAATAGGATGGAAGTTGTAGTTTTCTAAGATTCTGCTATAACAATAATAAATAAAGCTCCTACTCTCATATAGAACTCCTCATCACCTCATAATATGACCGAGATATATTCTATTACGAAGGATAAAACTGTTAAATTTCTATCTCTATAACTAAAATGAAAGATCCTTTTAAACCACAGGATTGGCTTTTACGAGCTTATAAAAAGCAATTTTCTTAGAAGTGAAAATATTTAATAAAATTTTTCAGGAAATTTTGTAAAACTTCAGGTCACATTGAGTAGTTCATTGAGGATGTTGTGGAATATGTGTAAGAAAGCAGGTTTGTTGTACCTTGTATTTTTTTTGTTTCAAATCACTTAAAAAATTTAGACAAAGTGTAACTTTATCAAACCAATATAGCTCCTAAACAGCAGATCAGAATTAATTTAAAATCAGATGTCTAATTAAGCCTTTAGATAACGCTATCTTCAAACACCTAATCAGTGCAATTTTAACAAGGTTAAAAATAACTGCCATGCGTAAAAATATCATTGAGGAAATAATGCTTATTAATTGCATACTACAATACAAAATTTTTATCGATAAACAAATAAAACTTCAATTAATAGTTGAAATTATCTAAGTTCTGAAACTATGAGAGCGGGCGAAGCCGAAACTGGGAATGCTACTGTATATATCAAATATGTATTTGTGTTCTATTTCATATCTAACTAGGTATTAATCGCTTGTGGTAGATATAAAACTGCATTTGTCTCATATTAATGATTTTGCAATAGAACAAGGACAAATACCCTTAAGTTAAGGAAAAAAAGTATTGTTTCTCCTGATTACTATCTAATGTTTATACCTGTCATAAAGTACGAGAAGGTTGGTACTCTTTGATGGTTGACAAGCGGACAACACGGACTCAAACTAGCGATGCTAATCAAGACAGAGACATTACCCGCGCTAGGACAGACAGAGGACTCGGAAGCTACGACTTAATTACGACTCGGCAACGCCTACGACTCAAGAGACCTGCCACCTCGCCCTAATGAATACCAACATAGTATTTATGGACTCGGTCCATTTCATTGCTCTAATGAGATAATTTACATCCTCTTGGCTCTCTTGTTACGTCTTCTTCTCTTCTTGTCTTCTTGAGGGTCTCTTAATGGTCTTGCTATCTCTAATTGATTCTCTTATGAGCCTGAAATTGATTAAGCTTTGGCAACCCACACTCCTTGTTCATCTGATAATAGAAATTATTATTATTTTATTTTTTTTACACTTTGCTAGCTTCCGAATAATTTTATATATATGTTGAATAGCTTTTATTGGATGGATATAACAATTTGCCTTATTCTAAAGTTATAGAGATGACACTGATTCCATTCAGTGTTCAAATAATAAATAAAAATAATTTCTGAAAATATAAAATAATATTATATTCAATACAGTTATTATTATATTCGGCTATACTGCCTCTCCCCCTCTCATTATCTGTGGTCATACAATATTCATTTATCATAATTTTCTTTCACCATCAGAGTATATTGGTCCACATATTTTTATATCCACACATCTCTCCTTCAGAATTTTCCAAAAAAAGCCACTTTCCACGGCTTTTTTCTGGAGCAATGCCATAGTTAACAACTGGGTGTAAAAGTATCTGGTTTGGACCATATTTGCAACATATGGAACAGTAAGATCTTTATGGATAAGTTTGTTGGTTGGTCGGTGTTTTTTAATGGCTTAAAACCATGGGTAGTCATCAACGCCCGCGGATAAGTTTGTTTTTGACATAATAAGAAGCATTGAAGATTTTACGAAGGATTTTGGATTGCAAGGATTCGTTATGAGAAGAATTGGAGGGTATATTGGGCTATAAAGCTTCACTTCGTATGTCCGTAGCTGGGTATAATTACTGTCATTTATGTAAGTAAATCTTTTGTAATTTATAGGGAGCTTTGAACGCATGTCTAGTAAATGTTGGAGTAGTCGGTAGTTTAAAACATAAAACTATATTTTGTGAATCCGTAACAGATAAAATTACATTGTCTTACACAAAATAATATTTAACTGTTAGCTTATTTGTTTTATCACTTATATATTTACAAGTTATTACACATTACGGATTTTTTAGTGGTACATATAATATAATATAATAATACAATATTTTATTACATACCAACGAATGTACTTTATAATATCCAATAAAAATATATAATTAACTATACTTTTTTTAAAAAATAATAAAACCAAACCTGTTTACTAGAAAAAAAAACAACTAATGAATAAGAGGCAGCTTGTAACATTTATTCAATAAAACAATTAAAAAAAAAAATAAAATGGAGAAGTAAATGTAAATAATACATGCAAATTATTTGTGGCTATAATTGAATGGGTCCGCCGAAAAACGTTCTAAGCGACAAAATTTCTGAATTGGCGATTTTAAAGGTTTTAAAATGTATAATAGTACATCATAGTATTATATAGTACTCCATTATGTCATAATATATGTAAATATAACGAATTAATATGTAAATATAAAATCTAACCTACAAAACTAACAATAATTTTAGATTATGATTTTCATTCACTGATGTTTGATTTTATGTTTGTCGCTTAGAACGTTTTTCGGCAGACCCATTCAATTAAGATTTAGACACCATGTGATCATTTGTTTTAATAGTAGACATTTATAAAACGGTTATAAGTGTTTCTTAGTTCAGTGATCATCTATTGTCTAATTGTTTACTTACGTGTAGTTTGATAATTCATTGTGGACCAATAAAAGTTGTTAAACTAACATACATATATTAAAATAACATGAGAAAAGACCATCGAATTTAAGAATGATTTATCGAAGCGTCTAATAATGGATTCTGACTATTAATTGATCAGTACAGCCTACCTTTTAACATAAACCTCTGTGACCGTCAATGTCTGTAATTAATTAAAATACAAGAATGTAAATTATGTACTTTGTAACGGCCCTGTATCTATCTAAGTCTCTATTGTCAGCATGGGGCTCCGCCGGATTAATCGATTACACATTGATAAAGTCGATCTAATCTCCCGAATACGATAAACATCTTTTGTAAAATAAGACGGGGGAATAAATATCTTGAAGAAAGGATAAGGACTCCTGCGGTCCTTCGGGGGTACCACTAATAAAGCTGAGGAACAATTAAATATATCAACATCAGGACAGAGAGATCGCTTTCACCAGCGGCGACGTATTTGTTAAGAGCTCAGCGGGTGCCAGGTATCCTTCCTCCGGTGGAATTAATCAACAGACAAATTGCTCCGCCTGTATCATACATAGGTTGGCTCCGTCGGGGGAAAAAATATCAGAAAAAAATTACAGGATAGCATTCCGGTGTGGGAGAGGCTAGTGCCTGATTTCTATCTGTGACCTGGCCTATCCGCGAAGAGGGTGTGGGTCCTAAATTATTTTAAGAATAGGTTAAGCGACTGATTGTTATCCAACATCATTTTCCCAAAAAAATTTTATTTCCCAACCAGTTTATTACATTCGACTCTTCGTAAAACAAACTTTAAGGAATAATTAAAAAATAAAAAAAAAAAAAAAAAGTTATCGAGAGTTCGTCATATATAGGGGTGAAAAAAAAAGCAATAAAAAGTAAAAACAATGTATTGGAAGAAACTCTAATTTCTATGAATAAAACGAAATCAGTACCGAAAAGCAAGACAAAGAGAAACATTTATTAAACGGTGACATATAATTTTTTCTCACTCCGAATATAAAATCAGGTAACACTATTGTGTGTAATACACTAAGCATTTAGTCCAGTCATATAAAAATATCCTGACTGGGAGAAATTGGGACAAGAGACATGTTTGATAAAGAGACTGTTGGCAAATTTTCGTTCCGAGCACACCAAAATGTGTTTTACCGTGCTTCCTCTTTTTAGAATCCCTTACCTATCCATATTCGCAAAGCCTCTTCCTTAACTTCTTTTAAACATGTTTTATTTATCCATCTCCTCGATCTTCAATCTTCCACAAAAATGTAAATGATATATAATAAATGTACATAACTGTTAATTGTTTTGTTTTTTTTTGTTTTTTTTACTTAATTTTAATATTAATTTTTTTTTCTTTGTTTCTTCTCCCTTTTTTTTTCTCATAATTTAATTCGTAATTCTGATGTGCTGATTTGTAACTGATCTCAGCCAGGAAATTTTACCTTTTTATTGAGTACTTTAATTATCCTTAAGGGGCAGTCTGTCCCAGAATAAAGTTTATTTTTCATTTCATTCATTTCAAAAGAGGTAGCGCGTGACAAAAAAAGCCACAATACTTAAAAATGTAGTCAAGAAGCGTCATTATTCATTCAAACTATATTCATGTAAACCACCTAGCAAAAAATGCTATATAACAAAATATATTCTCTATTTAATTTCTGTTCTGGAAACTCATCAATTTGTCGATCCAATCATCATCAAAAGCTTAGTATGTCAAAATATTACATTTTTGAGTGTAAAAAAAACCTAACAAATTTTTGGGAGAAAAGAACGTTACAACGTGATTTTTTTCATTAAAACTACATTGCTCCTAAATGGTGGCCCTAGTGACAAATGTTTTATAACAAGAAATTTTCAACATTAAATTTTTAAACAGAAAAATGTCATATTTTCGATCCGAGCAACTCCGATGGAGCTCAATCGTGTCATAAAAGCACCAACAGTGTCAAACAATGAGGCACACGTGATGCGATTAAATTTACCTCAGGGCTTCGTTAGGAGTAGTTAGAAGATAAACATACTAAAAGTCCCTGCCCCTGGGGGGTGAGCTAACAGTGGGCGGGAGGGGAGAAAGTCTCATTTTCGGGTTTTTCGATTGTCTCGAAAACAGTGGACTCTAGAAATATATGTTTAAAAAAATAATTAAAGCTTATTAAATTTCCTATAAAATTGTATATATAAATATTTGTCGACCTTCGAGATATTCATTATTAAAAATCGATAATTTTTGCAACAAATTAATTTTTGTCAAACATTTACTTCTAGTGATTGCCATGACCGTTTCTCGGAAATATGTCATAACCAATGCTGCAGAGCATTAATTCTGTTAGTGTTGCTCGGATCAAAATCTTATGACAATTATTTTATCAGAAATTTAATGGAGAATATATTTGTTATATAACATTTGTCGCTAGGAGCTACCATTTAGGAGTTATACTGATTTGGATGAAAAAGGTCACGTTTTACTTGCATTTTATTGTGTTGGGGCTTTATTACACGCTCTAGCTCTTTGTTGGTGCACTGATGGAAACTTTAACGACAATTTCCTTACCAGAACCAGTAGATATAAAAGCGATAGTTTACAGAATGATCTATGGTTTTTCCTAGTCAAGGAGAAATGGAGTTTTTTATTTTCTTTATTGACTTAGTTACAGATCATACTGAGGATATATGGTAATGCAACGCCAGAGACAATCTGAGAATGACCGATTCACTATTATGGATTAATGGCTTTGAATTATCGATTTTAAGATCTTTTTTACAGCACTTTGTCATTTTGAAGAGCAATTTTCTGAAAGTGAAGCTTCTTGATCTCTTGAGTTTAATCTCTACAGGCTACTACAGGATTGCATAGGCTACAAACCAAGGTAACTTGGATGTCTTGCGCTGATTCAATCCCGATTCCTATTAGAAAATTTACAGGAGTAGTCCGGTTATATATGAGATTAATGTCCCCTTTGTATGCATGCATGGCTGGTGTTCTGCATGCAGGAGTGGATCAGTGTATTTGCATCCCGCGGCGCCGGCAGACCTGCCACTCAATGTCTGGGCCACTTCAGCCCCATCTCCTCTTGCGGGTTCAAGATCACAAGATGGTTTGGTTCAATGATTAATTATAATTATTTATATTATAATACAATTAAATACCAAACCATAGTTTACCATTGAGGTGCGATAAAATAAAATTAAAAAAAAAAAATGAAAGAACTTTACAGACAACAGTGAATTGTACGACTACTAAATGAAATATCTCACCTTACCGTTGAAATCAGTTGTTACATACAAGATAATCTTTAAAAAACTCAATTTCTCCCTGGCTGGAAATAACAATAGATATATCTGATAAAGAAACAGTCGGAAAAATTTCATTCCGAGCAACATATATATATATATATATATATATATATATATATATATATATATATATATATATATATTCTGTATTAAATTTCTAGTCTGGATCCTCGTCAAATTTTTGAACCAAGCAACATCATCAGAGCTATAATATGTCAAAATGTTACATTGTCAAAAAAAATGACAAAAATCTTAAAATGTTTGGGTAAAAAAGAACGTTACAACGTGATTTTTTTTTCATTCAAAACAATATAGGTTCTAAATGGTGGTCCTAGCGACAAATTTTATATAACAAGAAATATGTTGAATTTAATACGATGTTTTTACCTACCTTAATATGGTAAAAGCCTTTCGTATATGAAATGATTATTACATATATTGTGAAATAAGGAGGTTCACATATTATATTCTTATCTTTTTCTCAATGAATTGACATATCTCTGACTATGGAAAGAAATATAAAATTTAGATATTTCCTTTTACTGAGACTTTAATTTTTTTTAAAGTGAACGTTTAAAAATTATGGTGTATTTAGAAGAACCCTGTTTTACAAAATGAAATAGACGTTTAATTGACATTGTCCATGCCAATAATAAGTTTATTTTCTGTAACAGGAATAAGGAAGAAACACCCTAAAGCAGTAATTATAAATAGGAGATTTTTTAAATATTAGGAAAAATAACACATGTTAAATCACTTGAAGTACGCATGATGTTATAGAATGATCAATACAATTAGGATTGATGAATTAATTGCCACTTCTATTGGAATTATTTTATTAGAATACTAGTTTTGAATGCTAAACATTCATCTTTAGTTCTAAAGCATACAAAATTTTTCAACACATCAGTACTATGTTACACAGATTATATACACTAAAGTTTTCAAAAATATAAGACAAGAAATCAAACATTAGTACTCACCTCAGGAGGTCTAAGAGATAACTGAAATATATCCATCGTGAGAAGTGGATGAAGGCAGGTAGGTTAAATGTTTGCGATTTACTAAGATATTTCCCTTATGACTCATTGGATTTTTCCGTTCCTGTGGGAAACAAATTTAAAATGGGGACACAAAAATCTGGATCGGTTTTAAACGATTTTATAATTTCTAATGATTCATAAATATTTAATTTCAGGCTATTTTCTACTTGATGTAGTATTTTTATTCCCGAGTCTTTATTAAATTTATGGTTATTTTTATTTAGATGGGTAGCGAAATTGGAGTTTTGGGTTAAATCAGGGTTTGAGTCATGTTAAATCAAATACCAAACTGTAGTTTACCGTTGACGTGCGATAAAATAAAAAATAGAGAAAAAACAGAGAAAATAAAAACAAACCAGAAAGGTAAACGTGATGTAATGGAGTTTCAATTCTGATTATAAAGAATTGATATAATTAACAGTATGGAACTTTAATATCAGAACGAAAATTATTTATAAAAAAAAAACAAAACTGTATGCCTAGTAAAACGTATTATGCGGAGATTATATAGGTTCCTGCATAATAACTATGAATCTGAATAGACCTCTTCCGGAAATCCCGAAGACGCACCCGGAGCTGGCTGGAGCTAAGATATAATGGAAAGATCTCTGAAAGAGGCGCAGACACTATCTGTGACCACTATCTCCGAAAACAGTAGATCTATGGTGACCATTAGGATGCCGCTGATATATACGATATACCTCTGTCTATACCCCACCTCCATATCTCATACCCGCGTCCAATTTGGTTTTTAATCCTCCGTATATGTCATTGTTTTTTTTTATTCTTTGTAACGTCTTCATATGGTGCCTGCTAGGCCGCTGTGATTTGTCACGTCAGTCCTCGGTAGCGTGTGGCTTCCATCTCGGTTATTAAATATCATTCCTCTTTTTTTTATATTTAAATTTTTATCCGGCCCCCTTCCCCGTAAGAGGTATCATTAATGATCATTGAGATAGCTCCTTCATCTTATTATGTATTATTATTTGTTAATATATCAATAGTATAACCTCAGTTTAGAACCGTAATCTGTGTTATGGGTATAAAGATAAAATTCACAGCTTTGATGCCGCACTAAAAAACACTGAAGATATGTCGATACCAACATTTTTTGAATCCAGATTCTGACACCTGATTTAAAAGAATATTTTACAGATATATTGTCATTCATAAAATAGTTCTTATCAGAGTATAACAAATATTTATTTACTAGCATCACCAGTCGCGGCTTCACCCGCTCTTATAAGTAAAGACCTCATAGATTTACCTAATAACTGAAGTTTTATAAAAACCTTGAACTGTATAGTTCAGTTGAGAATTATTTTCTCACAATATTTCAAGATATTTTCACGCAAAGCTGTAATTTTTAACCCGGTACTATAGCAATGCTCCTTTATCGGATGGTTCTTACTCCTAATTATTTAGACATGTGTTCCGATATAATTAGAATGTATTGGGGTGATTTTAAGATTACTGGCCATTTTTATCCCCCTAAACGTTAATTCGTTGGCAAGTTTAATTTATTTGTATCTAGTGGCCTTACTTTACTTTGATAATTATGAGGCACAAAATGAAACATATAAATAGTAAGTCTTTAAAAGGTTATATCATGAGTTTTAGACCCAAAAATGTGATTAACGTAACTGTTACGTTACCGTTTTATGTCTCTTTTTGGTAGAAAAAACCAATGACACTTATATACAGTACTAGAGATGGGTATCGATACACGATATATTGAAATATTGATATTTCGTTCGATAGTCAGATATTTTTGTATTGATTTTTTGGTCACCGATAAATCGCGTATCGATATTCAGAGCTTAAAAAATCGTCGATATAGAATATCGATATTTTTCTAACAATACTCAGCCCTTTAATTACCGGAAGTGTTGTCTTCACCGTATATGCTCAGAATTTGAATTTGAAATATTAAATTGGGGACATGATTCTAATACTGCCTAAACATTTTTTATGTCATGCGGACCAATTCTTAGCGGAAAGATATTCGAAATATAATGAATTTTTTTTACTAATACAGTAGAGCGTCGATTATCCGAACTAATGTCGTCAGGAATTGTATACCTCACAAATAACGATTTAAGACTTAATGTGAGATCTATTACCAACCAAATGATTAGGAAGATACTGAGATAAACAAATAAAATGGTTTAATTAAGTACACAGTTCTCAGTAAATAAAATCGTAGGTATGTAAAGAAGTTCATTTTTTGCCGTATATTGAACTTCCCTTATAGACATTCATGTTAAAAATAATTTTGTTTTTCATTTAATTTTATATTTAAACAAAAATTATTTTAACAATACAAATAAGTAATTAGATGATCAAGTTATTTAAAATTACATTCCAAAATAAAGGTTCCGTTAAATGAACGTTCCAAACTAGAGAACATACGTACAAACAAAATAAAATCCTAAGTAGATTTCAAAATTAACTAAACCACAACCCAAACGAAAAACTTGTTTTTCTTTCAGTAGGTACCAAGCCTTGTAGGCCTCTCTGGAACAAACAGGTAGAAAAGGATAATGCTAAAGTTCCAACCTACCTACTTCCTACTACTACTAGACCTACTCAGAGCTATAGAGAAGCAGACAATAAAAGAATGGCATGATAGGTATGACTGGGATTACACTATCTAAGGGCAAAGATTATTATCAAGTTCAGCCCAAAGTGAGCCTAACCCCATGGTTTAGAACCATCGGTACCAATATTGATAGAAATCATATTGTGAGAATAACAAGACTCAGAACAAATCATGGCTGTACAAAGAAATATCTTAACCTGATAAATATAGAAGCCGGTGGAAAATGTGAGACATGCGACTACCAGGCTTACAATATTCAGATGCAAAAAGCGCGAAAAAATCAGGTCTGAATTAAAATTTAATTTTGATCCTGAAGAAGAAACAGCATACTTAAAAGAATTGGACAGGGATAAAGTAGCTAAATTAATTGAAGTTTTAGATATATTAAAAGCTAAACTATAATTAAAGAAGAAAGAAACCAATCATAACAAATATAATGAGCTAAACTGAACTTGGTTGTATAGGATTTGGCAACAAATCTTGAAACCAGAAAAAAAAAAAATGAACGTCCCGATAATTGACGTCCGGATAATCGACGCTCCACTCAATTTTTTTAATCTTAGAATCACTCCTGGAGCAATGCAACATGACTTTACATCACTGATTCAGTTAAAAAAATCCTCTGCAAGATTTGTAGCGTCAATTTAATGTAAATAATTAGCAATAAAGTCAGCCGAATTATGGCCAGGGGAGAAGAGGCCATAATGCGGGGAAGGCTGACCAGAGGAGAGCTATCGGGGAGAGCTGTGGGCAGCTTTATATCGAGGAGTGGCACTCTGTTCCCTGGATTGAGATATCATCCTTTGTGTCGGAGCGGCCGTACGTTAGCCCTGCCATCCCCGCCGCATTTGCATCTCCACTCTCCATCCCTTCTCTGGTCTCCGTCTCTCCTCCACCTCCCTCCTTCGACGGTTCTGATCTGTCGGTCTCTTTGGGGTATGCGTACCCGGAGAGGAGCACGTGCAAACATGGAAAAATTATAAGCATCTCATTGCTTCTAAGGTCATCGCTTTCCTTTTAGGGAAGGATATCATTAGTTTGAAGGCTCATTGAACTGAAGTTCTTGGTTATTCCTTTTTATTTCATAATATACAGTCATCATATACATTTGTCAAATCATCGGATAGGAAATGTAAGAAATTATCAATTCAATGACATGGCTATGATTTGTAGAGGAAATACCAATTAGTAGCTATCTAATACAATTCTAGGAAGATGGTCTAAGATACAGTCAGGAGAATGGAAAAACACGTCCAAGTTAAAAAACGTATATTGAGTGACGTTTCGTTCAGCTTTGCAGGTATTCTTCAGTGCTAAAATTAACAAAAACCTATATATGAACAAAGTATAACAAAAATGATAGATATAAGAGAGGAGGATAATATGACGCATTCAAATGGAGAATGGTCATAGCATCGAAACTTTTTCAATTACTTACTCCAAAACTCACTAAGGTTGTTTGAATTATTGCTTTGTCTGCTTTATGGCTTTGTTTTCTGCTTCATTGTTTTGTCTGTAATATGGCTTTGTCATATCTGAGAATTATGCAAATCAAACAAATAGTTTTTTCAAAACATGACATTTTTCGAGGGTGCCATATTGCACGTATTTGCGTAGATGAGGGTAATAAGTGCGCGCAAAGCAAAGGTGTAAAAACGGGCACAGATGGCTAGGTAAGGGATTGCAATTTCTTTGGCATTAAAAAAAAAAAACTTCATTATATCAGATCACCATAGATGGATCTGTTGACCAAGTCGCTAGACAAAAGTGTTTTCAAGATGACGTCATTGAGTTTTCCCGGGGTAAGAGACCGGCCAGGTGGCTGGTGTGGAAAGACGAAAGGCCTTCAAAAACAGAAAATTCTATCTACGCAACGATACGATTCATCATCGGCCTGATCAGTTACAATAGCCCTCCTCTTGTGGGCAGCGATGATGATACCAATCTAGTCGTTAACGGTGGGGATAAACCAGACCCAAGTGACGCAACATGCATCTTTTGTGATGTAAAGTTATCTGAAGACACCTCGGGGAGAGGTGTGGGTAAAATGTGGTATGTATGTGCCAAATGTGGGAGCTGAGATTGTACCGGGGCTGAAAGAGCCAGTTATGATTGCGATTTCAATAAATCATTTTTTTAAATTTTCTAATGTTTTGTATTATTTTATCTTATTTTTAAACTATTTCTGGTGAAGTCTGTGAAGGGGGCCAATATTTACACGCCAATTTTTTTGGTGTTTTTTTCAAGTCCCCGTTTTTGAAGTGAAATAATTGATTTTAATCATTGTTTTGCCTTTTTGCATTTAAAAAACTTTTTATACTAGTTAATCAAGAATCTAGAATTTTTCAAGTTGAAAGTAACTTTAAATCAAAAACAAAAGAGGGTACACATATTTATTCTTTTTCCTCTATATAAAAAGAACGGGGGCATTGTTCTGATCAGTGAAACTATAAAAGCTATGTGCAAAGTAGTTCTTATATTATCGCGGCAATCATGGTGTTTAGAGATGTGGTAGAAAGTAGAACCACTTCTTGTTTGATACAGAATTAGACCACGTCAAAGAAGATCAATGATAACCAACATCAAAGCAAACCTCGATGAATAGGTACTTGAAGATAAATTACTAAATTTGCATTGACATAAGCGCATGCGTCACAGCTCATTGTTTCAATTTGTTGTTTTAATATATTTAAATAACATATCCGTCCCGATGAATATTATGATTCTTAGCATAATATTGACACCTAGCTAGAGAATACGTATTATAATCAACATATAAATAAAATTGGTAAACTTTATCCGTAGGCAGATTGCTATAATATGATTTTTTTTTAGGATTTTTTTTTTGTTTGTCTTCAATTTTTATTTAATTATTTTTTATTACTCTTAGTAGAATTATTACTAATATTATTATTATTAAATTATAACATTAAAAATGTCCGGCGAATCAAACAACGCCAAGAATGAAAGAAAAGGAAGTTAGATTGTTAGGAGAAATGCAGATGATGAACCACTTAGTGATAAAATGGTGTAGAAAATACTTGTGAATAAAAAGGTGTTGAATAAAAAAGAATATGCATTTCAGCACGGAAAAAAAAAAAAAAAAAAAAAAAAAAAAAAAAATCATTTCACTGACCTCTTAATACCTATGTCCTTAGCTATGCCGTCCTTCGGAAGGAACGTAAAATGAGGGTCCCGAACCTGTGCGATGTCAGGTACTCGTTAAAGATCTCAATCCTAATTATACCTGGATAGGCAAAATTTAGGACTCCCACCCTAGCATTGTCCGATTAGCCATTGCAGCATAAAGTGACGTTAAACGAAATAAACAAACAAACCTATGTCAAAAATAAATTATTATCACTATATATATTTTTTTAATGTCCATTTATTAAAATTTGCAACTGCACAAAATATATGCATCAACTAAATATGTTGATAACGATTACAATAACATGTCAAAACATGAAAAGAACTACTCTTCAGTAGCACACCTAGGTCTCTAGGTCTCTCTCACCGGCCATCTTCTTTTATGACACCTCGGGGAATAATCGGGAATTGAGTGGTAAGCAAGTTAAGAAACTAGTGGATTGGAGTGGATATGGAGCTTACTATGAAAGGATAGGTATCTGGTTTGGGCTAAATCATCAACATATGGAATATTAAGATCTTTATTAATAAGTTTATTGTTGACAAAATAAGGAGCATTGAGGATTTTTTAAACGATTTTGGATTGTAAGGATTGGATACGAGATGAATTGGATGGCTTATTAATAAGTTATTAAATATATAAATATATTATAAGTTGTTTATTATGTCACGATGTTTATTAAATCCTAATTTTTTTTTTTTTTTTGAACTTTTCCAATTGTCGGTCATGCGTGGTTGTAGCGCTTCTAGAAGCGCGGATAATTGGGAGTTTATTGTATTCACAATTACGATTTTAAATGGTCCAAAATTAATAATATTACTTAGAGTTCCGGAAGTCTTTCCTTCACTTTCCTGTTTTAAAATTCTTTACGATTTCCTAGATGATGCACAGAAACGAAACGTGTTTTTTATGATAAGCTATCAGGTGTGTGATATTTTTCCCAAACTAAAAATGATGAAAAGATAAAAACAAACTTTCAACTTTGTTTTCTCCAAGTTCTAAATATTTGCATTAATGCATATAAATATGTGTAAATATAACATTTTTAAAATTAGAATCATCTTTAAGTATAAATAAATAATACTATAAACATCGAATTTCACCATATAATATAGAAACGTCTCTAACACATCTAGCTCACATAATATTCCTAAATTTACAAGGTAATTACAATTTTATCGTCTTTTAATGACGTCTTAAATTTTATGACGCTAAACTCAAAATTCTTAACTCACATTAACATAATCAATTTATGAATAAACGATCTATTAAGATCCCTGATGCTAATCAAATATGTTAAAATGTTATGTTAAACGGAGTGATAGTCATCAAACATATGTTATTTCGAGAAAGATACGATCTGACCCACCTTTTTTTGACATAAATTCGGAGTATCGTTTTTGTTAAATACGTTTTAGGAATCAAGAAAACGATGAAAGTTGGAAAAAATTTATAGTTTCGAGATCTGAAATATCTAAATGAATAAAAATGAAGATAAGAAATATGTAACATTTGTCGCTAAAACCTTCCGTTTAGGAGCTATATTGGTTTGAATGAGAAAAGTAATGTTTGAACCCTTGAATATTGAAAATATGATTAATTTGTTATTTAATTAAATTATTAATTTAATTATTTTAATTCTAAAATGTAAATTCTGTAGAAAATAGATAGAGATATCTATGATCTATGGTTTTTTAACAAGGTACATGCTTTAACGGGGACTTACTTGGTTTTAATATTGTAACCATATGTTCGTTAACTTTCGTAGCAATTATTTTATTTTACTCAATAATAATAAAAAAGAAATATTATTTATTAATATTAATTAGTCTCAATGTAACATCGTCAATTGAATGTCGCTCTTTAATTATAACATGATGTTTTACTATCCTTCAATTAAAGAAGGTAAGCAACATTAAAACATCAAAAAGGATCATATTTTGTAAAAATATGTATAGATACATTATAATTTAATTATATGTGTATCAATGTGCTATTTTGTTTTTTAAATGAAGATTTTTTGCAGTAAAAAAAAAAAAAAAAAAAAAAAATTAATATTTCTAATATTAATTCCCACTTTAAGGTCACACTAGAGTCTAATAAGAATTAATTATTACTATTAATAATTAAATAAATAATAAATAAATAAAGGTTTAGCGAACCCGAAGGTTCGATGCCAATATCACCAACCGTTTACTACACACCTCCCTCCAAACCACTACCTCAAAACCCGCAATCTCGCATTTAACTAGAAAATGCTCTAATACAGAGGGATGGTTGTTTGTGTTCAGTAATAAAATATTTACTTATAGCTTGTTCATTTATGAATTCATAAAAATATATTCATTTATTCTACTAAAAAATTTATTTATAACTTTGAAAAAACTTGCCCCATTTTCAAAGATTTTTTTATTGTATATCAAGTGAAATTTACAACTTCACCTGTGTTATAAGTTCATAAATCTGTATTTATATAATATAAACTAGCAAATGTGAGAAACAATCGCTTAATGACATTGTTATGACATGACATAAAGCTCTTTCTTAAAAGGTCCTCAGGCCATTTTCTTTTTAGACACCTCAAAATGGCCTAATCCTAATCGAATACCACAAAAGAAGTAAGTTGATCAGTTGTTGAAACCTAAAACAGTTTTGCGAACGCGGTTCCGTTTAAAGATATAAGGAGAAGGATTGGATTGTTTAGAGGAGCCCAAAGCTCAAGTTCATATGTCCGATGTATGAGAAGTGAATTCACAATACATAAACATTTACGGCGGCAAATTTTAGAAATAAACTTTTATTTGAGCATGTTCCATGTGAACAATCAATATTAGAGTGAAGTAATTTACATTTCGTTATAAATAAAAAATAAATTAAATAATAACTCCACAATAACTTGGTGGTACATTCATAAATACTAAAGATTCGGAACGAACTGTGTGCTAATTATTTTATGTGAATCCACATACAAGACTAAAACGAAAGGACACTAGTCGTTTTCGACTTTTTCAACATTTACTAGACTATTTATTATGTATACACCTTTCGATTTACTACAAAAGATTCATTTACATGACATTTATAAAACCTATTTGGAAGTACGGAATTGATGTTTGGGGCTCCACCAAACCATCTAACTCATCTCGTATCCAATCCTTGCTATTTAAAATCCTTCGAAAAATCCTTAATGCTCCTTAATTTATTATAAATAAACTTTTCCATAACGATCTTAATGTCCCATAGGTTGCTGATTTAGAACAAACCAGATACCAAGCGTTTCATAGTAAACTCCATAACCACTAGTCTCTCAATTTGCTTCCCATTCTATTCACGAAAACCCTCCACGACGTCTGAAAAAAAGATGGCTTAGAGACCTGCTTGTTATTGAAGCGCTACTGATAAGCAG
Source organism: Euschistus heros (assembly GCA_003667255.2). NCBI lineage: Eukaryota > Metazoa > Arthropoda > Insecta > Hemiptera > Pentatomidae > Euschistus > Euschistus heros. The sequence goes on along the minus strand of RCWM02000169.1, from coordinate 1,130,023 downwards.
TTTCCAAGTTTTGACATATTGTAATCATCATCAACACAATTACTTGATGTTACATATTTTTTGTACAGTTGTAAATTTTAAAAAATGGATAAACAAAAATACAAATATGTATTTTATGTTCAAATAAAAATATAAATTAATATTGAATAAATACCTAACATTAATATTATCAGGACTGGAAAGGTCAGTTATTTCAAGCAAGTCAATAACTCAATAACCTTTATAATATTGACCATAAAACAGGCTTGCCAACCAAGTAAGCGAGGTTATTCCTTCGGCCCGCAACATATTTTGCAAAAGCTCAGTTTATAGTGACATTATTTTTACAAATAACGACCCGAGAAGTGTGCCAATCGGCTTCGCGCTGACAACGCATCAAGTAGTACAAATTATGGCGTAATGTAACTTATCAAAGGGACTCCTGCGATGACCGAGTGATGCTAAAACGGCAGCCTTCTAAATCTGAGATTCAACTGCCTCTTGTATTTTATTTTATATTGCTGTATAGATGTTCGCGGCTGATGGCGCTATAAAATCTATTTCTCCTGCTCACATTGTAAGCGATATGTCACCATGCGTTATGATTTCACTGAACTGATTTTATTGTTGCTATTATGTGATATATTTAATATATTTAATAATGATAGCATCAATAGTTCATAATTATTTTGAATTTTAAGTAGTTTTTAATTTTTTTTTTTTTTTTTAGTAGTCCTAAAGATGGTTTAGTGAATGAATTTTTTCGTTTTATTTTCAGTAGTTGTTAAGTAGTATTAATGCAAATTATACCACCCATAGAATGTTTAATTACAAATTTTTAAAATTTTAATTAATGAAAATAAGCATGTCCGCTAATCCTTAATTCTGAATTATCATTCCAGTAAAGGTAGCAGCTTAAAAGGAAACATTCTGTTACCTTCTGTTACGTTATTCCCTAACTGCTATTTAATGGTTACGGGGTATTATTCTATTTTCTTTCACTCTCCTTTCACTAGAGGAAGAAATTATAAATTATGTTTCAGTTCTTCATGTATAAATTTGCATTTGTACCAAATTATTTTTTATTAACTATTTATCGTTGTTTACAACTGTATACGTTACATATTAGGTTGATCATTTTAAAGCCTATTTATCTCGCTTACTTTCCTATATAATCCTTTTTTTTTAACATTTAATTCAGTCCATTCAGTGCCTCCAGACAAAATTACGTCTAGGAGCGATTTTTGGCAAATTTACTTGTATGAGTTCAAAACTCGGTCAAAGTGCTGCGCAAACGGCTCGAAATATTTATGAAATTTGGGGGTTAGGTACCATTAATGCATCTACAAAAAAGGTGGTGGCCGTCCCTCTGCTATTGACAACGACGAGTTATAGGCAATAGTTGAAGCTGACCCCACCAAAACTACTCGGGAAATAGCGGAAGAACTCGATGTGGAACAGCCAACAATCGTACGCCATCTCAAGGCAATTGGAAGAACAATCGATGTTTTTACTGAATATCAAAAACCTGCATTATTTTTGCGTTAACCTAATACAATAAGTAAATTTGAGAATTATTATTACAATGACATGTTAAAAACTACTCTCTATTAGCACTTCAATTAGAATTCTACATTATAAGTTATTATATTAAAAAGGCATAACTCCCCATTTGCTTTATTCATTTAACTACATGTTTTAGAGCTTGTCATGTTGCTCTATCTTCAGGTTCTAACACTGTGATATTCTCACTGGTCATCTCTCCTGCGAGAATATCACAGTGTTAGAACCTGAAGATGGAGCAACATGACAAGCTCTGGAACATGTAGTTAAATGAATAAATGAATAATCTCCTTAAATGAAACATTTAAAGTACATTATAAGGTGTCTTGGCCATAGCACGCCTAGGAGAATTATCGGGAATTGAGTGGGTATGGAGTTTACTATGAAAGGATAGGTATTTGGTTTGGGCCCAATCTGTAACATATGGAAAATTAATATCTTTATGTATAAGTTTGTTTGTGAGGAGCTATTGAGGATTTTACGAAAGAATTTGGATTGTAAGGATTGGATATGAGAAGAATTGGAAGCTCAACTCCGTATGTCCAAATAGGTCTAATTATTGTCACGTAAATACGTAAGTCTTTTTTAATTTATTGGGAGCTTTGAACGCTTGTCTAGTAGATGTAGAAGTAGTCTGAAACGAACTACTTTAAATTCCATTTCTACAAATGTCAATTATTATAATTGAATGTAATCTGTTATGACTTGTTTGCCTCTAAAGAGCCCTAACAAAATCCTTTAAAGTCGTCTTAATTTTGTCAAAATAAAATTACATAAGCTTTAGGGCTCCACTAACCTTCCAACTCTTCTCATATCCTAACCTTACTCATATCATACCCCTTTTACGTCACAAAAACCTTACAAACTTAATGTTTAATACGTTGCTAATTTGGCCGAAACCTGTTCTTTCAGAGTAACCTTCATACCTACTCGAATCCAATAGTCCCCCTACTTGAGACACACTAATTCCCGATAATCCTCCGAGACGTTTGAAAAAAATATTGACTTTCTAATGTTGAGCATTTAATGAGATACTGCTAATAGTTAGTTCTTCACAAGTAGTTGACATGTCATTGTAATATCCAATCCTAAGAATCCAAAATCCTTCGTGAATTTCGCAATGTTCCATATTATGTCACAAAAAAACTTATCCGTAACGATATGTTGCAGATGTGGCCCCAAACCAGATACCTATCCTTTCATAGTAAATTCCATACCCATTCTCCCAAGTAGCTTGACACTCAATTCCCGATAATCCTTCTAGGCGCCTGAAAAGAATAGTCGAGACCTTGTAATGTAGAACTTTTATTAAAGTGCTACTAGTGTGTAGTTCTTTACATGTTATTGACGTCATTGAAATTATTTTCCTCAAAATTACAGTATACTGTATACTGTTAATATCAATAAATAGTTAATAAAAATGATGATTTAGCTAAACAAGAATAGTTCTACCAAATTATGATAGATGCCTTATTATGGAATTTGATAAGTTGAAAATAATAAAGGTTGCTTAGACTGAATACGATATGGTGAGATAGCTGCCTTCTTAAGTTATGACCAGTGGTTCAAACCTGAAACTTACAGTTTTGTGAACACGGTCCCGATGACAGACAACGCTACGAGGAGATTAGGCATAAAAAAATTGTTGCCCAATAATAAATCTCCGAAGCCGGCCTTATTAAATTAAAGCTAAGTCAGATGCGCCCTTGTAGCCGGCGGAACACGCATTAAATCAAACGGATAAAAATAAAAGAAGTTTCTTCGGAACATTGAGAACAATAGACGGCCAAAGAAAGAACTCTTTATAACTGCCCCTAAACTGCACTTAGAAGAGCTTTATATATTTATCAGTCCTGAGTAGATCTCCGCTCAGGGTCGTAAATCTCAGATGCAAATTCTGAGCTGGCCCGTCGATAGGGCCCTGGTCCTTCCTCCACTCAGCTGTTTAATTACATAGTCCACTACCCGCTGCTAATTACTTTGTATGAGGACAATTTAAATATTCTTAATGAAGGATACCAAGTACCTGGGGGCAGGTAGGAGTGCGGTAGCTGTTGAGGACCTGCTACAAGAAAGTAAAACAAAAAAAAAACAACATACGACTTAAGATATTTATAGGAGCGGCTAAAAAGCTGCTAAGGAATCAAAGCAGAGGTGAATAAAATAACAGTTTTATTCTATTTTGTAACTGCTAATTATAACTTGAATATCAGTTAAAACAATAGTTGAATAACTGCTATGTTGTTCCACAGCTTGGGGGTTTATTCATTACTTTATCAATGCCCTCCATGTATTCAAATAGATTGGGCGGCTGAATTTAAAGCCCTGTTGATATCTACGGACAAATGGTGCATTATAATTTCCCACAATATGTAAAAAATCCTCTTTGCAACCTAGTGATTCGAAGATTGCTCTCACTTTTGTAACCCAATTGAAGTTGTATTAGTGCTAATTTCTAATTTAATCTAGCTCAATAAGCCTGATCAACCAAACCCGCGGAAGTCTGTCTTCGGAAATGTTTGAGAGTTTTGTCCACAAGTTCAATAGTTACTTTATAAGAAGTGCCTTGATTGGGTAGCGACCCGTTTCTAGGCATACTATGAAGTTGGGAGTGTTTCTAAGCCAGAAGAAGAGTGACTTTATAAATCTCTATTGGCTCCACATATCTTAATGCCCTAACGTAAGCAGCATACATCAGAGTTGAGGAAACCATGGCATTCTACTTACATTTATCTTTATATAATTTATTTTTATGTCAATCAAAGTATTTTTATATAATAAGTGAATTTTTATTTCATATATTCTTTCCCATTTTGTAAATAGATATAGAATTGTCTGAGAATGTACCAGACTCACATTTTTACAAGAATTTTCTTTTATAAATAAAATTATTCTCCATCTATCTACATATTCAAATAGAGTTTCCCTTGTTGTCCATTGATATGATTGTACACGAATGAATGATAAATTAATTTTTTTTAACGACGAGGATAGGATCTGAAAAAGAACCATTTAATAAAAAAAACAACAGATTTATATACATTTGAAGAACTCTAAACCCAACTAAATACCTTACAGATTCTATACGAATGTCAATGCATTGGTCCATAAATGTGGAAAGTTCCGCCAATCTAGATTCTAAAATATTTTAAGATAATTACATATCCTGTACATTTACATAAGTTTCACACGCCTTCTGTACTATTATAAATGCATAAATAAATAATTTAGCTGTAAGTATGAGTAAATGTGAGAAAAACAAAAAAAAAAAAAAAAAAAAAAAAAATAATAAGCTATCATATTTCTGCTGAATTTTAAAAACAAAAAATTCTATGCTTGAAATCTCTTTGGTATTTTTCTACCTTGAAAGGAACCAATTAGAAATAAGTATGCTTTTCTGTATTTTATAAAACATTTTAATCAATAATTAATATAAATATTTGTAATCTTGAGATCCGGTAATCTTTTTTTTTTCTTTCGATTAGAAGGGAAGATACATGAAAAAAAGGAGAAAATAACCCATGTTCAAAGGCACTTATAATAACTTTTTTAGAAAGAATTCGTACGGAATTTCCCGCGTGATTAGATAATAGATGTATTTTAATAAGACGGAATTATCGGAAACACGACTCACCATTAAACAAATGCCCCCTGCTAATGAGAGCTGCATATTTTTTAGCTTCGCAAATGTAAGCGATTAATAAGATGAGGAGAAATTAAGAGAAAAAAAGAAATTCGAACATGGATCTGAGGAGTGGACAAGAGATGAGGAAAATGCTGAGTGCATTAACTAGCCGGCTAATGAAGTGTTTCGACTCAGCCATTCTCCGATTGAGTTAAATCATTCTCGAGAATTTGAGCTGATCATCCACTCCAGCTATGTAATGTGGCTCATTAGGGCCATAAATATCTCAAGAAATGCTATCAGTATTCGATAACGAGATAGTGTTCTAATATTGACGGATTCGGGAACGGAATTCCCTAGCAATTTTGTCGGTATACAGATGGCATAAGTACACGTAATATTTATTTATATAATATAAAATCAAATATTCAGACAAAAATAATCTACTGCGTTACTTAACAATGGGCGCAAGGTTATTTGGTTTAGAAACAATATATGAAAGAGGTTTATAATACAAAAAATATATATATAATTTTTTTTTCTTTTTTTTTTCTCTTTCTGATTTTAATTCAGACCTGTTATTGGAGTATCAATAAGTGAATTTGCTCATATTTTAATAATACAGGCCTAATTTAAAGAGAATAAATAGTACAGGTAAATATATGTGAAGATTTTAAATATATATGTATGTATCTATGTATACACATTATATGACTGTTACTATTAAATGTTTAGTAAGGTTATTTATTATGTACCATGAAATACAATACAAATACAAATATTATGGACATTATAATACAACACAAATAATAATACCAATAATATAACAAAGAATATTAATTATAACTAAGAATGAAAGTAAATACAAGTTTTTCAATCTGAATAATAAACAATGCCTAATAAAATAAATCAAACTTTTTTATTTCATTTTTAAACCTTTGAAGTTTATCAAACTTCATATTTGACTATCCCTACTTTCAAATATATACCTGTCATATCTCAGGCAAATAGCTAAATACATGATACTTATATCTTACAGTTAATAGTACTATATTTCAGTGAAACATTTTTGCTTTTAATTATACTTATCATAAAATATGTAATTTTTTTATTTCTATTTCATTTTGTGAAGTAAGTATATGAAAACTTATTTGAATCAATGCCAGGGTAATAATTATCACGCAGGCCATTATAAATTGGGCAAGTGTAAAGAATATGTAGGAGGTCTTCATTAGTTTTCATATTGCAGACCATAAAGTTATTTTTATTATATGTTTTCCTGTAGATCTTAACTGTGCAACAATTCTAGTGTAAATAATATTTAACTTTATATTAATGTAAACAGGGAAGGAACTGGTTGGATTAATGTTGTTGTAGAATGTGCTGGAATTCGACTGCTGGCTACAGAATAGATCCAAATTAAATACATAATTTTTGTATTTTTTCTAATACTGTTTAGCTTTTTTCTTTTAGTTTAAATATATTTGATTCACAAACTATTTCCCCTTCTTCGATTTTATTCAGTAAATTTTTTAGTTGTAAACACCAATTATACTTAGAATTAACATTTCTACTTGAATAAGACAGATTGACTACATTATAAAAACACAACTTTGGAAGTCTATCATCATTCATTTCGACTATGTTTTTTAAGTAATCTAAAGCTATTTTAACATGTGTATATTATGTACATGCAAATAAATTTAAAAAAGTGAATATATAAAACGAAACACAAAGTAATAAATAATTTAAAAAGTATAATTATAACAGATGCGTATGTAAATAAATGAACAGTTAATAATGAACAATGTAAGGTAAGAAACATTGTATAGATCTACCTTTCCGCCCTGGATTCCTTTGTTTGTTTGAAGTGATTACATTATTAATTTTAATTACCTGGAAGGTGTTAATGGCAGCGATAAGGCACTATCTCTAGTACAGCTGTAGGTAGCCCAGATCAACTAATTGCCAGTATACCGAAGCTGCGCTCCTCCCGGCCGGCCGTCCGGGTCTAAAACAAAACGAAAAAGCCGCCCACTCCAGCTCCAGGTATCTCCAGGAGTCGACACAAATATATCAAGCCCCCGTTCCGAGGAGATAAGCGGCACAACTGTTAATCAGGCGCAATAATTGGGCTACCGGCCACGTCTTTTTTTTTTGCGCCGCGCACTCTCAGCGCAATCTGCGCGCACAATAACGAGCAGCCTGGCTCACTTCTAATTTAGATAATGGCTCCGAGGACAAACTGCAAACATGCTCCTCTTATCAGGGTTTTTTCCTGATTATTACTCAGCCAAGGGATCGTGTGAAAATTCACAGCTTCATTTGAGCCCGATCAGCTGTATTAAATACAAATGAATAATTTATCAGACTTCCTCACGTCCCTCTTTTTTTTATTTTCGTTTTGTCTTCAAGAGGTGGATTTCATTCCGTTATATCTCCTGCCTCGGAGGGAAAAAGTCAACGTTTAGATATAATTGAGCAGATTGGCTACATTTTTCATTTCTGTTAGAGGAAACCTCTGGTAATTGAGTCATTAAAAAAATCCACTGATATCTCGCAATGCTTGAACGTATAAGGAATATTTATTTGTTTCTTGAATATAACTTGTTATGAAATTTTTGAATCCTGAGGTCAATTACATCGGAGTTGGAATAATTTTCGATTAGAAGACCATTTTTTTTTATTATCGTACTCCAAAACCAATTGAAAATATGTAAACTATATTATTAATTTTTAGCTCTATATAACACCATACCTTTGTACCCTCTCTTGAATGGCGCTCGCCGTTCAAAGTTCACAGGGTACCACATATTTATACATATCACTTTTTCTATTTGTATCTGGGTCATTTTGTCAGAATTTCGACATTGTGATTCCATTAGAAAAAAGTTATGTAAAAAAACCTTTTTCTTTATAAACATCTTTATAAAAGTCTACTAATGGTACTAGCGAAAAATTCCTTCATAGAATGTAGTATATTTGCACATTTATTATCATGATAGAAATCATGAAAGTAAGGGAAACTGAGAGGGTGTGAGGGAAATAAAAAAATAATTCACAATGCAAATAATAAAACGTTTATTGCACGAAAGAATTGTTAATGATTATGATCCCAACTAGTCGATTACAAAATTTAAATATTTAAAAATAAAACTTGAAAGAAGAAAATTAAAATGGTAAGACATTTTATAATAATAATATACATTAAAATTTTATAAAATAATATACATTTAAACTTTGAAATCGAACATTAGATTAATATAATGAATATTGTATTAAATTAATATAAATAGTGAAAATATATATAAAAAGTCTTCTTTTTTTAATCTTATTTCACTTACAGTTTTTCCTATTGTAATCTATTTCCCTCACTTTAAGTGTGGACGCTATACGCATTTCAAAACAAATGGAACTCTGAAATACATGGGAATTATAGACTTCAATCCAAAGAAAACAAGAATCAGACGTGCCTTCTTTGAAAAATCACTATGAGAGGGAAATAGAATTACGAATGACACGATCTGAACACTTGATTCGACACAAACGTAGGAAAACTAACAAAGGAAATTTCTTGTAAGTTAGGTTTTCCTCAGTTTGGCGGGAAGTTGTCAGCCTGAAATATGATGGAATGGATCTTGGTTATGGTTTAGTGGGCTTTTTCAAAAAATGTGAGGGAAATATATTGACCATATAGGACACAGGCATTAGAAGTCATTCTTCTTATTGTAAGCAATTAGCCTCAGTATAATAAAATTCAATATATTGCAACTTACCTGAGGTACTAAAAAAAAAGGTAAGTTAATAATTGCAAAAGTGGAAATCTTATTCGCATTCAACGTTACCAAGTCATGTTATGGGACACGTGAGGGAAATAGATTTTGACATTTTGAATTTAGATTTAACCATGAAAACAAATCAATAACCATGGGAAAACCACTTTAAGGTGAAGATTACTTGTTACAGTAAGGTTACAAGAAATCTCATGAAGAAACCATTTCGGGACACAAATTCGTATGTAAAGGTGAACTGACCCATCTATTTTTTTTTTTCTGTTTTATTAATTTATTTTATAGAAGAAGGTAGTCAGGGATGCAGTCAAAGTAACACCACGTTAAAGAAGGAATTCTTTAATACGTGCCAACGTTTTGACCTACGTTGCAGGTCTTCTTCAGGGCCACCGAACCACACTTGTGAGGAGAAGGACGATGACTTTTTGTCACCATCCTTGTCGTCATTTTCCTTCTCCTCACAAGTGTGGTTCGGTGGCCCTGAAACGTTGGAAGGTCGAAAGGTTGGCAAGTATTAAAGAATTCCTTCTTAACGTGGTGTTATTTTGACTATCTTCTTCTCCAACCATCATCCAGTCATCTATACTTTTATCATTAATTTATTTTATTTTTTTTTTTTTTAAACTAAATATTTTTTATAATATTACAGTTTATCCAATATTATTTTTGACAAAATAAAGGTTCGTTACATTAAACAACAGATAAACTATCTATTTGTTTAAAACAAAGCGCCTAAAAGCTCGATTCGACAAAATCCATTGATCGTTCAAAGAAAATCCATAATGAGAGAGTTATTATCTAGTATTAAATACTTTTTTTTGTTTTATTCATTTATAATATATTATATAACGATTTTAAATAGGGATATCGCTCTGGGAAAGATAATCGTTTTTATAAAATTGACAGTAGCATCGGTATATCATTACGATCAGAGGTGAGCCTATTAAAATCAATCGGATGTTGGTCTAGTAATCGTTGGAATTTCTGAAATCGACCTGTGATGTCTTTTAGGATTCCATCTCGCTTAGTTTGTAGAAGAAACTATTTAGGGAAAATCAGGTTCCTAGTCCAAATAAAGAAAAATTTAGGAAAAGCTATAGGAGAATATAAAAACATGCTAATAGCTCAGGACTTAGAAAGGGTAAACTTGGTAAAAAAGGGTAAAGTGGGTTTTATTTCCTACTATAAGGAAATAAAACCCACACACATTACTGGTGCCAAATACCTCCTTTTAAATGCCCCATTTTACAAAATAACAATAATGTCACAACTCAGGCTTGCTTCAGATAAAAAAAATACACATTTATTATAAAAATAATAGGTACAAAATAGACTGTGAAACGATATGCAACTTATGTAATCAAAATGAAAAAAGAAAGCATAAATCGTATTCTATTCAACTGCCCCCAATAACTAATACTCGGGCGGATTTTTCTAATTATTAATAAAATAAGAAACGTCCCCCATAATATAGCCACGATTTTAACAATTGAAGATGAGCCAAAAATTAACGTAGTATACAATTTCATAACAAATGTTATTATGTTAGAACATTCCTTTTGAACGAATAATGGCATAACACCAAAGAGGATTAATAACAAAAACAAGATGTAATTCTTTGTTTTTATTTTAGTTTCGATTTGTTGGTTTAATTTAAATGTTTTTCTTGTACGTAATAAAATAACTTAATTAAGTAAGAAATTATGCTATATCAAAAAATATTGTTAATTTAGAAAATTTGTTTTATATGTCTAAAATCAATGGATCTATATTTTATTTTCTTGTAAATATGTTCCTATACATGTGTATTCCGCTGTATAAGTGTAACTAGATTGGCCGATCTATATTGTAACAAGCGTAATGCTTATTCAATAAAACAATTTCATTCATTCATTTGTAGAAGAAATTAATGGTTGCGGATCGGTTCGAACAGGATTAGTGGAATTATTGAAGGATAATTCAGAATTGGATTTATTTTTACTTTCGGAGATAATAAGCATTTTTTTTCAGGTAAGGGGAAATATCTAAATAGTAGACCTCAGGAGGGGAACGTTGCTTCCTGGAGCACACCTTGTATCTCTAATTTCGAGCATAGCCTCAAACGTAACCTTTCCAACTACTTTACTATTCAAATCGATAAAGTTATGATTCCTTTGAAGAATTGTTATCTTAATTAGTGAGCTGATATCGTAAAGAAGAAGAACTCGTTAGAGCCGGAGTGATGAAGGCAGATCCTTCCCCCTGTTCCTCAATCAGTAAGTTATTGTATCCACTAACCGAATATTTTTCGATAGCGATAGCTGATGATGAATGAAAAATAAAAGAACATATTTGAATTTGAAATAAACCTTTTAATCGGGAGTGGCTTTTTGGAAGAGCCGTTACACCGGTGGCTCCCTTCGATCAAAACGTTTGCCCTCTCCGGCCGATCTCAATGAATTAAAGAAATTTATGAAAATGAGGAGACAAGGGGATTTTCTTATCCGGTCAAGGAACCATCCTCGGGCCGAAAAATAACTCAATCGCGATATCTTAGCTATTTGATTAGTAGCCGCTCAACTGGTATTTCTGATGAATAGATCAACAAATTTTATCATTCATGGCCATTCGGTCCCTCCTGTCTTACGAGTATGTGACTTCTTAGTAAAATGAAATTCAGCATGTTATTTATTAATTTTTTTTTTATTCACATTCTGAACCCACTTCTGTAAACTATGTTCTGAACTTAAGCAGATTAAAATTGTGTGGTCATCTTATCCTCAACCCAGAAGTACATTTACGTATCATTAATACTTATATTTTTTGTAAATATTATTTCCTTATATATTTTATTAAAATTAAAGGATCAAATTTAATTTCAAATAAAATTTGTAACAAACAATTTACGTAGTCACGAATTGTGATTTACCATTGTATTCAGATTTTAGAACCATCGAAGAATACCGTAATAAATGAATTGTATTTATACTTTACGTATACTGGTTTGTTCTGTTTATTATTGTGCTCAGCATCTTTTTTCGTCACATGGTAAGGAATTATCGTACCAAGACCTGAAGTTATACTTAAAGGTAATGTGGTTAGCATTCACTCAAAACTGCTAAGTTTTTTCACAATTATAGAAAGGTGAATTAGGTGTCCGCATAATAGAAACTGAGTGTATAAAAAGGGAGCCTCCCGATCACTAAGTCAATCAACGACTAAAACAACAGAAAATAAATATTTTGCTTACAGCCGGACTCGAACTCGGGCTTTTTCCTGTTCCTAGTCTACTAATGCATAGTATTATAAAATAAATTTAAATTTTTATCTTATTTGGACATACGGAGTAGAGCTTTGGGGCTCCTATAAACCATCCAATTCATCTTGTATCTAATCCTTACAGTCCAAAATCCTTAATGCTTCATACTTTGTCGGGAACAAACTAATCCATAAAGACCTTAATGTACCGTATGTCGTTGATTTATTCCAAACAAGATATGTATCCTTTCATAGCAAACTTCATAACCATTCCAATCCATTAGTATCACAACTTGCATCACATCCTATTCCAGACTCCGAAGCGCTTGATAGGAAGATGGCCTCGAGATGTTGTAATATCGAATCATTATTTTATAGAACTTTTTAAGTGCTACCAATGGGTAGTTCTTTTTACAAGAAATTGATATGTCATTTTTAGCGTTATCATCACATTTACTTGATGTATTTTTTTTTTTTTATATTGCACACAGTTGTAAATTTCAATAAAGAGATTAAAAAAAAAAAAAAAAAAAAAAAAAATCTTCAAGTATCTTTCGTAAAACCAGAAGGACAACTAAACATAAAATTCTAGAACCTTCCCCACGTCCGTCTTATTCTTCTATTCTGCTTAGAATGTTACGACATTTAAAAATGAGCTACTTGGTTTACCCTCATATCTTAAAAATAATTCATGTCCTATTATTATAAATCCACAGTATATACAAGTAAGGAAGGAATAAAATATAAAAAAACAACAACAAAAAAAACAGCATAATAAATTCAATAAAACAAATATGGATATATTTATGTGTGTTATAAATGTTAATGTATTATATTATTTATAGTAATTTTAAATTTATAAATATTAACCTTTATGTTTTGTTTTACTCGGTAGTATCAATCCGTTTATATACGAGGGTGTTATATCAATATAAGATTTGTAATTTATAGAATTCTGAATTAATTGTATTGATATTAATTTATTTTTTATTTCTGAATAAGTACTCAATTCTTATGTTTTTTTTTTTAATATTCACTGGCCAAAGTTGATGTAAGTAACATGCTAGAGAGACAGCATGGAGTTTAAAATGTTATTAAAGTTTAAAATGCTCTTATTTATTAAAAATTAAATTTAAAAAATTTAAAATTAAACACTGTCATTGACAATCAACAATTGACCAACAATAAACCTAACTCCTTATTAGCTCATTAGTCAATTAATTAACATATAACAGTAGATCCAGCGGACATCTGTAGGCTGTCACTGATATGGGAACATCTGCCTCAAGCCATTAAATGATACACCCAACTTCTCGGCTAAGTCGCTAGCTAACAGTTATGTCGGGTTGTCTAGCAACTTGTCGTATTATTGAAACACCTTAATCGTGTCAACGCGCTCTCGTGTCAGCGGTCGTGTCAGTCTTTCGGATTCGAGCTTTACATTTCAATATAATTGATAGAACCCGTGTCAATTATCTTGTCATATCTTTCAAGATATTGTGGATCAATTGTTGAATCGGTGGGAAATGTTAGGACCTTTAGTCTTTTTGAAATTATCCGGTTTCTAATTGGGTATAATCGTAGCCTTTTTATAATTTTTACATCCTACACTATTCAAGATGAAGAAATCTGCAGTGCCTGTAAGCAACATATATCTAATAGCCTACGTCATCTTCTTCTCCTGTGCCCGTCATCCACCGTATATAGGAAGAGATATCTGCAGCAATATATAACTGATTCACCTCATTATGTAAATATAGAGAACATTCTCAATATAGACAGTATTGAAAAAGAAAATTATATTTACTTATTTTTATTATCAGTTGCTAAGATATACACTGTTCCCGAAATTACTAATTAACTAGTTACTTGCTCTGATGTTATTATTTAAGTATTATTTGCTTTATATGTCAGTATTACTATTTATTTAATCTTTGTTCATTTATATATATATATATATATATATATATATATATGTGTGTGTGTGTGTGTGTGTGTATGTATGTATGTGTGTGTGTATATGTGTGTGTATATATATATGTGTGTGTGCGTGTGTATATGTATGTATGTGTGTGTGTGTGAATATATATATATATATATAAGTGAATGAATATATATATAATATATAATGAATATATATGTATATAAGTATATTAATTATTAATTTTTAATTATGTAAAACTATGCAGCAAACTATACCAGGATCTAATAATGTGTAGTATGTATATAGTAGGAGTAATATTTTATTTTGTTCACAATGCAAACTTTACTAAGATGTGCGGTCAGCTACTCATAAGAAGTATGTACTAAATTGTTTATATTTTGAAATATTTGTACAAGATCTTTTTCTTTAACAAATAAAGTGATTATTATTATACTCGTAGCCTTTTATACAGTTTATAATATTTTTTTTATTTTAAATCTAGAATAATAAGTCGTCTAGAATCTTGATTGTCTATGACATTCTCATAATTTCTGCCTTATATTTATAGAAATTAAGACATATAATGACTGATAATACAGTACAGTTTTAGTTCGGTCTAATATTGGGAACATGAGATGATTTACACACTAAGAAGTCTTATACATTTTTAGAGCCCCAAAAGGTTTTGTTAGCTAACTAGATGTGTCAGTTATTATAGTCCAATAATTGAGGGATGCCTGCCTCAAAGTGTTGTTTCTCTCTTATTTTGGATGTGAAGTGAATCGATAGTGAAATGCTTGATGGGGAACCAAATGTAATGTGATAAAAACTTTTTCATTAATCAATTCATTCAAAGTGAGTTAGTTTTAAACTTTAGGAAACCATCTTATGGTTCTAAAAAATCGGATTAGTGTCTTAATGGCCTATCCGCTCCAGTCATACGGTCAAGTTGGTATGATATTCTGTTAAAAATATTTTTCAAATTCTTAACTCCAAGGAATAAGATAAATAGTAGTAGTAATAGTAGTATAATAGTAGTAAGTATAAATAACGGCATTTGTCAATCTATTATCTAAACAAGGGTGATAAAATTAAAGAGAATGCCCAATAACTCGGTTCCAACGGGCGACACCTTATCTTTGAAGGTACCCCCGAGGACCTCGGACATATGCCGGGAATGCACCGCCGTTCCAGCATAAATAAGGCGGTAGAATGTCTTCATCGTGAGAACAATCTAATTGAGGACTCCACGTACCCCGGACTTCGGGGAGCCGTAGCGGCCTCCGGAATGCCATTAAATACGAAGAAGAATAAAAGATAGAAGGAGGAGGGATGCTGATGACAAAAAGAGGAGGGCTGACAAATGGGCCGGGTTTTATGTAAAAGATACCGAAACCTGGGACCGAGATAAAGGAAATGGCAGGGTTCATCAATAATTAATACCAGGGTTCTCTTGCTGGGTCCGGAACAACATCGGTCAGCGGTGATTTGTGTAAGGATAACATCTCCTCTGATATCTCTGTATTCTCCCATCTTCGCATTTTACCAATTTAAATCGGGCCCTCTCCTGTCGATATACCTGCCCTTCTCGGTTTGAGCAGGGCTCTGAACAATAGAAACAGAAATCTGTTCGTTCTTTTTTCCTTTTGTCTCTGTCTTAAGGGGTTTCTTAATTTCCTCTCTCGGTTACATTTTAAATTCAACCTTTCCATTGAAAACCTTTCATTAGCCGTTTATTATGTATACGCTTAAAACTTAAGAAGAAGAATAAATGCTCAAGGATTTTGTGATAATATTCTGATACATTAATTAATATTTTTTTAAATCTTTTATTAGTAATGAAAATTGGATTAAATATAACTGTTAACAAATTTATGGTATACCAATACTGGGTGTGAATCAATAATAAAGTGAAAAAAAAAAAAAAAAACTAAATGTATATATTTATATTTATTATTTTTATCCGTTATGTATATACATATTAATAAACAGAACCTTCCGATTCTTCTCTTATCCAATCCTCACAATCTATAATCCTTAGTAAAATCATCAATCCTCCCTATTATGCCACAAATAAACATATCCAATCTAAATGTTTCATATGATGCAGATTTTTCCCAAACAAGATACCTATTTTCCCTACATACCCACTCGAATCCACTTGTCTCCCAACTTGCACTCACTCAATTATAAAACATGTCAATGTGTTTTTAAATACCTACCTTTCGTAATAAATGTTTTATTTTATGAAGTCTCCGGTCCATCTTCTTTTCAGATTCATGGGAGTGTTATCCAAAACTTATTGGAAAGCAGGTTGAGAGACAAATGGGATTATGAAGTTACGAAGGTTATTATGAAATGATAGGTATCTTGTTCGTTCCAAATCAGAAACATATGGAACATTTATATATTTTTGGATGAGTTTATTAGTGGCAAGTAATGAGTATTTAGGATTCTTTGAAGAATTTTAGGTTTTAAGGATTGACTATTTTATAATAAACTGCTGTGAATGAGTCTCATGTAATATATTAGCATCTTAGAGCCAGTTAAATCATAAATACTTAAGTTTTTTACAGTTTCAGTCTTGTGTGTGAACGATTATTATTATGAAGTAAACATTTGATATTTAGCAAGTTGATAAAATTTACAAACTGTCCATAACTATATTTAAAAAAAAAAAAAAAAAAAAAAAAAAAAAACAACTGAATAATAGTTCCAGAGATTAGCCCTTATCAATCTTAATTTTTGGATTATTAGAATCTTTAAGATTTTTGAAAATTATTTGTAGTATGTGATGAATAATCTGTTCTCAAATGTTAAATTCATTAAATATTCTTATTTTTGTATGATTTAGTTAGCTGACTGGTGAAGGCACTGAGGTTATAAGAATTAGTAAAAAAAGATCCTAGTGATTAGCCAACACATTTTTTCATTACACTATTTAAAAAACGATACCTGTTTTATTTTATTTTAAGGTGGAATGGTGGTTTTTGTCGCCGTGACTATATTCAAGAATTCTGCTCAATCAATGACCCACTTATCGTTAATTGTAGTCAATTAAATTTAGCTGTTTTTGGTTTTGATTGCCAATCAAAAATTGATTTGAAAAAGAGAAACTCACCTATTATGAAATATGTCTATATTTTTTTTTTTTTTATTGGATAAATAATGTCCACTTACAAACGATACAACATATAGCATAAATACAAAAACAAGGTATGAAAAATATAACCTACACTGAAGTAAATATCTAAGCTGTTCCATTCACTAAATTTTATGATGTGCCTATTTGATCGAAATATATACCAATTATATTGTATTGTAATCTTATTAAATTATTTAAATTTGCTCTTAAGCGTTTCAACAGTTTCGGTTACTGGGGAAGTTGTATCCAGTCCAAAAATGAAATAAAATGAAAAATAAATAATAACAATAATAATACAGTAATTAATAAAAAACATATTGGTTAGAAGCTGTGGTAATAAAGTAATCGGAAGTTGACGAACAAGAATGTTCTTTCTGACATTTTTATGTTGCTGTCACAAGAACATAACTAGAAAGAATTCCAAAAGAACCACTAGACTGAATAACAGAATGAATAACTAAACAAGAAACACTTCCAAAAAAAAAAAAAAAAAAAAAAAAATTAGATGTAAGGGAAATCATATACTTGTATAACTTTATTAGTACCGAGGTTTTTTACTTTAAATTTTTTTTTTTTTTTTTGGGTTGAGTGATTAGATAATCAAAAGAGATAATATGTAAAAAAGTTGATGCTACAAATTAATATACCTCGTTGTGGTACATATACCTCTTCAAATTAATAATTATAAGTAAATTAATAACCCTCTTTATTTTTCAATTAACATTTATACTTTTTCATATCCAAAGTAATTGAATTTACACTTTCTCCCGTGTCCAGTATTTTCAAATCGCTTAGCTTTTGTCGCATAGATAAATTAACTTGTTTTCTCTTCACTGAAGTCATTCTTAATTGCGTTTACCCAGATACACAAGAATATCCACTATGCTCACTGATCTCAATTTACCCACTGTCAAACAACACATTCAGCCGCAAACGAAGACATTTTTTTTATCAAATGCTATATCTGAAAATCTAAAAATCCAAGAAATAGGAAACTACAAATAGCAAACCCTAAAAAGATATAAACACAAACGGACAAAACAAATATTACTTGAAGATTGAAAAACTAATTTCTTTAAATTACACAATAGTACACACATTAGAATAGTGTAAATATCTTATTTACGGTGTAAAGTTAATTAATAAAAGTTTATTTTGTATTACACCTCAAAACAGTTTTATTTTCATGTTGTTTGTATTATTATATAAATTGTATATTATTATTTGTAATACTCTGACTTGGATCATAATTTAACAATTATTTATTATTATTCGCACTAGTATTGTTTATTTTGTTGTGTAGGTTTTTTTTTTAGTTCTTCCTACTGTTTTATCTTTTTGTTTAAGCTTTTTGTGTTCTTAAATTTGTTGATAAATTCTTTCTTATCACTTATTATGTCATGTAAGATGGATGTGTGTCCAGACATGTGCTTATGTTATTATTAGCCCAGTTAGGCTTTATGTAACTTATTTAAAAAAAATAAAAAATCCGTTTAAAGGAATTCATTATTTTCATCCCATTCGATTGCTTGGTCGCCGAGAGATCAAGGCTCCTCGGTTAACGTATATCGAGTTTGCGGGACTGTATTGTATTTTTTTAAAGAGTGCAAATCAGTTATCTTTGTCATTCAACGTTTGATTTTTAAGCGAAAACTCACATTGAGTGGCGGAAAATTGCCTCTAGAAAGGTGGCAAAATAGTTAAATTAATGTATTGTTTATACGTTATAGATATATCTGATAAATTAACTAAGCTCCTAATTGGACAGTTTCTCTTCAAAATTCGTTTATATCTCGACATTTAGCTGCTGACGGGCTAATAGCCTCATCATAAATATTTTTAGTAGCTACCTTCCTCAGCTAATTGTAGCAGATAGCGGGCCAATAAAATAAATAACTTTGAATCGGCAAAGGCGAAGCCGAGATAAAGATGGAGATGAAGAAATAAAAGGAAATGAAATAAGGAAAAATTTCAACATGGCCGTAGCAATTTGGCATTCTCTTATTAAATATAAGTGCCTTAGCAGCTGAGGGGACTGACATTCCTCATGAACGTTGTGCTATTATCTCCAATAAAAATGTTTTACAGCTGGCCACTATAACCAATTAGGGTTTATGGCCCGCCTTACAATAAAAATGGAACAAGTCCGAAAATTCCTCCAGAGTCGAAGGTATTATCAGATCCTATCTTGTTTGGAAATAAAATCTTGTGAGAAGGACTGACTCTTCTTTACACGCCCACGGAGTCGAAGAGATCATTATCTAGACTTAAAATCCTTCATCTTCCAGATCTTCGAGGATCCCATTCGATTGCTTGCAAATACAAGACAATAAAGTTCTTATCGATGTATTTATGTAAAATCCTTATGTCATGTGTTCACCTTTAGTGGAAAAATATAATAAGCATGCTTAAACATACAATTAAATAAATATTCAAACAAGGGCACCGACATCGATTCTTCTACCAAAATCTATTATATAACTTTTGCCAAGTTTTGAATGCTGGAAAGATTTTCACTTATTATTATAAGGATAGAAATTGTTTCCATTTGACAACAACGTGTTTGATTTTAATTAGTGTTTATTGTTTTCGAATTTAAATTTTGTCAAAGAATTTTACTATACAGGACACCTTGAAGATCTGCTCTTCTTGAATATCCCGAATTCTAAAATTGTGATCTTCTTAACCCAGACATAGTAAAAAATAAATCATAGAGAATAGTCTTAGGCAATCTAATGGTCTTATCTAGGAATTTTAACTCCCCTGGGTTTGGTAACGGCTGTGAGCAGAAAATTTATTTCAACCGTGGATTTAGAAAAAAAAAACCCTCCTGGATCACACCCAGCTACTATAGAGTAGACATTCTTTATACTTTTCATTTATTTACAGGAAAAATAATATTATTATATTATGAATAAATAGGAAATATTTTAAAAACATACAATACATTTTTTTGACAGAACAAGCTCCGAGAATCAAGATTCTCATTTTTACTTAACCTAAAGATAACGAAGATAACCTGGTAATTTTGGGACAGTTGAAATTTATATTGCAATTTTTTTTTTTTTTTTTCATCATCTTGAGGTTTTGGATGTTTGAATTGAATTGAATATTTAAATCTCCCACTTTCTAGGGAAATGAGTAATATGAGCGACAGTGAATTCATTCATACAATATTTACAATGGAAATAGATACAAAAAAATATAAATAAAGTAAAATGATGATATAAAAGTAAAAGTGAGTCTAAGTCACTAAGAAATTCAGCGATAACGCTGGCCAGAATTTGAAAAACAAATATTTACAATATGTCTCGAGCCATTGTCAATTTATTCTGCGAGGTGGGCTTTAAGGATGAGTGAAACTGGATAATGAATGAACCAGAGGGTTAGGGTGGTTGGAAACGTTTTGATGGAATTTTGAAAGTTTAAAAGGTCATGGAATTTAAGGAATACTGAGATCAAAATGTAGGATTTAGTTGGAGACATAATATTGTGTATTAATGGCTGTAACAAGAAATTTAGATTGGAAGGATTGAATGCGTTTGATATTTTTTTTGCTGTCCCTCACAGTTTTGAATTTAGGGGAAGGTGCTGTACCAAAAGCACAGGTGTACCAGTGGACATTTTTAATAAAGAGAGAGTGGGAGGAGGGAAATTGAAATTGTTAGATTGGTAGTGCTGCAAGCATCTCCCTGCAGTTGCACGTGTGTTTTCAAGATTGTCAAATCAACAGTTTCATATAAATTATTATTTTAAAATGTTTTTCTTCCAAAACCAGACCAACCCAGCCAGTGATTTTAAATTTTTTAAGGCCTGCACTTAGAAATTTTCTAGGCAGTAATATTTCATTGGGTTGTCCGATAAATATATCATAACTTCATGTGTTTTCATATCAGTTATCAATTACGGGTTTTGTGAAACAGAGCTTTCCGCACAACATGGCATTCAGTTGTACCTGTGGACACCATTGCCAGCTGAACCTGTGGACAGATGGTTAAAGTGTTAACCATAATCTGTTAACAGATTTTTCTCTTTGTTTATTAATTCATTATTTCAATTATAAATATTGCGGAAAAGTTTGTTGGCATTCCGCGTGGTATAATATGCCTTAATTTGGATAGCTACTATTTGTATAACTTTGTTTTTTAAGAGGAGAAAACTCGCCACTCACTTATTATAACAATCCATTAAACTAGTGAAGATAGTAATTTCATAAATGTGATCTTGACTGATCCATCAAGCAAAGATTGTAATTTTTTGGATGAATTGATGAATGATTATGAACAAGGTAGAGATATTGAAGATGAAGAAATATATGTTGGTAGCTATTTTTTGTGTTGTAAAGCATTTTATAGCTTTGATTAAAGAAAAAGTAGACTCGTTCACGTTCAACATTTGCTACTTGAGGAAAATTTCATCAAATGATAGGACTCGATTATTTATTCTTCCGGACATCACTACTAATTATGAAATTAAAATAAGAGACATCAAAAGAAAATTACTACCACCATCTTTTATAACTAGCACTGAGAGATTATGTAAACAATTACATTTTCCTACAACTTTTCATGGATACGATCTTTAATGATTCGATTTTTTCCATAAAAAAGTCTGTAAACAATATTTTCTGTAAAAATAAAATTACTTTTTAAAATAAAGACACCAGAGTTCGATAGCCCCTTAAATATCTTATCTAATGATGCAATAACTACTCAGGTAAATAAATTAGAAAAAATTTTAAGTGAAAATTGTCCACAGGTACAGCACCTTCCCCTACTAGCTGTAATGTTTATGTTTATAGAGTAATCGCGGAATAGAATATTCAGGAAAGACGTAATTCAGTTCACTATTTAATGTAAGACAATCTTATAAAGTGCCCAGTAGTAAGTTCAGTAGGAGATAATATAAGATAGAACCGAGGAGGAAATACTAGAAGATAAAAGAGAGGATAGGTTAGCGGTGAGTAGCTATGCTAATGGCGGAGTAGATTGATGGCCGACATCCTCAGGGACAATTAATAACCCGATTCCTCCACTTCTCTTGATTGCCTCGTCTTCATCAACGGTCCCCTCCTTCCAGTCTTCTCCTTGGAGTGTTCCCGGCAATGAGACCTTCCGTTGGTAGCACCGGGGTTATTGATGGTCTCGGGCTAATAGCTCTTCTCTTTTCTCGGCTCACTGTTTGTATAGCAGTTCGGGTCTCCTTTTAGAGCTGATCCAGAATGTTTCGTTTATTTTTATACCTCTACTCTTGGAAACGTGAATAAATTGCGGAAAGTTTTCAGGAAAATATATATTAATTTAATTTACGAAACAGTCTTTGAAAGCTCATAACCATCATTAATAAGTATTATTTATAACTTAGCAGTTTATAATAATTGCAATAATACAGACCTTAATCTAGAAAATTTGAAAACAATATCCCAAGATAGAGGGACATGGGCAGACCGGTTTTATAAAGGCGCCAAAAGATAAACATGCCCTTTAAATCAAACTGACAAAGAAGTATAAAAAGTCCATCTTCATCACTCATATCACTAACTTGAATCTCTATTCATTCTCCCTCTATTTCGTCATACACTGGATCCTCATCTGTAATCTTTTGACCTCTTTCTCTTTCCCGTATTTCAGTATCAGTATGGTTTCAGTATTCCAATGGCTGGTAGCTCTTATATTACATTTGCCTGTTTGTTACGATGTTATAACACACATGTATCATCAGCGCAAGAACGGTACTAGGATATGGCGGGATATCAGCATTTATCTATACTATAAAAAGATAAGCCATATTTCGTTTGTGATCATTAACCACGAAAAACTAATCAACCAATCTATACCAAACTTTAAACCCCCTAGCTTCATAGTTCAAGGAAGGTTTAGCAATAATAAAATTTAGTGATTTTAATCAAATTTTCTGCCGACTAAAAAATATTATTACCATACCAAAATATGGAACACAAGATATCGTGTGTAAAAATATGATTCATAGGCCTTTAGTTGTAAGCACTGATAATTCATAATCAAACATCGCCAATAAAAAAGTTATCTAGACCTGGGAATAGATTATTGGTGGAAATCATATGGTCTTCTCAAACTTTAATAATAATCCATGAATTTTGATAACAAAACGGGTAGAACAAATAGAGATCACACCCCACACTATTGGAACAATGTGGTTTAAATGGTTAGGGACTGTAATCGAGACGCTTCCAAAAAATAATCTAAGAATGGAAACCGAAAACAGAAGAACATTTGAAAGAGACTGACAGAATAAAATGGCACAAGCTTATATTTGAATGTAAAAATTACTATAAAAGAACATTTTCTTGTCCTTAAAGTTGCCTTTGAAGATTCAAATGTCTTCTTCTGCCTCTTATCAAGTAAAATCCTCAGCGATTATTCTACAACAAAGTTCTAGTTAAATTGTTGCTCAGTTTAGTTGTGAATGAAGGGTTCGAAATGATGTTAATATGTCTATCATCTTTATTCAGAGCCATGATGTGTAATTTTTATTTTGAAAACCTTTAATTTCTATTCAAATTAAATCAAATCAAATAAAAGAAATATGTTCGATCGTTTGAACGTGACATGATTATAAGCGGCGCTTTAAACTCGCACCTGTTCCTTGTAGCCTGTCTTTGCTAACCATTCGTAGGACCATTCAGTAGAAGGCTTGTTTATAACTATATTATTTTGAACCTATATATAACTGTTAACCAGGCACACCTGCCGTCCCAGCCTATTCAGTATTCCGGGTCCAGATATAACTCGAAATATCTAGTTCGATGTCTTAATTGAATACCAAAATGTGCAAAGAATTATGTAGATGGGATTCTATCTTTATAATTTTGAATATTGATAGTGTAATTTAACACCAGATGTCTCCACCTAAACCGATATAAACTTTGTGTTACTGATAAAGTTGGTCGATGGAGTTCCTTGTTATGAACATCCTGTCAAAACATGATGAATTTTCATTTCATATAAAAACAAGGCCAAGATTTTATTCTAGATAAAAAGGAAAGTTTGAGCATTAAGTATAAATATATTTTAGCCATTTTAATATAACATATTTTAATTATTTCTAATACGTTTAGATAGTTACTAAAGCTAATGTCCATGAATACAACCCTCAATTCCAAATCTCATAAATAAGCTAAACAAAATGTGCCCGAATACAAGACCAGCCGTGAAGGCAGCAATTTTGTTTGTTTATTTCAGCCGTGAATTAACTTTGAGATTTAAAATATTTATAGACTTTTTTTTTAAAAAATAGAATCACGAAAAACATTTGGATCGAATCGGCATCGGTCAGAAGGTTCTTAGGTTGATTGACAAAAAAATAAAAAATTATAGTACTGATTTCAATTACCTTTACTTTATAATTGGTGAGACGTGGTAGCTCAGTGGGTAAGGCACTTGACTACCAAGCTGTCGGGCCAGAATTCGAGCTCTGAAAAAATTTCTATTTCGGCAGTTGATCGATTTCGAGGTCTGCCTCGGGCACACCTAGCCTCTATAAATTGGGGGAAAACCTGATGATTTTATTTTCCCATCTTAAAACTGGTTAAATTCATCATTAGATTCTATATATGCAACTTCGATTAAATACTCAGAAATACCCACGCCAGCACGCTAAATGCTAAAATCTGTATATTTTGGGAAAATATAACAATTTTGACACGTTCATTGGGTGGTTGTTTCACGAAATTTCATTTAAATTACATATATTAAATTTAACCAACTTTAAGATGGAAAAATGAAATTAGGAATCGAACAAATATATGCGGAGTTATAGCTAAAAATGTTTTTTAAAAAACTTGGATTCCAAAACAGAATGGGGTTTTAGCGTGCTAGCATGTGTATTTTAAGGGATGTCATCTACAAAGTCTAATAGAAAATTTAACCTACTTTAAGATGAAAAAAGAAATTTTGGATCGGACAAAAAGATTTAGAGTTATAGCCTAACGATTATCGATAAACGAGTTTTCGCGGAGAAGTGGGAATGATCGCTAGCCAATCTCTACAATTTTCGCAGAAAATGGTCTGATTTCAAGATTGTTTTTTTTTCATTTCGTTGCTATTGGTTCCAGTTACAATTACTATATTTAATTATATACAGACATTCTTCGAAAAATCTTTCGTGTTCTTGTTATAGGTAATACCATAATAATGTAGAATACGTCTATACTTAAGCAAAAGAACTTTGTAGTAAGCTTGCATAACCATAATTGTATGCAAAAGAGACTTTTTAATTAATTTCACGTAGAATGATTATGAAGGAGTGATTTATAAAGATGTGTGGTCTTAAATAAAGTTTATAAAAATTATGTTGGATCTACTTAATAACCGAAAAAATAAATTAAAAAATGATAAATCAATGAATAAATAAATTGTATAATAATAATATGTTTATGTACATTTGTTGAGCCATGTTAAGTGAGGCTCTCGTTTGCTGGAGTACTGACCGAATGTTGGATAGAGCACTATAAAAGAAGAAGAAAAGAAAAGAAATGGAAGGACAGAAAGGACCTAATTGAGGACCGAGAGGAGGAGACCGGATTTCTGGGACAGGGCTAATTGGACGCTGGAATAATAAAATAATTATAAAGTGGCTTTCTACTAAATTTATAACTTAGTTCTACTAATTGCCTCGCTCCTTATAGCCGCATATATAATCAGTCAGCTAGTATTTCCAACTTGTACGTTTGTCCCGCTTATCGGGGTAGGCCGCTGAACAAAAAAAAAAAAAAAAAAATAAAAAAATAGATCTTATTAATTTTTAAATTTGGGTAATTAACTAGCCAATGGATTGGAAACGAATAACCACAGTAACATACATATTTTTAAAAACCATAGAAAATATTTTATTTATAATAGATAGATAGATGTTGTTTTATTGAATAAATAAAAAAAGAAACCCTTAAACTATAAATTAACATTAAAATATATAAGAAAAAAAAATATTAAACATAATATAAACAATTTTATATAATGATAATTATAAAAAATAATAATGAAGAGAAAAACAATTAAAATAAATAAACAAATATATGACTTTAAGAAATATAAGAAGATGATCTGGGATGCTGTCTTGAGAAA
The DNA here is from genome assembly GCA_003667255.2 of Euschistus heros. Classification (NCBI taxonomy): domain Eukaryota; kingdom Metazoa; phylum Arthropoda; class Insecta; order Hemiptera; family Pentatomidae; genus Euschistus; species Euschistus heros. The sequence goes on along the minus strand of RCWM02000169.1, from coordinate 1,103,658 downwards.
AAAAACATGATCCTTTTAAAACATTGACGTTTCGACATGCCTTGCTGGTCTTCTTCAGAGCTAAAATTATCAAAAAATTATATGTGAAAAAATGATAGCAAAAATTGACAAATAAACTGAATTACAAATGGATATCAAAAAAGTACCTAATAACATTATTAAGTTCAACATAGATATCAAATTATAGCTGAAAAATACAATAATAGGGCCTATTGAAATAAACAGTTACAGTAAAAATGTTATGATACAAATAAAAGAAAGTAGTGATAAGAAAAAGGTAGGAATGATAAGAAAGAGAAAAAAAAATTATAGAGGTCTATCATAAATCTTTCCTTCTGCCCTACTTGTTATTTTTCATTTATTATGTCTTTATATTAATTATTTATTTTATTATATTTTTATTTTAAACTTACAAGGAGCCGTTTGGAGTTGTAACTCACAGATTTGAATGCCGATTCTAGTGCAAAACTAGAGTTATAATAGCCGCACATGGGCACTAGGACCCGATAAAAAAAATAAAATATGAGAACCACTTTTTTTTTCTCAGCTCTCAGTCAAGATAGAGAAATGATTCTTTCACGTTTAATTGCAGTTATGTATGCTATTTGATATAAAAATACTTACGTTATGCTCAAGACACCACCCGGATTTAGGGTGCTCAAAAAAACTCTAAAAAAATGACAAAATTCCAATGAACAACTGACATTTAGATTTAGATTTAACGCACCATAAAACCCTTATATGTGAAATTTATCAAAATCCAAAAATATTGATTTTTACCCCTTTCGAGGAGGTTAAAATTTTGAAGCTGAGATTTCATCAATAATTTCTAAAGGCCATAACAGGTGCTGTGTCCAACTGATTACAATAGTAATAGCATCACTAGAATCAGCATACATTCTGCTTTTTATCCATGCATGTAACATTGAATTTACCCCATATTTTAGTGGACAAAACTGATGTGAATGAAAAAATCCTAGGTCAGCTATAACTTGAGGTATCTCAATAAGGGGAAATCCTGCGACCTCCGGATTTGGGCTAAACTATGCAGTTTTACTGCTTCTAGATGACTTTATAATTTGGTCTTAATCGGTAGCGAAATGTGTGAGATAGTGCAAGTTATTTAATTTTTTTTTCAGAAATTTACAGCCCCTTCCTCCCTTGCCTTCTAAAATCCAACAAAATTTCAAAGGTAAAAAAAAAAATTTTTTTTGATTTCGACAAAATTTAGTTTCTACATGTTTTTTTTGAGATGAGGAATCTAAAGATAACATCAGTTTGTAGTTTAAAAATTTCCCTCACCTATATTATATAGATAAGATGATCTATTTCTATTATTATTTTAATTTTTACACAGTAAATTTCAAATTAGACCATTACAAAAAATATATACATATTTTTTAACCAAAACCTGATATTAATTTTAGATTATTCATCAATCTTAGGATTTCAATGCAATTTGAAATAAAAATAAAGGTGAGAAAAAAGCATAATGTAAGTATTTTTATATCAAATAGCATACATAACTGCAATTAAACGTGAAAGAATCATTTCTCTATCTTGGCTGAGAGCTGAGAAAAAACAAACAAACTCGACTTTTATATTTTATTTTTTTTCTTGGCTCCTAATGCTCATTGGCGGCTATAACTCTAGTTTTGCACTATTGTAGGTCCCTACTACCCACAGAAAAATCGGCATTCAAATCTGTGAGTTACAACTCCAAACGTCCCCTTGTTAGTATATTGCCTTTATCATTTTTTTTTTTTTAATTTTTTCTATTATATCTTTCCTATCTTTTCCTTGTCCTTACCGTACGTTTTTTTATCATCGTATTTTTAATGTAAATGTTTATTTCAGTAGGCATTATTACACTTTATTGTATTTTTTAGATGTAATTGAATATCTGTGCTTTACTTAATTAATAATTCTTCGTTTGATTTCCATTTGCAATTTAGTTAGTGAATATTTGATATAATTTTATCTCATCTCCTATCTTAAGTTAACTTTAGATCTGAAAAAAAAGACATCGAAACGAGGCGTCAGTTTTTTTAACTTGGACAATGAAAATTTTAAATATCTTTCTTATATTTTGAATACTAAACGCTATCTTATATTTTTAATATTTGATGATAGGTATGTTTACATTATTCTCATTACAACGTTCGAAAAAAAATCTGCGAATCATTTGAATTGGATTCTCATAAATATTTAAAATCAGTTAAAATCATCTATATTGATAAAATTATGAAAGTTCCCAGTTCTACCGTGCCCAGTTGTAAAAAAATGTTGTTTCTAATAAATACGTTTGAGAAATACTTGTGTCCGGGTTCTTTTGTAACGAACAGAAAGTAATTTGTCTAGATTTATAGTCATTTACATATTTTGTTATTTCAATTTACATACGTAATACCTAACATAATTTGTCTTGCCCATAGATATGTAAATATCTTACACAGTTCGTTTCCAATAAATCTTCCTTCTGGAAAGATCTCGATCAGGATTCGTTACAGATCCTTTCTTAGCCAATGGATTCGGAATATCCTTCTAAATGGATTAATTTTATTTACATTCTAAAAAAAACCTCATATAGTTGGTACTTTGAATAAATCAAATAATTTATTCTTAAATTCATTGGATTAATTTTAAACAGAACAATGTTGATTTAAAAAAAATCGGAAAACCAAGTTAAACCATTATTAATATTACATTTTTTTTTTTTTTTTAAATAGGGATTGTAGAATTTTGAATTGGTTCGAACCCGACGCTTGCTATCTTGAATTCATCAGAAGTTTTTTTGAATTCGAGCTCACAGACCGGTTCTGATGTTGAAAGATTTATCAAGATAGCAAAATGCTTTATTTGTGGTAATTCGACATAAATCTATTGTAATTAATCCACTTAAAAAAATAATAAGAACCGATAAATATTTTATTAAATTTGATAATGTGAAAGCAAATAAATTAGTTGAACTGTATGGGCTCACATTTCAGAGCTTTCGTAGGTTTTAATTTTGAATTTGGTGCCTGGAAAGGCATTTTATACTCCTTTGATATTGATAAAGAAGAAAATACTGAATTTATGTTTATGATGTATTTAAAACTTTGTATCCGATGAAATTACAAGCAGTCTATGACGTGTTTATATTATCCAGATGATTTAAAAGCCATTATTATTGTCGGATATCATGAGTCCAGTACAATATTAAGATTCGTATATAATTATGTATGATACAAGAAACGCGCATATAACTTATCACAAAACAAGAAGAGCTGCTAAACAATTTTTTTTAAGAACTATTTTTCGCTTTTTTTTTTTGTGTTAAGCTGTTTGGACATTCATTATTTGTTTCTTTATGTCTAATGACAATGCATATTTAAGCCCAATAGGAATGTTATACTAATTGTTTTTAAAAATACGAGTATTATCTTTCTTGGTGAGGAATTGATATAGATACAGAATTTGATTAAATATGGTATTAAAACAATTTCTACATCCACCTGCAGGAGCATATTGCAAAAAAAAAAAAAAAAAAAAAAAAAAAAAAAAAAAAAAAAAAAAAAAAAAAAAAAAAAAAAAAAAAAAAAAAAAAAAAAAAAAGAATTGCCTAAATATAAAATATATATTTTATGAACTGATTAATAAATATATTTGGGGACTGGATGGATGGTCAAGCGAGTTGGGGCGAGGGTCTCAGCGCGCTCGGTACTGAAAGTCGTGGGTTCGAATCCCACCTGGGTCGGTTAAACATTATTTTCTGGTGGACCTACGGAATTAATCTTGACTTTTCCACACTGGCTAAAATAGTTTGATAACCTGTAAGGATGTTAAGTCCCTATAAAAAAAAAAAAAAAAAAAAAAAAAAAAAAATGAAATAATAAACTAAAAAACGAAACAAATTAATGCTATTTATTAAAAACATATTTCTGATTCTGTGATCAAGAAGTTTTGCAAAACTTAAGTAAATAGTACTAAAAATACCATAATCTTTTATAATTTGAACCTAAACCATCATATACTTGCCTACTCACTGCTGATCCATGGACCATACTCCGCGGATCTACACCGAAGTGCCGGAGGACAGAGGTATAAGAGAGAGGAGAAGACCGGGAAGGATAGACCGGTAGCTGGGCTAATTGGGACCCAGGAGCCCAATCCTTAACGAGCAGTCAGATAAAGCAGTTCTGGGAAAAATAAAAAGGCCAAGAGACACGTTCGTTAGGGAGGTGATTAGAATACGCTTGGGAGGTAGCTCTGTAGTCCTCCACTCTACTGATACAAATTCAACAGGGGAAAGTATACTGTCTTAATTACACCACGTCTCGGGATCCAGTATCTTCACTCCCTAAACAGTCGATACTTATCCTTTTATATTATTGCTGTCCTTCTCAGAACGTCCCACCAATCGTCGAACTTACAGAAATCTGTTATATAAGTCACAATTCGACAATATTTTATTTATGGTAGATAATATTTTAGTGATAATTATACATATAGATTTGGGACTTGGTCAGCAGATGTGGTCGGGATTAATATAGGCTTGGATAACCAAATCCTCGGTTGATAAATAAATGTGGGAAAACATAATTTAAAAAAAACAAAAACAAAAAAAACAGACCCAATGAAGTGGATTGGTGAAATCACAAAACTGATCTTAAACTAGCGGGAATTACACCAGAGGATATTCCAAACCGGGCAGTTTTCAGGTCCAAAATTTACAAGTGGCAAGTTGACCAGGAGGAGAAACCTAAGAAGAAGACTGGAACAACATGGTGTCAAGAGAGAAAAGAAGCCCACAGCAGAATGAAGGAAGTGTGGGCTCGAAGAAAGAAAAAGCATACCTCTTGAGTTACTATACGTAGTCCCTAATGGGCTTATTTACAAAAAAATATATAATTTAATAATAAAAAAAAAAATATTTGTATATTTAAAAAAAAAAAAATAATAATCAAATAAAAAAATAAACAAAAGTAAAAAAATAACGTAGGACAATTGAAATTATCCATACATCTGTTTAAAAATAAAATGCTTCCCAAAATAACGGAAGAGGAGTACAGGCAAAATATGAAGAAATATACTGGAATTCAGCAGATCTGAAAACATCAGGATCAGGAGACTGAGGTTCTATGGGCACATGGTAAGAATGAACGATGAGAGACTAAAGAAGAAAATTTTCTACAGTCTACAGCTCTAAAAGTAAGGGGATTTGTAAAACTAATAAAAGACGAACTGGGGAGGCTAAAAATCACAGACAAATATTGCGTGGATGGAGAAATTTTGGGGAAAAACTAAAAGAAGTTAGGGTTCTTGTGGGGAAGAGGGAGAAAATGGACTAAGGAAGAGAGAGAATATTGGAGTAGAAAGAAGATGGATGGTGTGAAGAAGAATAAGTAGTGATATTCACGTGTTTTTGCTGGTTGATTCATGTTAAAAATAGTAATAACAATAATACTTATTATGCAAGCATGATGAACTAGTTTTTATTTATTTATTTTTTAAATTTTTAATGAGAATGTATTGCAGTCTGCGTCAAAAAAGGGCAATAAGTAAGATGGGTGGCTTTATGGATACATTCACATAATACGTACAATAAGAAATAACTGTAAAGGAAAGGAAAAATAGAGGTAAAAAAAGATAAAAATTAAAAATAAATATAGTAATGAACATAAGTAATGTTATTACATATGTCAATCATAAACCTTATGGCTTGAAAAAAATCACTAATTTCATGTTGTTTAAGTACCGATATTCTATCTGTCGACGCAAGATCTTTTCATTGTCTAAAAACCATCAAATCGAACGATGTTGCATCAATTATGCCATACAGATATTGAAGGGCCTTCTTCAACACAGCAAACTCTTCTTAATAACAAATTGTTAATGACGAATTGTTTTCTAGTAGACCGTTCTTCCATTCTTCATCTTTCTTGTACAAAGATTGCCTACTGTCTAGTTAGGCAATTGAATGTGTTGTAAAATAATAATAAAAAAATAATTTACAAAATATATATATAATGCACGGTTCATCAAGACCTCAGTTGATCGAAACCCGGTGTTCAATCGGTGGATCAGTATTCTTTGGTTTCCCAACAAATGTACCAAAACAACCATCGCTGAGGATAACATCTTCCCCCATTATATTTTCTTTTACTAAAGCATGATTTATCTAATTTAACTGCCATATTTCCCCCCTAATAACACTAGGTTTCTTAACTAATAAACTGTGCATAATTGAATAACGTTCTTAGATTATTACTTAATTCTTACATTTAAGATGACATCATTAAAACTTGAAAACTAGAATCTACAATATATTTTTCTAGTTCAAATACACGCTTTAGAATGAAGTATTGTCTTAAGATTGCTGCTTACATCTATGGCACATGTGAACGGTCGTTTAAGTGCAAAAATTGTGTTTTAGGAAAAACGCAACTTTTTTTCATAATGATTCACAAATTCACATCTGTGTTATAACCTCATAACTAAGAGCATTAGACACTAATAAAGAGAAAATAACTTTTTGATGATCCCCATATCCCAAAATTCAAAAAATACGATTAACATACAAAATGCATTTAATCTACTGTCCACAAGCTCCACAGATATTTCAACGAGTTGATTTCAGTAAAATATTGAAAAAAAATAATTAAAAAATGATTATAATTTACATTTTTATTTATTTATTTTTATATCCATTTATTGAATTTGCAACTGTACAATGTGTTCATAACACATTACAATTACATGTCAAAACTTGAAAACAACTACTCATTAGTAGAACTTCAATAATAATTCTACACTAGAAGGTCTCTTGGCAATGTTCTTTTCAGACGCCTCGAAGGATTATGGGGGATGGAGTGTGTAGCAAGATTGTGAGGCAAGTTGGGAAACTTGTGGATTCTAGTGGGTATGGAATTTACAATGAAAAGATAGGTATCTGATTTGGGCCAAATCAGCAACATATGGAACATTAAGATCTTTATAAATAAGTTAGTCTGTGGAATAATAAGCAGCATTGAGGATTTTTCGAAGGATTTTGTATTGTAAGGATTGGATACTAGATGAATTGGATGGTTTTGTGGAGCCCCAAATCTCAACTCCGTACGTCCAAATAGGTCTAATCACATTCACGTATATGAGTCTTTTGTAATTAATTGGGAGCTTTGAACAGGTAAATGTTGAAGTAGTCTGTAATCAGCTTAATTTTAATTTTTTTAAATTATATCAAAAAAATATGTAGATATTTTTTCAGGAAGGAGAAATAGATTTGTATCTGAGTAGGATAATCAGCCCATGGTATAGGGAAGCTGTATCTTATCAGACAGCAACCTGTTGCTAGTGACTGTCTTACACTATCACCTTAGCTTACTTCTGGTTCCTAAACATAAAAGGGGGTTCCCAATACCTTTAATAAGATGTTTGAAATTTAAAAAAACATTAATTTCTTTTAAATGGAAGTATCGGAAATTTAATATTTTAGTAGTTCTTTTAATAAGATGTTAAAAGATTATGGCTTTTTTTTATTTATTTTTAATTTCTTAGCTATATGTAATTTCAAACGAAATGTAAAAACAGTTCAGTACAATAACACAGAAAAGATAGAGATATATATTGAAATTACGTTTATTTAAAAATTTAAAAATTGTACTAAAAAAAATAATCACTGGTAAAGATGATTGCGAGCCAAGCGGTGACGGAGGATGCTAGTAGATTATAAAATTTTGATGAATCTTAATCTTAATTTTGTTTTTTAGTATTTTTTTTATTTATTTATTTTTTTAATGCCTTTAAAGAATAAACGAGCGTTGATAACCATAGCGTTTTTATCTCAAAAACAAACAATTACAATTCATTTCAAACCATTCATTTTATCTTTGCGTGTAGCTTCATAAATCTGATAAAGTACAGAAAGAATGATGATATATTGTTTCATATCATTCATTATATAGTTGTAGGGGAAATAGATTGCTTGCACTTCCTGCTTGTGCATAACCAGAACGGGTTCAAGATGATCCAGGCTGCATCAGGCCTGCAGGTATATCAGCTGATTTATATTTCCCTAATTCCAGATATTTCCAACCAAATTACCTGAAAAAGGTCCGATGAGGTCAATCACTCTCGAGATGACTTATATTAGAATTCAGACTCGTTGAGTGGAAGATACAGTTTATCATATCCATCCTTTTGCAAATTTTGTCACTTAGCCGGCATCTGCTGGAATATTAATGGATGCAATATGTCGGCAGCTGGGGTGCAGGTGTCCTTCGATAACATCGCAAGATCGCTTACGGTTGCAGGTCATCAGATACCACTATGTCTGTTAGCTAATGCGTGAGCTTACGGTTTTCCAGAGCTGATGCAAATTTCTGTTTAATTCAGGTTTCCTGAACGGAGATATCATATCGAAATAGAAGCTTTTCTGATCCACGATGATGACACTTACAGAGACAAGCTGGTCAGGAATTGCTACCATGAAGGATCACCTTTAAGATGGAAATGAATTTTATATGTCGTAATCCAGGTTTATCAGGTTCTCCGTATGAGGGAGTGGAATCGGACAGACGATATCCACAGCTTAAAAGGTGCAGGTACAGTTTTATTACTTTTATAATCGACGCGATAATTTCTCATCAGCCAACAATGTTTACGATAATTTATCAACAGGATAAAAAATTATAGCGTAATAAACCGTTCCACCGCACATATTGCTGTTTTTGTATCCTTAGGCTCGTTTTGATGGTCGATAATAACTGTAAATTTCATTTAAAAAATGGCCTGGTTCTCTTAATATCACTTGACAAACTGCTTCTATTGCTTTTACTTCCTTAATAATTTAATCAAAATCTTTACTGTCTCAATTAATTTTGTACACACCTTATTTTTTTGAATAAATATTCTTTCATTTCTGTCATTCAGCGCTGTTGATTAAAGGCTTGGGCACACAGCGATCTGCGACCGAATCGGTCAGGTGGTCTGGTTGTAATACACAGCATTGAATCATCCCCGTCAAACAGCACGCGGTCTACCCTCGCGGTCCAATCTTCGTCGTAGCGACAAGCGATCCAGTTGTACAACCTCACCACCTGCGATTAAAAAATGACCGAACAAATCGAATTATTGATTGAAAATGTTCGAAAATATAAGTGCTTGTATGATAGTGCCGACGAGCATTACAAAAATGTTTTGATGACAGCGGAAGCATGGAATGCGATAGCAAAAGAATTAAATTCAACAAGTAAGTACCATTATTTTAATTAATAAATTATTCATTTTTTAAAAGGCATAACTCCCCATTATTCATTTTTTATTCATTCATTTCAACATTTTTCAGAGCTCAATTGCTCCATCTTCAGGTTCTACAATAATTTATGTTATATTTACAGTTCTATACTATTTTACTATTACATTTAACAATATTTGAAATTTTACCTTACACTGTGATATTCTCACTTAGTCACATTCATTCACACTGTCACCACTGAGCAATATTCAATTATTGTTTTGTGTTTATTTATTACTAACATTATGGCCTTTTAATTTGGTTCTTATTACCCATTCCATTTTCATTCTATTATCTACAAACGGCTAGCCTTTCTCTTGTTTCAATTGGTTTTCTCTCCAGTTCGTTGTACACGTTCCAATCCTGCATTTTATCAAATCATTCATTTCCTCGAAACCTTGTCACGACATCCGGAAATATTTGAAAAACCTATCTTCATGTGACTCTAGTTCGATGCATAAGCGGTGATATTCCCCTAGTCGTTTTCTCTTATTAATTTCATGCACCCAGCATCGTCTTTTCCACTTTTGGTTTTGCAATGCAAATAGCAGAAGGAGAATTTCGTCTGAGCTCATACTCAATATAAAAAACGCCAACACGGACCAAGCCACGAGAGGAAAGAGACCAGACCGGACCGCTCACCAGAATGTGTGGGCTCCCTATGTGGCGTCCCTATATCGCAGGCCGCTGCGACAGCCACTGGATCGCTGACCGTCGCGACAGACCGCTTTCTGTGTGCCCATGCCTTTAGTGGTTTAGTAATATTTTATTTAAATCGAAGCTTTAAAGAAAAATTGGGGTAAAAATATAAATGTGTATATATATATATATATATATATATATATATATATATATATATATATATATAAGTTAAATAGACTGAAGAACTAAACTTTAAAAAAAAGAAATAAAAGGGATAATGAAACGCACGTAATGACTGTTAAAGAATAACTGGTTTATTGCTCTGATGCAGCTCTATTTATACAAGTACATTGTTTGTTGTGACTAGAGATAGGATTAAGGCTAATACTAGCCTGCTTCGGACCTTGACTTCCCCCCGCCAGTTTATGACCATCCTTCATAAACTTTAACTTTTGGGCACTTAATACCAATACGGTATTAAGGAGTCCAGAGACTAATCCCCTCATGGTCAAAGGCCGAAGCAGATAGCGATACCTAAACAACCTAATCCTATCCTGTCCATAGTTCTACCAACTAATTCTATACACATATTAAAGCTACTATCTTAATTCTCTCTGATACAAAGTACAACAAAAGAAAACTTTACACCATAATCCTTAACCCTAACATAGTACAAAAGTAAAACTTTATTTACATTATAAAAACAATACTTAAACTTAACTTACAACTAAACATTCATCCAAAACTAAAATGAACTCCCTTTTAAAATAAAACGAACGCACACTCACACACACACACATAAAAAAAAAATTTCCTCTGTACAAAAATAATAAATCTCTTTCCTCTAATTTACAACTCCACATTACCTCTACTATATACAATAAAATTAATTTCACATCAACAAAATTTTCTAAAACATTAAAAAAACATTTTTCTGCAAAAAAAAAAAAAATTTACAAAAATAAAATTCTTCTTCCGTTGCTGGCAACGGACCACTCACAGATCAGGGTATAACCTGTTCCTCAATAGGAATTCTCAATTGTTACACATGCACATTTCTCCGCTTCCGCGGCTCTTTGACGCTCTCCAGCGTCACCACGTTGTGCTCTCTAATGCAAATTACCCGGAATGGCCCTTCATACCTACAAATCTCTTTCCCTCGATTTGTACTCTTTTTCCTATAGACGACCATCCCGATCTTGATTTTCCCCGCTACATCCCTTACCTTTACGTTTTCCCTCTCAACCCTTTGTCTCTTCTCTTTGAGGATGCGCTCACGCGCCTTCCCCCATAACTTACCGAATGCCCAACGACGGTTGGTAATAAAATTTACCATTTCCTCCCCTACTACGGTGTCGCGGAAGTCCCGGCGTCGCTCCCGGAGCCCAAAGACGATCTCCACCGGCGAATATCCCGTCGAGCTGTGGATGGAACCGTTATACGCCGCAACCGCCTTTTCCATCGCGATGTCCGGCTCTAGTCCCTTCTCAACCTGATATATTCGCAGGTGGTCACTAAGGGTCCCATGAAGCCTCTCAATCCCCCCTCTGCCCTTGGGATGCCCTGGGGTATTTATATGCCACTTAATATCTAATTCTTTGGCCTCCGCCCTGACCAACCAACCTCCGCCTTGTCGAATTCTAGACCTCCGTCCGACATGATGCGATCCGGGATCCCGTATGATCTGAACCAACCTCTTAACGCCCCCAATACCGCCTCCGCCGATTTGGCCTGTACGAGATGAGCTAGGGCATATTTGCTGAATACGTCGAAGATAGTAACCCACTGGTACCCCCGCCACTTAAACGTATCCACTTGGAGGTCCGATAAGGGGAACGCTACCGTAGGTGTCTCTTCCTGTACCCACCCTGGGGGATGCCGGTCGTATTTCGTGGTGAGGCATACCTCGCACGACCCAATGACCTCTTGGATCGTCCGCTTCATGCCCCACCAGAAATACCTCCGTTTCAATGCCTGGAGAGTCTCCTGTGTCCCACGGTGGTTCGTCTTTCCCTGGTGGTATGACAGGGTTACCTCCTTCTGCCGCTCGACGTCCTGTACCACCTCTACCGACCTCAGGCACCTAATAAAAGTTCGGTCGATCCCTATCTTCTCCTCCTTCCACAGCCTCTTAACCCTGTCCCATATAGTGGCATTCCCGATATAGAGGTGATATGTCCTTCCCGCCTTAGTCACCCCCGCGCAGTAGTCTCACCATTGACTCCTCCCTAATCTCAGGCTCCGTCCAAATGGTGACGACCGTGCTCTTCCCATATTTCGAAAAGTCCGCCTTTGGGAGACCCTCAGTCCTGGTTTTCCAGATGATCTGGTCTCTCTTATCATTTACTATTTCATCTACTTCTTCCATGTTTGAGGGCCTCTCATCAGCGGAGCTTTCGTCTTCTTGGGGATCCTCTATACCACTGCGCGTCTCATCCTCACCTTCTCCCTCCGGTGTCCACTCCCTAAGAAACTGTCGTATATCCCCCGACGGCCCCGGTTCGTCCCCCTCAACGGCATTTATCATTAGTGCGCGCGATAACCAATCCGCAACCACGTTCTCTTTCCCAGGCTTGTACACTATGTCGAGATTGTATTGGCTGAGGATCTCCTTCCATCGCGTAACTCTTGCGGAAGATTCCTTTAACTTACCAATCCACTGTAACGGCCTATGGTCCGTGTGGACCCTAAATCTCCTTCCAAAGATATACGGACGGAAGTGATCCACAGCCCACACAATCCCGAGTAGTTCCCTCTCTAACGCACTATACCGCGTCTGTCAACCTTCGGCTCGCATACGCTACCGGCCTCTCCCCTTTCTCGTTCTCCTGTGATAATACCGCCCCCAACGCGTATTCGCTCGCATCCGTAGTTACGGTAAACACCTTATTGAAGTCCGGGAAGGCCAATACCGGCTCTCTCTGCAACTCCTCCATGCAGCGCCTGATGTTATTTTCCATTTCCGGTGTGATAAAAATTTTCCTGCCCTTCTTCAATAAGTTGTTTAACGGAACTAAGAACCGCGCCATCTCGGAGATGAATCGACGATAGTAGTTCAGGGAACCCAACAGCCGCCGTATGCCCTTAACGTCCCGCGGGATTTCCATTCTCGCAGTGGCCTCTACTTTCCCTTTATCCGGCTTCACCCCGTCCTCCGATATTGTGTGCCCCAGGAAACTTATCTCGCTTTCCCCCAGACGCGACTTTTCCGCCGATAGTTTCAAGCCAAACTCCCGAATTCTCCCGAATACCGCCCTAAGATGTGCCAGATGCTCGCCCTCCGACTTGCTGAAAACCAAGAGGTCATCCATATAAATCTGGCACATACTTTCATCCAAACCCCTAAGGAGCTCGTCCATTATTCTTTGGAACGTAATGGGCGCGTTCTTAAGCCCGAACGGCATTCGGGTGCACTCGTAGTGACCTCGCTCGAAGGTGAAGGCCGTCTTACACTGGTCCCTGGGGTTCATTCGGATCTGGTGGTACCCAGCTTTCAAGTCTAATGTGCTAAATATCCTAGCCCCGCTTAACCTATCCAAAATGTCCTCGAATCTGGGGATAGGGTATTTCTCGTCCCGGGTGTTCTCATTGAGTTTGCGATAGTCGATGACTACCCTGTACTTCTCCTCCCCGGGGGCACTCTTTTTCCTCACGGCCCAGAGCGGACTATTGTAGGGGGAAGTGCTATCAACCACGATCCCTTGACGTTTTAAGTCCTCTATCTCTTCCCGGATATGCCTACGGAGCGCTTATGGGTATCTCCTCTCCTTGACGTACGTGACCCGCTCCTCCTTCAACGGTATCTCGTGCTCCGCCCTACCGGTGACGCCCAACTTATCACCCTCCTTGAAAAAGATGTCATTGAACTCTTTTAAAATTTTCCCCCTCCAGTCTTCCGCCCTGTTCACTACTCCAATTTGCCCTTTTTCCCCCTTTTAACACCGAGCAACACCTATACCGCTTTTTCCCAATCCTAATACTCCACCTCCCCTTTTTATTGCTCAACCTGGCTCCTACCTTTTCCAATAAATCACAGCCTATAAAACCATTATACGACTTGGCCATTTCCCCTATTACATGACATACTAGTTTCTCCCCTCTATCCGACCATTTTTCTAAACCCATCTCTACCTCCCCCTCAATGGTACAAGGGCCACCCAAGGTAATCAACTTACAGGAACATGCCCTTACCTGGAGTGCTCCGTTGCAGCCACTAAACTGCTCCGCCGCTCGCCGACTCAGGATGGTGCTGGAGCTCCCTGTGTCCACCAGGCACCTCACCCCTCGCTCCACTCGGATAATAGGCAGACCGCCGCTTCTCGCCCTCACGTTGTGTACCTCAATGATGCGGTCGCCTCTCCTCGGACACCCTCCTCAGGCCGCCACACGTCCAGGTTGTGCCGCTCTCCTCCGGCCGCTCCGCTCCCGTCTGCTGGTTCCCTCGTCTCCGCTGCTCCCTGGTCCTGGGTCCTCCCTTTCGGTATCCGACACTTCAGATGTCTCAGAAGATCTCGGGGATTCTGGCCGTGATCTCTGTCTCCTCCAGACCCTGTTGATTTCCATGGGCTCACCCCGAGGATTCTCCTTCCGTCTAAACATGTAAGGGCATTGCCTCGCAATGTGCCCTTCATTCTCGCATTCAAAGCACTTTGTGCGGGGACATTGTGCGACCAAGTGCCCAGGGTTGCCGCACCCGTGGCACCGCCGGTCCTCTCTCTTACTGCCAGTAGCCGGTTTTCTTGGCCCCGGCTTCCGAAGTTCGGCTCTCCTTGGCTGATCGGCTCTCCTCTCGGTTTCTCTGCTTCTCCACGGTGGGTCTCGAGGTCTTCGGTGCACCACCTCGGTCCAGCTCCTTTCTTCCTCCCGTTCCAGCCGGCATTCTTCTTCGCGGGCGCCCATATCCATAAGTTCTTGGGCGCACTCTACGAATCCCTTGTCTCGGGGGAAGTTCTCCTTCTTCCCCGTTTCTCGGGCTAACTGCACCTTAAGGATGGTTGCAACAAAAGCCATCCTTGCTTCTACCTCCGGTGCGCTTGCTGTCTCCCTCATTTTATCGGTCACTTTATTGAATTTTATTAGGAGCTCACCTGCATAGCGCCCGCTGCTTTGCCGAGGATGCCTGCTTTCCCTGAAGAGTTGAAAGAGGTCTTCTTCCGGCGTCCATCTTCCTCCGCCGTACGCCTTCTTCAATCTCTCTTTGATGACTTCCCAGGGCGTTTCTTCATCCGCCTGGATTAAATTCAGGACGCTCCTCTTCACCCTGCAAATGAGGTCTGCCCGCAGAGATTCCGCGTCGTGGCCGTCCAATAAATCTTCTGCTCTCTTGGCCTCTATCCTCGCTAGCACTCTATCAACACTCTTAATAAAGTGATTGAGCTCACCTGTTTCCCCGGTGAACCTCTCTATGTCAGAGACCGCTTTTCTGAGGTCCTGAGCAGTGGCTGTTCTGACCTTGAGCCAGGCGAGTGTGTTGGCATGGGCCTCAGCCATCGTCTCTCTTGGAAGTGGTTGCAATCCGTTGTTCACCTGTAGAATGGGTGGCCTCAGGATGCTGTTCTCTTCCATCCGCACTCTTCTGACCGGAAAAGAAGAAAAAGAAAAAATTCTCCTACCTCGGTCCTCTGCTCCTCGTGGTCCCGGGTTTCGGCACCAGTTAATATACTGAAGAACTAAACTTTAAAAAAAAAGAAATAAAAGGGATAATGAAACGCACGTAATGACTGTTAAAGAATAACAGGTTTATTGCTCTGATGCAGCTCTATTTATACAAGTACATTGTTTGTTGTGACTAGAGATAGGATTAAGGCTAATACTAGCCTGCTTCGGACCTTGACTTATATATATATATATATATATATATATATATATATATATATATATATATATATATATATATATACACGCAGTTATACAGTTCTGGCAAAGTGTGCAGAGGAGGAGATAGAAACTTTGATATAACAGATTTTCTTTTTTAGAAAAAATATTTTACTGAATAAATGAGGTGTAAGTTATTAAGTGTAAAAAAAAAAGTATATAATTAAACTTACATATAAGCCAAATTTAATTATAAAGGAATCAATATAATTATAAAGTGATATAAGTCAAATAGTGTAACTTTCATCGAATGATAAAGAATAAACTATCCAATTATTAAAATACTTGACTTGTATTGTTACAAATATATTCTTCAGCCATTTCGACACTGTAATTTTAAAATCTGAAGTGAATTATACTCTTGATGACTAAAGCATTTGAGTGAGATATTGCAATATTTTTCATTCAAAGAAAATAAGTAACAGGAATTGTGAAGAGTCCATTCATAAAATATTTTAAGGTATACAATTAAATTAAATACAAGTAATTAAAAATTAAATAAAAATATAAAATCATTTTAGATGTATTATGGAGGGGGAGGGGGTTAGGCCGGATTGAGAGAGATCCCAGCATCTGAGAGTGATCATTGCCTAAACTCCAACATAAATAAGGCAAATAATTGTACGTTCTGTTATATCACAAGAGGATCAGCCCGGGAATTAGGTACTATGTGTAATCCTATTTAGATTCTATGAAGTGGGTACAGTTAATTGAGGAAAACCTGGTAATAGATTTAGTTTCTGGCCAAATCTCTAGTACTTTCAGAACCATCAGCTAGAAACAGAACAACCTCACCAAGGATATGAACTAAGACATTTAATGGATTGTAGTAATACAGTTTTTATTTCGAGAAGTGGAATGCGTAGAAATATTTGCACATTCACTGGTGCTTCCTTTAAACAACAGTGATATTACACTTGGTTTGGGTCGTACTTCGACCAAGTTTGAACTCCTAAAAATAAATTTGAGGAAAATCTTGTTATAACATGGTATATTTCAGAGATCCTTGCAAATCGAAAATGCAACACAAACTAAACTTAACTTTATAACCTGGTGTCGAAATTGGAGAATTAAAATAAATCCAAGCAAATCCCACTAAATAAACTTTACCCTTCGCCGTAAGCCTACGTCTTCTTGTCCTACAGTATCCTTTAATAATATCCCACTGATCCCTGTTGAACAGATCCGTAATCTTGGACTCCAACTAGAAAAACATTTAACCTGGAATCCACATACGAGACTAAAACGGCAGGAAACTGCTCTTCGTTTTCGACTACTTCAACATTTACTAGACAAACGTTCAAACCTTCCGATTTATTACAAAAGACTCATTTAAATGACAGTTATCAGACCTATTGGACATATGGAGTTGAGCTTTGGGGCTCAACTAAACCTTCTAATTCTTCTCGTATCCAATCCTTACAATCCAAAATCCTTAATGCTCCTTACTTTGTTACAAATAAACTATCCATAAAGATCTTAATGTCTCATATGTTGCTGATTTAGCCCAAACCAGATACCTATCCTTTCATAGTAAAATCTATAACCACACAATCCACTTGTCTTTCAAGTTGCTTCCCATTCTATTCCCGATAAACCTCCGAGGCGTCTGAAAAGAAGATGGCCTAGAAACCTTCTAGAGTATTTTTTTTTTGAGGGCTATTGATGAGTTGTTCTTTTTAAGTTTCGCATGCTATTGTAATCATAATCAACTTATTTACTAGATGTATATATTTGTACAGTTGTAAATTTCAATAAATGGATATATAAAAAAAAAAAAAAAAAAAAAAAAAAAAAAAAAAAAAAAAAAAAAAAAAAAAAAAAAAAAAAAAAAAAACTTTATAACCATTGTTAGATTGACTAGACTGGAGGATTATTTTGTTTACGTGGCAAGAACTTGCCTATATAAAATGGATATTCGGAATCTGCATTATTTTTGCACCAACCCAACAAAAATCTTTAACGGTTTTGGTGGTATGGTTTTTAATTTCAAAAATATTTTTTTTTACATTAGCTTTTGATAAAATATTGTTGAATTGGAAATTATAGTAACGGAATGATAAAAATCATCATATTGAGATAAAAAAAAAAAAAATTGTTCCTTCGATTTATTGCTCTAGATGCTTACATTAGAGAAACATTAAAATGTTTCATTTAGTTGTTTTTTATGTAACATCTCAAGTTGACAAGAATCCCGATAGAAAAATGCAAGAGTCATAAGGAAGGATCGGAACGTGACCTTTTCAGTTCAACTTTTATGGACTTAACATTTAAAAAAGAAACTGCAGTAGCTCTTTCGAATTAGTTAAGAGCGACTGGAAGCGATTCCCTTTATCCCCTGGCTGTACTAATTAAACTCCGCCCTGATAATTTAGGCGAAAAATATAGGCCCCGTTAGTGGCACTAAGTGCAAATTCGGGCTGGCGCTAAATACTTGGGAGAAAATCCAAGCCGTTACCTGGGGCTAGGTGGCGAGGGTCGGCGGAGCAGTGTGCATTAGGGACTCCAGAACGGGAGCCAACTCATTAGTAAAATGTTAAGGAGGTGGAGGTGTGTGTAGAGGAGAGGCTGGATATCTATAGGCAGGGAGGGAGTGAGAGGGAGTGATAGGGAGGGAGAGGGAGTGATAGGGAGCGAGAGCGATAGAGCAGACCTGTTTAATTGGAGACATTCCCCTGGACCAATTAGTAAGCGGGCAGGGAGCTAGGACACGGCGTCTTCTCACAACAACTTTATTATAAAACTTAATTGGCCGGCAATAGCTCGTTAACCGATCCCCCCCCCCCTACAACTAATACCATTATACTATTAAATAAACAATAATGGTATTAATTATATAATGATTGTTCTGTCTCAATTCCTAAGACAAAGTGATGTAGTTTTACTTGCAATCCTATTCCGGAGATCAATAATTTAGTATTAGGTGGGAGGGAGGGGGGATATTAAAACTGTATACATTATACAACAAGTAAATTTGAGGAAAGTATTTCAATGAAATGTTAATAACATGTAACGAACCACTCACTAGTTACACTTCAATTAAAGTTGTACATCAGCCGGTCTCTAGAAGTGTGAACCAAGTTGGGAGACTACTGGATCCGAGTAAGTAAAAAGTTTAAAGTATCTGGTTTGGGCCAAATCAGCAACATATGGAACATCTGCACATATTGCAGTCTATACATGTATCAATCTATACATATTGCTACAGGTTTTTGTTAATGATATATTGTTTCTTCAGTTGTTTACCAACTTGTCAATATTTAACTGACTGTTTTTTTTGAAAAATAAATCAAAAGTAACAAATTTACATTACACGAATCCAATCGTGCCGAAAAAGATATCGTATTAATGGAATTATATTTATATATACTCGTAACACAAAACTACCTAGCATGTAATTGTAAATGAAAGGGTATGTAAATTGCTATAACTGCAGTTTCGTTTTTGTGTTTCAAACTTTATATTACATTTCAGTTAAGATTAAAATTTTTAATTATGACATCAAACCAAAACTGTGGAAAAAAACAACAACGTTACATGTTTATTCGGAATTGTAAAATATATCGAATTTATTTTTTGTTATTATATTCCACTAATCCCTGTTGAACAGATCCGCTACCTAGGACATCACTTGGACAGACGTCTTACTTGGAATCCACATACAAGACTAAAAAGACAAGCCCGTCGTTTCAGATTACTTCAACATTTATTAGACAAACGTTCAAAGCTCCCAATTAATTACAAAAGACTAATAATATACATGACTGTGATTAGACCTATCTGGACGTACAGAGTTGAGCTTTGGGGCTCCACTAAGCCATCCAATTCATCTCATATCCAATCCTTGCAATCCAAAATCCTTCGAAAAATCCTTAATGCTCCTTACTATTTGACCAATAAACTTATCCATAAAGACCTTAATGTTCCTTATTTTACTGATTTAGCCCAGACCACATACCTATCCTTCCATAGTAACCTCCATAACCGCTCCAATCCACTAGTCTCCTAACTTGCTTCCCACTCCATCCTCCGAGGCGTCTGAAAAGGAGATGGCCTAGAGACCTTTTAGTGTAGATTTTATTGAAGTGCTACTAGTGACTAGTTTTCACAAGTTATTTACATGCCATTGTATTCACTATCAACACATTTACTTAATGTATATGTTTTTGTACAATTGTAAGTATCAATTAATGAAAAAAACAAAACAAAATTTGTTAATACATTATCTTTCTTCAAGTTCGGTAATTTTTTTTTTTTTTCAAAAAGAAAAAAAGAGTTCCTATTCCTAGACCAAATAAAAAACTGTAAACATTTATCATAGATGGTTAGAATGTTAATAATAATAATAATAAAAATTTATCTTAAATAAATAAAATAATTAAGACCATGTTTTTCATTTCAATAAATCTGTTTAACGTAGAATTATAAATGAGAACGTGAGATGCAAAACTCGTTCGTTCCATTTTTTTGAAACATTGGATATTAATTATCTTTTTGAAAGATAATATGCATAATGATATATTTATTATTATATTATAAAGATAATATTTATAAAGATGTTTATTGATAAATATATGGGTGATTTTAAAATTTCGGTACAATTTAAGTCACAAATGTATTTTGGAAATTGTACTGAACATAAAATTTAGATTTTAGTTTACATGGCCAAGTAATTATTGTACCATTATGGACTCCCAACAATTATGATAAATCTACATATATAACCGGAGTAATTGACGTTTATGTATAGCATTTACTTACTCCCTAGGCTGTCACAACTTGAAAATGCTTGCATTTCGAAAATATTTAAAGCCTTCTCTTACGCTTATTTTCTAGTTTGATAATTTGAAGGGGTATTGTTTTCTATTTTTTACTCAAAAATAATTTTGTGATTGATATTTAGCCTTCTTAGCACGATATACACCATCATAAAGAAGTGTTACAACCCTCTAGTTCGCTCCTAAATTATGTTTGAAAATCCCTCCATCGCTGTTTAAAAGGAAAATTTGAGGGGTGTTTTGTATAGAGGAACGCTATTTTTGGTAGACAAGTGGAGGTGCATTGAATCCGCTCGGTAAGTATTTTAATTCATCCTCACTCCCTAATGTGTATCAACCCATTGAAAACATGATATTTTTTTTGAGATTCAAGATAAATTCAAAGCTCTACTGAAAAAACAATATATACCATGTTTTACTTATCAGATATGCCACGTGTATAACGTGATACCAACGTTTTTTTCGTTAAAACTCACTTCCTACATACTCACTCCCTACAACTGAGCTTGAATATCGTGTTATATTTGAACTTAAATTGCTTTAGTGTTTATCTGCTTTTATAAAAAATAAATGTCTTGATTCTCCCTCTCATACCATAAACTGTGGGACATTTTTTGGCATTCAGCACAATCGGACCATCAACATCAGCCCAAGAGGAACCAACGAATTCAATTATTGCTTTTCGTTAATTTTTTTATTTTTAAACGTACAGGCTACATTTTTTTTATTTAATGTTTAAACGTTATACCCATCTACTTAGTTATAATGAAAGTTCAAGGAACATTATTTTTATCAAAAAAATGTTTTTAATATACACGTATTTTATTTAATACCTATTGTGATTTACTTTATAGCTGATGATTGATTTATTTCGTAGCTTATTTATCATTTACAATCTATTTAGGTTTTATTGTTTAAAAGTTAATAGAACTGTCGTTATTAAGTGCAATTCTATATGATTTTAGTATTTTTAAAGTTTAGTTAAAGTTTTTAAAGTAGATGTGACAGTACGTACCTAAATGGCTGAAAATGTAATTCATGTATACACCCCAAGTTTATAATAAACATACCTCGTTAATTTCGCTTTTCTTTTCTTAAATGTAATAAATATGATATTTCCCCCACTCCCTAGATAATAAACCCACTTCCTAGTCGTGGTTTTTCACTCCCTAGATCCAAACTCGCTCCCTAGATTTTAATAGTTATTATTTATTTAATAGATAGATAGATAGATAGAAAATACTTTATTAACAATATTTACAGAATTTTATGTTATTTACAAAAGTGTTCAAAGTAATATTACTGACATAGCTACGGCTGTCTGTCAGGAGCGCTTTAATAATGATTTTATATACATTATTGTTTATTTATTTTTTAAATATGTAAATATTTATTGATAATTAACTAACCAATCTATTCACAAACAATACAATCCAAAAAATACAATACAATCTAATTACCCATTATATAATCAATTATGTCTTATACAACAATATCATAATTATCACATATCCTGTAACAGTATCTCAATTATATCTCAAATAATATATATCCACCCATTATTATACTATTCAATAATATCTAATTATTATCATTTTTATTTATAACATATATTATCAATCAATAACATCCAAAGAATTATCAGGTTATTAATAATTGAAATTTTTAATAAGAAAGGAACGGTAGATATAGGCTTCTTTCAAGTAACTCACTAGAGCTGCCCAGTCTTCACCATTTAGGTATTTGACCATATCAATTACAGTCATAGTAACTACACCAAAATATTTTTTCCTCATTCCCTCCAAGACTTTACAACGTCCTAAATAATGGAATATATCTTCATTTTCTCAAATATTACACATAGAACAAATATAATTCTGTCCCTGAATGAATGATCTGTAGTTCAAGTTGAGAAGTTCACCTCTAATTTTAATTATGACGCCTATATCAGATATAGGTAAATTTAAATTAATATAATCAGTGTCAAAAGACAATTGTTTATAGATTTGGTGATATAGCCGTTTAAAGCTCTTTCCCTATAACAAGAGTCATAATAGATAATTAGGCTGGATTTCAAGGCTTTCAAATCTTTCCCCAATTGTTCTGCTGTGTTGAAAACTGTGTTAAAGTTGCTTTTGACTTTCTCGGACCAATTTATCCATTCCTGAAACCTTAAATTTATTTAATATATCTAGAAATATTGCAGATTATGTATGTCCACTTTACGGACTTACTTCACGCACCTTAGTGAAACAATTTGTGAAAAAAAAAAAAATCAATTTACATGTTTTATGTATTGAACATTTTTTTTAAATTGAAATTGTCCCGAAATATCGAAATCACCCATACAAAGATAGGTAATATCTTTTAGAATCCACTGACATCTTAATTTAAAAATAAAAATGGAACGAACAAGTTTTGCATCTCACCTCCTCAAATGAATAAAATGGTCGACTATTCGGTGCTGTTTGCCGATTAATCGCCAACTAGTCTTCGACTAAAAAAGCAGCCAATTAGTCGATTTTATCGACTAGTTGCGACTAGTCGGCTTTATCGACTTGTTGGCCCATCTCTTATATTGATATTTCAAAAATAACAGGTACAATGTAGTTAGGAAATGGTTTTGAATTTATTTTAGTAAATTCAACCTTAAACCCAGTATCAGCGACCACCTAGCTATGTTGCAAGCTCCCCTCGGTAGCTCAACAGACTCATGAAGGAAGACATCAGTCAGATCTATTGACAGGGAACAGAAGTGGTGAGTAAGCCACCAAATTGGAGACAACATCCTGATTGAGGAAGCCCGGAAGATGTTGGGGGGAGTGTATTGGGAACAGAGGCCGCTCTGTTGCTCTTCACGCTCGGTTAGCTGCCGGAGTGCCGTCTTTAGCGGCTTTTTGTCTTAATAGCCTTCCACACTTAGCGCATTACATGGGGCACATCGCCGCGCCGGTGGCTGTCTTCACACTCTCTGTGAGTGATGAGGAAGGAGGGAGATAGAGGAAGAGAGGTTTGTCGGGATCCTGGGTGATCTAGGTAATATACGGTTAACAAAAAAAAAAAAAAAAAAAAGAAAATCTAGTGTATGGACATATTTATGCGATGTTCAGTGAATCCTATTTCCTTACCTCCATCCTTCACACTAATAATATAGATAACAACAATAATATTAATAAAAATATAATTATCACCCGTGTGAAGTTGCTAGTCTTCCATCGGGCGCCTCCCCAGGTGGCGGATACGGGAACGCTCACCAGATATGGTGGGCACCGGGGAAATAAAATACCCGGGGTGGACCAAAACTAGCTCAAATCATGGTGCGTCTAAACCCAGAATGGGCGGCATCCTGGTCAGCGTCTGATCCTCATGTTAGAGGCGGCTGGTAATGAAGGTATAAAACGCAACTTCCCATTAACAATGGTACGAACTAGAAGACAAGCCTCGGACGAATCCGGAGTGAGGGCTGCTCCGGAGGGAACTGATAGTCAGCATTCGACGTCGGGAAGCAGTGCGAGCGGTGCTACGGCGTTGTATGATCCCGTAAGAGGGCCTTCCAACGAACTGACCTCGGACTTGGGCTTGGAACCTGTACAGGTTCCCGCACAACGAAGAATACCTCCCAACCCAAGTGATAGGCTGAAGCGGATGAGATGGACAAGGGAAATGAACATCGCTGCCATCCGTGACTATTTCTTGGCCACAAAACTTGAGACAGAAAAGACTGGATACCGGACAAGACTGCAACAATTTGGGAATCAAAAACCCTGATATTACAGTCACGGATCAACGGATTGCAGACCAAGTAAGAGTCGTACTACGGAATAATTTTTTATCTGAAGCGGAAATTGATTGGATTGAAAGAGAGATAGCCAGACAAGAACAAGAATATAAGAGTGAATGCGATAGGAACAGCATTCCAGTACCTGTTGATATAGTACCACTACCCAACGCAATAGAAGAAGATACCGACATAATTCAAATGAAAGAAATTTTTGAAACTGAGAATCTTTTATTTGATGGGATACCACTTAAAAATCGTCCAAGATTACCAAAAATTCCTTATGGAATCAATACAATTAAAAAGCTTCGAGGAGTTGATAAAGTTTTAGAAACTGCTCTAACAACAGAAATGACAATCGACGAAATTTGTCATCTTATATATGTAGCAGCTAGAGTAGTAATAAAATGCTTAGGGCTGGAGACAGCAGGATTGAGAGAAGAAAGACCTAATACATGGTCATTAAAACAAATACCACCGCGGGAAAAAGGATTAAATAGGAAAATAATTGAAATAAGAGGACGAATAGAAATTTTAACGAATTATTTGAAAGATCCAGAAAAAGCTTCAAACAAACTAAAAACTAAAATTGATGAAATTATAGTCACTTACATAGGATCGGTACAAAAAGTAGAACTCCTAAGAAAATTAGAAGATTTTAAGGATAAACAAAAACAGAAACTCGCAGTATTTGCTTGCAGGCTACGTAGATATAAGGAGTCTTACATGTGAAAGAAACAAAACAAAACAGTTTAAAGAAAACGAAAAAAGCATTTTTAGAAAGCTGGACAAACTGTAACCAAGAGACATGACTGAATTCTGGAAAGGTGTCTGGAAAAATGAATATAGTTATAATGACCAAGCATTTTGGATTGAGGAAGCTTATGATAAACGTGAAAGAGTAGAATCTATGCAGCCCGTAACCATAACAATTGAAGATGTAGTCCAATCCACAAGGAAATTGCACATTTGGAAAACTCCAGGGATTGACCGAATACAAAATTATTGGCTTAAAAACCTAGCAAGTGTACACGGTCCGTTGGCGGCATATTATTCCGTTCGGGGCGGGATTAAGAGATGGCTTCTGTTTTTAAGGACACTGTTTTACAGATCTGCCAGGATCTGACGATTTTTTGAGGCCGAGGAAGGACATCCTTGGCCACTCTCTCCATCCACAATTAGAATTAGCTTTTTCGTCCTTAAGGATTGCTGTTTTAAGATGGTGGAATTTTATTAGTTTTTCGTCCTTAAGGATTGCTGTTTTAACGGTTTTTTAGGTTATCTGAAGGATAACTTCCTTCATTGTTGTCCTCCAGGATACTGTTTTAAAATATTTAACGGTTTTAAGATGGCGGACCTAAAAAGGACACTTTTTTAAAAATATTCGACTATTTAACTGTTTTAAGACGGCGGAAGGATATTAATTCGTTGTTAACTCATTCTACGGGAGGCTGAAGATAGTTCAACGCTAACGACTCCTTCCCGTTTACTCTTTTTGCTAAAAAGGTACGATATAGAAGAGTGGCGGTGGGGGGTTCGGGGCGGGATTAAGAGATGGCTTCTGTTTTTAAGGACACTGTTTTACAGATCTGCCAGGATCTGACGATTTTTTGAGGCCGAGGAAGGACATCCTTGGCCACTCTCTCCATCCACAATTAGAAATAGCTTTTTCGTCCTTAAGGATTGCTGTTTTAACGGTTTTTTAAGTTATCCGAAGGATAACTTCCTCCATTGTTGTCCTCCAGGATACTGTTTTAAAATATTTAACGGTTTTAAGATAGCGGATTTAAAAAGGACACTTTGAGGAATTTAATACCAAAGAACAAAAAAAGTAACCCAGAACCTAAAGACTATAGGCCCATAACTTGTCTCAATGGTGTTTATAAGATCCTGACAATAATCATAAATGACAAAATTATGAAACATTTAGAAGAAAAAGACTTAATGGCGGATGAACAACTTGGATGCAGAGCTAACAAAAAAGGGTGCCGAGAACTCCTCGTTATAGATTCATTCATAGCTGCACAAGCAGTAAAAAAAATGAGAAATATTTATGCCACGTGGATTGACTACCAGAAAGCCTACGACTCATTACCGCATGGGTGGCTCCTGGAAACAATGCGTATTCATAAAATTAATGAATCTGTGATAGATTTTCTCTCTCGTCTAATGATTAATTGGAATGTAATTTTCAGTACGATACGACTTTCAGGTGATTATGATGAAGATTCAATTAGAATCAAAAGAGGTATATATCAAGGGGACTCTTTAAGTCCGACTTGGTTTTGTCTTGCTTTAAATCCACTCAGTGATATGTTGAATGTATGTAAAAAAGGTTATGCTCTAAGACCAACAATAGGACCCATCATATCGCATAGTTTTTATATGGATGATTTAAAGTTGTATGCAAAGACTGAGAGAGATATGCATACCTTAGTGGAAATGGTCGCTACATTCAGCAAATATATAGATATGAAACTCGGACTGGAAAAATGCGCGTCTATAAAAGTCATAAAAGGCAAATTGACATTTAGCGAAGGAATAAAACGTTCAAGTGGCGAAAGAATACCAGGGTTAAATGAAACCGGAGAATATAAATATTTAGGAATAGCCCAAATTCTGAAAATGAAAAAGGAAGCAAGAGTGCAATTCGAAGAAAAGTTCAAAAGAAGGGTAAAAAAACTGCTCAAAACACACTTATCTGGGGGGAAACTAATAAAGGCAATAAATACTTGGGCTCTGCCTTCGTTAATGTATTCATTCGAGATCCTCAAGTGGTCAGACACTACTCTACAAGAAATTAATAGGTTTGTAAGGACAGAAATGGTAAGAACAAGGAAACGACATCCCAAATCTTCAGTGAGCAGGCTCTACATACCAAGGAAACAAGGAAGAAGGGGACTTCTAAGTGCTCATTTTATGTGTAGGCGATTGGAAGCCAATCTGAAGCAATACTTTTGGAATAACCAAAAAGAAAAGCTTTGAATCCTTTGCTCTAAGGATAACAATTTAACTGCTGTCAATCTTGCAGAAAGGCAAGACAATATGGAACCACTATGCCTAAAGCTGGTTGAGGAATGGAAAACGAAGCCTTTACATGGACGATTTTACTATTCATTTAAAGAGGAGTCAATCGACTTAGAAATGTCCACAAAATGGCTCGTACGTGGCCATATTTTCCCGGAGACGGAAGGTTTCGTGATAGCGACGCAGGACCAAACACTACCGACTAATGTTTACCGGAGACAGATATGCGGGGAGGATATCCTTGAGGTATGTCGAGTGTGTAAGCAAAGTCCTGAGTCAGTGCAGCACTTGGCTTCGGGTTGCACTGGGTTAGCAGGATCGGAATACCTCCATCGACATAATCATGTGGCAGGAATCATCCACAAAGAAATTGGCAATAAATATGGATTAATTGACAATACGGTGCCATATTATAAATATAAGCCGAAAAATGTATTGGCAGCTGGTGGATATAGACTGTACTGGGATCAGCAAATATTAAGCGACCATCCAGTCGCTCACAATAAGCCAGATATCTTGTTGCTGGATATGAACAAGGGAACCGGCAAGATATTTGAAGTAGCTATACCTGTTGATGACAATGTCCATAAGGTAATAATGACAAACATTTCCAGGTATCAGGATCTGGCAGCGGAGCTGAAGGCTATATACAAGCTGGATAAAGTCAAAATTTTGTCGGTGGTAATATCTTGCAATGGACTGATTCCAAAAACTACAATAAATTCTTTTAACGAAGAAAGTATATTACTTGGAAAATTAAAAGATGCACAAAAAGCAGTACTTTGGGACACAACAGCAATACTCAGGAAAGCGCTAAACTTATAAAATTTCGGTTGGTGAAAACCCCCGAAAGAATACAATCACCACTTTATGTGCAATTAATAAAATAATAATTATTACTGTACAGAGATAGAGAACTTCTTTTGGTCATTTAAGTGTTTGCCACAAGATCCTATAGGAGACCATGTGCTTAAAGATTCATCAATGTATATTAAGCTCAGTGACTTTGGAATCAATCCAACATATCACAGGTGGGTGGCAGAGCTGGCTCATTGTCTACAATACTTGACCTGCTAAAGGAAAATAGGCCATTTTACAGGTATAAACATAATCCTTAAATAATTCAACACTAGACTACACAGAATAAACTAGACATTCTGCTTAAAATCTTGAAGGAAAAAACAGCACGGATGTCGTCGCCATTTCCAATTACAGCGCTTAACTTCAACTGCCAGAGAGAAACTAGGAAATACCAGGAGCTCGCTGTTGTATTAAAGGGACTGTGTCGTTAGGAAAGCCCAATGGTGGCTATATTAATCAAATCAACAAACGGGCTGATACGAACTGTAGGTGTTGATGACCTAAAATTTCTAGTCGATGGGTGAAGAGAGGCTCAAAGGCCGTCCTCTTAGACACAAGAATTTAAAAAAAAAAAAAATATCTGACGATAAGATGTACCTTATGTCCACCACCTTAGTTCTTATATATATATATATATATATATATATATATATATATATATATATATATATATATATATACATTTATTGAAATTTGCAACTGTTAATTGCACTTAATTAAATATTCTACCCTAAAAGGTCTCTAGGCCATCTTCGTTTCAGACGCCTCGGAGGATTATCAGGAATGGAGTGGGAAGCAAGTTGAGAAACCAACGGATTTGAGTGATTATGAAAGGATAGGTATCTGGTGTGGGCTAAATCAGCAACATATGGAACATTAAGATCTTTATGGATCGTACGTCCAAATAGGTCTAATCACAGTCATGTATATGAGTCTTTCGTAATTAATTGCGAGCATTGAACGTTTGTTTCTTAAACCGCAAAATGTGAAAAAACAAAAAATATAATAATGAAATAATAACAATAATTGGTCAATGTTTCAAATATTACAAAAGAGAAGTGGCGTGGAAAAAACAGATTGCTTATACATTGTAAAATAAGAATACTTACAATTGAAGAACAATTAGTATTATCCCATAAACAATACGTAGTGAAAAAACATGTTCACGCTTTAAAAATTTATATATAGGAAACACCATGAGGTTATATTTCATATTCATTTTAAGTAAATCTTTGGTTGTTAGTGTTTGAAATGATGAGGAGTTTTCCATTGGATTCCTTATATTTTATTTATGATTACTGGAATGCACACCCCAACTATCTACTTCCGTGTATAAACTTTATATATTCCCTAAGTCTTATAGCTCGATAATATTAAGTAATTATTATTTTTTATAATGGTTGATTATTATTGTTATTATTTTTATCAAATTATTGATACAATAATTACGCTCTCATTAATATAATATAAAAACAACCGGTTTTCTATTCGTGACAATTTATTACTATCATCTGGATGTGAACGGGACAGAATATTCAATAGAAACCAGTTGTTGGAAGCAATTACTTAGACGAACCGCCTAAACCTACTGTCCCGATCCCCCAGCGCCAGGAGATTAAGATGTTAGTTCGCCGGAGTGAAAAGTTAAGAGAGAAATTGAAAGAGAAACAGAGAGAGGAGGTGAGAGAGAGGAGAGAGAGGGGGGAGGGACGGCAGAGAGAGTGAGAGAGTTATTTATTATAATCAAAGGCTAGGAAATGATTTGTTCGGCTAATGGCGGGCCGGTGATTAGCCGGGAGCAATCAATATGATAATGGGCTCAACCTAACCTTCTAATTGATTTATTGGCCTCCTCTTCCTCTCCATCATCTCCCATCCTCTTCTCCACCGTAAACAAACAGCGTACTCAATTTAGTCCAGGGGCCAGGTAGCTGATGAGGTAGTCTCCTGGAGGCTCCTGGAGCGAACACTGCTTCTGTTTGCTCAGTCCTTTTTAGTAAATACAACAGCTGTGATAAAAGTACCATGGCTCCAAATTCAAGATCAATTAAAAAAATTCAAATCCAACAAAATTTTGGATCTGCAGAGGATATAGTTAATTTTACAATCAAAATGTCTAAATCTGGATTTTATTT
The DNA here is from genome assembly GCA_003667255.2 of Euschistus heros. Taxonomy (NCBI): domain Eukaryota; kingdom Metazoa; phylum Arthropoda; class Insecta; order Hemiptera; family Pentatomidae; genus Euschistus; species Euschistus heros. Next base: position 1,073,286 of record RCWM02000169.1, on the reverse strand, counting down.
CAAGTATAAAACTTTTTTTTATTGATATTCAGAACTGTATGGTACACATACATCGAGTAAGTAAGTGGAAAAATGAATATAACACGACAAGAAAGCAACCGCACATTGGTGGCACTTGAATAAAATTTCTATATTAGAAAGTCTCGAGGCCATCTTATTTTCAGACAGCTTGGAGAATTATCAGGAATAGAATACAAGTTAAGAGACTAATGGATTCGAGTGGTTATGGAGTTTACTATGAAAGGATAGATATCTGGATTAAGCTAAAGTAGCAACACATGGAACATTGAGATCTTTTCGGAAGTTTGTTTGTGACAAAGTAAGGAGCATGGAGGAGTTTTGGAAGGATTTTTAATTGTAAAGATTGGATACGAGAAGAATTAGAAGATTTGGTTGAGTCCCAGAGCTCAACTCCGCATGTCCAATTAGGTCTGATACTTTTCAAGTAAATCGGAAGGTTTGAACGTTTGTCTAGTAAATTTTGAAAGAAAGTCGTAAAAACGACGAACAGTTTCCTGACGTTTAAGTCTTGTATGAGGATTCCAAGTTACACGCTTGTCCAGTTGAATTCCTAGATAGCGGATCTGTTCACAGAGGTCAATGGAATATTATTATAGGATACTGTAAGACAGGAAGTCGTTGGTTTATGACGAAGGGTGTATTAAATTTTAGCTTATGATCGGATTTCGGACACTCTTAATCCTGAATTCGAAACGGTGAATTCGAAACGGTTAGTTTACAATCCTCTAACATAGGACAAGATTAAATTTAAAAAATAGTGCCCTTAAAGGACTTGCGTTTTCTTAAGTCACATTCCTTACGAATAATACATTCCTTACAACATTCTTAAAAAAATACAAATAAGTAACAGCACTGCATTGTTACTTACCATTCTATGGAATATTTTATTAGCTAAAGTTTTCAAATTTTTTTTAAATTTACAACTGTACAAATACTAAAGTTTTCAAATTTTTTTTAATTTACAACTACAAAATTTGAAATGTTATGTTAACTATTACAATAACGTGACAAAACGTGAACAGAACTACCCATCAGTAGCACTTTAATCAAAATTCTACACTAGAAGGTCTCTGGGCCATCTTCTTTTCAGACATCTCGGAGGATTATCAGGAATAGTGTGGGAAGCAATTTGAGAAATTAGGGGATTTGAGTGGTTATGGAGCTTACTATGAAAGGATAGATATCTGGTTTGGGCTAAATCCGCAACATATGGAACATTAAGGTCTTTATGGATAAGTTTATTGGTGACAAAGTAAGGTGCATTGGGGATTTTTCGAAGGATTTTGGATTGTAAGGATTGGATACGAGATGAATTGGATGGTTTAGTGGAGCCCCAAAGCTCAACTCCGTACGTCCAGATAGGTCTAATCACAGTCATGTATATTAGTGTTTTGTAAATAATTGGGAGCTTTAAACGTTTGTCTAATAAATGTTAAAGTAATCTGTAACGACGGGCAGTTTCTTGTCTTTTTAGTCTTGTATGTGGATTCCAAGTACAAAGTTGAACACCATCAAATTTTTCCATTGAGGCTTTTTGCAGCTTGTAGATGTTGCCATGTTTTCTTTAAGTATATTAAAAGGTGTTATTTTATATAGTCTACAAAGCTGCTCCTGTACATATACGGACGATTTTGAAAGCTTGCGAAGAAGAACATGACTCAACATACAGGTTACCAACATTGTTGACCAGAGTCAACGGTACCACGATATAAACTGACACAGGTGGGAATCGAAACCACGACCTTTGATGCCTGGCGCTCTGACACCCTCGCCACAAAGGCACAGTATTAGTATCGCAGAAGTAACTCTAGTATATCGTTTAAAATAACTTTAGAAATACGATACAATACGACTTTACAAGACTTGATAAACTAAATTCTTTAATCGATTTTCTTACTCATTCTGACTTACGTTGTTTTCCTCTAGTTATCTCTCAATTTGATTGCTCTCTTCTCTCTTCGTAACCAAATGCCTCAGAACCGGAGAGAACACACCTGCCAGGTACTGCTTCAATGTTCTCCGTCCATTTATTTAATTAGGCATAAAATGTAAATTTGGTGAGATGTGGCTTCCTTTTTATTGAGGCCCGGCCGGGGGTCGGAACAAGTTGTTGGGAATTTAATATACTTTTCTTTTATTGTAACACCAGCGCTCGATTTCCTGTTCAAATCAGCTTCCAGTGAATTCGGCAATAGGCATGTTGTCCTCATTTTTTAAACAGGTTTATTAGTATGATAGTACTCTATGAATTATTCACTAACCGACTATGAAGTCACTGTTTATTAATGTGTTTTAAAAATATATAGAGAAGAAGGTGGTTGAGATGTTCGGTCTTAAAAAAAAAAAAAAATAATAAACAAAAATAAATCTATTTCTTGTTCCGACTTTTCATCATATATTGTATGTCCTGCTCACGTCTACACAACAAAAAAACAAAATTTAAAAATAAATTGTAGATAAAAAAATAAATAACGTCTAATTCATTATGTAGAGGTAAAAAAAATAATTAGGCATATAACGTCTAATTCATTATGTCATATGAGGTTGAGATATTTTATCAAAATAATTAGGCATATACTCACTTTTTGCTATGGCTAATGTTCCTGGTTGGATTAAATTTTGCCTATCCAGGTATAATTAGGATAGGGATCCGAGTACCTGACTTCAGATTTTACTCTAAAAACATAGCTGACTTTTTTACTTCCTTTAAAAAATCTATCATCTGCCGGGCTGCGAACCCGCGATATTTTTAGTAGGTTATTTACACCACAGTATTATGTACTTATTTTTAAAAATTTTTTTAACAACTTTACAACTACTTATATTTTTAATGTATTAATTACGTTTGAATAATTAGTCCCTTTTAGTATTATTAAAGACTTTTTTTACAACAACGTATCGTATGTCTTCGCTATAAATAAGTTCGTTCGATTTTTTTCTGTCCAGCCATTCTTCCTCAAACATTCCCCTATTTATCATTTCTTCCATTACGTCCTCAACCAAACGTCTTGTACCAAACGTCATTCTTTCTTCCGTTTTCTTTCTGGGCTCCATTCGAAAATTCTTTTTGGTCATCGTTCGACTCCCATCCTCATAAAATACCCAAACCTCTATAGCCTCAGAATCTCAACATTGTAGAGGATGTTATTTGTTTTAACAAAAATAACTATTATAATTTTGTGTGGTTTATAATCTTGAGTGGTCAATACTACCACCTCTCGCAATGTCCCGAGTATTTTTCTTCTACCAAAGCCCTATGATGTTCAATGTTCACAAAAATCCATGTATCTAATAGATTTTAATATGTTGTTAAGACCTATCCAAGTTAACAAACGTCAAAGTTTGGTGAGAATTGTAAGTTCTCGAAAAACCGCAAAATTCTTGCGCTATTCTCAGTGATTATGGCTGAAAAATAATATCTACACTGTTGATGAACACCAAATTCGGTACAAATTAAGTTCAATTGCAGTTCCATAGGGCAATCTGATGCGGAGATATAGCGGTTCAAAAAATGGTAATTTTTCATTAAATTAAAAAAAAAAAAAAGTAGGTCATGTTCTCGGACTTTAACTTTAGAAATTTTTTTAAAGAAAATTTAATAAGCTTTAATCTGAGACCCAATACCTGTAGGCCGAATGGCTTTCTCAGAAATGCGAAAACATTGGAAAATGAAAAATCGGATTTGGAGGAAAGTCATCAAACATAGCACGTCAACAATTTACTTAAAAACCATGTGTGGTCTAAAAATAACCTAAAATACAGAAGATTTAAAAAACACGAAGAAAATGAGAGGATAACACATATAGTGAGTTAAAATATTGTACCTAACTATATCTTTCAGTATATTGACTACCCTTACGGGTCCTAAGAACATATTAAATAATGGTACATATATATATATATATATATATATATATATATATATATATATATATATATATATATATATATATATATATATATATATATATATATATATATATATATATATATATATATATATATGAATTTTAGGGAACTTTTATGTTTAAATTAATTAATTTGTTACTTTCACAGATATACTTTCTTGACCCTAATCAACATTGATGTTACGCACGAATTGAGCCGCACTCCGACCAAGATTGAATACGTAAAAAAAAATTTACGCATATCTTGTTTTGACATGGTGAATTTCAGAGATCCTATTTCATACAAAATGTAACACAAAATAAACCAATCTTTAAGTCTATTCACTGCATTATTTTTTAATCAACCCAATATTAAAGTTTTTGAATCACCATTCTAGTATCAGAAATATGTTTTCAATTTTAGGAAATAATAAATCTATTTTTCGTAATTTCGAAAGTGACTTCAAATATCAGTTAATATGGATAACTTCCTGGAGCTTCACTAATTAAATGAATTGTTGTGAAAATTCAACACTTTTTGTTTTTGCCCTACTGCCCTTTCCCTGACCTTTTTTTAGGAAACAAAAAACAACTTTACGATAGGATGTTGTAAAAATGTAGGCAAATATGTATTTTCACATGACACCTAGGGCCGTGCGAGCCAAACAGGAGATCACCTCTGCCAGGAAGTCCCACGACCCTCGGACTGGAACAGGTGTTCCCCAAGAGATGTCCCTTAGCACTTTATATATTTCCTTTGATATAACGGCTATCCGCTAATGAACCCGTTCTCTTCGGTCATCCAATATTTTCCCGCCTCATTGCCGTTTTGGCGGGCATTTAAATGCTCCTAGCCCGCCCTGGAATAGTAAAATTAAGACATTAGCTATGGAAATTTTAACCTCGATATATTTTTTAGATTGTCTCGCTCTGATGGTGACATCTGATTCCGGTCATAAACTATCAATGTTTAGTTGTCTTCATAAATTGAGGCTCTAAGGAGATAATAAAAAATGGAAGAAGAGATGTAAAAGAGCATATTTAATCTTAATTAATAAGGAGTGTGATGTAGGAAGGAAAAAAAGGAATAAAAAACAAGAGCAAGAGGGACCATTGTAAAAAAAAATGAGAAGTTCAGTGACGACTTGGGAGCTAATGATATTCAGGCTCAACGAGCTTCCCTTTTAATCCTATAATACCTTATCAACAAGAGATGGCTCCTACAGACGGCAGCTTTCAGAATATGCTTATTAGTGCGTGGAAGCACTTCAAGATGAAAGGACTTGGGGATTTTGGAAGGCTATGTATGACAGATTTTTATGTTTGACATTTCTCATAGAAAATATAATTTAAATTTAATTATAATGGTATTTTTAGCACACAATGAATCATCACGCCCTTTGAATATAATTAATCAACTATCATGATTATGTACTCCCACAAAAGCTAACATAATGATCTCAATACATCTCTTGTCCTTCACCTCAAATCATTTTAATTTTCAATTATCCTAGCACTCTGACTCATTCATTATCGAGTTTCACACATCCTTGCAGATTAAAACAACTTAATATGGAGCATTTACAATAGCACGAAGGACTTTGGATTGGAAGGATTAAATGCGTTTGATATTCGATTGTTTTGCTGTCGCTCACAGATCAAGCCCATAAGTTCGAATAGTTTTAATTATAGTTTTGTATATGAGTAGTTCATTTTCGATGGAGGTTGATGCGTCTGTTAAGGTCTTACCATTTAAGTCTAGTGTGACTGTTTCAGGTAAGTCTTTTTTCTTAGTAGAAGCCAAGATACCTTACTATTTCAGTAGCGGGGTATCATTGATGTAAACAGAAGGGCGCAATGTACGGTTACGTGGGTACATAACTACAAAAAATTAGTAACTTGTTTAACACTTTCATTGGTCTTTTGTATACTGGAAAAATACATGTTTTACCTAAATCAACATATCAACAAAGAAAATCTACAAAGCTCATTTTACTTCTAATCTTAGCCAGGCATAGGTTAAATATAAAACAACCTTTAGCAGAATTTTGTTCAATAAAATGTGAGAACAATTCATCTTTTTAAACACTTAATCTAATTATCCTATATGATCTTATATATTTTATCTACTCCAATAAGATTCTATAAGATGGGTTCCAATAAAATAATTTTAATGTTCTATTATGTGACTAACATTGTTAAAAATCATACTTTAAAATGAATCTAAACAAACAAAGTTAACATATTCTCCCATCTGAGGAGTTGGGTCCCGTCCACATTTATATATAAACCAACAGGCGTTCGAAAAGCATCCAAAACATTGGAGCGATGTAAATTTGTCAGCCTTGCAATTGGCGTTGTTATTTTTACGTGTGGCGGCTTTCCAGGGATCTACGGCGTTTATTGATTGCCGATGACACCACCAAGGCTATGAAGACAAAGCCAGAGAATTCAACTGTATTCACGATAAAAACCAAAGATTTCCTAAATATACTAATATAATACTAATTTTATAACAGGAATTTGATTTCATTAAAAAAGTTTGTATTATTCAAAGTCCTCATATATTGTATTCTCCAGAAAATTAAACATTCTCGTTTTCTTTAAATTATCCCCTATTTAATTGACTGTTTATATTTCAAAGATAATTTTTTGTGTATGGATGACAATTATCATTTTTGTCCTAAACAAATGTGTGTTTTTATATCTTTAGAATTCACTACCTGGAAATACTTCATTATAATAATATTATAGTATATTATTAATATAATAATATACAGCATAAACCAATAACAATATTTACACAGAAATAAGGAAATTCCACCTACCTGCAACTGGGAAAATCTTTTCTTTTTTTTTCAGGAATTCCCCAGTTCAGTTGTATACTGGAATTGTTGTATGCAGTAGTAAATATCAATAGCATATCCACCAGTAACGCTGTAAGTAGTTTTACACTCCTCCATATTTTGTAATTATATGTAGTATATATTCTAACGCATGTTTTTGTATATTTATATTGTAGCTACCTTAATGTTTTGAAATAACCTGTGTAACTTATATCTTTTATTTTAACCTGTTTCTTCACTGTAGAGCATGATTATGAGAACAATATAGTCTCGAAACGTCACCAAAATAGTTGTTTTTATTTATTGACTGAACCTCAAGAACCTTATTAAACATAATAGTAACAGTCAAGAAATATATCCATTTGTATATGAAATCATTACGTTGTACTGTATTTTCTCATAGTTTTATAAGTTTATTAAGGTTCTTAATTCAAATTTTAATTTTACTGCCATGTAGTAAGTTGGCTTCTCGGCAAAATAATGTTTATAATTAAATTTAATTTATTTATTAAAATTAAATTTATATTAAATTTTTGTTTTGATTTTTCGATTATATAAAAAATAATGCAAATAAAGTAGTCAAAATATACAACCAAACACTTTTAAATGTTTGCAGTATGCAAAGTTTCCTACATGAAAGTGACAAACTGGAAAAAGGGCTCATAGCTAAGCTAAAATAATTTTATAACGACAAAAGCTTTCATAAATAAGATTTTTATTAAATTTTTTTTTTTTTTTTTTTGTGGGTTTTCTATACTTGAGTTCTTTCAATTGCCTTGAGGTGGTCAACGTATTTCCATTTGATAAATGTTATTATCTCAGCGTACTTTTATTCAGAGTTAAGCACTGATATATGTAGACAAAACGTGACTTTTTTCATTCAAACCAATATAGCTGCTAAACGGTAGGTCCTAGCGAAAAATGTTACATAACAAAAAATATTCTAAATAGAATTCCAGATAAGAAAACTACCGTCTCGTTCCCGATCCATGCAAAACCAACAGCGTTTGGTTTGTTTAGGTTCAGTTTCGAGTGTGAAAAAAACGTTACACCAAAAAAGTATAGATCCCCAGCCAAAAGACATATCAATGTCCAAAAACAGTAATGTAGCTCGAAATGAAAACCAATGATGGTCTGAAGATGACCTTTACGTGAATCATTATTTCCTTAATTATCAGGAAGACTAAATCCTCTCATATTTTTCCGGGAGATTATTTTTGCTATGTGTGACGAGTAGAGACAACCCTTGGACTCGGCCGGAAGACCCAGCACACACCTGGGGCTCGGACACCCCCAGACTGCGATAGACAGAGAGGACAGGCAGTAAGTTATTGATCAGTAGCCCTAACGAGTACTGTTAGTGAACAGTCGTGATTAAGGCCGGAGGAGTGAATAATAGCGAGCTGCTCCTTATTCGGGCTGCGCGATAGGGATCGGGGCCTTATTAGTGCTCCCTCGCTTAATTATACATGGATTGTCCTCAGCCATAACTAGATGTCTCAATCCACCGGTGGCCATTCCCCACGTCACCGCCCCTTTGTCTTCTTCGCCTCCCTGTTGTATATCTTGGGCCGGTATGGAGATTGTCCAATTACAGGGCTAGCTTAGGCCTTCAGCGGGGCTAATGGCTCTCTTCTTCTCGTTGATATGCCGTCCGCTCCTCCTCCAAATAATAGCGATAATTGACTACAAATCAAATATTAACAATAGGCCTCATGGAATAACATGAGCTCCGGAATCGGCTACCTTCCTTACAAACAGGTAGCGCCGAATTTTATTTACTTTTTGAAATGGATATGTCTTTTGACTAGGAGTTTATACATTTTTGCGGTAAAGTTTTTTCACTGGCGAAAATGTTACATCCTGACAAGCTCTGTTGGTGTTGCTCGGATCGAGAATTCGTTGACAATTTTTTTTTTTTTTTTTTTTTTTTAATAGTTTTATAATCATGAATTTAATAGAGAATATTTTGTGTTACATAACATTTGTCGCGATTAGGATCTATATTGATTGGTTTGAATGAGAAAAGTGATGTTTTGCTTACATAGACGTAGATATGTCAGGGATAAAGTTTGAACACGTTGAGAAATTCTAATATCTACGGTCTGTTATATCAAGAAAAAATGAAATTTTTAAATGACGAAATAAGGGCTAGGTTAAAAGCCGGCAATGCTTGTTATTTCTTAGTCGCAAAACTACTCAGTTCGCGCTTACTCTCCAGAAATTTGAAGATTAGGATATATAAGACTTATTATATTACCAACAGTTCTCTACGGATGCGAAACATAACAGCTTACGTTAAGGGAGGAACAACGCCTTAAAGTTTTCGAAAATAAAGACCTGCGTAGAATATCTGGCCTAAAAAAGATGAAGAAAAAGGATAATTTAGAAGGCTTCACAATGCGAAACTGCGCGAGTTATATCCGGTGAATATAGTTCTGGTAATAGCAGCACAACGGTTAAAATGGGCATATAAAGTCGTTGGGTTTAGTAATGATCGAATTCCGAAAAAAGTGTCCAGTTTTGAACCGTCGGGTAAAATACCGAGGGGATGACCAAGACGTAGATGGGAGGATTGAGTCAAGGCCTGCCTAGGGGATTTGGTTTTTGGGGGAATGGGTTGGAGGGAGGTATGTGATCAACGGATGGTGGTGTCGGCATCAAACCTTCGGGTTTGTTAAGCCTTTATTTATTATTAGTCGTTGGGGCTTATTTGACACGCTGTACCTATGTTGATTGTACTTGAATTGAAAATTAACGATAATTTTCTTATCAGAAATTTAATTGAGAATATTTTTAGATACATAACATTTGTCGTAAGGACCTACCGTTTAGGATTTATATTGGTTTGAATGAAAAACGTCACATTTTGTAAGTGTTGGGGGGGGGGGGGGTGTTCTCAAAGCCAAAAAAAAAATTTGTATTTTTCCCTGAGTGAAAAAAAAAAAATTTGTATTTTTCCCTGAGTGAAAAAAAAAATTTGTATTTTTCCCTGAGTGAAAGAAAAAAAAAAACGAGAGGTCATAGGTCTGACTGTCTATAATCTACTGCTGCTGATGCGGAAACTGTCGGCAAATTTTCGATCCGAGCAACACCAACAGAGCTAGAGTGTGTCAAAGTGTTACATTTCTGAGGGTAAATATAAGTTTATACAAGATCACCATAGACTCGCAGCCAAAAGACATATCCATGGAAAAACAAAAAATCAATCTTCACAATGATTCATTTGCCATTTCTATTTATTTTATTTTTTTTTTTATTCAAAGAATAATTTCGAATGAAAATATTCATCACCACTTCTGAACACAAATAAAAATTCAAGACATCGCAACTTTTATCAGATTATAAACATTAAATTTAATTTTAAAAATCAAACTGTTGATACTCACACAAGGAGGTGGAATGGAGGGTTTCTAAAAAAATCTAATAAAAATTGCAAATAATTCATCAATTCTATAATTTTTTTTGTTTTTTTCTTCAGCATTGGCCCAAACCAGATACTTGTCCTTCCGTGATAAGATTCAAACCCACTCGAATGCACTATTCCTCCCGGACATCCTTAGTTAAAGAAGACCTGGTATCAAGTGTAATGCTGGCTAGTTTAAGATGTACACAATTATTGTATATGCTACAGTACAATGAATGGTTCGAGCTTCTACAGCCTATAAATTATTTTAGATTGTTTCATTATCATGGACCTACAGGTTTCGTAGCTAATGTTCCATTAAATATGTATATGCTTTATGTTTATAAAAAGGATATATGATCTGTATGAAATAAACAAATGAATGGCCTAGAGTTTTCTAAAAAATTATATTTTGAGGAGACTTTTTTCATCTCTGAAAATAACTCTGGACCAAATCTGGCTGTCTTGAATTTGCTTTATAATCAAACTGCAAAAGATGTTATATTTCATTAAGCTCTGATTTTATTGTATTCTACTGATATTTTAAATCTGTGGTTAAAAAATTTACTTTAGTATTATTCTGGTTTTATAGTCTAAGCCAAATCATCTCACATCTCGGCAGAAATGTACTGGTTTATTATATTTCCGTGGAACTAGAGGATTTTGTATAACCAGAAAATCTTATACTCCTTCTAGATAAGTATCATTTTCGTAAGTTTCTAAAATTGAATTTTTGTTTCTAGCATCTTCTAAAAAGCCTAGTTAGTTAAAACCGAAATTCGTTTATTTATATTTATAAAATAAGGAGGCATCATAGGTGTAACTGTGAGGGTAAGGCACTCGTGAAATAGCTTCTGGGGGCCGAGTTCGAGTCCTGTCGTAGACCAAAAATTCATTTTATGTTATTTCAGCAGTGGATAACTTTCGGTTCGGTAGACCCTTCGGAGGCACACCCAGCCTCTACAAAGTGGGTACTCTTAATCGATGGAAAAATTTTGTGGTTGAATGTGGTTGCTGATTTGCTTTTGCTCTTGAGTCTATATTTCCTTTGTACAGGTATATTAATAGAATTTTTATTTTTGTACTAAATTCATTTTTGTTTATGCTCAGAGTGTATATAATTTCTTAACTAATAAATATCAGAAACAATATTACATTCAACTAGGGGATTTTACTACATCATTGATGTAATTCCGACAACAACTGAATACATACACTTACTTAAACCCATATGGACATACGCCACACAAATATAGGGGACTGCAAAAAATACGCACCTTAAAAAGATACAAATATTCCAATCAAAAATACTCAGACTAATCACGAAATCACCATGGTACATTTCAAACCACACACTTCACTCTGATTTAGAAGTACCCTGTTAAGGAACATATACATAACCTTTATAGACGATTTTATGGCAGACTTCATGGACATAACGACTGACAAACCTGGAAGTAATCTCAGAAGGCTTAAAAGAAGCGGGATGAGAGATTCGCTCAAATAAATCACTTTAATCCATGCCAGGAGGAGGTACTGATGAGTGCTAGACTCCCACAGGCATACAAGGCTTGTAGTTAACAATATTATCAAATTCACTGTTTGTTACCGCAATATCAGGTGTGAATCAAAATTTGAAAGAGAGAAAAAAATTAATATTATTATTTATAATTATTATTATTAAATTGTTTCACATACTAATGTAATTATATACCAATTAGAAAAACATGTACCATGTATAATTGCTTTGATCCTTGATTTAAACTGTGATAACCCGGGGTCTGGGGGTGTTCCCCAGAAGTCATGAGCCAATGCACGTATCAAGATAAACGCGAATCACTGGCAGCAATTTTCTAATTTTGTTTTTCAATATATTTGATAAATATAATATTAAATACTAATGAGCAGAGGAAATATTAGTCTTGAATTATCCTGTGGTGTATGTATGTAAAGAGAATAGCTGAAGTGTCTTTTCAATTTTTTCCTTGAAATAAAAAAAATAAGAAAAAAGAAATAAAATAAAATTGCTTTGGGGCAGTCCCTTGTATACAAACTATATAAATAATCTATACACAATAAATATATTTTCTACCATTATATTCTATTAATAATGGATTAGTATTGAATAGAAATGTTTGAAAAATAAGAAATAATTTTATATTCAAACAGAAAAGCACCGACATTATATTAACTTTATTGGGAAACATAAAATAATGGAATCTTTAAGTAGTCATTAAATTCAATCTTCTATTGAGAAAATTCATTTAAATGTTTAAACTGAATTAAAATAACAAGTTTTGTGCATTTATATAATTTGTGTTCTTCCCATTGCTATTTTAATTTTAATTCTGACTTTATATTTAAAATCAGCAAACCAGCCAACATTTATTTCACATCTGCTTCTTTTCTTGCATTGACTCTGTTTTATAGCCTTCATTACGACACAGGTGGTGGCTAGCTAATCTTTCGAGTTCAAACATCCTGGTTTCGCGTCCTTGAGTTGTCAATGATCCTAGTATTGTTTCGAATGGTTCCGATCAAAATTTTAAAAAGTTATCTGTTATATTCGGTCTGGTTATGCTATTTAGGTTTTCATACTAATTGCTATGGTTTAGTATTTTTACATAAAGGAAATCCTTTGATATGGGACGAAATTCTGCTCGCATTTCCTACTCAGTTTCGAGTACATTTTTGTAATTTGTACATTTTTTTTTTAATACTATAAATGCAATATTACAATCAGCAAATAAAATAAAATATAAACGATAATTGCAGCATCGGTTAAGATGAAGGAGTCAGCACACATTGGTGCATTATGTAGGATTTGGTCAGAGACATACTAGGGTGCGTTAATTATGGTTCTTAGGAATTTGGATTGGAAGGATTGGATACGTATGATGTTCGAATATTTTGCTGTTCCTCAAAGTCCAAGTCTATAGGTCCAGATAGTCCTGTAAATAAAAAAACTTGTTGGTGTAAATTAAAGGTATGTGGGTTCCAAGTGAGTCTTTTGTATAATAGTCCATTCGATGAGTGCTGAAATGAGGGGTGTAGAGTGCATGAAATATCCGATTATTTTTTACTTCATAGCTTCGTTAGGAACAGTTAGAAAGTAAACTTACTAAAAGTCTCCGCCCCTGGGAGGTGAGTTAATGGTGAGGGGGGAGGGAAGAAGGTTTAGTTTTGGGATTTTAAATTATTTTGAACACGGTAGAATCTATAAATGTTTCAAATTCCAAACTATGTTTCAAATACAAATTAAAGTTTATAAAATATACCTATAAAATTAATTTTATACATATTCCAACGGTTTTCGAGATATACTTTATTGAAAATCGATATTTTTTGAAAACAAATAATGTTTACTTCACTTTTTGTCAAACATTTGCCTCTAGTGCCTTCCACGATCGTTTCTAAAAAAAAAATGCCTGAATCAAAGTTGTAGAGCATTAAATTTACTTTAATTTCATATGTACGTTTCTGACACTTGAAGCAAACCTTAGACTAAAAGTGAGGTAAAATATTTTTTTCTCGAACATTATCGATTTTTAATAACTTATTTCTTGAAAACTGTTAAATGTTCAACAAATATAAATAAAAACAATTTTATATGAAATAAAATAAGCTTTAATTTTGATTCGCAGAATCAATTTCTAGAGTCCACCATTTTCGAGATATAATCCAAAAAAATTGAACCTTCCTCCCTCAGGGTAGGGGACTTTTAGTATGTTAACCTTCTCCCTACTCCTAACGATGCTATGAAGTCAAAAATAATCGCATATTTCATGCACTCTACTATATTTTTATTGACTAGACTATAAGATGAAACCAAGATATGCACTGTATGAGATCTGGGTAATGGAATCTTATAGAATATACTGTTGGGCAGGACTACGGCGTAGAATAAAAGTCATGTGTGTGCATTTGGATTGCATAACTTTTATCCTACATATTTTGGACCATTGTTCAATCAGTGAGAGTCGATTGTGGAGGTTGGAACAGGCTATTTTAGGATCACGATGTGGTGATATTGTAGCGGTATCATCCGCGAGAAACATTTAACTACTAAATTTAGCGGCCTAAGTATCAATCATTATTAGTACTAAATGTCTTTCATAAATAAATAGATCGTGTTGAAGTATTTCATTTGATTCATAACACGCCGCTTGATTCAAGCTATACTAGTTAATCCGCACTAATACATGTTAGAATTGGGAAAGAACAGTTTATCTCCCAAACTACAGTACCCTAAGTTTTTTCTTATTATTCTTATAGATAATATTATGTTATACCGAAATAAGGAAATGAAAAATGGTACTTTCTCATATCAATAACAATGTCGAAAGAATCATGTGATCAGATAATTGAGCCGTTTATTTTGAAGGTGGGACAAGTCCATTTTTTGAAAAAAAAATATATATAAATAAATGGAGATGATGGTAGTTATAGATAAAAAATTGTTATGCTATTTTTATGCGTAAATAATTTATAGTAAAAAAAAATTCATATTCTAGTATTTGGGAGATGAAAGTTTTAGCTGTTAACAGTATTGAAAATCTGTTTATTTTGAAGTGGTGCAAGTCCTTCATCGATTGAATATTTTCAATTGATGTTCATTATGAGTATTTTAAAATGTTAAACCTTGAATAAAATTCATTTAATTATATCTACTTATAAAATGAAAAAAGTATAACCTAATTGAAATATGTATTAAAAGTGTTTTTTATTCGCTATGTTATATTTTCTACTAGAATGTTCTTTGTTTTGTTTCACCTTTTATCAAATGAATAAATATTCCTAAAAATTTGAATCGTATTTTGTTTTTATTAAGAAAATGCTGATACGACTGAAAAAAAAAAAAAAAATCTCTATTAAATGAACGATTACAGTAATTTATTAATTCTGAAAGCGAGGCAAGTCCATTTAGTTATAATGAAACTCCTACTTTTTTTAGTCAGCGCAGTAAACACTATTATAGTATAAACATACATTATCTGGTACCACAAAATATTAAATATATATCTATTAATACTTACTAATATTTTTAAATTGATCGAAATGTAAACTTTATATATCTCGCTGTAACAAATAATGGACTTGCCCCATTTTCAAAAAAAGTTGCTCAATTGTTCAAGTGAAATGATAATATGGAAGATGATTAGTAATAAATATAACAATGATATTTTGATATTTGTGGGGGGTTTTAGAGAGGAGAAGTATGGAACACGGTTGCCGGGATGGAGCGGGGGGGGGGGGCTGTAAATTCCCCACTCACCTTAGCTAACAATAAAAGGGCAATAAAGTCAGGGGGAAAATCCTCCCCTCGACATTTTTCACGAGCGCTGAAGTAAGCTAAAAGCTAGGGGCGGACTTTTCCACTCATTTGGCGGGCGCGGGGAAAACTCTGAGGGTTGAGTTATGCTTTCCTCTTTATCTCCCTGCCCTTTTTCTCCCGCATAATTAAGGTACCTTAAATGGTCCGACTTTTTGAGAACCTTCCGCCGTACCCATTTTTTAATGTCTTCAAACCTTCCTCCAAATGGCTCTATGATTTATAGAGCAATTAAAATGTTATACTCGCGGCCATCTCCGTTCCTTTTTTCGTTACCATCTAAATGGGGGTAAATGTCTCTAGAAGATATTATCGGTTTCTAGTTCTGTACAGTTTTGAAGAGATATGGTTCTCCTTTTACTTCGGTGAGGAGGTAATGGCGTCATTATAAGGGACAATTTTATTTCCCTCCCCACTTTAATAAAGTCGCCCTAGCCGAGTCATTATTCCACACTCAGTTGGCAATGATTAACGGTTCTTTTAATACGAGAATCATCCATCACAAAACATTATGTGAGTATAAATGCAATTGTATTTATGAGTTCTAGGTCCAGGTGGGATAAAGAGTCAAAAATTAAATTGTCAACTTTCTTCTAATTTTGAATACATTCAGATTTGTATCAGAAGGAGGCGTTGATAAAAAAATTAAAGTAATTTAACTGAAATATGAAGTAGAGATGAGCAAGAATATTAATATTCATAACAGCTACTTTGGAATATCAGTCAAAATTAAATATTTGTTTTTTAAAACCTATTTATTTTATTCAAATATATATAACAATAATATAGGAATTATGCATCAATATTATGTGGTAACTAACCATTGTTACCACAACTTTAACAGTTATAATTTAAGACTTTACCAAGGCTATTCTCTTATCAGACCCCCGAAAGACATCGACAATGAACCGAAAAATTAGGATAGTCGAAACCTGCATGTTTTATGGAAGGTTAAGTGTCAGTTTTGAGCTAAATAAGAAACATATTATGAGAAGAATTCGAAAGTATGGTTCCTCTAATTCTAAAGATTGACTACGTAAGTCCAAATATTGCTAGATTTCATACTTTCTTACTTCTATCCGTTTTTTTCTTGATTTCGTTTTTCTCCTTCAAAGATTTCTTTTATATCTTTGAGAGGTGGTTTTAAAGTTGAGAATAGGTTAAATCATCAGGAATAAAGGCATTTCATTTACTTTCTATTGAAAAATAATTGTTCAGAAGTTCTACCGAGCAATAAGACCATAAAAATAAAAACCGTTTTTTTTATTACGTATTTAGGACAGTATTTATAGCGAAGACTAATCTTCAACTTTCAATATACCAGACCTAAATAAACAGTTAATTTATACCTCTTCTCTAAAATCAATGTGAAATTTTGAGTTCCCAACTATCTATAAATATCCATTAAAAAAAAAAAAAAAAAAAAAAGAAAAAAAAAAAGTGCAATGAAAAATAATCTGTATACTAAAACTACTCATATCATGGTCGATCACAAATTACAAAATACATAAAGACTATTAATTTTTAATTTTTATTTTGTTTTGCTTAAATTTATTTTGATCTTCGCCAATTAAATTCTATTAAATTTATATACATAAACAACTAATTGAAGTTATCATTAAAAATACCGTTACGAAACGCACGAAACGCGGAACGTCTTGAAATGTTGTAAACGAATTCTGAAGGAGTAAGGGTTTCACAGAAGCCATATCCACCCGAATCATATATCATGACTTGTTCCTTGTTTGTATTTTCGGTTAGGTCGTCAGACAGCGCCGTGTTGAGGTTTTTTCTTGTACCGGCTGGTCTGTTTCCTTCATTGGGATTCACAAATAAGTGTTTAGCTCCATTTCGGTCATATATATGAGCGGCATTTAAATCTTTTGACGGATCGCTACAAGGGTTGAAAAAGGACGCAATAAATCTCCTACCAATAAAAGAAACCGTGGAACTAGAAAATAAAATAAAGAAGGCGCTGATTTAGAAGGCAGGGGCGGTAGCAACCAAGTTATTGGTGATCGAGGCGGCCGTGGCTAAATAAAGACAATGGCGTGATCAAGATGGCGCCGGTAGTCAGGCCGCATACCTGAGATAGACTCTGAAGATAAGACAATTTATTCGACGCTTCCTCTTTACAGCTTTATCCCGCAATGTCTACAGCGCTATAGTGCTGCTGTGCCAGCGCCTCATCCCAGATCCCATCTGGGCGTGCTCCATACAGGAGGCCGGGTGCTGAGGGTTGTGCTTGCAGCTGGATTGGAACTAGTGAAAAATCAATTTAAAATATTGAAATAGCGTTTAAAATATGAAGCTATGACGGTTTTTAGATATACATAAGAAATTTCAATATAAGAAAACTTAAATTCCTCGACAGCTCAAAGAAGGTAAAGTACGTTGTCAGGGATTGTCCTCAATCACAAAAACAAAGCTTACGGTAGTGTTTGGCATCATGATTTTCAGCAGTTCTAATATAAAAAGTATATCACTTTTCATCTTATATCTTATCCCCCAGATATTTTCTCACCAATCAGTTCGTCTATACATCACAGCATTACGTTAAGTTTCAGCCCCATGAACTAACTACCGGTGTTCCTCAAGGTAGTGTGTTGAGTTCTCTTCTTTATTCACCATATAATTTAGATATTTCTAAACATCCTCTCACAATCATATATACTTTTTCCGACGACATTGCTATCAATTCTTCGCACAAAGAACACCTAGGATATCTTCCAAAACCACATTTATTTCTGAAAAAAAAAATGGTTTGAAAAGCAAAAAAAAAAAAAAAAAAATGCAAATTTATACAATGTTCACGCTGAGGACAAATTACAAAGTCTACAGGAAAGTCCCAAAGTTCTATCAAACAGTAAGGCTGTACCAACAAAAAAGTTTATTAAAAATCTTGGACTACACTTAGACCGTAAGCTTTTTATTATTTCTTGTAACAAATATCCCTGAAAGCCATTTAATTTACACAATAAAATACCAATCTGTAGTATATTACTCAAAACCAATTTAAACGTGTTGAGCAGGACTCTCGAAACATAACAGAACACACATTCATAAAATACAAACCGTAATTTCAAGAATACTTAGAACAATATTACACACACCACAGCATATTTTAAAGAACACAGTACATCTACTATTTGTACAGCATTACTTGAACATTAAATACAACAATTTTATCTTCTTTCTTTTATAATATCCAATTTCTTCTTTCTTTCGTTGGCTTAAACTTATCTTTTATCTTTTATTATTTATTAATCTACCCTTCTTTCATTTCTGAATATTCAAAGTATATCTGCAGTTGTGAATTACTATATACATACACTACTCTCTCATATACAATTGGGTATTAGGAGTGGTTAGGTTATCTCTTGGGATCCAGTTCAGAACAATGTTTAACAAATTTCCTGTTCCAGTAAAAAATAATAGTTCAACCCTGGTTTTATAATATCTAAATTCTTCTCCTAAACTATTATTATAGTTATTATAGTATATTCCCAAAATATGGAATTATGTTGTTTTGTGAATTACTGAATTTTAAATTAATAAAAACGGACTTTAATCACAGGACTAATAAATTTACCTAATATATAAAATGGAATTTAAATAAATTAGTTTTCATAGCTGAAAATTTAACAACTTTGACTATTTTCTAGTGCAGAGAATTCGAAATTGGTGTAGCAATGCAATGTTTTCTTGCTATTGTCTTATTAGATATGTTTTTAGTTAATTTCTTTCAGAGTTACATGAAAAATAAATCTAAAGAAGTAAAATTTTAGTAATGAATGCAATTAGATTAAATACCTTCCTGTTATTCCGAATAATGTACGTTGCAAATTTATAGAATAGTTTTTTCGATTGTCGAAAAACAAAATTTAAAACTAATTATTATCTTGCAAAATGTTAAATTAATAAGGTTTATATTTATAGCGTTCGCGTCCATATACAAACGCATATACAGTTGAGGAGTATGCCCTATCTAATGCAATACTGATCTAAATCATATTGATTTAAATTTTCGTAAATTTAATTCTTTCTTAAATACTGTTCACTTTAATTTAATTAGTTTTTTTAATAAGTCTAATATGTTTCATATGCCTGGGTAATAAGGGTGTTTAAACCCTTAAAGCTTAAATAAACCTTCCATCTAAAATAACAAAGACAATAGGGCGGAATTTTCCACTGTCTATATATTGTTGAAAATGATATTGCTAAATAAAAATACTAGAATGGCAAAAAGAATTTTATTTTTAATAATAAACCCGTGGAGGGCATACACACAAATATGTAGGATTGCAGTATTCATAATTTTGTCCTGAATCCTTTTACCAAAGGATCCTTCATATCTCATATAATAAAGTAGAAAATATATCAACAGAAGACCAAAGGAAGGATAAGCCAGAGGTAGTTTCCCCCAGTTTTCCCTAAGGGAAAATCCGAGCGAGGTGGATGGAAAACCTTAAGCGGGAAAGTAATTACGGTGGCGGCATAAAGGAACGCTTTTTGGTATAATCTGGCCATGTTGTAAATATTAACAAGATGGTCTCAATAGATAACCTCACCGCCGTAGTCACTACCTCTTCGCGGAATAATGAATAAAAACTGCCTAATTTCCACTCCCTCCGGGTGAATAACTGATCTGGTTTTGGGTACACGAGAGCTTGCGATGCGAGTCGGCTTAGCCGCTGCTTATCGGAATGGCGCGGAAGAAGACATCTTGGAGCGACATGGACATAAAATCTTCCTAAATGCAGTGGTCTGCAGTTCCTGGGAGGGGGAGTGTAGTCCTTCTTGGAGAAGGAAGGCATAAAGGATATTGGAGCATAAAATCTGTAAGATGTGGCAATTCGCATCAAGGTAACTTTAGAATGATTCGTACCATGTTATGCTTCTGAAACGTTGTGCAATCTGACACTGTAATTGCAACAATCGTAATAGTTCCTTCATGTCTAACAGTCATTCATCTCGTTTAAAAAAGTTTATTTTCGACCCTCGTCATACTTGGGCTCTTTTCATTTTGGAATTTTAACTTGAGTCACATTAAGTGAAGAATATCGATGGCTTTTGAGAAATTTCCGTGATTGTTTACGGGAGGAGGCTGCATCTGATAGCTTAAGGATTTTGTTGAACATTTTGAGGCAAATTATATAGTATGCCCTGATATAGGGTTAGGTAAATTGAACAATAAATTACCCCCCTCAAAAAACAAAACAAAAAAAACCCGACATTTTAAGTTAGTTGATGGCTCCTAAAAATTCTATTATTCTTGCTTAAAGATATAAAATTTGGATAGAAAGGTAACATTCTTTCGAATAAATGTTTGAACATCCAGTTCCAGTGTACCATTTTGCAGAAAATCCAGCTCAAACATTAGCTTACGGATTTCAAAGGAAACCAGATATATACAACTATGAAAAATGTTTTAATAAAAGGACAAGGCATATGTCGAAGAAATGCAGAAATCTCATTTTCAAACCGTCTATTATAAAAAAACATGGAAATTATGACATAAGGGAAGAGAGATAGACTTGATGAAGTGAGCGAGAGTATTATTGTGTTTATTATTTAGTTCAATAACATATTTTTTTTTTTTTAGGTGACCAATCACCTAATATAAACATTTCTCAGAACCTGAGATATCGAATATTCATTTTTTTTTTTAATACATTTTTTTAAGGGCCTTAAACACATTTATTCAGGACGCATGCCTGTTATTTTTAGATTCAGTTTCACTAATAAAAGTTTTAAACCAATACTTGTTTTGTTAGTTGTAGCTAGTTCACTGTTCGTGCTTTATTGAAATTATGGGATTATCTTCTCCTTTTCGGACTTTACTGACTAAATGTTCTCTGTTCATATTGCAAACAGTTTAATATTTTTACGAACCAGTAGGTTGCACTGTAATGAGAATCATTTAAAAGCGATTTCCCAGGCCTCCAACCTCGGATCTATTTCAGGTGCCATTTCTAGAGTCAAAGGCAGGGCGCGTTCTTCGGGTTATAAAAGTAGATAAAGATCAGGTTTTTACTTTTAAAGTATTTTCTTCGCTTAGTTTTACGACTGCTTGGGATTGTAACTTGAGTCCGTAACACAACTAAATCTAATACTACAAGCCATGACAAGATAGTGTTTACAGGTTGTCCGTAAGTGCTTGGTTTTTTCAAGAACGAAAGCACGACTATTTTCAATATACAAATAGTACAACTATTTTAGAAAACTAATCGTTTATTACAGAGTACAATTTTATTAATCCTTTTCAATAATAACTATAAAGCGTTAAAATAAACATAATTTGATATATAAATTACATATTTTTATTTTCCTATACATTTAACAGAA
Source organism: Euschistus heros (assembly GCA_003667255.2). Taxonomy (NCBI): domain Eukaryota; kingdom Metazoa; phylum Arthropoda; class Insecta; order Hemiptera; family Pentatomidae; genus Euschistus; species Euschistus heros. Next base: position 1,051,446 of record RCWM02000169.1, on the reverse strand, counting down.
AATCATAGATATACTAGGAGGTTTCGAACAATTTACGTAATCGTATTGATAAGGTATTTATTATTGTCTGTGGAACTAATGGAGATGTAGCTAGTTCAGGTATGTTGTCACGGAATCACAATTAAAATTAAAATTGTAATTTATTGTGCTGACGTTTTAGCCCACTATGCAAACATTCGCCAGAGCTAGAGGAAAAACAAACAAAAAGATAAAATGATATGTCAAAAAAGGAAGTGAATTTAAAAAAAAAAAAAAAATAAGAAAAGACAAACATGAAAGCTTACATTGTAGGCCGAAATTGAACTTTATGGCTCCAATAAACTAAACAATACACCTTTCATCGTGTCCTTAATAATCAGAAATCCTCAATGCTTCTTCTCATGCCAGAAATAAACTTATACATAATGTTTATAATATCATACATATGTCTGATGCAACTTGTTCACATACTCATCCTTTCATAATTAACTCCATATTCACTCAATCCTATTGGTTTCTCAACCTCCTAATTTCAAATCCATTTCCTGTAATCCTCTCTGGTGTCTGAAAAGGAGCATCGAAGCATTCACTGGAGGAGCGTTTATTCGTGCATTTATTTGAGTTCTACCAATGAATAGATAGATAACCCTCTATTTACTTGATGTATTTTTTAAACAGTTATAAATTTTTACACTAGACAAAATCTTTTCTTTTCTTTTTTGTAGCTTAAAGTCCAACTCTAGGGGTTATTAGCCTACGCTAGCCAGAGAGGGAAGGTCAAGATTCATTTTGAGAGTCACCAAATATTTGTCAACACCCAGGCCGGATTCGAACAGAAGTGGTGCTACAGAAGTTTCGATAATACTAAAGTGTCTGGCAACATTCTCGGGCTCTTTCTTTTAAACAATATAATTTAAATAATTTTCTTTTACTCATAAATTTTACATTCTTGATAACACAATAGTTTAGTTAATAAATTAAAGAGAATTTAATAAATATAATAAGTTTTTTTTTTAATGTTTTAAATAATTGGTTTCGCCCATAATCAGGAAAATTTCAAAGTTGAAAATATTTTTGTTACTTACTGAAATCATTTTATGGAGTCGATGGATAATTTAACTTCTGTCAAATTATCCATTCAAATGATCAAATAAATAAAGTCGTATAAAGATGAAAAAAAAATCCTAATGTTTCTGCATTTTTCTTTAGGTATTTTTATATTTTAGTATTAAATTGCCAATTAATTGTCAAAAAAATGTTGAGGTTTTTCTTCCTTAGCTCGTATACTGATGATAAATATTTTCAAAAATACATACATACCATATGAATAAAGTTTATGTTTATTATAACTACATGTTTGTCTTGGTTTATTTAAATAAGTTAATTGTTTAATAGAGAATTGCTCTATAGAAGATTTGACTATTTTTTTTTGTTAAGTAAAAAAAAGAAAATAATATTAAATTGTATCTAAAGAACTTATTCCTTGCAGAGTACAAGGGTAAATGTTCATGTTCATGCTATCGATAAAGTCTTACATTAAAATTTTAAATGAGACTTCTCATAGCTCGGTTCAGTATTAAAATGGACTCCTAAACACGACTAAACTATTGTAGTTACTGCTCTAAAGGCAACCATTATAATAATTATTCCATGGAAGAACAAACTCGGCAATCACTTAAACAAAGACAAACAATCGGCGCTGAGATACAAAAAGGACTGTGCGGGGGAGATTTAATAACGGCGAACTAAGCAACAGATAAAGCTGGGAGATAAGAGAGGAGGGGCTTAAGTGGATAATGGGGGGAGGACATTACAGCCACAGAGCGGGGGCGCAATCTGCCTCCGCCATCTATTGGGGCTGGGTACTCAGCATCTGAGGGGGGTTCTTCCGTGAACAGTTCTTGGTCAGTCCAGAAAGTCGAGATGCAGGAGGCACTGGAAGGAGTTCGGATCAACAGATGAGAATATTTCTCTTTTTTAGCTTACAAAAGAAACAAAATATTTATTTTTGGGAAATCTCAGCCTCCACAGGATTCTGCTAGTGACGCAGCTGATAGAACAGCGCTGGGAACTCTATGGGTCCGGCTTGCCCTCCAAATTGGGGGACGGGCTTGGATCGGGGTGTTGCTAAGAATCTTTGTATATTATGTATATATAATATAATATATATAATATTTTGTTTATATAATATGAATGTATTTATGATTCTTTAATTTTCTTTCTTAATATCTATTAGTTTTAAAAATTATTACCTATTTTACATTATCATTTATTAAATTCTATTTTATTCTTGCACTTTATTTTACTTCTTAATTTTTTTTGTATTTCAACAACAACATCATTTCTATAGTTATCTCCAACAATGTTAAGCTTATTGCAAATCGATAGGGAATACTTTAAATTTTGACCCATGGCGTGGTTTTTACGTTATTCATCTCATTCGGCCACCGTTAGAATCTTATAGTTTTAATTCTCCTAACTATTTACTGTTGTTTTGCCGAGGACTTTATCAGATTAACCTTAAACTTAAGAATCTTTAGAAAGCTTGGTAACCTGTAAGATAAAAAGGCCTTCTTGCTATGGCTGCAGGAGTTTAGGGCATTCAACAAAATTAATTACGACAATATTTACTTCCTCTTATTTGTTTTAAAAACCTTCTCTTTTTTTTAAATTGATTTTTACAACTGTATAAAATATATAACCAAATAAGTGTGTTAAAATTGATTACAATACACATAAAAATTCATAAGTAGCACTTAATAAAAGTATTACACCAGAGGGTCTCTTGGCCTCGGAGGTTCATCGGGGATGTAGTGGGAAGCAAGTTGTGAGAATAGTGGATTTGAGTGTTTATGGGGCTTACTATGAAAGGATAGGTATCAGGTTTGGGCTAACTCAGCAGTATATGGAGCATTAAGACCTTCATGGATAAGTTTATTTGTGACAAAGTAAGGAGCATTGAAGGTTATTCGAAGGATTGGGGATTGTGAGGATCGGATACGAGAAGAATTGGGAGGTTTAGTAGAGCCCTAAAGCTCAACTCTATTTCCTTCTGGTCTAATTACTGTCATCTAAATAAATCTTTAGTAATTTAGTGTGAGGTTTGAACGCTTGTCTATTAAATGTTAGTGTAGTCGGCAACGACGAGCAGTTTCTTGTCTTTTAAGTCTGCTATGTGAAATTATACTTAAATTGAATAATTTATAGTAGACATATTTTTATTTTTATAAAAATTGAACACCAACTTCATCTATTATCATCCACTTGGTGGTTTCGAACAATAAACGGAATTGAATTGAGGAGGTATCTATTGGAACTGATGAAGATAAAGGTAGTTTAGGTGTGGAGTCATAGAAACACAATCAAAATACTAATTGTGAGGATTGTGAGGATTGGTTACGAGATAAATTGATAGTTTTATGGTTTACCCAAAACTGAACTCCGGACTTCCAAAGAGGTCATGTAAAAGCGAAAGCTTTGAGCGTTAGTCTAGTAAATGTTGAAGAATTCTTAAAAGATGAACAGTTTCTTGTTTAATTCTTGTATATGGATTCCCAGCAAGACGATTGCCCCAGCAAGATGTAGTCCTAGGTAAGAAAATCTGTTCAATATAGATTTGTAGGATATTATTAAAGGCTACTGTAGGACATGAAGTAGTAGACTTACGAAGAAGGGTAAAGGTTATTTGATGGGGTATGTTAGGATATATTTTAATTTTGAAAAACTTGACTTTAATAGTTTAAAACTTTAATAGCCCTCCCGATCTTGAATAACGTTTTAAATACGTCAATGAATATATAAATAACTCAATGTATGGTACAATTCTAATCATTACCTCTTTAATGACCGCTGTATTGATATTTATTCCTGCATATTTAATTCTCTTCTTGTTTCGATTCCGGGATACTTTTTCCATTGCGCACAACTCGAGAGCAGGGGGGGAGATGAGAGGGGGCCAATTACCCCCGTCGCCATGGCTACAGCACCCCTCCGTATAATCCATGTTTTATTCATCATTACATCAATGTGCTCCAGCCCTGCTTAATCTGTCCGCGTTTATTTACCCTGTCTGGCTTCCTGAGGTCCTTCCTGCAGAGGCGTCTCCTACGAACTTCACAATGCTGCGGCTCAACTTCGACTTGTTTCTATAGTATTTCTATATTAGTAGATACTAATATCGTATCAAAAGTAAATTCTTGTGACCCTTCTAATCGTACCATCACCAATTTTATAACAAAATGCCATTAGCCAACAGAAGACTCCGTCGCATGCCATCAAACTTAATATCACAGGCAATACAAGATTGCTGTTTTAAGTCATTGTTCTTGTAGAATAATAAAACATTTTCGAGTGGGAGGAAAAAAAAAATGTTTAGTGATATTCCTCGGTTTTAGGATATCATAATTTAATTGTTCCCAGTAGAGAAAAACGATTTTGTTATAAAAAGAATGCGAATTTTATATTATTATATTTATTATAGATACATTTATATATTTTTTAGTTTATTTAATTATTATCTATACAATTATATAAAACGATAAGCCATTTTTTGTTTGTCATCACTAAAACTACTGAACCAATCTTATGCAAATCTTAATTATGTAGTGCAGTAAAGTTTCAAGAGTGAACAAAAATACGGTGTGATAAAGAACTAGAAATTTATAATAAAATTTACTTATTTTAAATTAAATTGTTATTAAAAGCTATGAATATGTGGTGCTACACGGGGTTCTCCGAGAAGTGTAAAAAGTTACCAATATGTAGCTATTGCCATTCTGCAAGTTAACAATGGTAAAACTATTGAACCCATATGGACCAAATCTTAACTAAATCACATTCAAAGTTCTCGGAAGGTTTAAAATAGCAAAGTTTACCATAACAAATCGGGGGCTAGATACTCGAGTGAGTTGGGGCGAGGCTCTTAGCGCGCTCGGTACTGAAGGTCGTGGGTTTGAATCCCATCTGGGCCGGTTAAAATTTATTTCATGTTGAACCCAGGAATAAATCTTGACCATCCCACCCTGGCTAGCATAAGATGGTAACCTGTAAGATAACTCGTCTTTCTTACCCTAGTTGGATTACATAAGGACGTTAAGTCTCAAAAAAATGAACAATAAAGGCAGAATTAGAAGATTATAAATATTCAGCCACCAGACGGACTCGAACTCAAGTTAGCAATACAGTACTTTACCAAATGAGTTGTCACGCTCCTAAGTGAAGAATACATTGTCATTTTCTAGGAGATTGCGTCATAGAACGAAGTTCAGTTTCTCATTCCAATTTCAAAATTAATGTGTACAGCCGTTGATATTCCAAACTGTTACTTCTATACTATCTATTAAAACCAAAATGTTCCAATTATTACCGATCAATTCAAATTGAATATGTATCCCTCTATTTTAAAGGTCCCCGCATCTTCTGATCCGCTGGTCCCTAAACCTAGTTCTCAAATATTTCTTCAATATTTTATATAGTTTCATAATAATTAAACTAAGAATTATAAACAATTTCGTTTACAAACTACTAAATAAGCTATACACACGCTATTAAGATCATCAACAGGCTAACAGGAATTGACCAATAGAATACTAATTGCTCTTATTCAAGATATATTCATCAAGGTTTCCTTCTTGCATAATCTTTTTATCTCAAAATAATTATCTAAAATAATAGCGTATCTTTGTCAAATCTCCGGACGGCTGAATGAGACCTCACCACTAATCACGATCACCGACAGGATACGAGATTAAAGAACGATCTGCCTCATTAACAGAGCCGATAATTACCAGTTCTAGGGCTAAATTGATGTTGACGACCAGTGTTGGATGAGAAGACACAATTATTGATCGCCTTCGATATTATTGCTGGTGTCCAAGCAAGGGCTACAAATTAACACCCCGCTCCCGATGAAGACACTATCTCAATTATACCAAAGGCTTATTAGTAGATTCCTGCCACGTCCACTCAACCGGCTACCGTATAATGATGGTCGCTGTCTGTTAAGCGATGGTTCTTTCCCAAAAGCGTATTATTCATTGGACCTTAATTGGAATAAAATGAATAAACATATGTCGCTAGTTCAGTTGATCAGATTGTGGACTGATTTTCTCCTGAGTGAGCTCGATGTGCACCAGATTCCCCTCCTCGTTAACGAACCTAACCGGAAAAGATTTTTTTTTTATTTTCTCAATTACTAAACATAGATGGTGTAGAAGGAAGTAGAACAAAAACTTATTTGTAACGAATCATGATTAAATAAAAATATTACTAAATTTATTTGATCATTGGTAGTTCAACTATAAGGAAACAAACAGAAATTAGAACCGTTATTCTCGAACTTAAGTCTGAACAATTGGTTAATTTTTTTTTTCAGTGAAATACGCATGACAGTATAAAAGGATCGATAAAATTAGGAATTGTTGAATTATTTACCACTTCTATGATATGTGGGTCATTTTAAAATTAAATGGCAGTTTAGCTTTCAGAAAATCTTTTATATATTTTTCATTGGAAAACTCATATGTAAATCGTATACAGTGAAAAATTTCTATTTACGATAATTTTGGTTGATGTGGTCTTCTTTGTTAGCACGGCAGAAGACCTATAATTATCTGGCTAATTTATCATTTCCTCGGATACTATGGAAGAAATAGCTCACTGTTTCAAGAATTTGTGTCCTTCATTGGACACTGAACTATAATTGCTAATATCCATAGGTTACTTATGAACATTATACATACAATTTGTGTAAACACGTAAATAATTTGCGCTATCTCACAGATTTCGTCACCGATTGAAACCAAATTTTCAGGGCATCTAGAAGCCGTAAAACTGCATAGTTTAGTCCAAATTCGGAGGCCGCAGGATTTCTCCTTATTGAGATACCTCAAGTTATAGTTGACCTCGGACTTGTTTATTCCCATCAGTTTTTGTCTACTAAAATCTAGAGCAAATGTTATATACATGAATAAAAAGCAGAATGTACGCTGATTCTTGTAATTCTATTACTACTTTAATCGGTTGAACTCAGCAAATTAGAGTCAATAATAAGCCTTTAGAGCTTATGGATAAAATCTCAACTTCAAAATTGACGTCCTCGAAAAGGAAAAAATAAGTATTTTTTGATTTTAATAAAATTTCACATATATGGGTTCCTTGGTGCGTTAAATCGATATTTGAGATTAGTTTTCCATGAAAAATTTCATTGGAATTTAGTCATTTTTTTTTTAGTTTTTAGGGACCCTAAAGCCGGATCGTGTCTTGAGCATAACGAATGTATTTTTTATTTCAAATAGCATACAAAACTACAACTTTACGTGAAAAAAATTGGTTCTCTATTTTGACTGAAAGCTGAGAAAAAAAAAAAAAAGTGATTTTCATATTTTATTTTTTATTTTTTGGCTCCCAATGCTCATTGGCAGCTATAACTCTAGTTTTGTACTATCATAGGTCCTTACTATCCACACAAAAATCGGCATTCAAATCTGTGAGTTACAATTCGAAACGTCGCCTTGTAAGACCAGCAGACGCAAATAAAGAGAACAAAAATCAGCTTTCTGGTCCTACCACAACTCATAAAATTCACAAACACAATTAACACAGTGTATTTTCTATTCAACCGACTCTTCACAAGTCTCACATAGAATCGCTACATCATATCTAATATTTCTTTTGTTTTTAAAGATGTTTTAATTAAATATTAAATGTTCATGTTGCACGAGCTCTATAATAACAGGTGTAGTTATTTTTTTCTCAACGCCTACTTGGAACATAAACACTATTAGCGATAACAGACTCTTTCTAGATCCCGCCCGTTCCATTATTCCATTATGGCGACGAAGTTACCGTGGCCAAACATCCGGAGCTAAGTGGTGGATAAGTGTGCCTAATGCCGCCCCTGTTTTTTATTATAGCCGCCCAACTTTTCGGGAGTGGCTCTTTAGCGCTTTGGTTTTTTGAGGGCGCCACTTCATCGCCACTAATGCCCCTCAAGACTTCACACTTCGGATTACATGATGGAGTGCATCCTTCTGTATCAACTTAGTCTTAGGGAGGGAGGGTATTCCGACTGCCGAATTCCAACTGAAGGCGATTTTCTCCCCAATTATTATGTAATTTAACTTATTTCAGTGTTTTTAATAAAAATAATAAGGTGAAGCAGTAAATGATCGTTTCCCATGTAGTTAAAAAAATAAATAAATAAAAGATACAAGATAAAAGATAGAGTATATAAAAAAAATATTAGTATTTTTTATTTTATTTATTCCTATGCACACCATAGGTACTTGAAAGTATCTAATGTACTTTGTTAATTTTTTTTTTATTATTATTTACATAAATATACACATAGTACATGCATTGTAAGTTAAATATAAAGAATAGAACAAAAATAAAAAAATAAAATAAAGAATGAGAATTAATATTAAAATTTAATAAAATTTAAATAAAATTTAATAAAAACCAAGCACCATCATAGATACTTCAACGACATTTAATACAAACAAGTTTATAAACTATCTTAATTTTAGAAACGTTAAAGGTATTTCTAATATATATCATCAATTTTAGAAATGGTATTTTTAAATTTTTTATTTGAATACTATAGTTATTAATTTATCGATTGTTTCACTATCTCCCACAGTTCCTCTCCAAAGATATTTTTTACATACCACACTTAATAGACAAGAACGTGTGTTTAACATTTTAAATTCCTATATAGAACTTTTAGGGCTTTGGTGTAACACAGTAATAATTTAATTGCTTTTCAAAAGGATAACAATAGTGGAATATCCGCCATCTTAAAATCGTTAAATCCTGGAATATTTCAAAATCCTTAATGAAATAAACTAAAAAAACAATAATGGAGGAATATCCTTCCGAAAACGTAAAAACCTTTAAATCCTGGCGGATCTTAAAATAGTATCCTTAAGGACGAAAACAAATGAAATCATAAAATCCTAGAAAGTTACACAAAAAAAAAAAAAAAAAAAAAAAAAATAGTATCCAAAAGGAAGAAAACTAATTATTTGTGGGGAAGAGAATGGCCTAGGATGTCCTTCCTCCATCTTAAAATAGTATCCTTAAGGACGAAAACTAATACATATCAAAATCGTAAGATCCTGGCATATCTGAAAAACAGTATCCTTTATGGATCATAATATCTAGATATCTTGTAAATTTTCGAAGTTCCATCTAAATCTTTCCTATCCTTTCAACCCTCAGGCTCAATTATTATCTAGTTCCACGCAACATAATAACCTTAATAACAGATATAAACGGCAGTAGCCCCGAGATAGTTTGTAAAAATGTAAGTAATTATATTGAGTTTTGGTAAGGTTCGATTCTCCATTCAAGTTTATCTGAATGATCTGAGACTAAAGCGTTCTGATTCAGCCTCCACTTGATTTGTCTGTTTCTCTCTGTATTTTTTTTATTTCTTTTTTTTTTTTATTATTATTATTTGTATACTTATTAATTATTGGTTTGATTTCCTGTACCTATTGAACGAATAAATTCATTGAAGCCCATATTATTAATATATATATTATTGAAATATTATTCCACGTTATATATTTGGATTGTTTAATAGCATTCAAATTATAACTTTTTTTTTTTCTATTTTTTGAATAAGTAAAAATAAAAACGCAATTGACATATAAAAAAATTAAGGATAATAGTATACAAATATAATATGTTTAGTAACTTTTTAAATGGTTCCACTTTTTTTTTTTTAAATAGGTTTAATGCTAAGGAAGAAAGTATTTTCGTTAATGATGAATTAATCAGAGTATATTAAAAAATAAATAATGGCAAATATAACCAGTAATATATTTAAGATAAACATAAAAGTCAGTAGGTTACTGTTATTGATAATGACATTTGACTGTTAATTAAAAAGACAAACAAAAAAATACATAAATGGAGCCAAATAACATTCAATAAAAAAATTGAGAAGGAATTTGTTTCAATTAATTTTATTTTTTGTATAAGGTGATTTCAGCTAATTCTCTAGATGTCGTAATCGGTTGGCAACGATTTCGAAATGACGGCCTGAGCCCTTTGATGTCGCCAATTAAGCATCAGCTGTTCGATCTCTCGCTGAATCGATCCTAAGCTAAATCGATTCTAAGCTAAATTAATATTGTTTACTTCCCTCGCTAATGAGTTGCGGCTTTGTGTAATACAGCTGTCTCCTGTTAATTATTCCCATTTTAATTACTACAACAAATTGCAATAACCCTTATAATAAGGACTGGAAGTTCGCTGGAATGTAGGTTATGTTACTATCTCAGATTTGATTTTAAGTCAGTGAAATGTCCTTGCATGATATTTTACTAGTTTAATTTCTATTATCATTCCGACTCCGGCCTATGTCATAGCACAGAATTTTAAATTGAAAAAAATTGAATACTTCTAATATTAATTGATCGATTGTTTTACTTTCTCCCATAGTTCCTCTACTAAGATATTTTTTTACCAACCACACAGAGATAAGAAACTGCTCGTCATTCTATCTACTCCAATATTACCTAGACAAGCGACCGAAGCTCCCTATAAACAACAAAAGGATTATTTCTATGACTGTAGTTAGACCCATTTGGACATACGGAGTTGAGCTTTGCGGCTCCACTAAACCTGCCAATTCTTCTCGTATCCATTTCTTACAAACCAAACTTCTTAGTAAAATCCTCAATGCTCCTTATTGTGTCACAGATAAACTTATTTATAAAGATCTTAATGTCCCATATGTTACTGATTTGGCACAAATCAGGTACCTATCAATTCCCGATAATCCTCCCAAGGTGTCTGAAAAGAAGAACTTTCATTAAAGTGCTACTAGTGAGTAGTTCATTTTGTTGCCATGTAATTATAATTATTTTCCTCAAATTCACTTGTATATAATGTATGCAGTTTTAAAAAAAAATAGTTGAAAGATATTTTATGGAATGTTTTAATTTAATTTAAGTACTAAGACTTCCGTTCCTTTATTCCTACCTCAGTGATAGCATCTTTAAAAGCTATCATAATTTTCCCTATTCTTTCCTCATTACCCAATCTGCCGATGTTCGAAAGGTAGTTTCCTCTCGGTGTATACAGCCGACATCCCGACTGATCTTAACACCGTCCTAGCCTCGAACGCTTATGACATAAGTGTGTTAACAGTAAATAATGTAACTAAATTTCATTCCGAAAGAATGGTGTCGAAATTAAAAGATTAAAACAAATCTAATCGACTAACTGACCTTCATAACTGACCCATAAATTTACGAGTTTCTGTCGTACACGTTTTTTTTATATGCGATCTCATATGCAATATAATATATTTTGTATTGCATTACCTCGCTGTTTGCCTTTTGCTGTTGATGTTGAAACTGACATAACCATAATGGGGATACTGTTTTTGTAAAAGATATTTTTCTAATGATAATGGAGATGTAATATAACTTTATTCAACATAACATTGTTTATTGTATTTCATGTTCGCAACTTGCAGAATGACAGTTCAAAGAAAACCTCTTTTTAAAAGTGATTTTAATTTATTGTTAAAGGAATGAAAGAATTATATTTGTGTGGCATTCATTTGAAATTTTATATTTTGATTTAAATAAGTAAGTGTTTAAAATTCATTGTTTTAGTGTGTAAAGTATATTTATTACTTTTTACCATATTCAATAGATATTTTTGAGTTGTGCGATAGCTCAGTGGGTAAGGGACTAGGATCGAATCCACCTGTTATATTATTTATTCTATTGTATTAGCTCAGAACACACTCAGCCGCAACAAAGTAGTTACCATCAAATAGGGAGAAACCTTGCGGTTGAAGGAAGCAAGTACTGTATCCAAGACCCTACGTGGGTTTTAATGGATTTTTTAAAGAACTATACTCGAAGAAACTTATACCCTTCTGAATTTCTATGTTTCAATCGATAATTATATATAAATTATTATTTCATATACTTCATGATTAATCCAGCCAATTGTCATATTTAATTTTTCCTGTCATGTCTATATGTAGGTCTGACGATCATAGTTTTGGCCGAAACACAAGCAAAACATTATATTTATATGATATTTACTTTATTTATAAAATTTAACACATTAGTGTTATAGTCAAATGACCATCACCTCTACTCATATCACTGAAAAAGTACATAAGTGAGTAAAATCTACTATGACATTTAAAAAAAAAAAAAATTCTTGTAAATATATTCATATGCTTTTATTTATTTGCTTTTTTTTTAAATGCTCTTTATTGATATTTACAACTGTATACGTTATATACAACAAATAATTTGAGGGAAATGATTACAATGCCATGTCAATAACGTGTATTGAACTACTCACTAGTAGCACTCAATAAAAGTTCTACATTAGAAGGTCTCTTGGTCATCTTTTCAGAAACCTTAGAGAATTTTCGGTGATTGAGTGTTAGGCAATTTGGAAACTATTGGAATCGAGTGGGTATGGAGTTTACCATGAAAGCTTAGGTGTCAGGTTTGGGCCAAATCAGCAACTTTTTGAGCATTAAGATCGTTAAGGATAACTTTGCTTGGAACATAATAAGAAACATTGAGGATTTTACGAAGGATTTTTTATTGTAAGAATTGGAAGGTTTAGCTGAGCCCCAAAGCTCAGCTCCGTACGTCTAAACGGGTCTAATTATTGCCATGTATATAAGTCCTTTGTAATATATTGGGAGAATATAACGCTTGTATAGTAAATGTTGGAGTAGTCGGAAACGACTAGCAGTGTCTTTTAAGTCTGGTATGTGGATTCTAAGTATGTCGTTTGTCCAAGTGGAGTCGGAGGTAGTGGATCTGTTCAACGCGGATCAGTGGAATAATATTAAAGAATACTGTCGGAGAGGAGGACGTAGGTTTACGACGAAGGGTAAAGGTTATTTGATGAGATTTGTGTGGATGTATTTTAGTTTTCCATTTTTGACACCATTTAAAATGTTTTGAAATATAAGATTGGAGTGTAAGGGGGGAGGATTGTGGTAGTCTGGAATGCGATATGAAATTTTAAAATAATAGTGCATCATAGTAAAGGGGGAAGATTTAACAATGCGCGTTTAATAGGATTTATTTAAATTACACCTTCCAGCAAGCTATCAAACAACGATCAGGGGACCGGTTAGCAGGGGTTCATTTGCATAGATGACTTACGATCATGGGATAGCTAACAAAACAATATGGTCGATCATGTCGCCGGGGGAGCATATTGTAACATGTGACTCAGCCCACGATAAGCTTCGGGGCTACTTAAAAAGTTAGCAGTGGTCCCTACAATAATTATTCTTATAATAACGCTAGCTGCCGCGTGGCGCGTTAATATAGCCCCCTGATTGATGGGAAGTGGGGGGGGAGGAGGGGAGGGTGGTGACAATGCTTCCAAGGGATTATGTCAGATCATATCTCGGGGCAATAATCCTCTTCTCTTCCATATAGACCTTCGCTCCAGAATCTGGAAACTGCTGAGCTTTTAAGGAGATTTCGTAGGCTTGTGTGCAAGATGTCGATCAATCAGATTTGTAGAACGTGTGAGAATAGTTGTCGAGTAATTTGGGAAAATTATTGAAATATCGATTTCTAGGTCCATTATCAAATCAAATAATATTTCTTATAATGGATAACCATTAATAGTTTGTCATTAATAATCTATTGATAAATGGTAATTAATAATTTATTATTAGCAATCAATCGTGAGAAATAATAAAATATGCATTAAAAAAAAAGGAAGGAGTGAAAATTATGATACAATTAAACAAAATAATTAAATAAAAATATACACTATTATATAAAAGGACAAGCCATTTTTCTAACCTCGAAACTACTGAACCAATCAGTACCAAATTTTATCTACATCATCCTTATAGTCCCAGGAAAGTTTAACAATATTAAACTAAACTAATTTGTTATTAATCCTCCAAGGACTGGCTTGTCTATATGATCACAACAAAGGTACCTCCACTCAAAAGTGTACCCTGCTCTTCCACCCTTATTTTATTTCTTTATACGGTACCTCTGCAGCCCTTCTTCAAGAGATGCCAGTGTTAAACAAAAATGGCATTGTTTATTGTAAATAGGTAAATAAATACGCATTTATAATATTTTTTTAACATTTGGATAAGTCGTAAACCTGAAAAATTAAAACCTTTTCCTGCTTTAAAATGATAATATTCTCCCTAAATATAGTTTATTATTGGCAAAATAATCGTCCAAGTTTCTCAGATTTCATTCCATTCTCTTATTTATCTACCCTTTCAGTTAGCAATGTTACCGTTGGCAGGTAGCACTTGTAATGTCTTTTTACTAAGGCTTCTGGTAACAGTCGCTGTTAGATGTTAGATGGGGTTTCATAAAAAAAAAATCTATTCTATATTAAATAATTATTAATTTTTTGTTTTTTAATTTATATTACTTAAATACTAATAAAATAATATATTTTATTAATAAAAGCGTTTCTATTATGAAATTCCAAAATTTAAAACATCCTTTGCGTACTCAACATATCATCTTGGGGAAGGCCTAGCATTATGAGCAAACGTGTCTGATTTTTTTTTTTTTTTTTTTTTTTTTAAACAATTTTCCTGACTTTCAACATGCCCATTAACAAAGATATATATAAATAATTTTATTTTGATAGAAAACAATTTTACTCATTTTTGGAGGGTTAAAAAAGCGATAATACATGGATTATATGGAGGTTTGAAAATTGACCGATAGGTCGCGAAATATATTCTACATAAGGGATTACAATGACCATTTCTATTTTAAGTCAATTTTTAGCAACAGTGAATGCAAAAAAAAAAAAAATATTCTGTACCTAATTATATTCACAATTGAAGGAGATTCGAGTTTAACAACTGACACATGGTATATATTCTCCATTGATGCATTGATTACTTAATATTCGATTCGGGAATACATTTCCCAATATGCAAGTGTACATTCCCGAATGCCATAACAATCTTAGTTATGTCATTATAATATCATTAAAAAAGGCATAAACGAAATAAAAATTGACAATGTACATGTCAAGTTTTATTTTCTCAATAATGTCTTAATGTATCTATTTTAGAGCTAATGGCATTTTTAGTTTAATATAGGATTTTGGAAAATGATCGAAATGCTACTACTACTGCTCAGTTTTGACTTATTGACTTCTTCACAGAAGCCAGAGATATAACAAGAGATAAATATAATTGTATACTTTAGGGTATGTTTCCTCAACGAAAACGGATATCTGTTTATTAATTAATTGTGGTTGTTATGACCTGAAACAAGAACTGAACAGTTCTCGTAAAACGTCCGCTCTGCAGTTACAGCAATAAAAACAAGAGCCCGATATCAGACCTAGCGGCGCTGCCAATTGCATTGAGGTCGAAGAACCAGGTGGGGGCGGGAATTGGCTAGCAAACAGAGGACTTGATTGATGGTCCGGTTAATATCCAGTGCTACCAACCCCTTGGGAAAAACAAATATCCCGCCCCAATACTTTTTATGACGGGGCTGCCAACAATGGGGCCGCTAAATCCTCTACTAAACCGCATGTTCTCTCCCCCCTCTTATATACAATGTGGATTATCCGATATTTTAGTTATCCCATTAGACGCCCCCTGGTGCGAGCGCCGGAGGGTGTCACTCTTATAGAGGAGATTGTTTCTGATTTCCGAGGGGCTTATCTGTTGCTAACTGCCTTCTGGGGATTAATGGCGGCCAAGAATAGTGACTTGTGGTCATTGATATAGCTTTATATGGACTTAGATATGTTTCTCAAACTGCAGATAATAATATTCAGACATTTTAATTTATGATTTGTTCTTTCTTTTTTCATTCTTTATTTTTTTATTACGACTTGTTTTAAATCTTGTAAAATAGCATGTTATTTGTTCATATCTAACGTGCATATTGTATAAATTTGTTAACATCCTACTACTGTACTATACATTAAAACAACATAATATTTAGGGTTATTTTATTATTCAAATTAATTTCATACACTTTTCCAACCTAAACATCATAATAGGTCTTTGGCATGTTTTGGAAAAAACCCCACAAAGGACAATTTTTCCTTGATTAGAAAAACCAATAGATCATGGATATGTCTGTCTATAATCTACTCCTTTTACATTTTAGACTTAAAAGGATCATAATAATAATTAAATTAAATTACCAATCAATGATTATTCGAAATAAATAAAGTTGAGAGAAAAAATGTTCACCTCACGTTTTCTGTTGAACTTCCAAACTTGACAAAAGTCCTTATAAATAATATTGTAGAAAATTAAATTTCCTTCGAAATACACATATATATGCTAATTAATCTTCAACCTGTCAAAAGTGACAAATTTTAACTTTTCTTGGTAAAAGATGTATGTTAAAAGTCCTTCCCTCTTTCAGTTCCTAGGCCGGGAAACTCCAGGACTTTTAGTATGTTTACTGTCTAACTACCCTGAACATGCTTCCGTAGAAAAACCTTGGATTACAGAAAACGCACTCTACACCCCATTTCAGGCCTTCATTGACTGGATTATAGAGCGTGTCGAAAAAGCTCCAAGACTTAAAAAATGTTAGCGAAAAGTTTTTTGTTTTTTTTATTCAAACCAATATAGCTTCTTAATGGTAGGTTCTAGTGAGAAATTTTATATAGCAAAAAATGTCCTCCATTAAATTTATTATCAGAAAACTATGGACAAGTTTTCGATTTGATTAACACCAACAGAGCATTTTAAAAAAAGCCCCAACAATTCAAAAAATTAGGCGTACGTGACTTTTTTCATTCAAACCAACAGAGCTCCTAAATGGTAGGTTCTAGCGACAAAAGTTATAGAACAAAAAATATTTTCCTTTAAATGTTTGATAAAAAACTTTAGACGATTTTTCGATTCGAGCAACACCCACAGAGCTATTGCTCAAATCAAAATTGAACAAATTAACCACAACCCCACATGACCAAACTTTTAATGTCGTTTAGATTAATTTCATAACTGTATAATTAGGTTATCGTTTGTCAATTTCATATATTAATCCAACAATTATTTATTAACCAAAAAGTCCTTTGAATTAAAAGTTCCAATAGAAGTAGCAATTATTCATCAATACCTATTTTATTTTTTTCTCGACTAACTTCGACACAAGAGCAAGTTGCTGGACTAAGAGTGAAGCGGAAGCAGAGCGGTGGATCCAATGAGTTGGAGTCGGCGCCAGTCCTTTCAGAGGAGGGCGGCTCTATTTACCTTTAATTGGAACGGAGCACGACCCGGAGGAGCTAAAGGAACCCTCAAATATGATTAATAGTGGCAGCTTTCTAAGGCCACTCCGCAGGACAAAGGATCTCGTGTCCTTAATACAGATAGCAGCCATGTCGACTAATGTACTCAGTTGACAACGTTAATTAATTGACTTATGTAAATTGGGATCACGCTCAGCGAGGATAAAAACCTTTGATGGATCAACCAAAGCCTAGCTCCGTATATAGCCCGGCTCTATAGCGCTCCTCGGGGGAAGTTCGGTAATCTTATAACTCACTGATATCTCTACTGATTTATGGCATTCGGCTACTGATTGTGTCAATTAATGTTTGGGTGATTAGTCAATAGGACTGATTTTTCTTATATGGATCATTGTATTAATCGATAATTAACTTTCGCTAAACCGGTTGATCGGTTCGTTAATAGCACCCTATACGCAAATCAGCTACCAGCTATATGCGTCATTTGTTTTTATTTGAAATTAATTATACAAACTGATTTCAAAACTCACTTCTGAAATTTCCAAATTAATTTAATTTTTTTTTTATCGGTATTTATTTACATTTACAACTGTATACAATATAAAATAAAATACTTAAAGGACATGTGATAGGAATGCAAAATAAAAACATATCAATTGCTTGTAAAGCAACTACCCATTGGTAGCACTTATAAAAGTTCTCTATGATAATTTTTTTTTTTTTATTATTAATTACATGCTTCCTCACTCAAGGGCAATGAGTAATATTGATGAACGTGACTCATTCATTCAATATGAACACTGGTATAAAATAATGTAAAACAAATAAAGTAAGAAAATTTAAAATAAACAACCTTTAAAGATAAAATAAATAAAATAATATATGCAAGAAATAAGATAAAATGTACAAGAAATAAAATAGAATATAATATAAAAATGAAACTAATAAAAAAAAAAATAATAGTAAGATTGTTGAAACTAATAAATAAAATAATAAATATACAATATTTACAAACATTCCGAGGAACAACCCGATCCAAGCCTGCCCCCAATTTGAAAGGCAAGTCGGGCTCAGAGAGTTCCCAGCGCTGTTCTATCATATAATAAAATAATATATTAGTAGATCTCGAGGCTATCTTCTTTTCAGGCGCCTTGGAGGGTTATCTGGAATATAATTTAAAGCAAGTTATCTGTAACTAATGGATTTGAATGGTTATGCAGTTTGCTATGAAAGGATAGGTAACTGGTTTGGGCAGCCAACAAAAAATAATTTTAACTCTCTTATTTAAGTAACAAAGGGCAGATTATCTGCTTCAAAATTATTAATGTATATATATATATATATATTTATTACAATAATCTTTATTATTTTTTTGTCTCGAGTAATTTGTTTATACAAAAAAAAGCGATAAGAAGAAACTATTCTAGAAACAAAAAGTGTATCTTGGTAGGTATGACGAAGTGAATTAACCAACAGAAGGGACCTTTTCCCGGTCAATTTCAATCATCCTAATCCACAAAATCAGATCCCCCCATCCAACTCCATTTTATTCTCCAATATTGGGCATGAAAACAAAAGCCATTTCTAGTTCAGCCTGCTGTTAAGTGTGTGATGTTTAGACATTATGAGAATTATTTTGAAGCCCTAAGTAGGTCAAACCTAATGCGAAACTACATATTGCTCATTCAGTTGAACAATGATGTAACTGCGAAATTAATACTTCAGAAGCTCCCAAAAGCTACATAAATCGATAGAAACAACTACTGAATTGTAGCCTGCCCAATCCAGAATGAATATTACTTAAGATTATAAGTATAATCTTTTCAGTTTCTCGCTTTGTTTTAGTGGATGACGATATATAGTATGGTAATCCAATCCATGAAGGGTATTAAAGGTTTAAGTCTCCGGGTAAGGTTGAATTGACAGATTCCCCCTCCTCCTTATTCACTTTATAGATAATGAGTGTACCCCAGAAGGATCTCACGAGCACAGGGTCGATCCTCAACTGATATAATAAAATAAACAATTATCAACCTTAGTTTGACTCGAATTTGGTTCGTGAGGTAAATGTTCAGTGCCCTAACTACTGAGATATAGCTTCTACTAAAGAACATTGAAACTAATAACTTTACTAATCAAGTCGCAATTTTTTTAAAAACTATTTATTGATATTTACATTTGTATACATTAGGTATATACAACAAGTAAATTTGAGTAAAATAATTACTATGACATGTCAATAACATGTAAAGAACTATTCACCAGTAGCACTCCAATATTTATGCATTAGAAGCTAGACAGGAGATTGCAGTTTATATTTATTGGAGTTTCTTTTTTTTTTTCTAATTTATCTATTGCATCAATTTATTAAGTTACTGGTATCCTCCGTCGACGGCTTCGCCCATTCTCACAAGTAAAGAACATAGATAATTTTAACTAATAATTGAAATTTCACGTTTTTCGATAAACATTTTGTATGCATGCAATTGAGCATTATTTCTTCAAGAATATTTTCACATATTATAGAAAGTTTTAACTTGGCACCATTTTACATATCATCGACACTATTGTTTTACATAGATGTAAAACTAACGAATGTTAGATATCACATTTTTTTATTTCGTTCCTTTTACTGTTGTATTCTACAAGGTCTACCTTTTAGTAAAATGCTAAAAATTCGTAAAAATGACATTACTGATTTCTGTATTCTAATTGCCTGTTAGTTTCGAAATTTCGAAGACTTTGTACAACAGTATACAACGGTAAACGGATGAAATAAATAAATGCAATTTTTCACATTCGTTCGTTTTACATAGTGTCAAGACTAGGAAGACTAGGAAATCGCTTTTAAACGATTCTCATTACAGTCCAACCTATTATATTGCGACAGAAAATCACGAATCTTTATAATTGAAAAGTGTTATTTTCCGATTTACTATAACAAACCTGCAAAACAAAATGTTATTGATTAGAAAATAATATACTATTAAAAGTTCCAATCTTTTCCTTCATCTGAAGAACATCTGGTAAGAGGTATGTATAAATCTACGTCATGGTGATTTCTTTCTGAATTAACGAGTATCTAGGTATACCATCCTGATAATTTAAGTTTTAGGGTGTGCTTTCATTCCAGGGTTGGGCGATATTCGATAGTTAGCACTATCGATAGGCCGATACTATCGGTTGAGAACTATCGATTGCTATCGATAGTTTTTCATTAGTTGCTTCCTTTTTTTCAAAAGCTATTCAATAAAGAATTTCAACTAATTTAATTAAATTCACTTATCTACTAACTATTTGAAATTTGCAGGATAACAAATTATAAGATAATGTCATAAAGATGAAAGAAAAAACTAATTTATTTGAATTTTAGAAAAGTATTTACAATTGACATGGTTACAATAATAACGAATCAAATCTACAGAAAATAAAAATAACGAAATAGTTAATTTCGAGAGTCAAGTGTGATCCTTGAGCCACATATCCCCCCCCCAAAAAAAAAAAATTCTTTCCTTTGGCTTAATCTTTGAGAGAACCCTTGAAATCTAGGAATTCCGAATTCTATTTTAAATGAACTCGACACTGGACAGAGAAAGATCAGCATAATTCCGAGAGTTTCAAAACTTGAGGGTAAAAAAAATCCATCGATAGTCAACACTATCGATAGTGACCATAGATAGGCATGACCTATCGATATATCGATAGTAACGACTATTGCCCAACCCAATTTCATTCACACTAGGTTGCAAGGAGTGCCTAGAAGAAGAGGGTTCACTGAATCCATCTTGAAATTAAAACATGTTGCCCAGCGAGGGATTTCCTCATTTAGCTCCTTAGCCTGAGATTGATTTGTTATGAACATTTCGGTTTGTACAAGCAGAGCAGCCTCAATTTCCAGATATAACCACAGCTGGTGAACTACCAAACCTCGGCCGCAACTCCGTTCGCCCGCCATATGGTCGATATCTAGCGATGACAAGTTGAACGGGCCGATTAGGGAAATGTTTTTCGTGCTCGCTGACATCTTCGTTTATCAACAGGAAATAAAGACATCAAAGGTTCAAGGAGAAGTGTAAGCGTTACTTCCTCAGGAAGTGCCACCTAGATCTCTTCTGTTTACGTCCTGTTTGTGTCCTCCTGTTTACTACCAGTCACAGCTGTCCGCTAATTTAGTACACCATCGACTATTCAGAATAGGAAGGTTTATTGGAATCCTAAAGCTCAACACTGCTTGATCAAATAGGTATTATCACTGTCATACAAATGAAATATTTTTTGCTGAGATTTATCAGCTGATGTATGCCTCGTTTTTTTTTTTAATTTAATTTAATTTAATTTTTTTGTGAAAATTGGTTTAAATTTTACCCTCTTCATATTGATATTTACTGATCCTGGCTCACGGTAGCCTAAGTGAGATTTTTGAACACTTCTCATCTTACATTAGTAAAATAACCCTAATTTTGCAGGCTACTATACCAACCTTGATTATTTATTTCTGCAAATTTCATTCCAATAAATTTCTCCTGTTAAATAAATAAGATTAATGATCTCTACGCACTTTAAAAAAATGTAGAATATCCTGGAAAAACAAAGCAATAAATAAAAATCTTCAACTCTCATATACCGCCAGGTATAAAAAGATGCTGATTGAGCAATCCACAAATCCGAAGAAGTGTATCACAAGATCTGATGGTTCCGATGATACTTCATATTATCATCCTCCATTTATCTTCATAATTTTATGTTTTTTACCTCGCTTCTACTTTGTAAGATCCTATCTTATACCTGATGACATCTCTATCTAACTTGTCCTCACTGCCTCCGCCAAGGAATGTGACGAATTCACTGCCCGTTCAGTTCGGAAATAATTCAGGTGTTTTTTAGTCTTTGGGGTTTAGCCTTTAATACTAAAATGATTTTAAAACTGAAGTAACAAGGGCTGTTTTTTCCTTCTTTCTTTTTGTATTGAATAAATATTACATGTTACCTCACTCAAGGGAAATGAGTAATACGAATTACAAAAAAACTATTCAATTTGTACAATGAAAGTAAAATAAAGAAATAAAGTTAAGAAAAATAAAATAAATTTAAAAAATGAGTAATAAAATTAAATGTTATATAATAAATGATAATATTAAATAATTTGGGATAATAATTGTAGAAGCAATTTTTTTTTTATTTATCTATATATTAAAATGGATAACTATGTACAAAAAAAAAAAAAAAAAAATGAATCTAAAAAATGTGATTACAACGTCCATTAAAACCTGTCGATTCCAGGCCATCATCTTTTCAGACGATTTGGAGGATTGTCGGGAACAGAATAGAAAGATTAATTGATTTGAATGGTTATGGAGTTCACTATGAAATGATAGGATTTTTTCAAAGGATTTTGGATTGCAAGGAGGGGATACGAGATGAATTAGACGGTTTTGTGGTGCCCCATATCTCAACTCCGAATGCCCAAATAGGCCTAATCACTGTCATTTAAATGAGTCTTTTGTAATTAATTGTCTTCTTGTTAAATAAGTCGAAAAGGACGAGCAGTTTCTTTTCGTTTTAGTCGTGTATGCGGATTCCGATTTAAATATTTGGCAAGTTGCGGATCTGTTCAACGGTGATCAGTTAAATAGCAAATAAACTAAAATAAAGAAACAATAGAAAAAAAAAAGAAAAAACCTTAGCTAAAATACAACCATACTTTAACTATAATATTTACAAGCCTTCCTCGTAAACCCAGAACCAGAACTTGACTCCCACTATATGAGGGCAAGCCAGGACCGAAAAGATCCCAGCGCTACGAGTCAAAACTAAAGCTGTTGATTTCATTATAGTTGTATAATATAGGTAGATTGATTTGTAATTATTGCCTTAGGGCTTTAAAAAAAAAGAGGGAGTGAGAAAGAGAGCGATGGAGGGTTAGGTAGAGAATTTATATTTATTTCCTGTAACCCATATATTTATTATTGATTTAAGCCCAACTAGGAGCGCTTATGAGCAGTTCCTTTGGATGCCTTCTTTTATTCCCAATACTTCTTGAGACCAGCCAATAGTTTTTACTTTTTCTTTTCCGTCATACGTTTTCGACTGGTTTTAATTTTTGGTAGTGGGGACTAAGATTTCACCATACCTCTAAATTTCACTTGATCCAACACATCAGGGTCAGGAATTCCAGCAGAATCTAGGTCTTTTTGCACTTCATTAAGCCACAGATTTCTGGTCATATAGCTTTTAATTAGTGAGAAGATCTTTATGGTAAGCCTTTTGTTCATTCTTAGGAGTTGCCCGCATTACTCCAGCTGTTTCCAATTGTCGGTACCATTCCTGATTCGCCTTTAGTCTGTAGGATCATTCGGGTAGAACTCTCGGTCCATGAACTTTCCTGAGAATACGTCATTCGACTTTATCGAGATCATCCAAGGGTCCTTTCTTATTCATTATTTAGGTTTCTG
The DNA here is from genome assembly GCA_003667255.2 of Euschistus heros. Taxonomy (NCBI): domain Eukaryota; kingdom Metazoa; phylum Arthropoda; class Insecta; order Hemiptera; family Pentatomidae; genus Euschistus; species Euschistus heros. The sequence goes on along the minus strand of RCWM02000169.1, from coordinate 1,027,777 downwards.
CTGCATATAAGAACTGGAGACTACTACAGTTTTGCGATGTTGGATTTTGGCGTTCTTTGAAATGCAGCTCTTATTGTATGGTAGGCTGCTTTAAGTTTGGTACATCTTCCCGATAAGGAGGTAACGTATCTACTATTGGGATGGACCCATTCACCGAGTAACCTATATATAAATCATAATTAAATAATTTACTTTCCAAGTGTCAGTGAAATCATCGAAACGTTTATTACCTACTGTTAAATTGTCACTCATATTGAATATGATTTATTAATCATAATTAAATGTGAGCTAAAATGTATCTACACTTAAGTTAAAATCGAAAAGTTTCGTACAAAGGTACCGCCGCTTTGGAACTTTCGGCCTATCCTAAGCAAAAATAAACGGTGCCCGTGCTCCAGGTCAATGTTTGGTCTGGAATTAGCTGGTTTTGGTCGGCGCCACCGCAGATTCTCTTAATACCTGAAACCCGAAAATATTTATTTGGGCTAGTGTTGATATAGCACCCGAGTGGTTACACATTACAAATGGATATATTGTGGTTTCAACGACAGCTGCTATCCCTGCCATCCGGTTTGCCAATTGTGGAAAGGGAGGGTCTAATTTTGTTATGTTTTCTGATTTGGAATTTAGAAACCACAAAGGCGAGGTCAAAAAAATGTGTATAAATTAATTTTGAACCGTTTTCAAATTTTATTCACTTATTATTATTTTTTTATGTCCCACATTTTTCTAATAGGTTTATTTAGAATGTATTAGAGTCTCAATATACCATGATTTCGCCACAGAAAATTAGGACATCTTGTCTTTTTTTGTTCTGGCACAATAAGACTTTTCTTAATAGCAAGGGATAACCTACATTTGTATATTTGATATATATACCATTCTAATAGTCTTATTTTGTATAGGCCGAAACGTCGGCATCGGAAAGATTATTCTTTCCGTACTGCAGGTTTCTTTCCATCCACCAGAGTGTTATTTCGGCCAAAATATCCTGCCAAAAACCTGAGCCTAAGACTATTCATAAGTCGTATTGGTATAGATTTTTTTATTTATTTATTTATTTTTGACATGAATAGGTATGTCTCTCGGCTGGGATCTTTTTCATGTGGGAAAAATGTGGGATCTTTTTTTAGGTTTTTTTTCACAAAACGTAACATTTTGACAAGCTCTACCTCTGTTGTTGTTCTGATTGAAACTTTCAAGACAGGTTCCTGGTCAGAAATGGAATAAATAATATACTTTGATATATACGAGGAGTGTATTGCTTTGAATGAGAAAAAAAGCACGTTTCTCCAGATTTTTTAAGGGATTTTTTTTTTTTAACACGCTCTCGCTCTATTGGTGTTGCTCTATTCGGAAATTCGTCGACAGATCCTTTTTAAGAAATATAATCGAGACAATTTTTTTGTTATATAACATTTTTCGCTAGGACCTATAATGATTCGAATGCAAAAAGTCACGTTGTAACGTATTTTTCACCATCAAATAAGTAAGGTTTTTTTCTCCCTCAAAAATGTAATATTTTGAAATGCTCTTGCACTATCGGTATTTCTCAAATCGAAAAATTTACAAAAGCTTTCTAATACGAAATTTAATTTTTATATTTAACATTTATCGCTATGATCTACCGTCAAGGAGGTATATTCATTTGAATGAAAACTGTAAAGTTTTGCCGATACTTCTTATGTTTTGGTGCTTTTTTTTGACAAGCTCTAGTTCTTTTGGTGTTACTGGGATCGAAAAATTACAAAAGTTTTGTAAAACAGTACAAAATATACACATCTAGTAAATGTGTTGATAATGATTACAATAACATATCAAAATTTGAAAAGAACTACTCATCAGTAGCACCTCAATAAAAATTCTACACTAGGTCTCTAGACCTTCTTTTCAGACGCCTCGGATAGCTTTCGTGAATAGAATAGGAAGCAAGTTGAGAGACTAGTGGATTTGTGTGGTTATGGATTTTACTATGAAAGGTATCTGGTTTGGGCAAAACATATAGGACTTAAAGATCTTTATGGATAAATTTATTTGTAACAAAGTAAGGAGCATTAAGGATTTTTCGAAGGATTCTGGATTGTAAGGATTGAATACGGGAAGAATTAGAAGGTTTAGTTGAGCCTCAAAGCTCAACTCCGTATGTCTAAATAGGTCTGATATCTGTCATGTAAATGAATATTTTGTAATAAATCTGAAGGTTTAAACGTTTGTCTAGTAAACGTTGAAGAACTCGAAAAACGACGAGCAGTTTCCTGTCGTTTTAGTCTCGGATATGGACTCCAAGTTAAAGGTTTATTCAGTTGGAGCCCTAGATAGCGGATCTGTTCAACAGGGATCAAAGGATATTATTAAAGGATACTGTAGGACAGAAGTCGTAGGTTTACGATGAAGGGTAAAGGTTATTTGATAAGATTTGAATGGATTTATTTTAATTCTCCAGATTCGACACCATAAGGTTGAAGGAAATGTAATTGGAGTGTTTGTGAGGCAATGGAGGGATCATTATTGTCTGATAACACACACACGTCATCAGCGTACATGGTGAGGACGGTGCCAGGATGGGTCGGGATATCAGCTGTATACACCGTGTAGAGGATTTTTCAATTCTAAAATATAAATAGTGAAAATCAGTAGATTATAGGTAGCCATATATTGCATTCCCAGTCAGGGAGAAATTGTTTTTTTTTTGTTGTTGTTTTTTTTATAACTGGGTAATTAACTAACATAACGATGAATAAAAACGAAATTCATTATCCATTGTGGGGAGGGAGTGTAGCGTCTCTTACGATAATCCGATTAAATCGCTTGTCAATTATTTTTGACGAATATGCTGTGTAAGCTGTAATTTTTTTTTTTTTTCAGTTCGAGAGCTAAATAAAAAACAATTAGAATGTAACTCGATGAAATAAATATTAATATAAATTATATATATATATATATATATATATATATATATATATATATATATATATATATATAGAGAGAGAGAGAGAGAGAGAGAGAGAGAGAGAGAGAGAGAGAGAGAGAGAGAGAGAGAGAGAGAGAAAAGAAAAAAAAAAAGTACAGCTTACATAGCATATTTATATATTATACATTACATAATACAACATTTACTTGACATTCCCTATAAGCTTCTAACTAATTACAAATGACTTAATTACATGACTATAGTTAGACCAATTTTGATACACATAGCTGATGTTAGGCGTTTAGTTAAACGATCCAGTTCATCCCTTTTCTAGTCCTAACAAGCCCTTCTTAAAAACCTTAAATCTCCTTACAATGTCACTTATAAACTTCTAGATAATGATGTGAATGCTCTTCATTTTAGTGATGACAAAACGAGATACCTATCCTTTCAAATTAAACTCCTTACTCACTCAATCTGATTAGTTTCTAACCTTACTTCCCACTCGATCAACGATAAGTCTTAGAGGTGTCTGATGAAAAAATGGCATAGGGACCATCTATATAAAATTTTAATTGAAGTTCTACCATATTGCTCTGACTTTTAATATCACTGTCATTATTTCTCATGTTCACTTAGTGTATTTCTCCACACTGGTTATATATTCTCAATTTCTTATTGAAATATACAAATGTATAGTAACAAAACACTTGGAGTATATTATATGAATTACAAGAAGCTAAAAGTAGTAGTTTTTAGTAGTGATGGGTCGTTCTGGGTGGAACGGAACTTAGAACTGGTTCCAGTTTGAACCGGTTTGGAACGAAACGAATCGCCCAAGTTTTTCGTTCCAAACCGGTTCAAAGCTGGAAACAGTTCCAACTTACGTCCCCCATTGTAGTAGAATTTAGATTACATCTCTGGTTTCGTTCCACCCAAGGTCGTTCCGACTGCTTTGTATCGTTGATCCTGCCTCTCTTGATTCCCTCCCCCTTTCCATCACCCCATCACCCCACACATGGGCATCTTCAAAATAAACCGCTTTCTTTGAATTTTTCTATTCTACCGACAGAGCTCGGCTTCTTCTTTCTGATTCTGAGAAATGAACCATACAAGGTTTTACTGCATATGTAATCAAATAATTTTTTCGCTATTTGTTCAAATTCTGTGCACATGAGTTGATTACATACTCCTTTTTTTCTCGGAACCAATGTAATTGAAAAATTCTCGCTCAATTTTGAACAATACTTGAACTAGCATTTTTCCAACAAAAAAAAAAATGTTGGAAAACTATTTTAAAAGTTTACATTTTTTTAATAAGTATACTTAGCTATTTAAACCTTCTTAATATTATAGTACCTATACAATTTTAAATTATAAAATAAAAGGAGATTAACTGCCTGAAGTCAACAAGAGATGGAACGAAACTGCATAGTTGGTAGGTATCGGTTAGTCAAACTGACGTGGAAAGGAACGAAAACTGGAACTGGTTCCAATGGTGGAATGGAACGTGAAATCTCATTCCACTTTTAAGTTGGAACGGCCTTTCACTAGGTTTTAGCACTCCAACGAAAATTGAATATTAGAAGATCTCGAAACCATTTTGTTATCAGACGCCTCGGAGGAATATCGGTAACTAAATCGAAAGGTAGTTGAGATACAACTAGATTTATTTGTGGGTATTTCATGAAAGGAAAGGCTTCTTTGATCTCATTCCTTTATTAACACCTTTTTTACTCCATCTCCCAAATAATTTCTCCACGTTGGTTTTTTTTTTTTTTTTTTTTTTTTTTTTTTACAAAATATTATAGCTGATTTTTTTTCCCATATACATATATATACCCTTAATATAGGGGAAAAACTGGAGGATTAGTAAATCACAGATCAAAAGATTACAGAAGTCAATGAGTGCTGAAATGAAGCGTGCAGAATGCATCTAATAAGCGATAATGTTTGACTTCATAGCTTTGTTAGTAGTTAGAAGGTGAACATGCTAAAAGTCCCCGCCCCTGTGGGATTAGTGGATGGAGGGGAGAAGTTTAATTTTTTTGGTTGACTCTAAAAAAAACGGTTGACTAAAACGGTTGACTCTAGAAAAATATGTTACAAATTAAGATTAAAGCTAATTAAATCTCCTATAAAATTAATTATATACATATTTGTCGAAATTCCAACGGTTTTCGAGATATAAGTTATTACAAATCGACAATTTTTAGAAATAAAACAAATGTTTGCCTCGACTTTTCTTTAACATTTGCTTCAAATAATAAAAACGTACGTAGGAAATTAAAGTAAATTTAATATTGTACAATTTTGGTTCTGACATTTTTTTCTGAGAAACGATCGTAGAAGGTACTAGAAGCAAAAGTTTGACAAAAAGTGAGGCACCGAAAGCACCGAATTTCAAAATTCCAATAGAAGTGGCAACGTATTCATCAATCATAATTATTTCTCAATCGTTTGTTAATTTCATAATCATAAGTATAATATCTTTGTTAAAACTATTTTTTTTATCATAACTTTATAACGGTCTATTCAGCTCCTAAGCTGTTCGGTAAGGCTACATTTATCTGGAATTATCAAACGCTGTGGTTAGTTTATACATAATAGAATGCTGCCTCCTGCAAAATTTTGTAAGTACACAACTTGCTGAGAAAAGGTGGATTGAAAATATTCTATCATTTTTACGAATAATGGATCCAAAATCCTACTTGCACTAGTTACAACTGGTAGATTTGATGCGTGAAGAACGCACTGGGGCGGTGTCTCCGAGAGGCAGGTAGACCAAGACAGGCCCTGTTTCGAACCCATTGTCTAGGCCTCTTTCATATGTTAACGGGGCAGTCTTTGTCTAAGGCCGCTTCCTATACACTCTAAGCCGTCTCTCGTCACTACAACATCTAAACATGATTTATCAATACCGCAATATTGTCGGGGGCTTCTTAAATCAGGAGGAATTAAAGTTTGTTTATTGTTCGGGGGGAGGGAAGGGGATTATGCATCGTTTAATTAGCAGCTTTATATCCATCAGGCAGTGTGTCACTGCTTCCTTAATATAGAAGGCTGTGAAAGAAGATGCATAAGCCCAGGCTATAAAACACTGAGCATATGCGAGCTGCCAAGATGGGGGGGGGGTCCATATAACTGAAAGGAGGGGGGAGTAGTTATATTAAATATAGTGAAAAATGTTTTTAATATATTCTTGTCCTGGTAGTTAAATATCCATTTAAAAAATAATAAAATAAAAACAAATCCATCACATATATTGTGGATTCTATCACTATTATGGTCGGGGTGATATTCTAAGGGGATTTCTATTATATAAATTTTATTTATTTATTCATTGAAATTTACAACTGTATACAATTTAAAATATAATACATCACGTAAATGTGATGATTATAATAGTTGTACTAATGATAATAATAATGACAATTGGTTTTAAAGCAACTACCCGTTGGTAGCACTGATAAAGGTTCTACATAATGATGGTAGAAGATTCCGAAGCCATCTTCTTTTCAGGTGCCTCGGAGGGGTATCTGGAATGGAATTAGAAGTAAGTTGTGTTACTAATTTATTTGAATGGTTGTGGAGTTTGCTATGGAGGGATTGATATCTGGTTTGAGATAGGTCAGAAACGTAAGGTATATTAAGATCTGGGTGGATAAGTTTGTTTGTGACGAAGCAATGAGCGAGGATTGAGGATTTTTCAAAGGATTTTAGATTGTAAGGATAGGATACGAGATGAATTGGATGGTTTAGTAGAGTCCCAAAGCTCAACCCCATATGTCAAGATTGCTCTAATTACTGTTATGTGTATGAGTCTTTTGTAATTAATTGGAAGGTTTGAACGTTTGTCAAGTAAATGTTGAAGTAGTCTATAACGACGAGCAGTTTCTTATATGTGGATTCCAAGTAAGAAGTTTGTCCAAGTGGAGATATAAAAATGAAAAAAATAGTCTTTATTTTGTGGCATATTGTCCCTTATGATTGTTGTTTACATATAGGATGATATTAACAGGTGAATACAATTTATAAATCAAGTAAATGTGTAGATAAATAACGAAAGATAATAACTAGAGGTGGACCGACTATGACTTTGGCCGTCTAGTTGGCTGGATAAAATTCTGATTAATCGGTGATGATTCGGCCGACTAGTCCAATCATTGCTTCTGTTAGAATTCAAGTGACGTTTGTAGTGGTATTCGTTTTCAGCCATTTCTAGAAAAATCAAGTAGAAGTAAGCCAATAACTTTACTTGACTTCAGATAATATATCGTGTTTATAGACTTACAGATGAATGTATAATACATATATAAAAATGAAAAATATAATCTTTATTCTAGGACATATCAATGCTTTAGCCCACATGTTTATGTTGGAGCGGCGATAAGCGAGGAGAGCGGCGATACTAGCGGAGCTTAACTCTCCGTTTGAATCACCGCTTCTATATGGTGTTTATGTTGGAGCTGCGATTAGCGATGATAGCGGCGATACTAGCGGAGCTTAACTCTCCGCTTGAATCACCGCTTCTATATGGTTACCGCGCCGCTCCAATATAAACACTACACTGAAAAACATATGATAGTTTTCTCAGCTCCGCTAGTATCGCCGCTCTCCTCGCTTATCGCAGCTCCAACATAAACGGGCCCTTAAGTAAAATTTTTGCAAAAATGTTTTAGATGCATCATTAGAGAGTTCACAGGCTCCAATATTCATCAAAATCTTGATTGAAGTGCTGATGTAAATTTAGATTATCCGAAACACTCCTGTTTACGAACTGGAATCAAATTTTAATACTCATAGTTTCAAATTTGAATACAATAAAATATTATTTTCTGCACTTAACATATAAGGTAAGGCATCGATATTGTCCCTTAAAAATAACATATTTGTGTATTAAGATAGTGCAGTAGTATGGCTACAATAATTTCAGAAAAGATAATATTATAACATGAAAAATATTTTACCTGTGGCCTAGGGGGATGCGAGGGCGTTACGCCTAGTTTGAAACGCTCTCTTTCTGTTGGTGTGGCTCAGATCGAAAATCGACCACCTCTTACCTGTCAAAAATTTAATGGAAAATATTTTCGTAAATTACATTTTTTTTCGCTAGGATCTACCGTTTAGGAGCTATATTGATTTGAATGAAAAAAGTCACGTTTAATACATCTATTTTATGTGTAGATAGGTTTCGATACACTTTAGCGAAATTTTGACGACATATTCTTATCGAAAATGTTATAGAGAATATTTTTTTGTTATATAACATTTGTCGCTAGGACCTAATATTTAGGAGTTATATTGGTTGAATGAAAAAAAGTCACGTTTTAAACACCTGTTATTTCACAACTTTATTTTGAATAATCATTAATTGTCAATTTAATTTTAATAATTTAACATTATAAAGGTAAAACGCTTACCTTTATTAGGGGGAAAAAAAGGACATAAGGGCATAAACGGTCAAGGGGGCAATCCCTAAAACATGTTCCATGATATTCATTCTTTAGCCAACAAACTCAAGGGGGCCTATATTTTTTTGTTTGTTTATTTATATTTACATGGAAATATAAATAAAATATATGTATCATGGAAGTTATTATTAAAATAACTAAAGCAATTGAAAATAGATATTCCAGTGTACATACATACAATTGTTTTAACGTTCCATAACACCTCCATGGAAGAGGCGAATATTTCATAATTATACATAACGCTACATATTACGTGAATATATACATACATAAGAATAAAGAATAATAATAAAAACTATTACATTTATTTAGATGTAATAAATGTTAATAATAAACATAAATGTTATTTATGAAAGAAAGATGAAAAAATAAATTAATTATAACTAAGATAAAGGTGAAAAAGACTAAAGAATCTAACAAGAAAGATGTTGATTAAAAAATATTTACAAACACTACATACAAAAACATACATAAATATAACATAACTATAAAATGGAATGAAAGAAAAAAAAATTATTTAAATAGAAATAAGTAAAATGGAAAAAATTCCACCCTTGATTGATTATTTCATTTTCTTGACTAAAAGTTTAATTCTTTTTTAAGATTATTGAAAAAAAATAAACAAACACAGGTATTAAAGGCCTCATGTGATTATGAATAAATTCTTGAAAGTTACATTGTTGAATGTTTGGAAACTCTTCATAAGCCTTGGAATCCATATTGGGAATCCAGCGAAAAACTGATTTTCAGTTGGTTGGGCTTTACCATGGGATTTCGGAGCAGTTGTAATCAAAGCGTAGCTTAGACTTTTTAAAATACTAAAAGGCGATAAGAAGAAACCAGACAACCAGATGTTGAGAACAGGAGACAGATGTTGAAAGATTAGCTACAAACGCTACCGATGTTTACACACCAGGTAGTCAAGCTCTTAATTCGGTCAAGGGGCAAGGTTTCAGTTTTTTTCTCCTTCTAAGAGCTGGTAAACCTTCGAGGTATTATCTTACTGACTATAGAAATCTGAAAAGTTAATTCATTCGATTAGCAGATAAAAGCCGTCCGGACGATCGTGGATTTCCTATTATTCTTTCAATTTAATTTTATTCAATAGTATGGTAAGAAGAGATACCGTTATTCTTCCAAATTTTGTATTTTTCTTAAATTTGGCTGGTTGAAATTTATATATAAATACTGATAGAATGAAACGTTTGGGCATTTATCAAAAATCACAATGTATCAACAAAACGTTTTCTTCAACATTAAATATTATGAATTTAGAATATCTGTGTATTTCATTTTAAAGATTATTGATTGGTTCACAGTACCTATATTTTACAAAACTTTCTTCTGACTAAAATTTACGTAAATTTCTTTAACAACAAAAATATTACAAATATCCACACTTGTCACGAAACGAAGCAGCAAGTGGCTTTGATGGCTTAGTAATGGAATTAAGGAAGGATGTAAACGAAGTACTCAATTATTACATTTATTTTCGGGCTTGATTTGACATCGATCACAGAAGATCTCACACCTAGTTACTTACCAGTTTCCTCTTAAATTCAGTCGAATCCCATCATCATCCTACCCTGTTATAGTTCAATAGGCTGTTAAAAAAGTATTATTAAAAAAACAATCAGATACAATCAGACACACTTACAAAGACTATAGACATTTCAATTAAAAATGCTTAGATTCATCACACAAGCTCCTTGGTTAAGCAACAGTTAGCGAATACATACGGTCTCACGACAAACAATCTCACTAAACTTCACAAGGGCACAGAAACAAACTAATATAAGCAATGGCTATCAGCTATATATATGAAAACAGAAAAGGAGGTGGATAAGAGATCTAATTTTTTGAGATGATTCACCACGCTCTATAAAATAATTGCTCTTTTGAGTTTGAGGTGGAATAGCAGCGACATGTTTACTGATAATCTACATAAATATGGAAAAGGTGTATTAAAAACATTATAAAATTTTCCTTATTCAAACCAATTTTGTTTTGTTACTTTTTTTAAATATAACGTACATAGTTATACTCGTATATTGTATAATATAGGGAAAACGATATATCGACATATCTCAAAAAAATATCGATATAAATACGATTTACGGGAAGAAAAATATCGATATATCGTGAATCGATAACCATCCTTAGTTACAAGAAATCGACTTTGGGTTACTCATTCTCGATATCAATCTTTTTTATCAAGAATCGGTGGCATGGAGAATCCACATTAGAAATTGGCACATCTCAAGTTCAGATACTTAGCAAAAAAAATGTATTAGATGTATACATTAATTTGAATGAATTGATGGTTGAATTAGTCATTTTAAATTGTATAGAAGGAAATGTACGGCGGGTATTGACATATTATCACCCACAGTCCCCGGAGATAACTCAGCGAGTCCTGTGGGCGACCAGAAGCCGAGAGGCACTCCTCGGACCCTTGCGTGCCTGGAACATAAATAGCGGGAGGATGAAAGGCCACTAATGAGACTTGATACCGGCAATTATGTGTCGTCATCCGATCCAAGGAGGGTATTCCGACGGCTCACTCCATTGTTGCCTCCTACCTCCATGCTGCTCCTCCGTCCAGCGCTTTTATTAGATTGTCCGGTTCCTTTATCCGGATTACGGCTAATTGTAATTTGTATAGAATGACTTGGGAGGAGGAAGATTGATTCTGATTCATTGCTACCATAAAGCAGGTTTTTATGGCCCAGAAGGGATCAACTTAGGCTATAAGATCCAAACTGAAACCATAAAATAGTAGAAGTCTCAGATATTATTTATAAATTGAATTAAAAAAGACAAGCATCGGTCCTTTATTTACGACCCCTCCAATGGATAATAATATAACATTGCATTCTCCAATGTCACTGCAATGATCAACAAAGACGAAAAAAAACTGTATGTTAGCTTCCAATTCTGCAAATACTGACATGGACCAATCATACTAGACACAAAAGACAAGAACTCGATGGAAGTCTCAACCAAATATACCGATACTTAAGAATTAACTTATCGTTTTACAATTATTTAACCAATTCACCAAACAATTATGAATCTTATCGCGGAGGTCAGCGAATATCAAACCCATTAAATACTTCCAGTCCAAGATCCTTCTCTTCATACTCTAATAATAACTTTGCAGTTGGTGAGAGTTTTTTTTTTGGTTAAAAAAAAATAAATACCATTAACATTATTAATATCATCTTTAATGTTTTTAAACGTTCGAATCCCCCAATTAATTACAAAATACTCATTTACATGACGGTGATTAGATCTATTTGGACCTATGGAGTTGAGTTTTAGGGCTCCATTAAACCATCCAATTCATCTCTTATCCAATCCTTACTCTCCTACATCTCCTATCTAAAATCCTCAATACTCATTACTTATCAAATAAACTTATCAATATGTTAATGTTCCATGTGTTTCTGATTTGAAACCAGATACCTATCCTCACATAATAAGCTCCATAACCATTCAAATCCACTAGTTTCTCAACTTGCTTCCCACTCCTTTCCCGATAATCCTCCAAGGCCTCTGAAAAAATGATTGCTAAGGGACCTTCTAATATTAAATTGTTATTGGTGTTACTAGTGAGTAATTCTTCACAATTTATTTATATGCAATTTTTATCATTATGATTAATGATTGACACAATATACTTGATTTATATTGTGTACAGTTGTAAATATTAATAAATAGTTTAAAAAAATTTTTGAAGTTTTAATTTATTTTATCATTATTATCATGTTTTTATTAGATAGAGAGTTGATTTTTTTTTATACTGGAATAAAATATAAATTAAAAAAAATACAATGGTTATAGTACCAACCAAGTAGATAACCTTTTTTTTAATTATTTTTTTTATTTGCTGGTTGATCTACTATGGGAATCAATCTTACCAATATATCAATTTCACAAATTATTCTATTTATCTCAGTCCGCGTTCTTGTATTACATCTAGATAATGAGTCAAATCTAGTTCTGTCATGGTCCTTGATTTGGAAGTGATACATCGCCCCAAGCCATTAGATCCCTGATGAAGAGCAGTTAAATTAAATCCCGTAGCAGCTGATGAATGTAATGAGAATAAATAACTGTAACTAGCTATGACAGGTGGATCAACCGAATATATAGATCTCCCCAGTATCCGCTCCTATAGAACCAGCTCCATTCTATACAAATTACAATTAGATATAGCCCTTTGATATATGCCCGAGGGGGAGGGGGGGGTGGAGCGTTGATGCGGCATGTCGTCATCCAGAAATACGTCGCAGCCGATAGCGGTGGTTATGTGGTCGGTTCGTTAGTGGACGCATCACTCTCCCCGAGGAAGAGTAATTGTACCTGGTCGTGCCTTCGGGGATAAATCTCGGTGTAATGTCCTTGTGTTGGCTTAATAGTGAACTATATGTTCCCGGTCGGCTGTTTTATTGCCAGTCGTCTGATCTCAATTATACCCCTCTAAAATTGAAATAAAACAAACAACATTGTTTAGTTCACCAAGGTTCCATTACAACGGTACACCTTCATCATTCTTTGTCAAACTTTATAGACAACGAATTTGATTTTCTTTCCATGATGGTATATCGATAATATCGTATACTTTAATGAAAATCTTATTATTTAACAAATTGACGAGGATGGGATCTGAGAAAGAACAGTTTCGAATAAGGACCAGTTTTACATACATTTAAAGAACTTGAAAACAACGAATCCCGCAGGGACTAGTCAAAGTGCCAGACTAGTGGGGAATAACGCTCCCCCGGGCTCCTGAGTTCAGTACACGGCACTCTTACACAACAGAATAGTATACTTTACACTTACTCAAACACAAGGTCATATACAGTACTCACCTCAGGGCTACCCTCCCTGGGAAGACCCAACGATGGAGGGTATATGCTAACCACCAGTTGTCCCGAGGATACAGTGCCTCCAGCACTGGGCCAATCACCCGTCTGGAGTACAGCAGATTCAGAGAAACTTACCTAGCCTCGGATGTGGACAGTCCTCACGGAAACTGGAAAACAGGCAACTAAAGTGGTTTGGACATGTCTGCCGCATGAACGAGGACATGGACCCTATAAAGGTATTAGAGGTTCGACCCACTGAGAAGTTACCACGAGGGCATCCCAGAGTTTCGTATCAGGAGTTCATACAGAGGATTGGAGTTAGAAGAGGCAAATCCTTCAACGAAATGAAGTGGTTAAGCGGAAACCGGGAAGAGTGGTTGTGCTGGATAGAGGCTCCTCAACGCTAGAAATGACACTGTGAGGAAGAGAAAGAAGAAGAAAAAGAAAACAACGTATGTTACAAAACATATACGAATCGCTACAAGCATTTTTTTTTTTTCGGCTCTACTGCCCTCCTTGTCACAAATTCTGACTTCCGTCACAAAAACTGCCTTCTTTCCATTTTCCTTGTTAGGACCCAGGTCTCGCTTCCATAGGTGACAAGTGGGCGTACGATAGTCTTATAAAATAGTCAACCTGGCACTCAAAGAGAGGTCTTTGAATTTTAAAACGTTGATGATGTCACAAGCATTACAAAACCAAATTGAAGAAGAAGTAGAGGATGAACAATTTGAAACATAAATTCAATACAGATAAAAAGTTGGTGAAACATTCACCAAACTGCACTCGAAAATGAAACGTTTGTAAAACGAATTAAAGTTGCTCCGACTACGCATTCCATTATACAAGACACCCCAGAACCCATATCTCAAAGTGAGCATCAATCAAAATACAATTTTCAACTACTGCAAGGTAACGAATCATTCCAAAATTTCACAAAGAAATTTAAAAAATGTTTATCAATATAATATAATATATTCAAAAGTAAATGTGTAAACACAATCTCTTCTGAGCTAAATGACAGAAAAGCAGTTCATATGTGTCCGGCATCGGAACCAATCCTGGCTTCCTTAATTCCTTAATACGCTGTGGAGCCATGCAATAAACTCAAATGAAAATATTCTAATTTCATATTACTTAACTAATAACAATAAACATAATCATTCATTCTATTTTAAAGGAGCATAAGGTAAACCACACTGTTATTGACTTAATTGATCAACCAAAAAATTAATTTATGCTATATATTGAAGAAAACAGAAGAAAGTTTAATCAACCTGAAATTTATAGTAACGTTTTTAACGCATCACCCTAATTGAAGTTAAACTAAAACTTCACCCCAATAATTGATGGTTGAAAGTAGTGGATAAAATATTGACAATAAATAGATCTACATTGGGTCTGGATACCTTCCATGGACACATCCAGCTTTTGTAATCTCCTTGTACAACGAAACAATAATTCCTGACCAAGTACTGTACCAAAGACCCTTCAAGGATTGTAGCAGTATAGGCTTTGATTACTTTTTTTTTCATTTGAAAGTACAATTTAAAATTCAATTAAAACGTGTGTTTTGTTAGCATGGTACATGTACACTGAATTCGTGAGAAGTCCATTTCTGTTTTAGTTACTTCTAAGGTAGGCTATAATTAAAATAACGACAATAATAAATGCGGCATTCCGACTTAGCTACGTTCCGCAGATGTGGAAGATTGCAGAAGTCATCATGATCCAAAAAACCCAGGAAAGCCACCTCAAGAGGTAACCTCGTACCGCCCCATATCGTTATTACCGGTTTTGTCAAAACTATTCGAGAAATTGTTCCTCAAGAGATTAATGCCCCTCATCGAAGAAAGAAAATTGATACCTGATCATCAGTTCGGCTTTCGGAAGAAACATTCAACTATCGATCAAGTACATAGAATTATAAATCAAATTGAGAAAGCACTTGAAGAAGGAAAAGTCTGCTCAGCTGTCTTTTTGGACGTAACACAGGCATTTGACAAAGTTTGGCATCAAGGGCTACTCAATAAGCTTAATAAAATTCTCCCCGGACAATATGTTCTACTCTTGAAGTCCTACCTATCTGATAGGTACTTCAGAGTAAGGCAAGAAGATGCATATTCTGGGCTCTATGAAATAAGTGCCGGTGTTCCGCAGGGAAGTGTACTAGGTCCCATACTCTTTCTGCTCTATACCGCCGATATCCCAGAAGTTGAAGAAGGCGTCATGGCCACCTTCGCCGATGACACAGCTGTTCTTTCCATCGGAAATGACAATCAGGAAACCACAAGAAAATTAATCACAACAATAGCCAATATACAAAGATGGACCTCAAAATGGAAAATTAAACTAAATGAAACAAAAATCCGTACATGTTGATTTTACTAACAAAAAAATCAACTATCAACCCATAACCATAAATAATAAAGTGATCCCGTATTCAAACCAGGCTAAATATCTCGGGATGACACTGGACGCAAAACTCCGCTGGAAAGAACACGTTAAAAAAAAACTAATACAACTCAATTTGAGTTATCAAAAGTTGTATTGGCTCCTAGGCAGACAATCCAAACTGTCAGTAAACAATAAAATACTAATATATAACCAGGTCTTGAAGCCAATCTGGACATATGGAATCCAGCTGTGGGGATGCACGAGGGACTCCAACAGAAAAATAATCCAAAGATTTCAAAATAAAGTGCTAAGGGGCATCGTAAATGCACCTTGGTACATTAGGAACGATGATCTTCACAGAGACCTTCGCATGCCAACCGTGGAGGAGGTAATCCAAAAATACGGCCAGTCGCATCAGGATCGCCTGCGAGACCACGTCAACACCGAGGCCGCCCATCTCCTGGACTTCGATGGACTAGTGAGGAGGCTAAAGAGAAGGAAGCCCCATGACCTAATATAGGGTCTTGTGCTTTACATTCAAAGTTATTGACATTTGAAGATTTTTAATTTTGAAAAATAAAACTATATCTTGTGTATATATGTTTTAATAGTGTATTTTTGTAATTATTGTTAGAAAAAAAAATTGCTAATAAGCTCGTAAAGAGCTTGATTGTAATATAAATAAATAAATAAAAAAAAAAAAAAAAAACTTCTAAGGTGAGTGCCCTTGTTTGATTTCTTGTCTTACCTTTTTAAAAACTTAAGTATATATAATCTATGTAACATAGTACTGATGTGTTGAAAAATTTTTGTATGTTTTAGAACTGAAGATGAATGTTTAAGGCTAAACATCCCGATTTTTAGTAAGATTTTTTTTCAAGAGATGGCAGCATTTTTGGGGCGAATTTATTTTCGCTCTCATTTGTGAATAGAACCATCAATATTAGATCTGTAAACGGATTTGGTAATAAAACCCCCATTAAATTCACGCTACGTTTTCCGAATTTTTTTTGTCAATTATTTTAGAATTTAAAAAAATTATCTGGCGAACTATAGATTTTTTTTTTAAAAAGCTGGTTATAAACACTTAGTTTTGACTTCACAGCTTCATTAGGAGTCTTTGGAAGGTAAAGGTGACTTTTCACACGTTATTTAGAATGCCAAAACAAAGGTATATTCAAAAATTTAATTTTGGTGGAATTTCTCACAGGCAGTCCTATAATAATTTGTGATTACGACAAAACGTACATTACAATTTAAAATTATTGTAGATATTAGAATTCATCAGATTTCTAAACTGTACTGTATAATCAGACCATTATGATCTTGTATCAAATTTTATAACTATTTGAACTCAACAATTTTTTATGAAATCAGCAAAAGTACAAAAGCTTTTTTATTTTAATATTAATAAATGAAGTAATTTTACAATATAGCCCGAACGTTAGTAGTAGTAGGAACTAAAACTTTTATGCAAACCTTCTTTTAAATTAAATGTTAATTCAATACGTACATTTGAGCTCTTTTGAAAAAAAATTAATAAATAATTCAACACCTTGCAATAAATAATATTCATTAAAAAAAAAAAAAAACCTGTACCACTTACAACCCATGAAGGGTCTCGGGTTCAGTACTTAGGTAGGCTGTACTGTTTCTAAGCCAACGGTTGTGAAAGGAGGTGCTTTGGCCAGAATCACGCTCAACCGCCAGGTTTTTCCCCAATTAAGGGTACCCACTTTTTAGCCCAATAAAATAATATTCATTATTGTTCATTAAATAGTAAAAAAAAAAAAAAAATAAATAATATATATAAATATATATATAAAACAAAAGTTGTTGCAAATTAGATTTGCTTTATTAATGCATAGAACGAAAATGTGCTAAGAGTAGCGGTTTCCGAGTTATTATCAATTAATTAAAACATTATTGAGTTATTATTATCAAACAGCTAAGATGTTCAACCCTTTCAAAAATGTTCTAAAAACAATGATTGTAGAAGGATAATTATTGTTTTACTCTGATTCATGTTGACTACCGCTATAGTCCGGGCTTCTGTAATAATGTCAACTCGATAAATTTACCCGATTTTATACAAATTATTTATATATTTTATATATTTTGCTAAGAAAACATGACGAACCCCACAATATGATGTGGCCGTGAGAAATCAGAAAAAAATCACTTTCTTCAATTGATTTCCACTACTTGTATGTATTTACAACCAAATAAATCAAATCATACAAATATAAAATGATAAACCGTTTTTTAGGTACCTTTATCCAACCAATAGTAGGAAATTACACTTTAAAATTACTTTTCCTGGTTATGTTTTTAAAAATATATTTTATTTGTTATGGTATACGGAAAAATTACATATCCACGAGACTTGGGAACAATGAAATTACCTCATATTAAGGTAATTCTAAAACATTACCAAGGAGCCAGTTATAAAACTGATTTTATTTATCAGTCAGTTTAATTTTATTTACAGTTAACTAATGTAAAATTATTGATTTTCAAAGTTGAATTTGAACAACTCAGCGAAACAACACTATGTTTTCATAGTAAATATTATATGGGTACGTACTCTTTTTCATTATCAACTCTTCTTTTCAGTTCAGGTTTTCTTCGTCTAGCAGATACGCGGAGATTCTTTTTGGATTTAGAACTATTTATATAAAAATCTCTATGTCCAATAGATTGTTCTTCTTTGTTATGCTCTATCTTTACAATGATAGAAATTGAACGGAAATACAATTTGTTCTAAACAGGAAATATTTTCAATTATTATTGGATTTTCCGGAATATCTTTTACCTGGTTTCTGTGCTATCGGACTGACTTCATATACCGACATGCTACCTAAATTTATATTTGGTACAAGGTAATAAATTTTACACATGTATTTATACGAGGTGTGATCAAAAAGTTCCAGGACTTTTTATATACTATGGGAATGCAATATCTCACAGTGATGCGGTTGGCAGCATTGTATTGCCTGACTCAACAGGAACACAGCTGTGTTTGCAGATCAATCATAACATCACTGAAAGTAACATTAGCACAGTTTTTTGAGGTTAGTTTTATAGAATTTGGCTATTTTATGAAAATGAATGTGAAAGAAGAGCAACGTGTTTGTGTGAAGATTTGTGTGAAACTGAACAAAACGTTTTCTGAAACCTTTTTGATGTTACAAGAGGCTTTTGGTGAATAATGTCTAAGCCGATCATGCTGCCATCAGTGGTTTAAGAGGTTTAAAGATGGCCTTTTTGTGTAAAAAACGCAATGACTGTCATTCCTCAGCCCCCCTACTCACGTGACCTGGCTCCAGCCGACTTTTTTCTTTTCCCGAAGCTCAAGAGACACCTGAAAGCACGAAGATTTCAAACAGTTGACGAAATTAAAGAAAAAACAACGGAGCTGCTAAACACCTTTACAAAAGAAGAGATTTCTGGGGCCTATGATCAGTGGAAAAACCGGTGGGAGCTTCCCAAGGGGAGTACTTCGAAGGAGACAGATTTGAATAACCTGTATGTTGTATGAACAAATGTATAAAAATTCAGTCCTGGAACTTTTTGATCACACCTCGTATATGTAAATTTATATATAATTACATAGGTATCTATTGGCTACGTAACTTATGGAATTTATTTGGAATATTTTATATTATTTGTCCCTAATACATTACCGGTGAAAAGGGTCAGATAGTGTTTGACTTCCTGCAGTAAGTAAATAAATAGTAAGTATTTGAAAATAAATAGACAATAACGCCTTTGTTGACTTGATAAAAAGACATATTTATCACAACTATAAGTTAACTATGCAGCTATTATCAATTCATGATTTTTCAGATTTTTGGATCTTCAAAGTACAACAAATTATAGTAAAAGTTTTTTGTTTGTTTTATTAATATATTTTAATTACTATGGTTGACATTCAACTTGTTGCACCGTCAAACGCTTCAAGTGAAAATAAACGTTTACAAATTATTGTTGCTAGGTCTGTTTGTTCTTAATAATTAGTCAGCGAAAAGGGCCAATGTTTCCTATAGATACCGCAGTAAAATAAGGATTGCATATATAAAATGTCTTTATTTTTTAATAAATAGACAAATAAAATATTTAATAGATTTATCAAAATATATATTAAAACTTGAATTCAGCTTTTGTCAATTAGAAGAATTTATTTTAATTGCCTTATTCTTACTTACTTTCTTACTTGAAATGAGAAATTGTTAATAGAATGAATCTAACGACAGATAAAAAATAATAATAACAAAAAACAAAATCATACAATTTTTCTTTGGCTTTTCAAAAATCGAGGAATACCTATGTGAGAGACATTTCGGTAAGGAAGAGACCGTTTCAGCCGGTGAAGCAATCCCATTCGGTTGTAAACAAAATTCGTATTTTTCACATTACGATCGTAATATGCATGCTATGATTAGTGGGAATATGCCATTCGTTTCAGAAAACGTTTCTACAACTGGCTATAACCTCTAATAAAATAATAATTTTCTAATAAAATAATATATAAATATAATTTTCTTAATTTTTTCTTAATTTTATTAATATAATAATTAATAATATAATATATAAATATAATTTATAATTATATTTATATATATATAATATATTTATAATTATATATAAAATATAAATTTTTATAAATAATAATTTTTTTTAAATAATATTTAAATATAATTTAAAATATAAATATAAATATAATTTTAAATATAATTTTTATTTTATATATATTTATAATATATAAATAATATATAAAATATATTTAATATATAAATATAATTTAATAAAATAAAATATAATTTTCTAATAATAATAATTTTCTAATAATAATAATCTAATAAATTCATCAATCCTAATTGTAATATCATTATTATTAAATGATTGTAAATACTAATGTAAATATATAGCTATACGAATAACATGCACGTATCCTTTGCATTGACCCTTGATCTGAACTGAGATGATCCGTGGGTCTGGTCCCCCAGAATTCATAAGACAATGCATGATCCATGGTAAGCATGAATCACAGAAGCTATTTTCTTTTTTCTTTTTTTTTTCATTTGTGACAGTTATTCTTGAAATATAATGTTAAATATGGCACCTATTTTGTAGAAAATAACCTCTTCGGTTGATAATAGATTATCTGGTAATTCAGGTTACACATGTAAATTATCTACGCCAGTCTTTACCGCAGATAGTTAAGAGTTAACTGTATTCCGTTGCCAAGAACAAAGGTGATAATATAGCGGTATGAATTGAATCATATGGTTGAAAGGTAATTTATTACCCTAAATTTAAATCAGAACCACTTATAAATAAATTCTAATTAAAAAATAAATAAAACATTAAATCCATGTTCCTACTGATTCGTTCTTCGTTTGGTCAGTTTTATTGACACCTGAAGCTATTAAAATCGACACAAAACTTCCAGGGAACCATAAAAATTTATAAACCGAGTTTGGCCCATCAAAATTTATTTTTAATAAAGCCTCAACGACCTAACAATCAACTATCCTTCTCCGACTCGAAGCCGCTAAGAAATAAAATTCCTGTTTTAGTGACTATATCCAATGCCAGATGAGATGCTTTCTACGTCCCTAAAAACAGACGTATTTACGAGTCGTAATAAGTTAAGATTTTACTGTTTCCCGGTACATCCCGAGAGGTTTATTGTTCCAGAGGATCGGCCCCTTTGAAGAATCGGGGGCCGCCCAAGAACTACCGGGACCAGCTAATAACAGAACTAATAGGAGCTAGGTAGCAGTCTCCGTTGACTTAGGAACTGTTTGTCTTCCACCATCTGCCTGTCTTTTAGGTTCCCTCCAAAGTAGCAACTTGGCAAACCTAATTATATGAAATTCTGTGTGGTACTGTTTAAGAAAATTACCAAGAATATGATTTTCGGTAGAATAGACTTTAATGTGCTTGACTTTATTTACTGACCTACTACTGAACTTCATTGGTACCTGGTTAGGCACCCATTTGTGAAAAAGAATATTTTTTTGTTTACTTATCTATTTGTTTGATAAATGTTGCGCAATAAAATAAGGGTTGCATTGCTGGATTTTTTGCAGTAAGTAAACAAAACTTCATGTTTTTCTTTAATAATAAATATAAAAGTAAATCTTTTGTGAAACTTGTCAAAAAATATATTTCTTTCAGCTAAAATTTAATTTTAATCAATTCAAGAAATGCCTTTGACTATTTGAAAGGATATTGGTAGCTGCACGCTTACCCGTTTTATAAATGTATCATGGACATTTATTAGGGAGACAGTGGATGTTATAAAGGTTACAAAAAAATACAGATGTTTCGATATTAACCCTTAACTTGTATTTGAAGGGTTTGCTGGATGAAGGGGTAAAAGTGATGACGAATTTGGTAAAGCAGTGGTTTGACGCCGTTACTAAAACAATGCAAATAAACAGGAATTTCATTGTAACGTGATTGCAATACTTAAAATGTCATTACATACAAAAAAAAAAAAAAAAAAAAAAAAAAAAAAAATTAAAAAATCACAATATATCAATATTGATATGGAATACCAATTTTTCTTCTTACGATAGAAAACTATCACTACCTTCAATATAGTTTCGTCCAGTTATGAATAGCTAAGAGTAGTAGTCCAGATAGAAAAAAATATGTACGAATAATTATTCTTTTACACCAATATTATATAAATGTATTATTTCATCGTGCAATAATAAATATTTTTTTTTTTTTAAATCAACCACACCTCCTATAGGTTTCGAATTATAGTGAACATCATGGTGCATTGCTAAAAACCATCCAGTAGTAGGTATCATAGCTGTAAACATTTTTAAAAGGGGTTTTAGTAAAGAAAATATACATTTTACAAATACTTGAACAAGTTAAAAAATCTTGGCAGTTGGATAGAAGACAGAATGAACCTTCATAAGAAAATAGAGGCTGGAACGGACTGCTGTGTGAACCGAAGTCAGTTTTGGATGTTATAAAAACATACTATGAGGCTTTATATTTATTTTGTATAGTTATATTTTGTATTTTTATACAGGGTGTCCCGAATTTAAATGGCTTATACTTATAGGGGACCGAAAAACTAAGACAAAAAGTCCTTTGCTCGTTTTTGCTTAGTTTTAGAGAAACTCGCAAAAAAAGAAACAAAACAAAAATGTTACAGGTAGCGATTATCACCTTTCAAAGTTCGTCAGGCTAGGCAGTGAGATATGTAAACACTTAATGTTATCCTTTACATTCTTTTATTTGTTTACATTTTGGCTTCCTTCTAGGATTATAATTCCTAAATCAGTCTTCAGTCAGTTACTCAGATATTTTTGTGTGAATAGCATCAGCCACAATGCCGCATACATATTCTAATGTTGAATACGCTGATATGATTTTTGTGTATGGTTTCTGTAACGTTAATGCTTTAGATGCGGTGCGGGAGTATACGCGCCGCTTTCCAAATAGTAGAGTGCCAAATCGACGAGTCTTTTGGTTAACTTTTAATAGACTACGAGAGACTGGGTCATTCTTAATAAGTAATAAAGGCGACCAATTTCAGGCAGCAATAAGAGCAGATTATCGGAGAAGACATTGTGTCTAACGCCACTTCGATAACAATCCTGACTAGTATCCGAAGAGCATCTGCTGCATTAGCAATATCGCTGCAAGCAATATGCCGAACTTTGAAAGGTGATATTCGCTACCCATAACATCTTCAAAAAGTTCAACATTTATTACCTAAAAATTATGTCAAGAAATTGAATTTTAGTAACTGGTTCCTTGACAAAATTCGCCATGATAATTTATTTCCATTAAAAAACTATATGGACCGATAAAGCTACCTTTACAAGAGGAGGAATTGTTAATCAAAGAAATTATCATGTATGTGCTCTTGAAAATCCCAAGATAAATTAGAAAGAATAGGTTTCAGCATGAATTAGCTATTAACGTTAGGCTTGGAATTTGGAACGGATTACTGATGGGACCAAATTTTTTACCTGGAAGATTGAATGGTATCACATATAGACATTTTTTGGAACGACTTTTCTAATTATTTAGATGACATTCCCTTACAGCAGCGGATTGAAATGTGGTTCCAACTCGATGGATTGGACGTGGAGGAGTTAGTACCTTGGCCACCCAGATCACCTAATATGACACTCATGGATATCTTCGTATGGGGAACCTTGAAGCAGAAAGTTTATTCGGTGTCAATCAACTCAGGAGAGCAATTAAGAGACCGGATCGTAGATGCAGTGCACCAAATATCATCAGAACAATGTTTAGCAGCAATTTATCAAGTGAGTGCTCCCGGCAGATGACCTTAGGATTTTTTGATGGGAGTAAAATATCCCTAGCTATGCCGTCCTTCGGAAGGGACGTAAAATGGAGATCCCGAGCCTGTGCGATGTCAGGTACTGGAATGTGTTTTACTCTAATTTGAAGATCAATCAAAAATTCGAAAAATCATGAACTGATAATAGCTGCGTAGCTGTTATATTTGTGATAAATATGTCTTTTTATAAAGTCAACAAAGGAGTCATTGTCTATTTATTTTCAAATAGAGAAAAAGATTCGTTTACTTACTGCAGGAAATTACACTGACCCTTCTCAAAGTATTAGGGACAAATAACATAAAATAGTCTAAATTAATTTCATATAGTTATCTAACCGATAGGTATTTAGGTAACTATAATATGTTACCTATGTATCAATATGTATAACCTATAAGTAACTATAATATGTTACCTATGTATCAATATGTATAACCTATATAGACTAAAGTAACTATAGATATAAATATAATAATTTAGTTGGCATGTCGGTATATGAAATCAAGCCCATAGTATAGAAACCAGGTAAAAGATATTCGGGAAAACCCAGTAACAATTGAAAATATTACCTGTTCAGACCAAATTGTATTTTTGTTCAATTTCTATCGTTGTAAAGATGGAGCATAACGAAGAAGAACAATTTATTGGACGTAGAAATTTACATAGAAATAGATCTAAATCCAAAAAGAATTTCCACCTATCTGCTAGACGAAGAAGAACTGCACTAAAAAGAAGTGATAATGATAATGATATAAAGTAAGTACTCACATAATATTTATTATAATGTAATCTGAATGTATAGTGTTGTCGGTTCGCTGAGTTGTGAAAATTCGACTTTGTATGAATACTTTTGTACTAATTGTCCGTAAACATCGTAAATATAATCAAAAAACGAAAAAAAAATAAATAAAATGAACATTATTAAAATGGCTAACCTCTTGGAAATGTTTTGGAATTATCGTACTATAAAGAGTTGGGCAAAAAATCGACTGAAATATTTAAATTCCAAGAAGTTACTTGTCAAATATTTAGTTGTTTATTTATTTTATTCCCCCAATTCTGCTATATAGTAATTTCATTGTTCCCAAGGCTCGTGTATATGAACGGTTTCTTTTCATTCGGTACATCAACAATCCTGATTCATTGTTGTTTTTTCAATTGATAACGGAGAAAATGATTATATTCAAATGAAAAAAAGAGGATGATATTCCTTGGAAATAGACTGGTCAGGCTTCAAGTACTTTTGCAATAATGTGTCCTACACTACTTTGATAAATCAAAAAATATGAAAAAGCGTTTGATAAATGCAAGAAATGAGAGGACAGTCCATTTATTTCCAAATAAATAAAAATAATTTCTTTAGCTACTGCTGGAAATCACATACTATCTAGCCTTTTTCACCGGCTAAGTATTTGATACAAACAGTCCAAATAAAATTCATTTAGTTTCTGCGAGAAAAAAAAAAAAAAAAAAAAAAAAAAAAAAAAAAAAAAAAATTATCGCGATTAGTAAGCCAACTAACAAGAAAAGGAAACAATCGCTCTAAATATGATCCTAAAAACGATGTTCTACAATTCATGGTAATTGACAATTCCATGGAACTTCCAACTGATCTAATGCTGCAGATAACTCAATTTGCCTTTTACTTAGATTTGGTTCTTCCTTTTTTGTATGTAGACACACCTTGAATGGCATTTGTTTTTTTTATTATTATTATATATACCATGATTCATTTTTTCTTCAACTTTAGTTCCTTTGTTTTGTATATAGATAGACACCTAAATCACATATATTTTCTGTTTGAATGGCATAAAAACCACGGTTCTTATGGCTTATAAAAGAAAAAAAAAAATGAGAAACAGGCACAGACACCTCCTTGTGGTATTTCTCGGGTTGTGATAAAAGCTGTACAACAAATTTACTGTTTTATATTTTAAAATCATAGTCAAAGCACAAGTGATTTCATAAGTTTTCATCTGTGGTTAGCCTGAAATGTGGTTTTATTTTTTTTTAATCGATCCACTTATGTGACGTAAAACTGTTGTGATAAAAGTATAGTTGACTGGTATGATGAATGGAGAAGAAGATGATCAGGGATGCAGTCGAAGAGGAACACCACGTCTAAGAAGAAATTCTAAGAATTTCCTCAAAGTTCCTCTTTGACTGTATTCCTGATCATCTTCTTCTCCATAACTGTTGTATTCAGTGAAAAGAAAATAAGTTTGATTTTGCTTTTAAAAAAATATAAGTTTACAGATTGTTGTAAACATAATTAACATGAGGATTAGAAATTTTTATTTTTTAATAGGAAACTAGTTGGTTCCTTTTGTGATTTTTAAATTTCAGTGGTCCTTCTGGTCACTGCACTCATTTTATATACAGCAAGTGGGAAATTACACCATTCGGTTTCTGTTGTGCTTCATTCTATAGGGGCCTTATGTCTAAACAGGCCAACTTTTCCCTCAATTAGTGACAGGTATATAGAGTATAACAAAATATAAAAAAATGAAACTTCAAAAGGAGTGCTGTGGTGGGACTTCCCACCGGAAATATACGGAATGAATATAGTGATAGGCCAAAAAAGACCACCCTGTTCTATGATATATAAATATATGAAATTTTAATTGAATTTTGAAGTAGGCTATGTAAATATCTATTGGATAAATTGCAGTTGTTACTAGACAACGATTTGATGAACGTAGTAGTAGAAAAAACACTAGATTTTTAGTTAGTATGAATCTCAGACTTAGGAATTTTATAATAATTTTTCTTGGTGACGTATTAGATAATTTTATTTTTTATATTCAAATACAATCTTTTATTCATTTAAATATTCTTATAAAATTAAAATCAAAATTTATAACTTAAGAAATATAAAAACAATATAAAATGATATTCTGTTCGATAAATCACGAAGGAAGAAAAAATGCTTTGATCCTTTGAATGTTTCATTTTGAATTTTTCGCTTATAACTCGAAAACGGTGCGTTCTATTGAAAATGTTTTTAGCATAAAATTTTAAATTACAATAGTACAAACTTGTAGCAAATTTAATAAGCTTTAATTTTGTACTAAAAAACTTTTTTTAAAACGCGCCATTTTCGAGTTATAAGCGGAAAACTTAAAAAAAGGATGTTGGTTTATCCACTATTGGGGAGACTTTAGATCGGTAGCTGACTGGGAGCTGGGTCCTCACAGCCCTTCCCCACTACTACAACAGCAGGTAGCTACTAATCTAATCACCCGCTATTGTTATATCGTATTTTTCAAATTACGATCAACCTATGCAACCAAAAATGAATCTGTTTGCATAATTGTGTTCAATTGACTTATGTCTAAGTGATTATAACCAGCTTTTTTTAAAAAAATCAATAGTTCGCCAGATAATTTTTTTAAATTCTAAAATAATTGAAAAAAAAAAAAAAAAAAAAAAAATCGGAAAACGTAGCGTGAATTTAATGGGGTTTTTATTACCGAATCCGTTTACAGATCTAATATTGATGATTTTATTCACAAATGAGAGCGGAAATAAATTCGCCCCAAAAGTGCTGCCATCTCTTGAAAAAAAATCTTACTAAAAATCGGGATGTTTAGCCTTAAAGGTCCCTATCCTAATTATACCTGGATAGGCAAAATTTAGGACTCCCACCGTAGCATCGTCCGATTAGCCATAGCAGCATAAAGTGACGTTAAACGAAATAAACAAACAAACAAGTGAGTGCTAGATGTAATGCTTGCATTGGTGCAAGAGGTCAACATTTTGAGCAATATTTACATTAAAAAGAACATAACATAAATATAAATGTAAATAAAAAAGTATACAAGTGAAAACTTGTTTTATTTCTTTTTTTTTGCGATTTTCTCTAAAACTAAGCAAAAACGAGCAAATCTCTGAAGGACTTTTTGTCTTAGTTTTTCGGTCCCCTATAAGTTCCTGAAGTTTTGCCATTTAAATTCAGGACACCCTGTATATAAGATTATATGTTGCCTTTTTTAATATTTTAATTTTTTATACTGTAATTTTATTTATTTATTTGCATGGTATTAGTAATTTTAGCACGTTTTAGCGAGGTTTTTTATTTTTGTGCTGTATTTATTTTGGTGTTGAATATTGAATGCCAAATTGTGATTGATAAGTATACTGTTTATGTAGCACCCCATTTAAAAATCGACAGTACCACTTAATAAAGTTTTTCAGTCTCTCTCTCTCTCTCTCTCTCTCTCTCTCTCTCTCTCTCTCTCTCTCTCTCTCTCTCTCTCTCTCTCTCTCTCTCTCTCTCTCTCTCTCTCTCTCTCTCTCTCTCTCTCTCTCTCTCTCTCTCTCTCTCTCTCTCTCTCTCTCTCTCTCTCTCTCTCTCTCTCTCTCTCTCTCTCTCTCTCTCTCTCTCTCTCTCTCTCTCTCTCTCTCTCTCTCTCTCTCTCTCTCTCTCTCTCTCTCTCTCTCTCTCTCTCTCTCTCTCTCTCTCTCTCTCTCTCTCTCTCTCTCTCTCTCTCTCTCTCTCTCTCTCTCTCTCTCTCTCTCTCTCTCTCTCTCTCTCTCTCTCTCTCTCTCTCTCTCTCTCTCTCTCTCTCTCTCTCTCTCTCTCTCTCTCTCTCTCTCTGTTATAAAACATGCAGCTGATTTTTGAAATATACTCCATTTTTGAAATCGCTTTTTTTGGATTCTACAATGTTGAATTTGACCAGTTATTCGGCAAGGCTACACATGTGAGCGGGGTGTAAAGTGGTCCCGAAAACATTGTACTAAAAAAAAAACTCATAAAGTGTACTTAACCACGATCGTGATTCATCACGCTTCGTTTTAACGATCCACATTTACAACTATAAAATAAAATCACAACAGGCCGGTAGAAAAATGAAAACAAGAAATGAAAGAAAGCGATAAAATACATTAGGAGCGAAAATAAAAAATGTATCTAAAGTAGGCTGTAAAATTAGTCTTGGTGACATTAAATAAAAGCTATACAGAGCGGGCCTCGACTCTGATCCGGATTTATGGGAATCCACTCTTGTGTAAAATGAGCCCGGGCCGCAGTAAACTGATGAGTTAGTTTTATTTTATGCAACCTTTAGTCAATGTTCCCTTTTCACCGAGCCTGGCTAAAAAATAGTTAAGGGGTATATTTTATTTTTTTATATTTTATATTTTATAGGGAGCAATTTGGTGGGATTAAAGGGCCCGACCTGTCCCTACCGCCTTTTATTGCCGGCCCTCCAAACTGCCCCGAGGTGCTGAAGCTTCTCAACTTTGACGGTTATTAATTTTCGACCTCTCGTTTGCCATCCAACTCCACCCTTCGACAAATAAAGACTTTTATTTAATTTTTAACAATAATTGAAGGGTTTGCTGCAAGGGAAGCAGCTTCAATTTTTTCATTTTTTCCAGCAAAAAAAAAAGTTTGTTAGATGAAGAGATTGTGTCATATTTAAAAAAACAAAAAAACAATCTAGCTAATTGCATGAAGAATGTATGTGCAGGAGTGTTGGGTAGCAAAATCAGTATATTTCAAAATCGCTAGAAAAAGAGATATGAAGAAGTAAAGAGGCTATGTAACATTCTTCCTGCTAAAGGATTTTTTTTTTCTTTTTATTGAAATTGACAACTATACAAATATATACATCAAGTAAATAGGTAAATAACAATTACAACAACATGTCAAAATTTAAAAATAACTACTCGTGAGTAGCACTTCAATAAAAATTCTACACTAGATCTCTGGGCCATCTTCTTTTCAGACCCCTTGGGGGATTATCGGGAATGGAGTGGGAAGCAAGTTTAGAAACTCGCGGATTTAAGTGGTTATGGAACTTATTATGAAATGATAGGTATCTGGTTTGGGCTAAATTGGCAACATGTGGAACATTAAGATCTTTATGGATAAGTTTATTGATGACAAAGTAAGGAGCATTGAGGATTTTTCGAAGGTTTTTGGATTGTAAGGATTGGATACGAGATGAATTGGTTTAGTGGAGCCCCAAAGCTCAGCTCTGCACGTCCTAACAGGTCTAATCAAGGAAATTTAAATAAGACTTTTGTAATTAATTAGAAGCTTTGAGCGAAAGGAAAATGTAAAATAAAAACTTTAAACATAAATTAATCAAAATTGTTTTTTGTTACATCACCACTTCATCCACCAAATGCATTTTCATTCAAATAATATCATCACCGTGGTACGTGAATGATTTTTGGTAAACCCTTTAATTGTATAATGAAAGTAAAAGAAAATTGTAAAACAAATATTGAAGAGAAAAACTAGTTTATTTTATTCGTCATAAAAACATTTCATGAAAAACTATATAAAACCTGGCCTCGAAAAATATGCCAGACAATACCCACAGATTTCTAAAAAGGAGTTAGTTGAAAGTTCTTACGATACAACACACCCTCCTCCCAGTTTATCGCATGTGTTCAAATGTTAACGTTCCGAAATTCTTTGGTTTTGTAAGGATTCTAATTTCAAGTAAATCCTTCTCGATCAATCCTTTATTATCATTCTGTAGTCTTCTCTGCCGTTGCACAGGATCACTGTTAATAGAGCTTGGACAAAGTGTTCCTTAATTTCCGACAATCCTACAAACTGTGTCAAAAGAAAATGGCTTATAGACTATCTTATATTTTCTGCATTAGATTCATAATTCTACTCATCTTGTTAAAAAAATAAAATGAAACAATTATAATAAATCTACTAATGAAATAATTTCCAATATTGAATAACTATTTTGTTGAAGGAGATGTAATTTATTATCATTATAAGGCATAACTGCTATTTTATCAATATCTCACTCAACATGTTTCGGAGTTTTCGGCTCCACCTTCAGGATCTAAAAACTTTAATTATATCTATCTACATCACTATACTTACATATTATACTTATATTTCTACTTACAAACTGTGATTGTTTTCACTTAGTCCATTTATATTGTCTTACAGCCATACAACTAAGGAATGTTTATCTTTTATTATTGTTTGTTTAATTCTTTTTCATAAAGACCATTTAATTTGATGCTATACACTCTATTTTATTTACTCCATTTCTGTATTGTACCTATTTTTACATTTTTTTATTATTAATTACTATTAATATATATGGATATTTGATTTAATTATATTTCCAATTTATTTATTATGTTAGCTAGTACCAATTTTATGTATATACTGTTTGGTTTATTGTTTTATTCATGTAGATGGCTTCCAAATTTAAGTATAATTGAATAAGATAAATTTGTACAGTCGATATAGTGATGTAGATAGATATAATTAAAGTTTTTAGATCATGAAGATGGAGCCGAAGACTCCGAAACATGTTGAGTGAAATATTAATGATTAAACAGGAGTTAAGCCTTATAATGATAATAACTTTCTAATATTATTTTAACGAAGTTGTGTATTCACTTACGAGAAAAAATTTAAAAATATTTGTATAGTGTATCCACAAAATCATTCCTACACACAGGAAGTTGTTGCATTTAATATCATTTGTAGAGAGGCAGCTTTGTAGAAAGTCGGTAGCCATCCAATAAAAGGCCAACTAGGACAGGGGCTACTGTGTTTGCTCTCTGCGGCAGTAAAATAGAAGCCACCGATGACAGTAACGCCATGCGCCTGCGATTAAATCGCTCCAGGTCGCTATGCGGCAAATGTATTCGGTCATAAAGAGAAGCCAAGGGCAGTCATAAAATTATTGTTTAATATCCGCTCCTGGGGATGGGGGGGGGGTGGGGAGGGGGAATCAAATGGAGCTTACGGCCTGGAGGGGCTTGATTAAGGCTCTGAGTGGAGTGCAATAAAAAGGAGATGGCTTCGGGAGCGCCTAAGCCCCGCGGCTTATTAACTCCCTGCACCGCTGTCCGTCTAGCTACCACCTTTAATAATCCCTTACTCTTCCAACTTTATATGGCGCTAACACTGTATACTCTATGCTATCAACTAACCGTAACCTAGTCTACCGAGGTAGGGTCAATAATAAACATTGACGTCATAAATAATAAAGCGGGCTTGGAAAGGTCACGTGGCATGTTATCAGCTTGAAATGACAGTTTCATGATTCTATAAGTAACAAACAGTTCTAAAAAGCTTTGATAAAAAGAAAAAAAAAAAGTATAAACCCTTATGAATTGATTTAAGATAATATTTGGAATATTTTAAGGTCGAACATTCGCAATTCATAAAACATGCCATACGTAAGTCTTTTATAAAACATTTTAGGAACCCTTTTGTTTTCTTTAAATATATCAAAATAAACCATTAAATGGTGTTCAATAATCAGTAGATTGAAAGTTGACAGAAGTCGTATTCAAGAAGTATACAGGGTGTCCCGAATTTAAATGGGGGACTTATAGGGGACCGAAAAACTAAGACAAAAAGTCCTTTAGAGATTTGCTCATTTTTTCTTAGTTTAGAGAAAATCGCAAAAAAAAAGAAACGAAAACAGGTTTTCCTTTTTATACTTATTTATTTACATTTATATTTATGTTATGTTTTTTTAAATGTAAATATTCCTCAAAATGTTGTCCTCTTGCACCAATGCAAGCATTACATCTAGCACTTGATGAATTGCAGCTAAATATTGTTCTGATGATATTTGGTGCACTGCATCTATGATTCGATCTCTTAATTGCTCTCTTGAGTTGATTGACACCGAATAAACTTTCTGCTCCAAGGTATACCATACGAAGAAATCCATGGGTGTCATATCAGGTGATCTGGGTGACCAAGGTACTACTCCTCCACGTCCAATCCATCGAGTTGGAACCACATTTCAATCCGCAGCTGTAAGGGAATGTTATCTAAATAATTAGAAAAGTCGTTCCAAAAAATGTGTAAATGTGATACCATTCAATCTTCCAGGTAAAAAATACGGTCCCATCAGTAATCCGTTCCAAATTTCAAGCCAAACGTTAATAGCAAATTCATGCTGAAACCTATTCTCTCTAATAGCTCTGGGATTTTCAAGAGCCCATACATGATAATTTCTTTGATTAACAATTCCTCCTCTTGTAAAGGTAGCTTCATCGGTCCATTTAATTTTTAATGGAAATAAATTATCATGGCGAATTTTGTCAAGAAACCAGTTACTAAAATTCAATCTCTTGACATAATCTTGAGGTAATGAATTCTAAATTTTTTGATGATGGTACGGGTGGCGATTATCACCTTTTAAAGTTCGCCATATTGCTTGCCACGATATTGCTAATGCAGCAGATGCTCTTCAGATGCTAGTCTCAGGAATGTTATCGAAATGGCGTTGGACACAATTTCTTCTCCGATAATCTGCTCTTATTGCTGCCTGGAATTGGTTGCCTTCATTACGTATTAAGAATGACCCAGTCTCTCGTAGTCGATTAAAAGTTAACCAAAAGACTCGTCGATTAGGCACTCTACTATTTAGAAATCAGCGCGTATACTCCCGCACCGCATCTAAAGCATTAACGTTACAGAAACCATACAAAAAATCATATCAGCGTATTCAACATTATAGTATGTATGCGGCATTGTGGCTGATGCTATTCACACAAAAATGTCTGAGTAACTGACTGAAGACTGATTTAGGAATTATAATCCTAGAAAGAAGCCAAAATGTAAACAAATAAAAGAATGTAAAGGATAACATTAAGTGTTTACATATCTCACTGCCTAGCCTGACGAACTTTGAAATCTCTAAAGAACTTTTTGTCTTAGTTTTTCGGTAATATATATATAAATATATATATATATATATTGACTGTTACTAATAAATTTTCATTAAGGTTTTTTGAGGTTCAGTCTATAAATAAAAACTATTTTGGCGACTTTTCAAGACAATATTGCTCTCATAATCATGCCCTACAGTGAAAAAAAAACTGGTTACAATGAAATTATGTAAGTTATACAAGTTATTTCATAACATAAAGTTAGCTACAATATAAATATATAACATGTGTTAGAATAATAATGTGTTAGATATATATATATATATATATATAATTACAGAATATAGAGGATTATGAAACTACTTACAATGATACTGGTAGATATGGTATCGACTTACTAAATTCTAACAATTCTAGTACACAACTGACCTGGGTCAGTACATTAATATACATCATAAAATTATTTATCCATTTATAAGTACTACATCTATTTATTTCCATATTACACCTAAATATGGAAAACCCTTTTATACCTGTATCTTGGGGAATACCAGATAGCCCAGTTGGGAAATTCCCCCCAAACCTTGTAACTGTTTTTAAAAAAAATCCCCAGGTCAGTTGTGTTCTAGAATTGTTAGAATTAAGTCAGTTGATACCATATCCACCAGTGAAATTGTAAGTACTTTCCTCTATATTCTGTAATTATATATATATATTTTTACTATTCTAACACATGTTATTATATACTTATATTGTAGCTAACTAGTGATATCATAATTATAGTTTATATATCATATTCATTTAATTATATTCATTAGTTTATATATAACACGAGTGTTTATAACTTGTTATAGTATGTTCTCCAAAATTAATGAATTCATTACAATGTATTCAGTTATCTCTTGAAGGAAAAAAAAAAAAAAAAAAAAAAAAAAAAAAAAAATGGAAAAACGTCAAGCCCAACGCTGACAGTTGTGAATTGAATATAATTACAGGAGCTTCAACTTTGGAGAAGAGAGCCCTTAGCCGAGGGGCTTATTAATAATAATTTTTCCCCGACACCAGCTGATAAAGGCTATTTCCCTAGAAGTTATTAGGTAAACCCTCCGAAAGCTGATAAGGACCACAATGGCGGCGGCACAATAGGAGAGGACTTTCGCAATATTTCCAACCCCACCCTACCCAGTTATAAATATTTATACCCCCAAAGCTTTATTGGACAATAAAAGGTTATTTATACCCACAATTACCCTCCCGCTAGGGCTGTCAACTCCCGCCAAAACTTACCCCCGTCCTCTTTTGTTCGCTTTATTAATTTTCCCGCCGGCGGTAAAGAAAACGCCTTCATAATCCGGTGGCTCCCTTTGGCGGGATTAGTGGGCCAACATTATAATTAGCGGTCGCCATATTCTTCCTTCTAATACACTTTTAATTGCTTAAATGTCCTCGGATAATAACCTGGGTAATATTTTTTTTTCCTCCCAGCGGCTTTGCTTTATTTTCGCCCCCGGACGAAATTAAATTCAAGACAAAAATTTTACCCTCTTAATTGCCGGCCGTATTTTTGATGAAGGCAGTTATTCATAATCGCCGAGAATTTAATTTATTAGGGCGGGTTTTTATCAACAGTTGTTTAATCTTTTGAGTTATGGAGTGAAAAATAAAAAGCTCATTAACTTCACGACAAATTATCTTCCTTGTCAGCGTCACCTCAAGCGGTAATTACAAGTTAATTAGCATAATTTCAATTTTGTATTAATTTATTTATTTAACACCTTTGGTTTTATTATACTTCAAAGTTTTAATAATGGAAATGATATTGAGAATTTCGCCTAGAGGGCATTCAAATTACATACATATCAGGAGGAGCTTGGGAGGAATGGTCTTTTTTCAAATTCAGATCAGATTTCAAATTTTCTAGATAAAAAACTTACATCATCAAAAGTTCTCCACCGATTTCACTGAATTTTATGTTATTTTTTTTATCATATCGATACACTCATTAAAATAAGAAGAAAAACGTTCCATACTCAATATCTCCCAGGCCGGGAAAAATATTGGATCATGGATAGGTCTAACTATAATCTAGCAATAGATTGATAATGAAACAGCCAGCAAATTTTCAATCCGAGTAACACCAACAGGGTTAGAGCGTGTCAGAAAAGCCCCAACAAAACTGTACGAAAAACGTAGTTTTTTTTTTATTCTTACCAATATAGCTCCTAAACGGCAGGTCCAAGTGACAAATATTATATAAACAAAAAATATTCCACATTAAATTTCTGACAGAAAAACTGTCGTCAAAGATTCGATATGAGCAACACCAACAGAGCTAAGGTGTGTCTGAAAAGTACCAACAAAAAATGTAGGCAAAACGTAGTTAGCTTTGTCCACTTTTGCAAATGGGTATACAAAATTGTGATATACTCCTGAGAGAAATTTCTTCTATGACAATTAATGTTATGATTTTTTTTGATTTTTTTTATTAAATTGAAAACTTTTTATTTGACAATCTGTCACAATCAAAACAATCAGTAATAGTTTACAAATTTACGTCTTAATAACATAGAAATAATTAAATAAATACTTGTTTTTAATTAAAAACTAATAAATAATTGGATATAATATGTAAGTTAGAATTAATTAAAAAAAAAAAAATGATATAGACCAAAATAAGTTGATATTATGTTGACGAATTTTTCACTAGTTAATTTATGTGTTTCTATCTGAAACACTTATCATCAGTCCTTCAAGCTGTCGCCAGACTCAAGTGTACAGCTCAGCGACTCTCAACTAAACAGGATTGATTAAAAAGATGAAAATAATACAGATCTTAATCCAGAAAATTGGAAAACAATATCCCAAGATAGACTGACATGGTGCAGACCGGTTTTATAAAGGCGCCAATAGATAAACCTCTTCAAAGCAATCTGAATACATGCAAACTATCCAAAAAAACACAATGTTTCTAAAATCCTTCGTATTAACATATTTTAAATAAAATTATATAAAATCAATAAATTTTTCTTAATAATATAGTTAATAACGACTATAATAACTAATAGTGGCAGATATATTCTCACTCATAAACAATAATCCATTTTATTTTCATTTATTTATTTTTTTAAATTTTTTTAATGATATGGCAATAACTTGTAAATAAATTAATCACTAGTAGAACTTAGCTCCCTATGCCATCTTCTATTTAAATGGAATCTAGGGAAAGCAAGTTGGGAGATTAGCGGATTTGAATGATTATGAAAGGAACGGTATCTAGTTTCTTACAAATGAAACAAAAAACATTTTCACAACTATCATATCAGAGTTATAAGACTTAAAACAATTTGAATAAACTGGTCAGCTCTGTAGAACCATATAATCTTAATTGTTCAGTAAAAATACTTCTTGCGTAGAAGCAATGCCCGTGATGGGAACAATGCAGCACACACAATACCATATTTCAAACTACACAAAACATAATCATTACTATTGTACAAACTATTTACATTTCTGTACAACATAATCCCCTTGTGCAGACAATTTCTTCTTTTACTATTAACTAGTACTCCAAAACGTCGGTTTTCAGTGTATCAGGTCTTAAGATCTTAATTTAAATGAGCTATATATTCATTTTATCAATTTAATTTATTTTCTTTTAGCTTTGGTTCAATTTAATTTCAATTTTGTGAGATGGTTGAAAAAATACTATATCAGAACAATTCTCTGGATTAACTATACACCAATTAAAACACCTTTATAATCCATCTGATTGGCTTTGAGTAGAATTTTTCGTGCCTTGTGCTCAGAATTTCTTGTGCCTCTGCTCAATTTCTGTGTGTCTGAGGCTTTCCACTGGTTTTCTTCTCCTGTGATAATTTCAGATCGGGATTCTACAGGTTAAATGAGCATAGTATGGATTTATTTAATTTTATGTTTATTCTGCTCTTACTTTGCTTATTATACTTTTTTAAGGCATTATTAAATTATTTTATTCAATTCATTATACTACAAGATAGACAACAATACAATTTGGGCTATAATCCTTTGTTCTACTATTAAGTATTTAGTCTTATGATTCTGGTTTTTATATTGCTAAC
Organism: Euschistus heros; assembly: GCA_003667255.2. Lineage (NCBI taxonomy): Eukaryota > Metazoa > Arthropoda > Insecta > Hemiptera > Pentatomidae > Euschistus > Euschistus heros. The sequence goes on along the minus strand of RCWM02000169.1, from coordinate 990,049 downwards.
AGTTTTTTACAATGTTGTTAATTGCTTATTAGAACCACGAAAAATAATCCTTTTTTAACATTTCAATAGCTCCGATCAGATAACAATAACATCAGTTTTTTCAGGGACGTTACTGCTACAAATTTTTGAGAAAGAAGAAATATAAAATTTCCCTCAATTTATTTGGCATATTTTTGGATATATCTGACAAATTAAACTTTATTCGTGTTAGGTTTGAATTTTAGTGAATCTTGAATAGTAAAAGCATCGAACTTTGAGCTCCAAAAATAAAAATGTTGGCCTGCTGGAAATTGTTTAACACCCTTAGCTCTAAATGTGGTGAAGTTTTTTCCTCAAATTTTTGAGCAAGTACCGTAAAACACCCAAGCCAGACTCTGAGATACCCGTACTATTGTAAAATCCTCGTATTTGTTTTGTTGTTTTTTTTTTTGGCACATTTCGCACTGTAACTTTAAAAATATTTTTCTGATACTTTTCCCATTTTGAATCTAGTTAAATTTACTATCATATCCCATTTATAAATTTTAATTAAATCTCGTGAAATACTCCCACCAGCTAGCTAAATATGTATTTTGATATAATAAAATATGACAATTTTGATATGTTCAGTATTTCATGGAATTCAATAAAAAATCTCATATATGAGGTTTCATGGTAAATTTAACCAGCTTTCAGATTAAAAAAAAAATCAATTTCGTATTGGACAAATTGTTTTGGAAATGTGTAAAAAAAAGCGAGGATTTCACAACAGTATGCAGATTTTAGCATGTTGGCAAGAGTATTTCATTTAACTCTCATATATGGGATCTGATAGTAAATTTAACCAGCTTTGATATGAAAAAAAGAAATTTGGGATCAGAAAAATATTTTTAGAGTTGTAGCAAGAAATCTACCGAAAAACGTGTTTGTTGAAAAAGGGCATAACAAAGATTATATGAAATGATTTTATCCGACGGAAACCATAAACTCTTCATCACATTCTTTATTATTGCCATATTGATAACAATATGGTACTCCTGATGAAAAATATTAATTTATAAGGATATAACTGGCTGCTTCCGGAAAAAAAATTTTTTTTATAAATACTAAGAGATAAAGATATTCTTCTTAGAAGCTGATCTGAAACTTTTCTTGAAGATCCATAAAAAAACTTAGAAATGCCGGTGACGATGTCCAAGATTTTATCTACGTAAGTGAAATAGCAGCCATTTTATGTATTAATTATGTAAGTATAAAAACAGATAACTTATATATCTGAGCATGAATATTCAGAAACTCGAAGAAGGAACACAAGTCCTATGCGTTGTGCTTGTTGCAGCCTCCCAGGAAATGTATTTTCAGTTACCCTCTGTTGTGACTGGCAACAACACAGATCACCGAGTACATAGAGGGGCCTGTAATCCAAGGAGCCAGAAGACTATTAAGGCACAATAGACTGGAAGCGGGTACCCCGGGCAAACAACTTGTTCGGGCCGGGCGGGGAAAAGATCGGCTAATAGAAAATTCCGACCGGAGGGTGGATATTGCCCTCGAGATCTGGAGCTGATTAGAATTTACCACTTTTGTGAGGGAGACGGCCCGTTTATAACTCGGCTGGAGTGGGACTATAAAAGAAAGCAATCCTCCACTTCGGGAGGGGGGGGGGGGGGGAGCTCATGCATAGAGAGCGGCAATAAGCCTCTTCGGAAACAGTGTTGGAGATGCAGATCTGGGGCCGCTGTATTGTGGCTCGGGATTTATTGAAGTCCGCCACGCCCACCGGCACCATCTTTCTTTATACCCGCTCAGCATTTCCCTATAAAACCTATTGTTAATAATTATATCGGGTCAGCAAGCTTCCAACAATGCAGGAAGAAATGTTGTCGTGTATCCGTATAATATTTTTTCTTATTCAAATCGAATGGTTCAATAGAAATCCTTACTATCAAATATCATCTTTGACTGTCTAATCCTTCACAGAAACATATTATGCTTTCATTATGAGATCATATGAACGTTTTAGAATATTTATTAAATTTTTCATTGATATGAAAATGTCAAGTTGATTAACACCAAGGTTTTGTAGAATAGTATAGAATAGTATAGAATAATAGACTAGATTTGTCAACTTTCTTATTATTTTCTTCTCCCCTTCCTTACCGTCTCGGCCATACGGGGTTTCCTGGTTGGGAGAGTGAAGACAGGGAATTAATTCTACAACTAACATCATAAAGTACTATAACATGACAGCTACCCCCCACCTCCAATTTTATCGAATGCTCTTATATCTGACAGCTTAATGTAAAAAGTAACTAAACAGAGCAAGTAGGTGGGTGTGGTAAAGATTTTCATTAGCATTCTTATTATTATTTAAATGTATTAAAGAGCTATATTTTTAGATTGAATCATTACCAATTCGCTCATGGGCTGCAATTTTCAACACACAACTCTTTTCAACATTTTTTTAAAATAGCATTTCAAAAATAAATAAGAAAAATTAAATCAAAATTATACACACATTATTAAATGACCCTTTAGAGGAGGTAACAACTTGAAGGTAATTTCGTTTAAGCTGACTAAAGCAAACTCACTTAAAAAACATGTTTTTTGAGTTGTGCCGCTATTGCAGCCCATGACCGAATTCATTAAGGATATAATTTTTTGTCTATCCACAATATTATTGATTTATATTAGTATTTTATTTATTCATTGTGAGTTAATATTATTTATTACTGTTTAAGCACTTTTGACGCCAAAAGAGTTAGATAGCCTGAAGTGTTAGATAAATGAGTAATCTACAGTAATATTATTATCATTGTCATTTTTAAAACACTACTACCGTTATAGGTCTTGGCCTCCTTCAATCGTTTCCTTCACTAGTCTTATGCCAACACCATCAGGACTCTGACTCAAGACGTCTTTTATTCCAACAAAATAAGGGTTGGGCGAGGATAAAACTGCGGATTACTTTTCTTTACAGATCTTTATGGTTTTTGGGAGGCTGAATCTGAAGTGTGCTATTACGGCAGCTGTTAGCCTCATACCCAAAATAGCAAAAAAAAAAAAAAAAAAAAAAAAAAAAAAAAAAAAAAAAAAAAAAAAAAAAAAAAAAAAAAAAAAAAAAAAAAAAAAAAAAAAAAAAAAAAAAAAAAATATTGTCAATTTCATACCTATAACACGACAAAAAAGCGTTTTTAGAAGGAGAGAAATAGAAATTTAGTAAATTGAAGCTGTAAAGAATACCTTCACAATGAAAAAAAAATCAGAAATTCCGAAATTTTTCGCGAAGTTGTCGTCTTAGATGGCGAATAGCAACGAAGTTGCCTAAAAACGTGCTGGTCTCCCATAATCCTTCTTTATCACCATATAGTCAAATATTACATGTTATAATATGTATAGATCACATTACCGTATTCTCTTAAGAAAAATCAAATTTAGTTGTGATAAAAATTACTATACAATCGACCAATTTTACTGCCGAACGTCATATTGTATGGAAATTAGACCAAAAAATACCTAAACCTTGAACTCAAAAAATAAAAAGTTTTGACTTCTGAAAATTTTCTAAAATGGTAGAAAAAAAATTCTGTCCTCAGCCAGACTCGGACTTGGGTCCAGGAGCTTGGCAGTTTGGTATCTAACCAACTGAGTTTCCTCTCAAAGTTACAAATACACACATAAATAAAAATATTCGTGAACTTAAGGCTCGATATGCAACCTACAATCCCTAGTATAAAATAACATCCTTTTAAAACAGTTCTTGTGTATTTTTGTATATATAGATCGATCTTTGAACTAAATCTAAATAACTATTATTTACAAATTAAGAGTCAGCTTTTCCGAATTCGACAGCCGCATAATCTTCCAGGAAAAAAAAAAAAAATGAGTGTTCAAATGTTTAGGTTGCACTTTTTAATAGATAATTAGGTACCCTTACATAAGCGAGCCTCCACCAGACCGGCACCGACCAGTTCGATCCTTAGTTTTCACATCGAGTTTACAATTAACGATAGCTTTTTCCTATAACCTCACATTTATACCTTCACATCTACAGTTACAACTTGCATTGTGTTTTTTAGTGTGTTATATTGATATTTCGTCTTCTTAAATGTAAAAAAAACGTGAAACAGAAGTTAGCAACCTGAGTTTTATAATGATTTTAGTGTTTTATAAATTGATATTTTCTTAGTTCCTTTTACATAATGAGTAAAAGTGTTTCAAAAGTTAAGAAGACTAATTTCTACATGGATTTGGAGTTTTATATATTTATATTCGTTATATCAATTTAAGTGAGAAATTTTACGTTCCCATATTTTTTGAATGGATTCTTTGTTGTCCGTATTACTTATTGCCCTAAAGAGAGACAGATTGTATTATTAATTCAATATAACGCATCGATCTAAAAATGAATAGGAGAGAGTATATCACGAATTTCATATTTTCTTATTTCCACAAAGTAAGTAGCATTAAGGATTTTTCCAAGGATTTTGGATTAGAGTGATTGGATGATTTAATATAATTTTAATTTAACATTGTTTTAGTGTTTTATATTTTGATATATTCTTATTTCCACTTCATTACTTTCTTATTTCTCATTTTAATATAAGAAGGTATACAAAAGTTAATATTAGTATGGATATGGTTTTAGTTTTTTTCAGTAAATGAAGTTGTATAACCTTTCGAAAAGTAGCGACTAAAACACCGAAATAAATCGGAAATTTTGAGTCGATAAAAGGTATTCTGGGCGGGTGAAGGAGCTGGAGCCCCGATTATGTTGTGAAAACTTATAATAGGTTCATAAAATTCATCTTGACACTTCCAGAGAGCTTAAGAATCAAGATTTTTTTTACCAACCATTGAAATAATTTCATTAATATGGTTATTTACTTTTTCTAATTCTTATTTTAATGCCCATCGTGGTGAAATGAGATACCGTTACAACTTGTGGAATTGATTCAAAAGTACTGGCACTATAGTTTTATTATCTAGGCCCATTAAAATATCATTATCTTGTCCAACCCTAGAAAACGACCAAGACCTAGATACCGGAGAGTGGAAATAAAGGAAGGGATGCAGGAGTAGAAAGAATCAATGGGGATGAAGGGATTGAAATAAGCAGAGAAGTGGGGTGGCCGCCATTTTCCACCCCCGTCAGTAATCCTGATAAGGGCGTGTCTATGCAAAGCGGGCCCCCTCCCAATATCAACACTTTATTTAAATGTAATGAAACTCTCCACGGCCATAAAGATATGAAGGCCGTTAATGAGAGATCCTTTCCTAACCTCTTTATCCGCCCCATTTCCTACCCTCTTCTTTTTATATTTGTTTTTTACAAACCGACCCTTTAGAGACGGGAGGGGAGGGGGTTGGAGGAGGATTCGATAAGGCTAAGGGGAAATTGGATTGCCCGGATCTCGTTTTCATTAATACCCTCAATGGAAATTTTTGTTAGGTATTGACGAACAATGGCGGTTTAGAAGCTATCGACTTCCGATAAACACAATTGGAATCGAAAAATCGTTTCCTCAAAAAGGGGACGAAACAAAGTATTTATATAATCCTTATTTGTTATTTTGTTTTTAAAAATATTTTATATTATGAAGAAAAGCAAATAAAAAATACACTTAGTTACGACACAGTTTTTTTTTGTCCATCTCAGAACTATTTAGTTACTATTTTTTTTTTAATTTACACGAACGGCAAACTTACCACTTTATTCAAGTTTCACTCTAAGCCTACGGTAACAGGAAAAGTAACTTTATCTATACGGAAACGTTTTGCGTGCAGGCTAGGGTTGCCATCTCCTAAAATACAAAAGCCGGACTTGGCGCTGTATTAAGCCGGACATTATCTTTAAAAGCCAAACAAAAATAAATAAATACAGCACCACTTTGGCAGTACACTAATAGTTGATTATACAAATGTAAAAATATATGGACTATTTTGCAAAAAGATTAAAATTAAAAAGCCAATAATATATAAACCTCAAATGTTTCTAAAAATAATAAAAATCCATAAATTCTTAATTGTACTTTGCTTTTTCACCAAACCAAAAAATCATATCATAACATTCTGCATATGTTAATTTTAAATTGCATAATATGAAAATCATCTGTTCAATTGTTTCTGTTTGCAATTTATTGCGTTCCTTTGTCCACTGGGCATTAATCAAAGAGAAAACTGTTGACGTTATGGCATAGAATCACAAAATAGTATCTTACAATTTTAGTAGTTCAGAATTATTTTCTTCATTATGAAATGCTCTAAAATAAGCAATCTTTTATGAAATCCTGTCATTGGTCAAAAAGTTTACTAAATTAGTCAAAAAGGTAAGAGGAGTGGGAGTTTTCAAGATCTGAAGATTGCTACTTTCAATGAGAAGACGAAAAAGCCTAACAAATGGCAACCCTAGTGCAGACATTATACAAATGGTAAACTCAATTTCTCCCAGATTGGGAAAAACAATAGATTGTGTATATGTTTATGAATATATAATTTACTGCTTTACCCAATTTACATTTAAGAATTAAAAGGATCAAATTACTTAAATTAGTAATTAAATTAAACGAGCAATCAATGATTACGACATTCTGGATCAATACACTCCCTTTACAAAAATATTGTTTTGTTATGTTTTGAAGAGTGCTGAACACGAACCTGAAGTCAGAAAATCTCAAGGCACCATTTTTTGTCAAATTTGTGTTTTAGGTCGAAAAATAAGTTGTTTTTTTATAATTGAAAGCTTTAACATAAAATTAAAAAAACCTATTTGATTTTGAAACTTTTATAATGTTAATTTTGAGAGCATTAGTATTAGTCTTTGTAGCACCAACTGAGCTGAAGGTTATTAAAATAGCCAAAAATTGACATTTTTCATTCAAACCAATATAGCACCTAAACAGTGGGTCCCAGCATAAAATGTTATAAAAAAATGTTTTCTCGTGATGAAACTGTCGACAACTTTTTGAACCGAGAAGCCACCCACAGAGCGTGTCAAAATGTTACATTTTTGACTATGAAAAAAACGTAACAGGAAAAAAATATAAAACCCCAGCCAAAAGATATATCCATGCCAAAATTCCTTGAACACAGCTCTATGAGCGCAGCGATTATTAATTTTATGGAAAGATAAGTCGTATAATATGATTTTCCAACACCATGGTGCTCCTCTACATTATTCGAAAGCGATACAAAAATGAATAAACCAACAATACCCCTCATGGATAGGTAGAAATGCCTTCCCCAGCAAAAAAAACTCATCTGTCAATAAAATACACGTCAAAAAGTGGTATGCTTCAACATCATCTGCATTCAGAAGCCAATGCAAACGGCAAAATTGAGATCTATTTTTATTATTATCATTGAGTTTTAAACCTTACATTGAAAATCTAATAAAATAAATTCTAAATAATAATTAAATAAATAAATGTTATAACATATAATCCTTTGATCTGGTCTCGCTTTATTGAAATTTCCCTTCCTTTTCTATTAAACAATAATTTTTTTTTTTGGTTATTATTCCAATAAAGAGTTTGCTATGTTTAAAATACATATTTCCATCAAGTAATTATCATAATCACTCATTTACACGAGTGACTGATTTGTAGGCCAAATGGTAACACCATGTTTTTTTCGGTTTTAAAAGTAAATGTCTCTATGAAATCGATACGGATTATTAATTTTATCATACCATATGAAAGCTGGTAAAATTAGCATGTTTTAACTACATCATATTCATAGTTTCAGGAAGGTTTAGAAATGTTAAAATCTACTGATTTCCAATTAATATGTTATGAAGTTTTAAAATTGACCAATGTGTGGCCAGTGCCATTGTACCCGAGAGATTACAAAGGTAGGGTATTATATTGAGTTTGAAATTGATAATAACATATAATAATGTTGAACTAAATTATTAAAAAGAGTTTAAATATGTGTTGCGGCATCGACCAATATGCGGTAAACATTCCGAAATAGATTTTATAATGGTAAAACATACTGAACTCATCAGTACTAAATTTTAATTATATTATCTTTACAGTTCGGACACGTTTTAGCAGTAATAAAATTTACACTAATAAAAATTCAAATGCACAAAGTTGCGTGGCAGAAACGAGGTATGCTATTCTGTCATATGTATTTATGTTACGGAAATTAAAATCCAACCAGATAAAATCAATAAAACTATTTCTGACAAGTAAATATTATTATTATTATTATTATTATTATATTGAGCGCTACAGTCCTAGTCGGGCCTTGAATTTACAAAACAATCGACAGCCATTACTGTCCATCTTCTGCCTTCCTCTTCCAACCATTCACTCCCAGTCTTCTCAGGTCATCCTGGACGTTGTCCGGCTACCTCAGCCTCGGTCTCCCTCTCAAACGTTTTCCTCCCGGCCTGTCGTTCATCATCTTTTTTGGAAGCCAGTCTTCCGTCACCCTTTGTACATGTCCAAGCCACCTTAATCTTCCTACTTTGACTATAGAAATGAGAAATATTATTACCAAATCAAAATGTCGATCCTTTGCTTTTTGATATTGTGTGTAAAAAAATGATTAATGGGGCTTTAGTTGTAAGGATAATACAACACATTAACTGAAATTGTATCTTATTAGTCTCTGTCCATCTGGCTTAGCAACTCATACTTCAAAATTAAAAATTGGATACCTAATTATGCTTTTACATAATCTTCAAACACCTAATCAGTGCAATTTTCAGCAGGCTAAAAATTACTGCTATCCATGAAAATATCATTAAAGGAATAATGCTCAATTTCATACTTCAATGCAAAATTTTTATCGTTAAACAAATAAACCTTCAATTATTAGCTAAAATTATCCAAGTTTTTACTTATGTGAGCCGTGACGGGGGGTGCTAGTTAGATATAAATTGACAGTGTTCCGACTTCTATTTCTTGTAAAACAAAAATAAACACCCAAGAATTGATGAGTATTAGTATATATGCTAACATCATGAATACACTCATGTAACGCGAGTGTCTATAACGTTTGAAAAATGAAAGGAACAAAAGATTTTATCTACACAGCCCCAATGATCGTTCACTTGAGATATGCACATAAGCGCCCAAGATCAAATGGGATAAACATGACTTAGACTTCCGAAAGGCTATTGACTGAGCTAACAGCAAACAGTTCCAATGCAGATTGCGGAGGCTGGTAGCCTGGTGTCAGTTACTTTTTCGCTCGATTCACCATCACCCCACAGGAAATACGATTTGCCCGCGGGGGGATGGTCGCGTACGCCACTGACTCACTTGACAATGCGGACAATTAAGGCAGGAGCTGAGCTGATAAGGGCACGCGCTCGCTATCTCGAGGCCGGTGTGAACCTAATCATAGGCTCGTTGTTCGATTCACGCCTCGGTTAACTCTCTTGTCGGCGGCCTGTTTGTTATGCGATCCCGTCGGAGGGGGTTTCCATCTCTAATGTTTCTTGTACAGAAGTATAACAATTCTTCTTTATCGTTGTAAACAAGTCGAACAAAGTATATTTATTTATGTAATTAAAATAAATATATTTCTATTAGCCCACTGATACCAGAACCATTTCTTAATTGTATTTCAAATTATTTTTCGTAAGACACTACAATAAACCTTCTTCTTCTTGTCCTTTAGAGATTTTTTTTTTTTTTTTTTTTTTTTTTTTTTTTAATATTGAATGTTTTATTAAACTCTTGTAACCGATTCTGCAAATACGTTTGATATTAAAACACCGACATCTACTAAACACGAATAAGAGATCTGCTCAAAGATTTATTCTTAATATATACTTCGATCCATATATATTTTTGAATGCTTTTTTTCCCTCGTGTCTATTAGACCATGTATTATATGAATTGTCAGCAAATTTGCTTATTGTTATATTTATACATGTGTTGATAAAGCAATAAAAGAGAGAATACATAATTATTATTTTCCGTTGATTTATCGAAAATCAATGATATTGGTTTTAGTAACCTTCTCTTTTTTTATTAACGTTATTTAAATGGTAAACAAAAAAAGTAAGGTATCTTATATCACCAAATAATATATAAAAAAAAAAAGAAAATAAAAATTGATAGAACTAGAGTAAATCCTAATTCAGGTGATATGATTTATTTCCGACATGACTAAAGCCATAGACAAAAGTGCTTATGGACTTCGGCCAGAACTATTTTGCAATATATTCTGGTTCTTTGTTACGTAATGTTTAAAAAAAAATGCTATTCCTAAATGGCAGACCAAGTTACTCATCGTTCTATTGAACCCAAGTTTTATTAAAATTTTTATTCGATTATAATGATGATGATGCCCATACCCATGGGTAGCTCAGCAATAATTGTCTTTAAGGTTTCGAACTCAGATTCTTTTATGATACTTCAGAGGACTGGCAAACAAAGTTGGATCAGTGAGTTTGAGTGGATACCTTTGGAAAAATAGGGATATGGTTTATAAGTCGCATTAAAGATTTTTAAAATGATTTTAGGTTGTAAGGATTGGATTCGGGAGGAATATTATGTTAATTTGAATCCACATAAGTCAGCTGAGTATATCCATATTGAAAAAGCATCTCATTTAAATTGATATAAAAGTTTAAAAACTGTTCAAAAAGACTTTTTAATATATGGTTTGCTTTGGTACTAGTGAATAAAAATATGTAATGTTCAGAAAAGAACAGACTTAATTTTTATATTTTTCAATATGGCAAATTTTGATCTTGGTATTCATGATAGATGATAATGGATGCAGTGTTTAAATAAATAGTATACACATCTTTATATGATAAAAATAATCATTTTGTGATTTACATTAATTTCATAAAAGGGATTAATTTTTTTTTTTTTTTTCAGTTGAATCAGTATCAAAGTAAAGAATCAATGCCTAAAGTTCATTATATTTTTATGAAATATACTCACATGTCATATATGTCATATAAATGAAATGTCATATGTATGAAATATACTCATATGTCAGTCAAAAAACTAAGGGACTTATTTCTGTATTACTTTGTTTATTTTTTAAATTTGTTTATAATAGAAATTCAATGTTATGTAAAAACATATATCTTTAAAACATAGATACAACTTGATATTAATGACGCAGTGAGAAACTATCCACTAATGAGAATAATCGGGAACTGAAAGGAGTGTATCGTTAGATAAATATGATTTTGAATGGGTATGGAGTTTATCATAAGGACCTATTAATCACCTCATAGAACATAAAGTATTGGAAAAATTATAATATTAATATCTATATTTTATTAAAAAATATATATAAATTTAGATGTATTTATATTAACTCGGTCTTGAATAATAATGGAATTTCACGACTTAAGGAAATTTACAAGCTGATTGTCATTAAGAACAATTACTTAATAAAAGTTATAAAAAGACCGCGAGAAAAGGACGGTTTGAAGAAATTTTTCGACACCGGGAAAAAGCTAGAGCCAGGTTAGCGTAAAATTAAACGGAGTCCGTTGGCAGACCTGACAATTAGCAGCGGCCAATGGGATGCCGCTTGCCGCACCCCCTCCACCCCACCACCGCTCCCCAGGGCCGCCACCTATTCAAAAATTAATTGCCTCTTCGGGTTTTTAATTAGAGGGGAGCGCTGTTTTCATTTAAGGGATGAGTTATTTTCAATGAGTGGTGCTATCTGTGTGCGGGCACGCCAGACACAAATATATTGGTGGCTGTGGTGAACTGATAGTCTCGCACCACCACACCCTTGTCATTATTCCGTTATTATTTCGAAAAATGGAGGAAATTTGCACCCACTAGATGACTGACTGGGAATTGAAAATGTCTCTGCAATTCTACCGGTTTTGATTAATTCCTACAAATGGGTTCGGTACCTGGATTGTTTCTGAAATGGGTTGTGATGTGTTGAGGATGAAGATAAAGTTAAAGGGGAAACGTTGGTTGTTTCAGAGTCCATAAAACTAACCGTATTCCAGTAAGCGTTTTTGTGAAATTTGGATCAATTTTCTCTTTAGCAAGATAGCCGAGAAAAAAACAGTTACTTTTGTTTGACCAAAACCTAGGAAATAATATGGCATTTGTTTTGGGGCTTAACGTCCTTATATACTCCAACTAGGGCAGGAAGGACGGGTTATCCTACAGGTTACCAACCTATTCTAGCCTAGGTGGGAAAGTCAAGATTTATTCGTGTGCTCGCCACGAAATAAATTTTAACCCGCTTAGGTGTGAATCGAACGCACGACCTGCGAGTTCTGGTCACGTGCGCGCTGAGACTTACGCCTCAACCCATTCGGCCATCGAGCCCCCCAATATGGCATTTGGATCCAAATAAAAAAGCACCATAAAAGTATTCAATTAAATTATATACAATCGATTTCTTTTTTTATAACTTTAGTTAACAAATTAACAACTGTAAAAATATAATTGCTTGAATAGAACGTGCTTGGGAAGAAATGTATAATAAATAGGACATGAATACAGAGAAATTCTAATCATTTTCATAATAAATTAATATTTAATAAACTTGATTTAGGTAATATGATAATATTTTTTTTAAAATTTAAATTTAACTTTAATTTGTTTCGGTCTTCTGTGGTCCATGCTATTTCAACTGTTCCCGGTTCCCCCAGTATTTGCACATTCTTTTTCGGTGAGCTTCCCTTCATTCCTCAGTCCACATCCTGTCTGTTTTCATTTTGGGCTTTGGTTGAAAACTCTGTGCTTGCTTTTTCATTGTACTATTATAATTAATATTATGGTATGAGTAGAGGACACTAAACATGGCCTATTATAGACTCCCACCTTGTCCATAGAAGGATGGACCCTGAAACACTCGACTGAATTCATTATTTACTGAATTTAGGAAGCTGGATAGTTGGAATAAGAACGAATGACTTGGCATTGGAATAAAAACATTGCTTTGGAGTACATAGGAGGGTGTCAGTAAAATGTTAAATATAAATTAATTTAAATGGAAATTATAAATAAACTTTATTTTAAGATAATGATGATCTCTAATAGGAACAATAATCCAAACCTACCGGTACAAGTGTATGTTTACCAGAACAGAAACCATAAACAACTTATAATAAAATAAGAATCAAGACCACCAGAGGAAAATCTGTTTGAGATGACCAATGAAAACAAGGTCAATCGAAGAATAGCAGAAGTTATTTGTGATATATTGTTTTACATTGAAAATATACTGTGCTGTAAAAGTCGTTACTGGTGAAAATTGTGGATAATTATACCCTTTTAAATTTCTGATAAATATTCTATAATTTTAGTTAATCGTTGTAATATTTTACTGACATTTTCTTTTTCTATTACAAAATCTATCTTGGATCTCTCTTTCTTAATCGTTTTACCAAAATTTTAAATTATTAAATTAATAAAAATCTCACAAGATAAATTATTACGTTATACCAATAATTAAAATAATATAAGTGATGAAATAGTCAGGGGTGCAGTCAGGATTAATAAACACGTCAAGTTTTTAAATGAAAAACTTTATATTTTGGCGTGCCGACGTTTCGACTTGCCTTGCAGGTCTTCATCTGGGCTAAAAAAACAAAAATTGGATGTGACCAAGATAATACAAACATTAAAAAAAAATAATTTAAAAATGAAAAAGAGAAATTTTTCATTTTTAATTTTTTTTGTCATTAAGTTACATGTTTCGGGACCCATGTCCCATTAAAAAAAATTTTAAATTTAAATGTGACAGTAAAAAATATACTTGGTGGTTAACACCAGAAGAATAAATCGTCTGAAGCTGGGAAGTCTGTCCCGAAACATGTAACTTAATGATAGTTGTTTAAAGAGTAGTAAATGCTGTTGAAAATTAATAGAATTCGATTTTTATCTTGTGAGGTATTTGTTAGCTAAATATTGTCAAACTCTGGTTGGCGTTGTTTTCATTGGCATCTTTAACATTTTTTTCTCTGGTGGCCTTTATTTTTATTTGTTATGGTTTCAGTTCTGGCAAACATTTCCTAATTACGCTCTATGGTTATTGACATAAAGCTAGCCTCATTACGTAGTCACACTTTAATGAAACTTTATAAAAATTATATAACACATTTGAAACATACTTATTTTCTTGAACTGTGATGGTACCAACTTTTCTATCTCACTTTATGAAATTAAATCGTACAATGAGCGAATTTCCGGTCCATCCCTGAAATCAGCAATAGCCATCATGGACAGATCCAGCAGTTAGGCCAGAATGAGGAGCAGAAATAGCCAAAAGAGACAATAGGAGCTACCATTGCACTGAGCCGGGGAACAATAAAGATCATATTAAGTAAACTGCTTGGAGCTCTAATTCAGAAGGCTGCGGTATAAGGAGGCTATAGAAGGCAGTGGTGGCTATTACCGCCCCCTCCCGGCACAATCCTAAAACAAGGGCTCCTAAGTGGACCATTACCCGCCATATTGGACCCTAACCCCACCGCTGATAAAATTGAATTTGTTCCCTCCTCGACAATCTCTGCCCAGTTAATGCTCTATTAGCGTGGCCTCGAGAGATATTTCCTATCCAGTAATATGTCCTGCCTCCTAGATATCCTATATAATGCTATCTATATAGTATCTCGGGCCTAATGTACCTCACTATCTCGCCGGGTTTCCGATCACAGCTATCCTCCGATATTTCCTCCTTAGGCGAGGGCATTTTCGATATAATGGTGCCCATCTTTACTGTAAATAGCATTGTCTGGACTTGGCTTATAACGTGCTCAAATAGTATTCTCAGTTATATAAATTATAGTAATACTCAAAACTTTGTCTATTTTGAGCTGCAATGTAAAAATATTGCTATACTTACTTATATCGAAATAAAAATTCATGAAAAATTTTACTTCCGATTTTTTTGAGATTTTTCGACAGTTTACTTTTATTAAACTTACATAAAAATAAAGAATGCAATTTTAAAGTTTCACCGCATAAAAGTTATTCATTGAACGTCAGGTACTCATTTTAGATCTATACAGATGTTAAGCAGTAACCAACAGCTAAAGACTTTTATCATCCAATAAATTCTTATTAATCATGTAAATAAGAAAATTTGATACTTAATTTCTAAATAGGTATTAATAAAAAATACATGACCACCTTTAAATAACAAGGGTAGGAAGTACGGCATATCTTTCAGGTTATCAAACAATTGTAGCTCGAGGAGCTAATGTTGAATTCATATTGTTTTATTTATGGTAGTCATCCAGAGTGATTCTTCCAAAATAATTCAACCAAAAGAAGAAAAAAACGTTATTCTTGTATATTGTTCCTTAAGAATAACTTTATATTACAGAAAGCATAACAATATCTGGCCTTGAAAGTCCAGTAAAATAAGGCTCCAAAAGTCCGTTTTAAGAAAAAACTTTTATTCTCAACGGATCTTTATGTTTTTTGGGGTGCTGAATCCGAATCTGAAGTTTGCTACCACGGCAGACGTCGGCTTCATACCCAAAATCGCAAAGAAAACGCCCAAAATAGCGGTTGTTTTCGTTTTTCAAAGAAAGTCTTTAAATATTAATTGAAGCTGGAATTAATTGATATGTTCTTTAGAAAAAGTGTAGAAATTGGCCAACTGGTGGTTAGTCCCACTTCTCCAATAAAACATGTTTGTCGTACATTTTTGTCTATAACTCAGAAACTATTTGTCCGATTCAAATTTAATTTTTTCATCCCTTTTTCACTATTAGATTATATATATATATATATATATATATATATAATATATATATATATATATATATATATATATATATATATATATATATATATATATATATATATATATATGTAATTAATATTAATGTCCGTTAAATACCCACGCCAGACAAGTCCTCTGAACAGGTCATAATTGTCATATTTTGGCAAAATGTACACATTTAGGATGCTACAGTGGGTGTAACACGCTGTTTAATGAAAATTAAATATATATGATCTAATAGTAAATTTAACTAGCTTTGAGATGAAAAAATGAAATTTTGGATCGGACAAATAGTTTCCGTTCCGTACTTTGCTAAGGACGTATGTACAAGGCTAAAGGTTGTGGAAGACTTATTTTATGAACACGTTAGGACGAGTTTAAAAATTATGATTTTATTATATAGTTGGGTATCAATGTAAACATAAAATCCATAAGGAATGTCATTACTTTATTTTTACAACTTCATTTCATTTCAAACCTATTTTCTATCTCGAACAGCGCCCCCCCTCAGTGAGCCAAAAATACCTAGAGAAGGGAACTAATAAGGACATTAAGAGGATACACTATTAGGCTAAGTGTGGATTTGTTTTATCTTAATTAAGGTAGAGTAGAAATGGGGAGCTAAATTAGAAGGAGCTTGATAGCAACAAAGGATCCAGATAGGGCAGCAGCGTCAGCTTATCCGCGGCCAACAAGCAGTTTTTCCGGCTTTTCTTTTAATGCCTACAAGATAAGCCTTGGAGCCGGACCAAATTACGTCACTTAAGACTCAGGTCCCTAATTACTTAGCTCTCTTTATTTAAATGCCCTTCCTCTTCCTGCCCTTGATCGCGTCGTTCCCCTACCGTACTAAGGTAATTAGTTCTGCTTCATTTGGAATCCCTGGATCCGGAGATAAGTGACCAGGAATAAGAGAAGGGACTGGAAGAGATTAAGAATTAAATGGTCTTACTTAAATCACAATAGGATTTAAACTAAGATATATTACCTTAATGGCTTAAATCACAATAGGATTTAAACTAAGATATATTACCTTTCACAATGGCAACAATAGTTGGCAAGGTATAATAATTGCTAAAAATTTTAAAACTGCGAGTCTTAACATTTTGAAAAGGTAACAAAGGCTATCACTACCGGCTGTTAAAACTGGGTTAAATTTTATTTCTTGGTTGTGATCTATTCTGCTGAAATCGGTTAAACTGAACAACTAAATCGAAAAATTATTATTATTCAAGTGAATAGTGGTACTCTTCATCAGATTATATGTTTAGTTCATTATTATTAATTTAAAAAATAAATAAATAAAAAAAAAGTAGCTCTTAGTGTAACAAAAAAAATGGGTGAAACTATACCAATGAATAAATGAATAAACCAACGATATACATGGATAAGTAGAAATACCTCCCCTGTAAAAACATTTATCTGTCCATAAAATTTAATTCAAAAGTGGTAATCTTCAACACGGCCTGCATTCAGAAGCTAACGGCAAGCTAGAAATTTATGATCATTTTCATTGGGTTTTAAACTTTCCTTGAAAATCTAATAAAATAAGTCCTAAATAATGATAATTATTAAATAAATGTAATAACATAAAATCCTTTGATTGGTATCGCCTTATTTACAGTTTTCTTTTATTTTCTATAAAACAATAATTATTTTCTTTGTTTTTATTCCAATAAAGAGTTTATTATAAAATATCTTATTTACACTGCTTTGTATGCCAAATGAAATCTCCACGTTTTTCTAGTTTTGAAAGTAAAATTCTTTACGAAAACGATACGGATAATTAATTTAGTCATACTATATGAAAGTTGGTGTAATTTGCAAGTTTTTGAGAGATTTGCAGTTTTGTGGATAGTTTTTTTTAAAAAAAACGGTGAGCGTTGAAGTATTATAAGACATTGTAACTTACCTAAATAAGGCGAAGATCAAGCTGTTCTTTAGGTCCCAAGTTTGTAAAATTCAAAGTCTCATCTACCCTGCTCTCATAGGATATTTAATGCTTAATCCGAAAATGTGGTCAAAATTTGGAAAATATTTAAATAAAATGGAGATAATACAACTTTTATGGTAAAAAACGAAAAAGTCTTTTAATTATCGTATATCTGCATCGGATTGAAATAGAAAAGTAAGGTCAGCGGCATGTTTCTTCATTTTTGATATAGTTTAACCATTTTTTTTTTTTTTAAACTAAGAGGCACTCACCCTGTATATGTATAAATATATTTTATTTTTGTCTTTCCAATTTATCTCAGTGGAATGTTGTCTTTTGATTTAAGTTTGTAGAAGCATTTTAAATGTATAAAACTATATAAAAAAAACCATGGTAAGGGTAAAAATATTTATGGTTGAAGGAATCGAATCTGTTTGTCTATGATTCATAGTCAGAGCCTCTCACGACTTCAGCTCAGAGGTGTCGTAAAAGAAAATAAGTAGTCATTTAGTTTTATCAATTATTTTATCTCGGTGTAAAAAAATTGTTTTATCAATAAAAGCTTGAGAGGTCTGTCGGGATATTCTGAAAACTAAAACATTTTTTGAAAAAAAAAAAAAACGATAGAACTATTAACATTGTCGTTTAATAAATATTAATACATAATTAATGGGTTATGTACGGGTGGATGAAAGGTTATGTACGTAACAAAACGCAATTTCGAGTAATTTATGTTTAAAGTTTCTTTTTTTTTCATTTTCCAGAAAAATGTTACATAGCCCCTTTTAGGCCAAAATATTTTAATCATTTTCAAGGAGTATTTAGCAAGAAATTCTTCCGAAGACCATTCTTTTTCATTTATCTCTTTTAAGTGGTTTTGAAATATTAAGATTTCGGTATCTAACACGTCTACACATAAATTCTTCATCCAATGAGCCAGATTGTAATTTTAAACAAATGTGACATGAAACCTTCATCCACTAAAATCCTTCAATCGTTTAAATAATAATCCTTAAAACTTAATTTAGCATAAGGCAGCGTTTGTAGTTCAATTTTACACATCTTCTACGCCGATGAGAATCAAATACATTTAAACATTAGGTACACCTTGATAATAATCATTAGGTCTGAAAAATAATCAAATTGCAACATTTTTTCCTCCGCAGCCTCCTAAAACGATTCCTGCAGATATCATTGGCGCTTTTCTTCGGTCGTTTGTTGCTTGGAGAAGCAAATGGAAAAAGGGGGCTGTGCAAATGAAAGAAAATTTTTTTACTGTTTTCCTCTGAGAAGAAGAGAGAGGCGATCGCACCAAGAAAGTTCTGCCTCCCTATCTTTGCGTCGAAAGAAATTTAATACGTTTCCTTCCTGAATCAGTCTGATTGAATAATCGAAACTGTCCCGAAGCTGGGGATAGGAGCTATCGAAAAGTCGATTCTTGATAAAAAATTAGATATTGATTCGTTGAGCCAATCACCTCCCCGCCCCTCCCAAACACTTACAAAGGAGGAGATAGCGGAATAATGAGGAGGGGATTTATATATCGAGGAGGGTTCCTCCCAGATTAGTGAATAGGAAGGGGGAAGGGGGAGGGGGCCAAATAAAAGGTTGGATAGGCTAAGTAATGAGAGGAAGGCAATTGGTTAATCAATTAGCTAGTCAGATCCGGTTTCGAACCTCTTTGTCTTATTCAAATTATCGATTTATATTTTTAATACATGAGATTAAAATAACAAGAAACAGCTCGTCCTACAACTCAAACATTTACTAGGCAATCCTTCAATGCTCCTAACTAATTATAAAAGACTTATATATGTATTCTAAAACAAAACAAATTATTAAATCTTATGGTGTGCAGTCAAGGATGAATTTATGGTCTCCCCGAAATTCACAAAACAAAAAACCCACTTCACCCTATTCAATTCTTCTTCAGTAAAACCCAAGTAATTCCTCCTTCCCTCCCTTCAAATATTTAGCCATAATAATCCCCTTGATATCCACAACATTCTTCACTTACTTGAGATATTATTACCCTTCAAAATTCCCGAAAACTTTATCCTAGCTTCCTTTGAGTTTGAAAGCATATTTACCAATATTGTTGACTGTACATCGTAAGTATCTTCATCATTAATTCTACAGTCAAAGAATATATTCTTAACGAGTATATTCATACTCATATACTCATTAGCCTATGATAGGAGAATATGCAAGAAATCTATAAGATCTACTAGAAAATTAAAGTTAACTAGTCTAAAATAGAAGTTGAATCACTGAATTATTTAGAATACTCAAGTCTAAACCCATACCTAAGAATATTGATACACCACCCAAATATACTTGAGGAACTACCAAACCCAAGCATGTTCCTCCTTGCCAAAGCCATACCCCCTACATTATATTTAGTAAGTTATGATTTACTGGCCTATACTCTGGTAGGAGTACTTCATCATGGCCGCTTCTGGGACAGGACTCTTCCTTTGTAACTGATTAATAACCTTACCTTGCCAAAGGATAAATTAAATTTGAATTAAGAGTTTGAATTATGCAGCGACCAAGATGCAGCCATAGATAACCACGTTCCGAACACTTGCCAGGGTATTAGCGAAAATATCACACAACGACGATTCTGTTGCTCTGGTCAGTTATTTAACGCTAGAGGTCGTTATGTCGACACTTGAGCCCCGCTAATGTGTTTTAAATTATTCGTAACGTCTATTTGTTTAGTTAATGTTTCTATTAGACTTTTGCTAGATGATTCATTGAAAAATGATGTGTTGACAGTGAAATACAATAATAATAACATATAATACGTAGTTGTCCCATTTATAATGGGAGTTTTAACCCATTTATAAAGCAAGATGAAAACAATAAAGACTCTACTCTAGGCAGCCTCAAGCAAAACAGACAGGAAGATAATTAATAACGTATTAGCAAGAAAAAATATCATTAGCTGAGTCGAAAAAAAATATGGAAGATCAAATTTACAGACAACTATTAGAGACAATCTAGCAATAGTGCTTCTTCCACAACAAGAGGGGATTCTTCAATAAATTTTATTATAATTATTATTACCGATTGAGTCCATTGGGACTACGCATAATACTCAAGAGGCAGGCTTTTCCTTTCTTCGTGCCCACACTTCCTTCATTCTTCTGCTGTGGTTTTTTTAAATATTATTATTATAAAAATATAATTTTAGTTTATTATATATCGAAAGTCTGTTTCAGAGGATGCCGAAGTTTATTCTCGATTTTTTCTAATCCATTAAATGTAAAAAAATTGCAACCGAGCCTCTATAAAGTTGGTACCCTTAATTGGAGGAAAAAAAAGACGGGCAGTGTGTTTTATTTTTATTTTTTTATATAACTATACCTTTCAATTCTTCTCTTATCCGATCTTTACTATATCCAATTCTATACTGTTTAGTGCATCCTTATAAAAAACCTTAATTTTCCTCATTAAAATAAACTGTCCCATATGTTGCAGAATTTATCCATACCAAATACCTATCCTAAGCGACTTGCCTCCTATATTGTATTCAACCTCATAAAGAAGAGTCTGAAAAGAAGATGATTTAGAGGCCTTCTAATGTAAAACATTTACATTTGCTACTAATCCGTAGTTTCATTACAAGCTATTGACATTTATATCGTATACAGTTGTAAATATTTATAAATATATCGGATTGCTGCAAATAAATCTATAATTCAATGTACCAATAAAACGTGGATTTCATAAAAGTACGGGATCTTTAGCGTTCTGGCGTGTGTATTTCAAGAGAGCCGATTAAAAATTCATATATTAAGTCTAATAGTAAATTAAATCAGATTTTGAATCGGACAATTAGTTTTGGAGTTGCAGACAAAAAAGTACGACAAACATGTTTTCGCAGAGAAGTGGGACTGACCGTCAGTTTGCCAATTTCTACACTTTTTCCTAAGTTCATATCCTCGCGGTAAATGGTCCGATTTCGGAGTTTTTGTTAATCGTTTCAGCAAACTTCAGATTCGGATTCAGCATCCCAACAAACATTAAGGTCCGTTGAGAATAAAAGTTCGGCTGGTTTTTCTTGAAAACGGACTTTTGGAGCCTTATTTTACTAGATTAAAGCACTTGTCTAAACAAAATGAATATTCAAAACCTGTTTTATTTTTTCACCAACCAAATATATAAAGAAAATATTTTTTTAACCAAATAAAATTTATCACAAAACCCTTCAGAGAATCCGATTTGAGACTGAAAGAACATTGACAAAGAGACTGTTAAACAAATGGCTGCTAAGATTGGACTCTAAACAGAATGACAACTGTATTCGGAATTCCTTCGCGGAACGGGGAGAGCTTTCTTACAATGGATGCCGTCACGACATTAATTGATAAAAAAAAAATGATCGCATATTCTCTCGCCTCGTCATTAGTGGCGAACGGCCCCGCTCCTAAGAATCGTATCAATTAGATATAATTAATTGCCATGTTTCACATCTTTCTTGTTATTTTAATATATTTATTTTATTTGATTGTTTAGCTTTGCAGATCATTTGTAAAGTTTACCGTGTTTACTAAAGTAAACACTGTGCTATTAAAGGAGATTTTTATTAGTAATTGAAATTATATATATTTTTAAATCCCATAGTGTTATCTTCAAAGGTTACCTTTAAATTTAACTTTTTTTTTTTTTTTTTTTTTTTTTTTTTTTTTTTTTTTTCTTTATTAAATTTTATACAAAACTGTCTAACATATAAAGCGACAACCAGCGAATTTGATGGCTATAAAAAAAAAAAAAAGGTCATTATTAATTGGCACATCCATCTCTTTTTTGAGCATGTCATTTTATTGTAGTTGACCTCTCATCCAGCTCTTTTTCAGCGTTCTACTGATATTAACGGCAACGTTGTCATGTATGAGTTTATTGAGATGACCTTGTAGTTTATTGAAAAATATTTTGTAGTGGGTCTGCATGTGTTTTCTGATGGGTAGGCATGTGTGAGTCCCTATGCAGAGTTATGTTGCTTACATACCAAGGTCAATAGCTATCGGTAGGTATATGTAGGTATTGAGATTTTATCTTAGGTTTAATTTAAAATGTCGTCCAATTAGGGAAATGTGTACATATTCTACCACTATTTCTCGGTAAAAAAAAAAAAAAAAAACAATAATAAGAGAGAAGTGGATATTAAAAAAAAAAAACACTTTTGGTATATTTATTAATAAAAGTAGTAAAGTCAAAAAACAAAGTAATGAATGTTGTTTCCGAGAATTTTTGCCCTAAATTCCTAAAAGGGTGATTTGAACCGTCCCATCTTGAAAGTTCGAAACATCTCGTAGTATTTACTGTATGTATATAAGCGCCCCGACATGAAAAAGACCTTTTAAAAGTTAATTTTTCTCGTCATACTTCCGTCTCCACTTTTGAACTAAGTATAGCGTTAATAAATTCATTGAATGTCAAATATCAAATTAGCCGTGGAATCTCTGAAATAAAAAAGGCAACATAAGCAACTGTTGTATTACCTCATATAGCACGAGGTTTGGGTTGTTTTGTTTTTATCTGTCCTCATGTTACATGAAATCATACATAAACCTATATCCGGGTCACCTGTGGTGTAGTGGTTAGCATAGCAACCTACTAAAGCCAAGATCGCGGGTTCGCAGCACGGCAGATGACTTTAGGATTTTTTAAAGGGAGTTAAAAATCCTTAGCTATGCCGTCCTTCGGAAGGGACGTAAAATGGGTGTCTCGAGCCTGTGCGATGTCAGGTACTCGTTAAAGACCTCTATCCTAATTATACCTGGATAGGCAAAATTTAGGACTCCCACCGTAGCATCATTAGCCATAGCAGCATAAAGTGACGTTAAACGACATAAACAATATACCTATACCATACAAATCCAGATCATACATATATCATAAATTAAGCACGGTGTTTAATGAATTTTACTAATAAATCGTTATGCCCATTTTATGGGCATATCTCCAGAATGCAACCTTCCAAGTTAACAAATCAGCCTCTTTGTTACTGAAAAAGAACAAATCACCATGGTTGTCAGAAGCAAATACCTACAGGAACTTGAGGGAACGGAAAATAACTTAAAAGACCGGACATATCTCAAGTGGATTCTGAAACAAACAAGGTTCCAGGATAAACCAGCAAGAAAGTAGGCAGGAGCCCAATGGACACAGGAGAGAAAGGAACACAGCCAGAGGATGCTTAACTACTGAGCCAACATCAAAACAAACGCAATAGTTGAATGCCGTAAGCTGGCCTATACGAAGCAAGAAGAAGAAGAAATCGATATTTAAAGGTGTACTAAGTGTTTAAGTAGTAGTTCTTAGTTTTCGTTCCTGTTTTATTTAAAAATGTCGCTTTTAAGATAAAGGAATCCTTCGAAAAATACTCATTGCTCCTTATTATGTCACAAATAAACTTTTCATATCTATCTTAATACCCTAAGAAAAATCTTAGTTTCGGACCAAACCAGATACCATCTTTCTTTGTTAAGTTACATACCCAATTGAATTCAATTCCTAGTTTGCTTCTCATTCGATTCCTGATAACCCTCTGAGGTTTTTAAAAAGGAAATGGCCACATGATCTTAAAATATCGAGCTTTATTGAAGAACTATCGATGGATAGTTACTTTACAAGTTATTGACACGCAATAAGAGGTTTTGGTAGATGACGGGGTTAGGTCACATTTTAAAAAAATAAAATCTTGTTCATTGGAGGAAGAATTTATGTCCAGAAGTGTTAGGTAGGAAAATCTGAATATTTCAAAACAATTAGGTAAATATATATGTATCATTGCCATTTAAACATTAATTACTCAAAATTGTGTTTTGAAGTTGTTTTACACACAATGTCTTATTTATTTATATAGTTTAAAATATCAATATTTCTTTTTTAAAGGAAACGTTGTATCATTGCCATATGTTTACAGGAGATTCCTGAATTCCGTTCAGGAAACATTCAGGATTTCTCAGCACGATGATGATTCTAAGACTGAATTTAGAAAGTAAATCGCTTTTATATGTTGATATGAATTTATTTTATAAATTTCCTCTAATTATTTATATTTGAACGCTTATGTGGAAATTATATTAAAAATAATCACATTTAAATGCTACAAATTCTGGGCACATGTGTATCAAAGCTGTTGGAGGGGGGTGTTGATGAGATCAATGACTATCTGAGATGGGAACAGGTTTGGGAGCTGTTATACTCCAACTTCTGTTTGCTCCTTCTATGAATGGGATCCAATGTCTCACTATTTTCGTCCCTCACTCAAACCATTCAAGTTTTAATTGGTCCCAACCGTCTAGGATATGTTCTCAAGTTGTTATATTAATTAGCTAATTAGTCCAGAAAAAATAACAAGTATAATTATAGTTAGAAATCCTAGAAATAAATCGTGTACTTCTAAGAAGATTATATTTGTATTCGTTATATCTGATGTTTAAGTGTTTATTAAACATTAAATGATTTTTTTTTTTTTTTTTTACAATTTTCCATTACCAATATTACAGTTTATCACAAATAGGATTTTAGCAAAGCGCTGTTTTTTTCCATAACACACAACCAGCACGAAAAAGATACAACACAAAAATCAATACGATTTTTTTTAAAATATGAACATTTGCCATCAGTTGAAATATTCTTGGAATACACTCAGGACTTGATCATCTGAAGTCTTGATTAACCGAACCTTCTATTTTTAATATAATTTTATTATGTTTATTTTTCACAAATCGTCATCAATAATTCCTCTTGAAGAAGGGTTTTCTGTGTTGTAGACAGTACATCAACATCTCGAAGGCAAGAATAGACAGTGGAGAGATCGTGTGGCGGCTGATAGATTATTGGTATTAAAAAAATATATGAGAAATATTTTTCAAACCAAAAACATTTTAATTTACATATATACTGCCTATTCAAGGGGAAAAGCATTAACCCAAAAATTGTGAGATAATTGCTTCTTGGTATCATTGGATTCGTTGTAAAACATTCGATTCAATGATCCGTAGAAAAGCATCGAATCGGAAATTTAACAACGAACCCAACGATACCAATAAGTCATTATCTCGCAATTTTGGAGTTACTGATTTTCTCCTTCACATGGCAATTTAATAATTTTACTTATGTACATTAATACTGCATACATTATAAGCGTTATTATATCGTTAAATAGACATATAACTATATCTCAATTGAAGTAATACATGCATTGCTTCCATTTCCCTACGTTATTTTTTCTAACGTATTTCCCTTATTTATTGGGGTCTCGATTAACCGAATATTTAGTTATCCGTGCTATCTCGGTCCCTATCACGTCGGATAATCGAGTCCCAAGTGTATTGAATATAAAAACTTTTATTGAATGATTATTAAAATCTGCCACAAATATAAGAAATAAGTATTGTGGATGAGTACCCAAGTATATCAGGCTAAAACAATTTATACATCTTGTTATCTAGATACAAATGTGGTGAAAATAGATATCTAATTAGCTTCTAAATAGATTTAAATAGCATTCATTTATGTAGTACAATATCATAAACAAAACGAATAGCATGTAAAAACGAATAAATGTAGTAAATAAAAAATGGACTCAAGACCATCTGTAGAAAAGTACCACCATCATTTGCATTTAGATAATTGTAAATATGACAAGAATTTACAGATTTTACCAAATTGCCGAATGTATGTATTCAAGATCAACATAAAACATTAAAAATAAATAAATAATAAGATAGTTGGTGTGTGCAGACATTTATAACTCAAAAAAATTATCAATTATTGTGCTATTGTTTCGGCTTACGCTTCAAGCCTTACGAAGGGCTATTTTTTTTTTTTTTTTTTTTTTTTTTTTTTTTTTTTTTTTTTTTTTTTTTTTTATTTCCCTTCCTTGCCTCTCGGCTACACGGGTTTTGCAGGGATGGCTTGTAGCCATCACTGCTGGTTTTAACAGTTTAACATAACAGTTCAATATTACTTTTAACATTGCAAGAATAAATTTTCTTAAACATTTAACAGAAGATTTCAAGATTAATTTTAACATTTAACATTTCAAGATTACACTACACGTTTAAAATAACATTTAATATTTAAAATACATTAAACGCTTTACATAACTACATACTTCTGTTTAATACAATATACTTTATATCTAATACAACAACCTATATTTAATACAACATACTATATTAAAATTAACTACATACTAACTATAACATACTATAATACATAATAATAATAACTACATAATAACTATAACCTACTAATTTAACATATCAACATACCTATATCAATTTTTTTTTTTTTTTTTTTAATTTTATAGCTTTACATTTACGTTTATATAGGCTTTATTCGGTGATGGGGTTGTCGTCAGCATCATTCCTGTCCAGGGTTCTTTCTGGGGCGTGGCCCTTTCTTCCTAGGTTGAAGTGCTCTACCCCCACTTCAGTTTTCCAACCATACACAAAACTTTTGTAATACGGGTAGTTGTCAGCTGATACTAGTTGAGGGAAATCACTCTCCGTTAGAACATACAGCCCTGTTTCTCTCTGTAGCTTGGCTCTCAATGCCTCAAAGGCAGTGCATGAAATTACCACATGTTCAGCGGTCTCCGGTACACCACAGCTGGGACAAAGCGTGTCAATATTTTTACCATGTTTCTGGAGCTCGGCTCGAAAGCCCCCGTGCCCTGTAAGAAACTGTGAGATCCAGTAATCCGGGAGTACCCAAGTAGCTTGAAGACGTGACCTAACAGTGGGGAAATATTTTCTAAGAGTAGCCCCTTTCGGGGTTGTTACCCACCGCCTGTTCCATTCTTCTATCGTGTACTCTCGGATTATCTCCAACCATTTCCTTGGATTTGCGTCGATCAGAGACCGGAGATTATTTGGTAGTCCCACCGAGCCTTCCCTTTTCATTTTAAATTTAAAACCATCTTCTTGCAGTACAAGATCAAGAGGTACCCCTCCTGCTAAGACCTGGACCCCCTCATGAGACACTGATCGGTACGCCCTGGTGACTCGCAGCAGCAGAGAATTACGCTGAATTGTTGCCAGCCTACTCATCTGTCTGCGTGACAGATTTTGGTACCAGGCGGGAGATGCATACCGTAGGATACCAAGTATCACTCCTTTATATATCGCCATCGTAGCTGGGTACCTGAGGCCCCACAAGGCGCCCCCTAACCTACTGAGGCAGTTCAATGATAAGGCCGTCCTATTGGCAAGATATTCCAAATGAGGCGTTACATCAAAATTTCTTTTTATTTTCACACCCAGGTAGGTGACAGTCTCAGTTGGACGTATTCTTTCTCCTTCAATTCTAATAATAGGGTTAGGCCTACACTTATTTCCTTTCAGAAGAATGGCCTGTGTTTTTGCAGCCGCCATTTTCATCTTCTGTTTACTACACCATCTACTAACTAGGCCAGCA
The DNA here is from genome assembly GCA_003667255.2 of Euschistus heros. Classification (NCBI taxonomy): domain Eukaryota; kingdom Metazoa; phylum Arthropoda; class Insecta; order Hemiptera; family Pentatomidae; genus Euschistus; species Euschistus heros. The sequence goes on along the minus strand of RCWM02000169.1, from coordinate 961,995 downwards.
TCTTTCAGCTTCTTGCTTCAATTGGGCTATACTGTTGGCAGACACGACAAAACGACAAAACGAAAAAGATACTTCTAAAAATGAGACATGAACTAAAATTAATTGAAAAGGGATTACAAATAATGACAAAAAGATATATATATATATATATATATATATATATATATATATATATATATATATATATATATATATGGTAGAAAAATAAGTTTAAAAAATACATAAAAAGATAAATGGATATCGTAAAATAAAACAGAAATAGATAAATAAAATATAACGAATAACTAATAAATAGTGAAATAGGTATACTTTAAATTAAAGCATATACATGTATTATACCTATCATTAAGAAATATGTAGTTTTTACAAAGAGTTTATTGAAAATTAAAATTGTAAAAACAAATAAAAATCATATTTTAAATTTTAAAAATAATTTTATATATATCCAATCCTTGGTATTAGCTCAAGCTATATTTGTAAGAATAAAACAAATGAGTGTAAATATTGTAATTAAAACAAAAAAAATTAGTTATTACTTTTTTAGGAGTTGTATTTTGGAATGATTATAGATACACGTCGATATTTAAGCCATATGATGAAATTTTGCCTCGAAAATAAAATACTGGCAAGTTTAATATAAATAATTGTTTATATTGATTAATTTGGCTATAAACTTCAGGGTTTTTTTTTTTTGTTTTTTTTTAAGGAACATTGTTTTTATTTTTTTAAAGTAATAATGAATAGCGTCAAATTTTTATTAATCCTGGGGTTTCTCAAACTGTACAGATTCGTCATAAACTTTAACTTAGCTAAGGATGGTATCACTGTGCCGTTAATTTCTTTGTGACTAATTCGTAGTTTTTTTATTATCATTAAAAATTGTTATTGGTTATAAGATGAAATAAAAAATATTTAAATTTACCTATATGATTGACTATATTATAGCTTTATAGTTTGCCAAACAAATAATTTCTATCTCTTCCTAATATACGTAAACTTTAAAAAAAAGTTTATATATTTCAGGGTTTTCAAGTATTCATATTTCTGGTGTAAATATTACAATTAAAAAAAAAATTAAATTTAGTTTTGATGTGTGAACTAAAAAAAATATTGTCATTTATATCGATGAACATTGGGAGAACAGAGAAGAAGAATAAATAGTTCTCCTTGGATTATTTTTATTTTATTTTATTTGAATTTAATTTTTTTTTTTTTTTTTTATGTTAATCCATTTTATTCTTTATTCTTTATTTAATTTATTATTTTGATGAAATGTCGTGATAATAATTGTTTGAAAAAAATATATGCTGTAATAATGGAAGTTCACTGCCTGTATAAGGGATACTACTAATGGATGCACTCCCCAATTGACGGGGCCCACTACAATATCCAGCGCGGGGCATACAGTATCGGAGACGGACACAGACAGACAGGACGGTTAAAGGAAGAGATAGGACGAAGAGGAAGACACTGACAGAGAGCAGAAACAATCGCCATTGTTGTGAAGCCGAAATCAATAAGTCCCTGATTAGGCGGCTGTATCGAGCGAGCCTGCGCTCTTCCTCTGCGATCGCTGTCCTCGGCTAGTCGGCGTTCGGCTACTGCCTCTGCTGTATGTCAAAACTGTCCGTCCATGGTAGAACGCTAGAGTAGTAGTATTTTGGAAATGAATTTATATTTTTTATCCACGACAGGATTATAATAAATAAACACTAAAAAATAGTAAAGCTGAATATACGCCTCTGGCTGTGTGTTTGAATATGGGAGATAGAGATATAGTGAGATAGAGAGGGAGAGGGAGAGAGAGAGATTGAATGATTGATTTTTTTATATAGTCTTAAGGCATGTGGCTCTATCTTACGGACAAATGTATATTTATTTCTTATAACTAAAAATGTTACTATCTTTTTAAAGAGAGAGAAAGAAAAGAGGTAGAGAGTGAGAGAGAGAGGGAGAGAGAGAGAATAGAGAGAAAGATAGGGAGAAATAATGTCTTTAACTTAAACAATCTATCAGTTAAATATGTAAATAAATATATTATAACATAAATTATATTAATCAACAAACAAGACTAAAACGACGGGAAACTGCTCGTCGTTTTCGGCTTCTTCAACATTTACTAGACAAACGTTCAAACCTTCCGACTTATTACAAAAGACTCATTTGCATGATAGTTATCAGACCTATTTGGACATTTTGAGTTGAGCTTTAGGGCTCAACTAAACCTTCTAATTCTTTCCGTATCCAAGTCTTACAAGCCAAAATCTTTCGAAAAATCTTTAATCCTCCTTACTTTGTTACAAATCAACTTATCCATAAAGTTGATACCTATCAAAACCAGATATCTATCCTTTCAAAGTAAACTCCATAACCACATAAATCCACTAGTCTCTCAACATGCTTTCTGTTCTATTTCCGATAAACCTCCGAGGCGTCTGAAAAGTCGATGAATAAAATTCTAGTGAACAATGTTTATTGAAGTGCTACTGATGATTAGTTCTTTTCAAGTTTTGACATGTTATTGTAATCATTATCAACACAATGTATGAATATTTCAATATATGAATATATATATATATATATATATATATATATATATATATATATATATATATATATATATATATATATATATATATACAATAAAAATATGAATAAACAAACTCTCAAGTTTCCTCTCAATAATATGATATCAAAAAATATATTGATAATTTTTATTAAATCGTTATGACTGAGTCTATAAAAATAAAGGACTATAGAGAACTAAAATGTGCACATTTATCTAATAATAATGCTTTATTTACATATTTACATTCAAAAAATTATTTCTGACCTTACAATCACTACATGATTGATTTAGTTTCATACAATAATTAATAGGTTTAACATCTCAAATTTGTTCTTTGAACAGTAGGAAAAATCAAGAAAAAACCAACATAGCAAAAAAATAAATAAAATGTAATAAATTATATGTTATAAAAACAACTAATATGTCTATGTATAAACAAATATTTATACATAACAAACAACAAAAGTTTGAACTGATTATGAAAGGAGTACATGTTTAGTTGTATGGGTGTATCTTTTAGGGAAGTTATATCGTAATTACCAATTTCTCGCATAAAGAAAACTAGAATAAGTTGTTTTTTCAAAATATGTTTTAGTTTGATCATAAATGTTAGGTTTGAAAGGTGCAAGATTAAGATAATGCAACAAAGTTGATATTTTTGTATAACGAGGGTAATCATTAATGACCCCCGTACATAAGTTTTTAATATTGTAACATCTTTTATGTGAATCATAGAATATGTTAAAATAGTTTACAAAATACTTAAACAATTATTTAAAATATAATATATATATATATATATATATATATATATATATATATATATATATATATATATATATATATCAGTAATCGCATCTGTATCTATTATTTCATTTCCAATTATCGAGAAAAAAGAATGTTTTATAAAAAATTGTTTTATTATTTCTTTTGTTTTTTTGGCCTCTTAAGTTTACTGCTCAAGTTTTCATAAACTCCTTCCTTGACCATCTTATTCCTAACATAGGATAACATAATATATATCTAGGATATACATAATATATATATCATAATAATGATGTACTTTGCACTACATAGTAAATATATAGTAAATTCTATACTACATAGTAAATTCCAACTATATGAATAGTTCCTTAATGTCCAATCCTAACTCAGCGATAGAACCTTTAAAGTAAATCATAAATTTTCCAATTTCCCCTCTTTACCCAAGATGACGTTATTACTCGAGATAGTATTCTAGGTCCCACCTTCTACACAGTATATACAACTGATATTCCAACATCCTTGCATAGTCATCAATGCGGCACACGTGTGTTATCAGTTCATAATAATTCTTTCATTGCATCTCAATAACTTCAATCTGAAATCACAAATCTTCCTGAGTGGTGTCAGAATTGGAGATTTAAATTTAATCCAAACTAATTTCTCTTCTTCGTAAACCTACAACTCCCTATCCTACATTAACCTTTGATATTATCCGACTGATCTCTGTTGAAAATATCCGCTCCTTATGACTCAATTTCCAGATAATAGTATTTTTTTAAATGTATATTATAGCTTGAGACTTAAACGACAAGAAAAAGCAGGTTGTTTTCGACTACTCTAATATTTACTTGTTAAGTGTTCCAATTTCACAAAAAATAATAAAAGACTAGTTTACATGACAGTAATTAGACAAATATGAACATTGAGATTAGACCTTTAGGGATCCATTAAACTAATCCTTGCTATTCAAAATCCTTCTTAAAATCCTCAATACTCCTTTTATATCATAAATGAACCACATAACAATATAAATGTCCTGTATGTTGCAGATTTGCTCAAACAAGATACTTACCCTTCCGTGATAAACTACATACCGACTCGAATCCCAACTTGCTTTCACCCTCGATTCCTAATGACCCTCCTAGGCGTCTGAAAAAAAGATGGCCTAGAGACCTAATGCAGGTCTATTATTGAAGTTCAGATGATGGAAAATCTTTCTAATTTTTTGACATGTCATTATCACATTAAAACCTATTGAACAGCATAAATAAATTTTCATCCTAACTACTTTATGGATTATTTTTGTTCTGCCTTAATTTTGTTTGTACTAGTTTATTTCTTAAAATATTTCTTCAAACAATTATTACAAATTTTGGATAGAATGTTAGGTTCAATAAATCATTAAACTTGCCGGTGCTCTGTTTTGTAACAATTATAAATTGTTTAACAGCTTTAAATAGACTGGTAATGAATGAATGAGCAGCTCTGAACGGGCAATGTAGAATGACAAACAGTCTTCTGTTCGCTAAAAACAGAATGGTCCGAAAATAAGATTCCTTAGATAACTGATATTGGCAAGAAAACCGAACTTGTTCTATATCGGTTAAGGGGAGGGGCATCTTTCATCTGATTGGCTCAGAAAATGAAAAATAACAAAATACTACAGTGTGTAATTTCTTGAGAAATTCACGTCAATGAACCTATTTTTGTAATTTCCTGACTTACTATGCACACAAGAAGATACAATATTTCAACTTTTAAATTAAAAAAAAAAATTAAAAATAATAGTTATTCTGCGAAAGTTGTCAACAAAATAATAAAACTAATGCAAACTGAAATAACTTTTATTTGGCTGCGTTAGTTCTACTCAAGAACTAAAAACATTGATTTTAATCAAGATTATTTTACTAAAGTATAAACATATTTTTTGGAATGCGCAAGCAAACGAAGGGACAAAGTAGATATTCAGATTCAGCACTCCAAAAATATAATTATCTATTGAGAAATAACTATTTTTTCCACTTGGATTTGTCTCCATTCGAATTCTAAGTTACTGCACTACAACCCCAAGATTCTGCAGGGCCTGAATAGTTGATTTGACTAAAAAAACTTACAGGAAATAATTTGTAGAAAATTTAATAAAGTTTGTTTTTGTATAAAGTTAATTGTTTAAATAATAGCGATTTCTTACATATGAAAGATAAATGTTTTTCCTGGCTTTATTAACTTTTTTACTATTTATTGGACTTTTAGCTACTAATCCTAACTATTAATATTTTTTTTTTTATTCGAAAAGGAGATTTTTTTTTTTTGTAAAAGTTGTGCGCTACGAGATTGGTAACCACTGTCTTAATGATCTAGATTTTGTATATCTTTTACTATACCAGGTGGATTTTAAGGGGTAAGTGGTTCCTTTATTGTGACTAAACTACTCTGAAATTAAATAATTTTTAGAGCCACGGATAAAAAACACTGTAGACCGATCTAGTCCATTATGAGAAAATTGGACTTTAGCGGTTAAAGTGCCTTAAATCATTTTCTAATCGTAAAAATCAGCTGCTCAAAAATATTCCCCTCACTCACGTATTTTTTTGAGGTCATTAAATTACTATTTCTTGGGGAAAACAACTGAATAATTCAAAACTATTCCTACAAACTGTTGCCAGAGTGAAACGGTCAAGATTCATTTTATAAAATTTAGCATAGACCGCGCTGCTGACTTGAGAATTGCTGAGTCACTGGCCCTCATAGACACCAATATATATATATATATATATATATATATATATATATATATATATTTATATATATATATTCATACATCATAAAAAGTATTTGACAACTCTGTCAAGAAGCAGTAAATTTAAGATTTTGATGCCTAGAGATTCGTTGATACTTCATATGAGATGATATGACCGTAACTAGTTAGTGATTTTAAAATTCTTTATCTGTAATCTTAAATGTAGAATTTTTACTCATTACCGAGATAGTTTAGCAATAGTTAAATACATACATCAGCCTACCGAAGATTACAGTTACACTAACCGTGAATAATACTTTAACAAATTTTAATTGATTTAAAGAGGTGCAAGTTTACAAAATTCATCGATCCAACACTATCATTACTGATAAATCATGAGTTTAGAATATGTTTATGATGTTATGATAAGGTGAGCACTGGTTAACATGTTATTTTACGGTTCGTTTAACCATTTGTTTTAGAGCTGTAATTAGCTCGTTAGTCATGAGGATTAAAATATAAAAACCATTGCAGCAATAAAATGGACTGACCGTTATACCGGCAATCTGGCTTCCTTGACATTTCCTCACGACTCGGATTGCCTTAAAACAGAAGTTTTATACTTCTTAGAGATGCATTTCTAGAGTATCGGAACCTAATTAAATTACAAACCGACCGAGAAAAAAAACGAACTCGGGATAAAGGAGACGGTAGCCCGGTATAAATAGCGGGAGTTTGTTATCTTCAATGTGAGAGCCTGCCATTCAACTTTATATAAAGGCCCTTAATTGGAACGAGCCTCGGAAAGTAATAAGTCCCAACATCTGTCCCTTCTTTTTAGGAACTTTCTGACAGCTTAATGTGGATCCCTTCTCTAGGTTTTATTTTAAAGTGTTTGTATTCAACCTCAACGGTCTTCCCTCAATGAGTCATCTCTTACAGAAAATAATAAAAAATCAATCAATTATTTCTTTTTTTTTTTTTTTTTTTTTCCTAAATAAAATGGGACTCCGAATCTACACGCATTTTTTTTTAACTTCACTTCCTTGCCGTCGGAAACAGGGTTTCCTGGTTGAAGAGAGGGGAATACAAAACTCAGAATTAATTCCACCTTCGACAAACTCAAATCTCTACCATTCATCATGGTTGCAACGGTAACGCACTTTCATTCCTAGTGCGTTTACCTCTGGTCCAGGGCCCGCTTGACAGTTCTACACGCATAGCTTACAAGTTATCATTAAAAAGTACTAGAAATAGAAAAACATAAAATAGCATTTCACTTTTAGTTTTTTAACAATTCACAACAGCATTCCGGGACAGGAGAATGTGATGCATTTTTAATTTTGTCTTTCTATAATTTAAGCACAATTCATCTTTATAAATTGTCTTAACAGGCAAAAAAAAAAAAAAAATTTCTATTAATTTAATAATTTCAATTGTGTACCTAAGTAGTGTCCCGAAGTCGATAAACGGAATACAGACTATACATTTTCGACTAAATGAAATAAAATAGATGGAAATCGTAATAAATATAAACAACATCTCTTCAATACCAAGGAAATATTTGCAGTAGTAAATCTATGTCTGTGGCACTTGTTAATAGTCGGTTCAGTGTATTGTGTGAATTTAAGGGTGTGGGTATCACCAGAAAGCTTCTTCTTTTTTTTCTATTTATTTGTGTATAATCGACAAATAACTGATGGACCATGATGCTATTACAGAGATGAATACTGATTTGTAAACCATTGAGGAAAAAACAGCGTTTTCCTAAAAATACGCTTTTTGACTATTCACAAGTTCCACAGGTATATTAGTGTATATTTTGCGTTATATCCATTCCTAGTTTAAACATCTATCTTCCCGATGACACAGCTAATCTGGTTGCATAACCTTCCTTAACAATCCCCTGATCCCCACGCCACTCTCTGACCGCCTACATCAGAACTCACCTGGACACCCCCGGATGATGGTGCTAATGACGTCAGCTGCAGCTGCTTCATTACCAGAGATCAGATAGAAGAGCAGCTGGAAGGGCTAATGGAGACATTACTGTTTGGAGATCTGAGCAATTAAGGGAATCTCTTCATCTGCTTGATTGTTGTCGCTCCTTGTGCCTCTTCCATGATGCGCCATTTGTCCGTCTTAGTAAGTAGTAAACTCCAACTGTTTTATGCCAAAAAGAAATTACAAGTCTGAGGGAGGAGGGATATGGTACGAAGTCGTGATAGGTCATTGTGTCATTAGTTACTTGAAGCAGCGTGTGCTGTAAGGGACTGATCATTTGTATTTGCATTGCTAGAGTATTTTCATACATTTTTATATAACAAACAATTGAAAAAATGAAGTTTCCAAAACACACATAATTACAGAAGAATCCCTTGAATACTGTTGATATACGAGTAAAGTTAAGCAGCAGGCAATGGAGAACTATAAAAGGAATCGATTAATTAATTTAAATAAAGTATATAAATGGAAAAACGAAGACTTAAGTGAAAATTAACAACCGTATAAGATAAATTACTTCCAATTCTTCTCGTATCCAATTCTTACAATCCCAAATCCTTCGTTAAATCCTTAATGCTCCTTATTGTGTTACAAACAATTTTATTCAGAAAGATCCTAATGTTCCAAACGTTGCTGATTTGTCCCAAACCGGAGCGTTTCATAGTAAACTCCATAACCACTTGACCCTACTAGTCTCTCAACTTGCCTTACACTCTATTATCGGTAATTCTCCGAGGCGTATGAAATAAAGATGGCCGAGACCTTCTAATGTGGAACTGTTGAAGAGCTACTGGTGAGTAGTTATTTACGTGTCATTGACATATCACTATAATAATTTTCCTCAAATTTACTTATTGTACATAATTTATACAGTTGTAAATATCAATAATTAGTTTTAAAAAAATTCTTTTGTTTAATAAGCGACATACTATCAGCCTTCGCAAGATCTATTCATTGTCTAAAAACCATCAAGTCGAACGATGTTGGATCAGTTCTGCCTTCAAGATATTAAAGTTACTTCTCCAACCCAGTATACCTCTCTTCGTGAGAAACTGTTAGTGACGATTCGCTTTTTAATAGAAAACGTCTTCCTCATTCTCTAGCCATTCAGTAGTAATGCTCGTTCTACGATTGCCTATTTTGTCTAGTTCGGCAATTGAATGTTATGCGAAAAAAAATTATAATATATAGTCGAATTAAATAAAACGATAGAAAGCGCGGTTGGCAAGTTATTCATATGAGAAGGGTAAAAAAAAGGTAATCTGGATTCTAGTATCTACTCACTAAAAAATTCAGTATCATGTTACTTTCTATTTGCCATTCGCCTCCAAGTTGTGATTTGCTTCTTCTGCTGTATACCTGCTCTCACACAAGTATACAAGGACAATATTGTTTACTAAAGCACACCATGCAGTCGCAAGTCAATATAAAGGCTTCCTACTGTAGGAGCGATCCATCACCGAGTGCCAACACCTCAAAAGCTGCATTCCCTAAATCAACTCTGGCGAAGAGTCTATCCAAGATCCCTTTCATGGAAGTGGATCATTTCTGAGAGAGTCGATTATATTTCACGGCTGCCTGGGATGTATACTATGAGCAACCTGTCTCCATGGGCCCCATTCATGGGCCCGTGGGGTCCATTGAGACCTTACGACCATTAATAGGAGTCCATTGTGGCGAAGTCAAGAAACCGTGAAAACGAGCTGTTCCCAGGCAACAGGGACCCCACCTGCAACCCTCCAAGAAATGCGATGGCGGGTATGGCCTGTGGAAAGAATTATAATCGATTTGGCGAGTCATTAAAGAATCGTTAATCATGTTCTACAGAACGTGTTTGGATTATAAATTCCCCTTTGTAAAGTGGTATAAAAATTATGTTTAATGCGTGGAACCATATAACGTTTCAAACTATTTTAAATCTGCACATATAAAAGCATCCACTTAGTGATGAAAAAATATGAAGTTTGTAATATAATAAGCTTAAAATTATATATATATATATATATATATATATATATATATATATATATTCAAATCGATTCAAATATGCTAGTGATACTACGTTTCTAATATAATAATTGTTTTACATTAGTTTTACCAAGAAGCATAGTGGTATTGGCATCGCAACGCTACATATCAATTATTATATAATAATTAATAAAATATGGCTAATAAATCATTTTTACCCTTGGTTGCATCTTAAGTGCAATGAATAACTTTTTTACTTAATAAAAAACTGAGGAATACATATAGAAAATTTATCATCAAATTTCTTTTAAGGTAAATCATTGGCACCCTAAATGTTGCCCTAGTATCCAGGATATATCTTCATATACTCCAATATATTTGAATAAGTTCATAATGTTCAACCAAATAAAAATAATTTGTTAATTATTTAAATATTTTCATCCGACAAACATTACAATCTGCAATAAACCAGAGGAATTAGTAATGGTCCTGTAAAGTACAAATTCATACTTTATCGTCAAACAAAGGAAAGAAAGAAAGAAATGAAGATGTGTCTAATGATAAATTACGAAAATTATGATTAAATAAATAGATAGGTACAATAAGTCAATAAAGACACAAATAAATAAGTATATGAAAATTCTTCATGCTGAGGAATTTTAATACGGCTTTTGAAGCGGAATTCCAGAATATTCGGTATTCTGTAAATAACTGCTAAAACTTATCTCTAGCAGCCTAACAAGTATGTGAACCAGTAGGGGCAGACTGCAGTACATCTCTTAAGTCGCAAACTCTAAGAAAATGATTAATAATAATAAAGTTAAGTATTATATCCGTCATCCCTGTGAATTCGTGGTTAAGTCGAATTTTGACCCAAAATGACTTAAGTGACTAAAAACAAATGTAGAGAAAAAATAAATGTAGAGATGTTTGCTTCATGGTGGATAAGCGTTTAAGTTTGATGTTTATTTTATATAACAATGTTTTAAAATGAATATCTTATTTACTTATATACCATGAAGAAAACACCTCCACGTTATTTTATAGTGGCTTAACTCATTTTTGTCAAAATTCGACTTAACCACTTATTCACCGGGATGACAGATATAATACTTAACTTTATTATTACTAATCATGTTCATAGAGTTTGTGACTTAAGAGATGTGCTTTACACTGCCTCCACTGGTTATAATGATAAAATAAATTTGAATATTCTGTATTCTATAATTTTTCAGACAATCTTTTACGGATATTAGCAATATTTTAAGTTTTGATTAATTGTAAAACGTCAAGGTTTTTTCAACAACTATTGAGTTGTCTATTATTGTAGATAGATCTGATTATCTATGTTAAGTTATTATTTCGCCCCAACCTTCCAATTAATTACAAAAGACTCATTTACATAACAATAATTAAAAGAAATTTGGACACACGGAGTTGAGCTTTGGGGCTTCACTAAGCCATCTAATTCATCTTGTAACCAATCCTTACAATCCAAAATCCTTAGAAAAATCCTAAATGCTCGTTACTTCGTCACAAACTTATCCACCAAGATCTTAATATACCTTACGTTTCTAACATAGCTCATACCAGATATCAATCCTTTCATAGCAAACTCCACAACCGTTCAAATCCATTAGTATTACAACTTGCTTCTCATTCCATTCCAAATAACTCTCTGAGGTGCCTGAAAAGAAGGTGCCTCGGGACCTTCTAATATAGTGCTTCATAATATGGAACCTTTATACGTGCTACCAATGGATAGTTGCTTTAAAAAAAGGCGAAAGATTTATTCGCTTATAAAGGGAGACCAGAGGAGACCCCTGTTCAGAACCTTGACACCAGCGCCACCCCCGGTCCGCTGGCAACTTACAACCGGACCGTAATGAAGACGTGCAAACAGGCCAATCAGACGCCACTGCCCACTGGTCAGAAATGTGACCACAAGGACATTTTCACTTTTTAGATGTAAGTATAAATAGATAGTTTTTAAGTTTTTCACAAAAAGATTTAGGGGAGCCCCATCACCTAAATATACTCTTACTGAAACCCACACCTCAAGATTTCACAAACTTCCTGTTGGCCTTACAGTGTACTCAGTACAGAAAAAGGCCAAACATCCATAGAAATTCCCAAAATCCCATTAAACTCAAGAATCATCCAATAGGGGCTTGGCAAAAAAAAAAAAAAAAAAAAAAAAAAAAAAAAAAAAAAAAAAAAAAAAAAAAAAAAAAAAAAAAAAAAAAAAAAAAAAAAAAAAAAAAAGTTGCTTTAAAAACTGGTGACGTGTCATTTTATCTATGTCGTCACATTTACTTGATGTATTATATTTTATATTGTGTATACAGTTGTAAATTTCAATAAACAATTTAAAATTAAGGAAAAAAAAAGTTATTAAATAATTAATATTGCGCATCTTATATTATATCTTATTATACAGATTTTGTATATATGTTTTTGTAATAAACATTCATGTAGTTATATTTCTTTTCTTTATATATATATATATATATATATATATATATATATATATATATATATATATATATATATATATATATATATCTGTTCATACTTATTCATTATTATTTTTATTTAATCTTTCTTTCTTTTTCCTTAGCATATCGTAATTATTTTTATCTCAATAATTACTTTTGTTCTTATGATTGTATATATACTATTTCTACATACATGTCTCATGATTTATGCATATTATTATCTTCGTTTGAAATTATGTTAGCCAGACTTTTGTACCATCTTACTGCACATTTATATTGTTCTTAGGTGACCATTCGTCCCTTAATCAATGTTATTTTTCCCTTCATTCCTTCACTTGGACTGGCAATATTTGGGATTGAATAAGTCAACATGAACTTAGCTTCCTAAACATTCCCAGTAGAGCTAAAAGACCCCCACAGAAGATAAGCCGGTGTTTACAGTAAGGTGGTCAGCCTTGAGACCTTAACCCTGCCTCCCAGTTAACTGCCCAAGGATGAGGCGGTAATCCTATTAGGGGAAGATCCACCCTCAAGTGGATATCTAATGGTGGGAGAGTGAGTAACGGGGTCTCCGCTAACGGAATCGCTAAGTACTCTACCTGTCCACCTTCATTTTCAAAAATGTTAACTGAAAAATGTAACTGTTAACTGAAAACGAAATCCGAAACCGTTGTCTAGTTTTTGGTAACAGGTCAGTCTGGATAGGTTAAGCTGGTTCTTAGAAAATAACAGGTTGTAACTGTTGTTCACCTTTAAATGAACAATGGAACGGAAGTATACTTGCTTAAAGAACGTGAGATTAATAATTAACTAATTAAAAACAAAATTAAAATATTAACAAAGTAACCTGTTATTTTTTCGCTCCATTAAGTATTAACCGAGATAATATTATTATTTGTTAAAACAATAGAAAATATTAATATTTAATAAATTTAAATTATTTAATATATTTAAATTATATATAATATATATTAATATATTTAAATATATATATATAATTTATATTTATTATTAATATATTTAAATTATTAATATATTTAAATTATTAATAACTATGGATAGCCGAAAAGGGAATATATTTTGGAGTAGTCCGGAAATTATTGCAGAATCACATGTTTCCATTAAATCTCCCGTCTAGATAATAAACTGTTAACATTTGATGGATATTATTTCTTTCAATGGATTTTTTTTTTATGAACGGCAGGCTGGGAAGAAAAAGATTGAGAAGAATACTAAGGCTGGACAACGTCCAGGATGACCTGAGAAGACTGGGAGGGAATGGTTGGAGGAGGAAGGCGGAAGATAGACAGGAATGGCTGTCTATACTTTGTGAAGCCAAGGACTGTATCGCTCAATAATAAATAAATAATTAAATAATGGATTTTTACATTTATTTATTACTCATCCAAACAAACAAAAAATTGCATCTGTAGCATGTCATTGTTTGGATATAATCCTATTGTACTAACAATAAGATGACAAAGCGTGATTTTCACCTACTTTCGTTTTATATTTAATCCGTTCGAAATGGGACATAGACGGTAGTCAGCAACTTCAACGAAGTCTGTGATAAGGGCACTGTTCAACGGTGGTTTTAAGAAACCTCGGGAGGGAGATTTCAACCACGAAGACAAAGAAGAACGTGGAAGGACTCCACTCTCTTGATAAAGCTGTTCTAAAAGCAATATTAGAAGAAAACCCCAGAATAACTGTTCCAGAGCTTGCAGAAAATCTCTCTGTCAGCAAATCAACCTTGCTAACCACCCTAAGGGATAATAAAAAATCCCATAATATGAGCACCATTAATGGACTGAAAATGTCTCACGTATTATCTCAAGAATATTTAATATGAGACTGCCTCATCCATCCTAATCTCCAAACCTCTCACCAACACTCTACCATTTTTTAAACACCTGAACCACTTTTTAGGAGATAAAAATTTTATAATTGAAATTTGATAGAAAATGCGTTTTTAGATTTTGCTCATATCAAAGACTCAAACTTCTTTTCACAGGGCATAGAAAAATTATTAACTCGTTGGTAGAATGTATTGAGGGTAATGGAGATTAATTTCGTTATTATATTTGAGAACATTAATTCATTTTTCATATTTTAAAACAATAAACCTGGGTTAAGTCCGAACAACACAATACTAAAATTGTAACATTAACAATGCTAGAAATTATTTCATAAGTATAATCAGAGAATTGTTTTTTTGCATATACATAATGTAAATAATAGAAATATACATAATGTACATACATACATACTGCTATACGTCAAAATATCATTAAAGAAATAATGATCAACTGCATGCAACAAATGAAACGTTACAGTGTTGAATGCCAGAAACGAGGTTTGCCACACTGTCGTATATTTTCTTTGTTAGAAATTAAAATCCAAGTACATAGATATATCCAATCAAATTATTTATACCTAATGAACATTATTACCAAATCAAAATGTCGATCCTTGTCGATAGTATGTGAAAATATGATTCGTAGGTCTTTTGTATATAATGCAGTTCATTATCCGCAAGAGTTTCTGAAAAGTCTCTGTCTATGTGGATTACCAACTCTTTCATTAAAGTTAAAAAATGGATGTCCAATTATGCTTTTACGTTATCTTCAAACACCTAATCAGTGCAATTTTAACCAGCTTAAATTTACTACGAGTTAAAATATCATTTAAGAAATAATGATTAGTTCCATACTTCAATAAAAGATATTTATTAATAAACAAAAGAAATTCAATTGTTAGTTATGGTATAATTATGGTTATGGTAATAATTTAAGTTCTTTATTTATGAAACGCGGTTGAAGACGCGACGGGGTATACTAGTAATGAATAATTTTATAATATTAAATTATTTATTACGTTTATTATTTATAATGAGATTTTATGTATTTCCTTTGATTCCTAATGTGTAAACCTATTCTAATCGTCTTTTGGATCAGGTTCCAGGATACAATCGCTTAGGTAACTTGGGAAGAGTCAGGAGAAGGAACCGCAGACGTCGTGCAGCTGGCGCAGATCCCAGAAGCTGCAGAACAATGGGAATGGTCGGAGGAGGAGCTCTCGTGGCGCGGTAAATTGAGACATCTCTCATTGAGGATGCAAATTATTTATTAGGCGTGGTAGCCCCGGCGATTCATATGCTGATGAAAGGTTAATTGAGGCTCCTGCCATTGTCTCAGCGCTGAGGTGTTTAATCCTCTCATTAAAATAATTGATATGATTATTCAATATCCACCGGCCCTTAACAATAGTGAATTATGTTAATGAATAATTATGATAAGCAGTCGTTATCTTATTACATCGGCGTTTGTTTGTCACAATGTTTCCTCTCTATAATGTCATTTTAAAAATTAGAATTCAGTGTTACACACCAAACGTTGTTTCTGAATGTATTGGGGTGTATAAAAAAAAATACCGGTTTTGAAACAAATAATTGTATTATTATTTCTTTGATAAAAAATACAATTAATACTCTAAGTATAGTCCATTGTTATCTACCGCCATTACGCATCTGCTAGCCAATTGCTGGATACCACGCTCATACCATTCCTTGGGACCGCTGTCAAAGAACTCTTTTCCCTTGAAGAAAATGGGCAATGGATCGAAACAAGTAGTAATCCAAAGGTGCGAGGTCTGTTCTATATGGTGGATGAGGCAGGAGTCCAAACTCATGAAGTTCTGTAAACTTTTCTTTGGTTCGACTGCTGATTGTAGAGGAGTAAGTTCGTGAGGGACCAGTCTACAGGTCTTTTTCACATTCCCCATGGAGAAAAGATGGCGACTAACAGTATCTTTCGACATACCACACTCCCTGGCAATTTCGTGAGCACTTGTGGATGGATTTGACTCAACAGCTTCTTTCAGAACTTCATCAATATCCATTAATGGCCGCCCGGAGCCCTTCTTCCTTTCCAACGTCGTATCTCCACTTCTAAATTTTTCAAACCAACGCCGCGCAGAGCACTCTTCAAGGACACCTTTCCCTTCATATTTAATAATTTCACGGGTTGCCTCAGCGGCTGTGAAATTTTCTGTCATGTTTCTTCTTTGAAATAAATAACTGAACTTGGGCTTTTTTTTTTTAAGAAGTCCAGTGTTGGAAACACGCTTAGATAATCCTCTAAAGGGATTATTAAGTATTGGTAAATAATAAATAGCATTAAGATATTTACAGACTTTTAAACTCTGGAATTTGATAAAACGGTCATTTTTTTTATACGCCCTATTAAAATCTATATGGTCTTATTTTCTGGACTCGAGGAGATCCTAACGATATCCTATCAACTATGCCACTAATCATTAGAAACCAGTGGATTCTTGGTGAGAGTGCTATAATGTCATACCACAGAGGCTGGATGGAATGATGGAATGGCAATGGAAATGATCGGGGGAAGTCAGAACATGATTGTAGCAGTTGGCTATCTCTGAACTCTATAATACATTAATAGAATTCATATTCGTCTTTGTACAGTGTGGACATCTTGCGCGCAGTAGGATGTTTCTATCTTTTGTATAGTAATAAGAACTTGTTTTAGTTACTCTGAGAGTCGTTAGGAACGCTAACATTGCTTTCCGTTCGTAAGTGGTACAACTACGCACCAGTGTGCTCCCAACCTGTTGAGATCGCAGTTTTTACCTCTAAATGTTCATAATTATTTTCCGGCCTTCTACACATTTTTTGCGCTACAATTTTGTAATGTATGATTATTTTGAACAAAGCAGATTATTATTATATGACTTTTAGCTTATATTTGATTTTGACTAACATTTTATTTTAGTTTTTTGTCTGGCGAATGCGGCAATCGTAAAAACTCTTTGGAACTACCCGGCCTATCTCACTCTTACTGACTTATACTCTCACTCACAACATTTACATGTAAATACATAATTACAGATTTTACATTCGCCTTGCTAATAATTTTAATTCGCCGTGCTAATAAAATAACGAAAAAGACAAAAATGTGGTACACATATGTACCGTTTTGGGATTCATTAGTTCAAAAAATAAAATCCACCAGTGGTCAGTGGTATATATATGTAACATCTTAAAGAAAACATTCCTAAAAAAAGTTTAAAATTAAAATAGAGGTAATTTTGTTTATTTGGACACAGATAAAAAGATATAAGTGATTTTCAATCTTTTTTTTTTTTTTTAATATCATGTGTTCTGGCCTTTGATTAATACCAAAGTGTTAAGCACGGCTTTAGGATTAGAAATCTTTCCTTAGATCCCTTTCCTACTATCCATTACTCTACCTTGACAACCGCCGCATTTATTTCTGAAATTCATTTAAAAATATTGGAGTAACACTGGAATAACTATTTTTAACAAGTCACTAGGAAATCTATCTCAATCGTTAAACAGTTTCTAACATTCCGAGATTCATTTTCAAGACTTCCCGGTATCCTCCCACAGTATACCCCTCTTCGACTACGGATGTTTAGTACATGGAGCACTGTAGTGAGTTCGAAATTGAGACTGAAGAGAAAAATGAATTGCTTCAAAAGATCCCCTGACGTTTTCATATCCTCACTAAAACTGCGAAGTAGTGAATGTGAAAAAACAATTTTTTTGTATTACTTTATCAATTGCTTTAGGACAGGTATACTTTTTAGGGAATTCTCAATCTGAATTCACTCTGGAAAGTGGAGGAATAACTCTGTCAATAGGTTGACTGCATAAACTATTTGATGATGCCAAATAAATGTAACGAATCGCTAAAGACTGAATGCAAAAATCGCGTATTTTCACATTCGATACTTTGCAGTTGTAAGAACGATATATCTTGCTGGCAAAACTTGGGTAACTTGGGTTTGTGAAATAATTTTGATATATTATCCATTTATTAATATTAGGGTCATTCCATGTCAAACCGACCGATGATCTAGGCCATAGCCTCTAAGATTTATGTATTTTTAGTTTTGCTTGTAGAATCCAGTGCCTATATTAAAAATCAGTAATGAATCATATATTTCCGACTTTTTCATTTGAAATAGAAAACAAAACTCAACTACAAATTCAGAAAAAAACATCACCTATATAGAGTCTGACACCTGCTCTCAGTTTACAAAAGCAATGAACCTATTCAACTGACGCAGAGTTCATTATTCGGACTCACTTTCGACAGTAGGGTGACCTGTGCTGGGCCCACCCGTGAAAAATATATGCCTGCCTCTAAACAGAAGTCTATGGCTATTGTTCTATACTCTTCATAAACGATTGACTCCAATTTCTCAAAAACTCCGATTCAAAAACCGAAGATTTTTATTTAAAAACACTAATGTTTATGTTTTTATAATATAAATAATATGGTGTGTTGAAAAAAATGTTGCATCCAATGCACGGTTTTCAAGAACTATGAACACTTTAATCTTTAATGGACTAATTTATTCTATTCTAATAACACTTATCTTTAACTTATTTATAAACTATCGACTGTCAGGATAAAGCGTTAGTTTAGAAGCTTTATTGAAAAAAAAACATGACGCTGCCTTAAGAAATTCTTGTCATTTAAAAAAAAAATAAATAAATAAATAAAAAAAAAAAAAATTGTTCAGCTACCGAACAGATTCACAAAATCAACCAAACTGAAGGAGAAGGGACCTTGATGATCGCGGCGTTGGTTTCAAAAATCTTTCAGAGGGTTAAGTACTGGGAAGGGAATTAGGATTTATTTTGGAACTACAACAGAGAAATCCCTCATGAATTTTTTCTTGATGGGCGTACTTAAATTTTGGCTTCCATAGCAAACAGTTAGATAGAATATACCGGTTACTGTAGCAGCGTTATCTAGCTTTGGTCAACCACAAAGGAGTTCTGTCCCAGCGTGGTATCCGGCCGCATACTTCCCATCAGACCAAGGAAAAGTTAAAAGATCTTGGAGGTATTAAACTTCTTCCACACCCACAATATTGTCGAGGTCTAGGAAAAATGGATTGCTACTTTTTTCGAGTCCATTTTCTTCAAGGAATAAAATTGAAGTTGAAATAGCGGTTCAAGAGCTTTTCGACAGCCATTCTTGAGCTCTCCAAGAGTTCAAGAGTTGTCTCAGCGTAGGGTCGAGAGATTGGCTAGCAGATATCTAATGACATTAAATGATTGACTTTACTTCGAGTATCATTTGCATTTTATATTAAAGAAATAATGATATATTTGGATGAAAAAAGTCAATTTGTTTTCTATACATTCAATCATTTCAACAACAAACTTCATGGACTGTGGACATAATATATTCATCACTTATTTACAAAAAAAAAAGCAAGTTGTGATACTAATGGATTTGAATGGTTGTGGAGTTTGCTATGAAAGGATAGATATCTGGTATGAGCTATGTCAGAAATGTAAGGTATATAAAGAACTTGTGGATAAGTTCGTTTGTGAAGAAGTAAGGGGCATTTAGGATTTTTCTAAGGGTTTTGGATTGTAAGGATTGGATACGAGATGAATGGATGGCTTAGTGGAGCCCCAAAGCTCAAATTCGTATGTCTAAATCGGTTTAACTACTGTTATGTAAATGAGTCTTTTGAAATTAAGTGTAAGGTTTGAACGTTAGTCAAGTAAATGTTGAAGTAGTCGAAAACGACGGGCAGTTTCTTGTCGTTTTAGTCTTGTATGTAAATTCCAAGTAAGACATTTGTCCAGGTGGATTCCTAGGTAGCGGATCTGTTCAACGGGGATTAGTGGAACATCATAAGGAGGTGAAGTAAAATACTATATTAAAGTATATTTCTTTAAGCCTGAAATTAAGACTTTTTAAAAACATTAGTAGTATGTGTTGCACATGTAATGTTTTTGTCTAAAATACATTAAAGAAATATCTTTGCCTCAGAAAGATGTTTATGACGTTTATGTATTGAAATATTTGTTGTTCTCTAGGGGCTTAACGTCATTGTGTACTCCAACTAGGGCAGGAAGGAAAAGTTATCCTACAGGTTACCCACCTATTCTAGCCAGAGCGAAAAGTTCATTGTGAGGGTCCACCATTCAACAAATTTCCCAAGCCGGGTTCGAATTGGTACCGCAGATGCTATAAGAATCCTAACGCGTTTGAAATTACTACTCCCTCGGCCACCTCTTCCTCTAATTTGTAGAAATTTATAATGGTGTAAAAACATGCATCTTGTTAATTTTAATAATGTGGCAATGACAAGCTGAGAACCTACCCAATATTATTACTGAATTGACAGTTCTACGAGTATATTAGACCCTGTGGCCATCCTCTTTTCATACATCTCTAAATATTGTAATAGGAAGAAAGTTAAGGAATTAGTGGATTTTGCGGGTCTTGGAGTAATCTAGTTCAGGGAAAATCAGCAAAATAGGAACATTAAAGTCATTACTGATAAGCTTATTCGCAACATAATTAGAAGAAGTGAGGGTTTTATGAAGGAATTCTGATTGTAAGGGTCGAGTGCGTGTAAAATTTTATGTTTTAGTTGAGCTCCACTGCTACGTGTAGTTAAGCTCAACTCCGTTCGTTCAGAGAGGCCGGTTATGGTTATGCAAATGAGCCTATTGTCATAGAAGGCTAAGAGCTACTTATAGTACTTTAGTTTAACTAGTAAATAGTTGGTTTATCTAGTAGTGCTGGTAAAAGTAGTTTCATCTAGTCTTGTATGAGAATTGCAATTAAGACGTTTGTTCCGTTAGATTTTTAAGTGGAATAACTGTTAATTCTCTACTTTGCCTGTACATGCTGTTTCCGAATTATTTTATTTCTTTTCTTGTTTTTAAATTTTGCGACATAAACCCTATCAAATTTCGTTTCGTTCTATTAAGGGCCAGACTGTCCCGTTAAATATAGAACTGGCATTATTTACCACGAAGAAGTAGACATAACTATCGGACGTGTTTGTGTTCCATTTAGGAGGAATGATTATTAGTGGCAACAGATATGCTGATCTTCGAACTAAAACGGATATTTTTTCACAGATCAAAAAATAATTTAATAAACGACAACGTAGAAATTGTTTATGTATTAAAGCTTGAACTTGGTAAGTTCCTTTTGGGATCAAAAGCTTAAGCAAATGAGATGTCTTAAATGAAGAAAGATCTATTCGCATCTAGTCTTTAAGTTACACTCCTACAAATGAACTACGCACACACACACACACACACACACACACACACACACACACACACACACACACACACACACACACACACACACACACACACACCCACACACACACACACACACACAATATATATACTCAGTTTTGGGAATTCAAGGTCGACAAGACATTGAAGAATAGACCATATGGATGGTGTCTCAGCAATTTTCTAATTATATTGATTATTCAAAAAGTAAATGAAGCCAATTTACATACATTACACATTTTTATAAATATATATATTTTTGCCATAAATCTCGTAAATTTAATAATGCGCTGATTCTAAATAAGTCCGCTTAAATAGGTTCATAATCTCCCTATCCTAGTATTAACTTTAATATTTGGTTTCATTACTAAAATTCTGATTTATTTACGGTATTTAGCCCCAATGGATAATTTCTTCGTTTAATGATATTCCCACTTATCATTTTTCTTTTTTTTTAAGTTTTAGTTAGTATTTTTCTTCTTCTATGATGAATTACATATGATAGTATCAGTCAAAAAATGCTATATATATAATAATCAAATAAGTTTTTCAAAGAAAAGTTAAATAATAGAAATTATTTACAATTTGGGTGGAAAAGATATAAATTAAAATATTTTAAATAAAATAGTAAAAATGAAGGAATACAATGGAAAATATTTCAAAAATAAACAAAGGGATATAATAAAACACAAATTATGTACATTTTCAGTCTAAAAGGTCGATATAAATGAGAAAAAAAATGTAAAATAAGCACAGATTTTTTTCATCACCACATCCAAGGAAGTCCATCATTTATCAGCTAAATTCTATCAGTATAATTCCTTGTTTAATTTTTCAAAAGATATATTTGTTGTAATTATTCTTTTTTTTTAATGCTACAATTTGCACTTCCTTATAAAATTCATTTAGGTTTTATTATAATTTTACTAAGCACTATGGTATCTTTTCATTATTCATTTTGTTATTTCATTTCTTCTCAATTTTAAAATTTATTTAATTTCTCTTTAAATGTTTATTGGCAGTACCTTTAAATAATTTTGTCAACTATCTATCTAAAATGAATTTTTTTTTTTTCTGTAAGTTATGCTATTGATATATTTATTTCTCTATGAATATGTTTGCTAATTGTATTGCCAAATTCATTATTCTAAATGAAACTACAAAACATCAAAAAAATCATTATAAAAAAACAACTATCATTTGAAAAAGACTTTTTTTCAGATTTTTTTTTTATGTGATATAATCTTTTTTACGTGCATGTTACGTTCTTCACAACATTACCTAATCCTTGTTTAATATACTCGTATAAATCAGTTTAAAATTCCAAGCATTTATCCAATTACGTCAGAATGAACGTAAGACAGGCGACACCTTCGTGAGAACTGTCAAACGTAATAATTATCACGAAAACAAGCTTGATTTTTTTGGTTTGAAAGTTTAATTTTTTTTATTAAAATCTAAATATTTTTAGTCTTTTTAAGGTATCAAAGTATAAAATATTTTATTTGTTTATATTTGTGAAAATGATATAACTAAATCTATTTAGTTATAGTAGCTATACTATATTATCGTGTAATGTTCCGAGTTATATCGAACCTGATATATTATCATACATCATTCATCATTTTTATGCCCTTGACTTTCAAATTTTATCATTATCTTTTTAATTATCCAAATTATCTGGTTCACTCTTATATTGGAACGTTAAACTGTTCAAAGTTTATATTGCTATTAGAAAAAAAAGAGATAGAGAGAAACGACTTTTATGTCTTAAATATTAATTATTTCATGTTTACATATAAAAATTTTTTTTTAAATATTTTCAATGAACTTTGAAATAAAAGTAGAATGTATATATGTATATAAGTAAAATATAATTCGTTCTCTACCCTTTTTTTAAATCTTGGAATCACGTCTTCAGATGATCCCAGAAAGTCTGGGTAATATATAAAAAATCAGATCATCTAAGTATTCAAAAAATAATTAATTAAATGATCATATAATAAGCCATTAAATAAAAGTGACCATTAAAATTTCAACAAAATTCTTAATATCTTAGGCTTAATGATATCAATATTAATCATAAAATTAAGATGACCAAATACGAGAATGATTACATTCAAAATCTTTTTGAAATATGTAAGTTAAACAAAGTTCCATTTTAAACTTCTTTATTATAACACTACTTCTGGCTATATAAATTTTTTAATTATTTTACCAACGTATTGTGATTCTGGTCTGTTAGTATTGTTTGGGCGCCATTTTTGATAATAGTAAAAGACTCCAACATTGTAAAGTAGTTTTTCCATACGTTTGCAATATGATCTTCTTAAGTTGCTTTTATTCATATTTCTGAAATATTGTATCATTCTTTAAGGCTGCCCATCTGAAAATAAGTCACTTTACGAGCATTTTTTATTAATTCTTATTATATATATATACTAATTAAAATTATGGTCAATTGACAATAAGCAAAATTGCCTGTTCAATAACTAAATCTGATTCAAGAACTTCGTTATCATCTGGATCAGCATTCCAAGTTTCATTTGCTCTAGTGTAAGATATTTTTTAAAACAACAAATCAGGAACGGATGGATGAATACCGTGTGATAAACAACCAATTTACGTAATTTTCCTATTATCTGCATAATATTTGGACCATCAGTTACTACTGCCATAAAATTGGTGTCCGATAACTTTATAACAATTTAAATATATGATTTTAATCATGTAATTTAAGTAATTATAAATAACATTTACACGAATATACTCACGACTTTTCATATACCTTTCCCAAAATAAGCATCTCCGGTATGATAAAACTTAACCTAAGCGAAACAACTTGAAAAAATACCCCAATTAACCTTTAACCCCCCCCCTAAAGGACCAAGGTACGATTCCCTTCTTTAAATTGTAATTTATTGTCTATTCCATCCACCGTAGTCCAAGATTTTTCGTCCCCACGCGGGATGCAGAGCCATTTATGTATGTATGTGGTTAGACACATGAGATCAACGTTCTTTCAGCTTCTGAGGACATAAATAAATGTCTATTTTGTTTTATTTTTTAAGTGTAAATATAGCTGGTTAAAGATTTCATTTTGAGATTGAACTTGAGAACTTGATTCATCATTATTATTATTAAAAACATTAAAAACAGCATTGTGCTACAAAAAGTTTTGATTAATGTTAAAACTTGACTGGATCCAACGTTGCACACCGGTGGTTAAACATCGGAAACTGAACCTGGACAGCAATATCGTATACTAACATTTTCATTGTTTAACAATAACATTAAAGTCTATCAAATTCTTTTTTTTTTTTTTTTTTTTTTTTTGGTATTATAATTATAAAAGAGGAAAAGGTGTAAATATTGGCAATGGTGTAAATAAATATGGGCACCAATCCCTACTGGCTAAAGGAGATATTAAAGACTGGTGGTTAGAGATCTCTCTACTGGTTAGAGATATTAAATAGCAGTGAGTAGTTGGGACCATTCTTTGAATCATTCTGGATGCAGCTTAGTTATTGTGCAAATTGGCTTTCATTCTGGACTGTAAACTTTTAAGAGATATTTGAAATCATTTTCGTTTCATGTTCTTATGTTTATTTAAAATGATAAAAATAAGAAATGAATAATTTTACAATGATATCTGGAAAGTGGAGATCTTAAACTACTTTTTGAAGCACACCTTTAGACACGTACGCTTTTAGGTTACATGTGATAGTGGTCATCTTGTGTTGGATTTATTAGTAATATTTTTTGCTGCGTATATATATTTACATATAAAAACTCATTTAGTCGACCTGAAAAAATATTCATGTACCCGTAAATAGTTTTTATTGTGGAAGAGGGAAATTAGGGATTTTTATCTTTTATTGTAAAAAATAATTTATCATTTCTTTATTTAATTTTTAATTTTCGGGGTCCTTTTTAAAGTATGTATATATAAAAAAGGATGCCAAACTTGGATATAATTTATATCCAACTATAGAAAATACGTAAAATTTTTGTTTTAATTGTTTTAAATGTTTATTTTCTGTTTTAATCATTAAGAAAGTGATGTTTTATTCTTTTTCTGATTTTTTTTTTCAAGCAGTTTAACATGCACATTATACCTTTCTTACCTGTTATATCTGTTACAGGTTACTCAAGTAATTATGTCCCAGTTAAATTTATCAAGAAACATTCAGAAAAATAAACAAATGTTTACTAAAAAAATCAAAACAGGTCTGATGTGGATGGAATAAGGTTTGATATATAAAATAAAAAAATGTTTATATATGAATTAGCTTTTAATATACATTTATAATACGTTTCACATTTATCTATACAATCGATATTTATATATATATGCATTTATAATACTCACTAAATATCATTAAATACAGGCTCTTTTCATATTTACAGGTAATAATACATTTAACATAACTAAATCACATTGACTTCATATAAACAGAAGAACTGTTGGCTTCAATAATTTTTTTTTGTTTTCTATATTTTTTTTTTAATTTCCGCTCGTTGATATAAAATTTATTTACAAAAGTTTTAAGTACATAAATTCGAGTGAAATGAAATAAATAATAAATTATCAGCATCAGTCTATACAAGAGATTTCCCTTCAATGCAAGATTTTCCAACATTATTCATAATATACCTCCATAGGAAAACAGCATTACACTTATGAATGGCACAAGATTCAATTTCCAAATTAATTATTTTATATGTATGTTAAGAAATATGTATAATTGCACAAATTCGACTGTATGTAAAATCCGTGGTTATTATTAAAATATTACTGCAAGTACAAAAACATATCATATATATACACATTATTATAAATTAGCAATTGAAACATATTGACAACCAGTATTATTTTAGTGTTTAGAATACAAAATACAAAATGGGGAAAAAAAAACCTATTGACATGATTATCACAAAAGATTAAAAATAAAACATCTATACCTATGTTACAACAATACTATACATCCTTGACTATATTTTGATGGTTAGTTTCGATACAGTTTTATTTTTACATTAAAGAAAAGAAGAAAGAAAACACATTAGCATGTTCACAACATATAAGAAACATAAAGTAACGAAATGACTATCAGAAATACTTAATACTTAAATAAAATATGGCCTCACAGGTACAAATTTCATCGTTTTTACAAAAACAGATCAAAATTAGATGAAGTGTCTATTTCATACAGTTTTTGTTTGAAGAAGATATGAGAAAAAAATATTGTTTCATTTGTTTTCAATAGGTTTATGGTTCTGTGGTTGATGTTTGGGTTGATGAGAGACGTTTAACCTCGCTTTCTCTTGGTTGTGCCAGCGTCAAGAAAGTACAATCAAATGAAATGCAGATGTTGACAGAAGATTATTGAATAGTTTAAAGTGATTTGAAAGTAGAGGATATTAAATCCAAGTTGTTGACAATGAAACATTTATGAACTTCGGAGCTTTGACTTCAAGGTGATGTTAGAATAGCGAGAACATTCTCTTTTGGTTTCGGAATCGTCCAGTTTCTTTCTTTTTTGTTAAGGGCGCATGTAGCGGATTTAATATTCACGTGCTTGCCCCCAATTGCGACAAGCGGTTCCAGACAGAGAATATACAACGACTGACGACGACTATGTACAGAAGAACCTGGAGGCAGGCTATGACAGCGGCGGGGGCGGTGACCTCTGGGGCGGGCTGACCAGGGGGTGCCTGAGGAGCCCCGACAGGGGGTGTGGAAGGAGTTGGTCCGGTCCAAAGTATTGGACTGGTCCGTACAGGGGGTGGTGGGGTCGAGCCGCCGCCACGGCAGCCATCTTCAGCTTCTCGATCTCAGCTTCTTGGAGCCGCTTCGCCTTCGCCCTCCGGTTCTGGAACCAGATTTTCACCTGAACAGAAAAAAAAAAAGGAAACGTTAGACATGCTGGAACAACATAATACTAGTAACAGTTACCTAATTCCTACATTAATACAATTGCACTTCGTTTCTACTCTTAACACAAATCTTAAACTAGCATGCATGATGGTTTACGTATTCATGAATTAGACTTGAATTTGTCGAGGGCTGAAACATCATGCGCATTAAGATGCTTCTGTAGCGCAAGGTGTCCTAATTAATTCGTGATTTGACCTAAATTTTAAAAATCGAACCTAGTTATAGGCTGCCCTATATTTGGCGGAATGTGACCCACTGCAGTTACTATCACGGCCTTGACCTCACTTAACACTTTTTGGCGAGTGGTTTTATTTCATTTTATTAGTGGAGCATCGTATGCATTGAGGAATAGCGTTTTGACGTGCTTCCTCAATTACTATTTGTATAGTACAAAAATTTAATTTCAAATATTTTTTCCTTATATATTGCCTTCGATGGCAAACATGGAAAGAGGTATTTAAATCGTGAAATGACATTCATTATGTTAGTTGGTTCGTATCCAAGATTAGCAAGATTTTGTCTTAGTGTGTCTACGGGAGTCGCTGAGTGTTGAGTGTCAAATTGTTTCTTAAAACATTAACCATAAGCCAAAAATACCGTAATATCTATATCCCACATATCTCAGACAACATATGATTTAAGTATTATAATTTTCTTCCCTATAATCCACATTCACAATCCCTAGAGATGAGAAATCAGGATAACTGTGCAATAAAAAGTAACAGAAATCCTGATATTCATTATGTCCCCTTATCTCGTAGATTTCTCAGATTCAATTGATGAAAATCATTTCTCATTTGAATTTGATCTTTTTTAAAATATTTATTTTACTTATTTTCTATTAGGTTATTTTTTTAATGGCCGTTCTTACAGGTTATCTACATTCTTGAATAAATTTATCAGGAACCTTAAACATATTAATCATATAGAAAAAAAATAAAAAATAAAAAACTATAACGTAATTCCTTAATTTGCTGAGGATTTTTTGTTAAATATTAACGTATACACAATTTAAATATAATTTATTCTCTGTTATAATTTTGACAATCGCAATCTATTATTTTTACATTCTGGCAAGAATTTCATTCGGAAATTTTATTTGTAAACACTACTAGGTTATTTAACAGAAAAACTTTTTATGGTTTTTGGAGGAATCTTTTAAGAAATGTCATTAAATTTCCAAAACAAAGCCGATCATTAGAAAAGGCCGAAAAAGCGCCGCCCGCCATGTGGTAAGTGCGACCACTAAACCAATTAGAGACGGTATGCTAAAAAGTCCTCCAAAGCCAGGCCTCTTTGACCGACAGTTCAAACACCACTCAAGACCATTAAGAGTGCTTTTCGACCATCCCTCGGTCGTAAAAGAGCTCCAGTCTTCTCAGAAGTACCATTCTCTTGTCATGGTTCCAATTTGTTACATCTGACAAATTCACAACCGCTTTCTATTCTTATGGTGCTCTATTGAAAGGAGGTGTTGTTTTTAAGGCAATAACTGCAAGAACAAGTCATTTCGCTATTAAGAAATAGTCAGATATATCCCTCAAGGTTTCACATTATTTACAGGATCAGGGAATATTAATTTCTGATTTTCGCTGATTATAATCTAATATTGAGAATAATAATCTATGAAACGTAAGCAGGCAATTCATTCATATTAAGAATTTTTTTTAAAGCTACCCTTGAACTTCATAATTGAAGGGTTTGGTGGATCAATGGGTTACGTAACAAAACACAATTCTGAATAATTTATGTTTATACCTTTTTTTTAATTAACCTTTATCAGGCGGATGCCACTTAGCCCCTTCTTCATGTTCTTCATATATCTTTTTCTATTTGTTTTCAAATATTCAGATAGACAGATTTTTTCTTATGTAAAAGTATGTCAATGTTTTGATTTCTAAATCTACTAAAAATTTTGTTTCAAAAATATTTTTATAATATAGCGTCTGTACTTGCGCAAAGCAGAAGGAAATACAAATGTATTTTTTTGAACTATGCTGTTGAAAAAATTGAACCTCTACTGTTGAACCTCAGGTCTTTCCTAAAACATTATTCATACTAATTTTAAAAACTATTCTGCTATGTGCTATTCCAAGAGTAATTTTTATATTTATCATTTTCGAATTTTGAATCTGAGATCTCCTTTACCTTCCATAGTTCATATATTGGCGTAAATCATGTTTTTTAAAAATCATTTCTTACACTATATTCTTTAACTAGTTATACATTATCTTATAATTATAATATTTTTTTTATTATATTTGATTATATTCAGATATTTACCTGGGTCTCAGTTAGGTGTAGCGAACTCGAGAACTCCGCCCTTTCGGCAATGCTCAAGTACTGCTTCTCCCTGAATTTCTTCTCGAGAGAAAGCAGCTGTTGGGTTGTAAAAGGAGTCCTCGGCTTCCTGTTTGGTTTGTGCTTCCTCAGGTTGCACTTCAGCTTGGGTGGTTCTCCGTTGTTGGGTTCTGCAAAAGAAAAAGGCAAAACTTAGCAACAAGAAGAGATAAAGTAGTGGACTTAGAGCTAAATTATTAGAAAGTTCAAAGGAAAATATAATCAAAAATAATTTTTCTTTTTGCACTTGTCAAAAAATAAAAAAAAAAAAGCTTCAAGGCAATGTAGATTTATTTCCGGTTTATTCAAGTTTAGATAATTTTTAAAAAACAGTAATAATTTTAACAGACTTTTCTTTAATTATTTATTTATTTTAGGTACATATCAACAATATTTAACAAAGATTTATTAAATCCGTTAACAGTTAACTATTAACCAAACTGTGGAATCACGATGGAGCGATAAGGGTCCAGATGTTAAACCCCAGTGAGGCCCCCATCACTTCACAATATCACTAACTACACACATGTTACATTCTGTTTTCAATTATGGGCTAATGGGCCTGTGTTAATATTGTGCTTCTCTTTAATTAAGTGTACGTATAATTAAATATATATGTAAACAATTAAATTTTTTATTAATGTATTGTTAATTTTATTTATAACTGCTTTTTTAATTAGATAGGCTTTTATGTCAAAAAAAGAAAATTTTTATAAAGTGATCGAAATTAACATAATTTAACAATTAATAAACTCAATTGAAGAAAATTGCAACTTTAAAGATTTAAAAAAAATGTACTATATAAATGCGATATTACATCCTTATATTTTTTTAAATATATTTTATTTATATTATTATAATATAATATACATTAATTGTTGATTACATACTAAATAAAATAACCGTAGATAAAAACACTACAATTTTATCAAATATAATATGAAAATGAAACTAACGGGTAATTTCACAAGTCATTAAAATTATTTTCCCTCTTATTCGCTTAATACAGTTATTAGTTGAATAAATATTTTTAAAAAATTAAATAAATATTTTTATATTATTGCTGTATTTGTAACCCCTACTTCTGTTTTTAAAAAATAGTTTTTAGACTTTATGTTGCGAAAAATGTTTATTTTCCTTCCTCAAATGTAAGAAAAATCATTTCTATATAGTTTATACTGTTTCAGTAAATTGAGGATTTCGACACAAGAATTTCTTAATTGTGATAAATGATTATTTATCGGAGAACTAGTCAAAGTATTTTTAATAAGGCAAGCTCTTGATTTTTAAAACAAATGACTTTTGTTCAGCCCACCCGAATAGTGTTTATAAATAGTTTTTAGTTTCAAATCGGTTCTAATTAATACATTGTTTTTTTAGTGTCATAAATTAATGGACACGGATAATTTAAATTATTTAATTAATATACCATAGAGGCGCCTCCAAGCGGCGCTGAGCACTAGTCTGGCACGGTCTCCTACAGTCTCATCCGGCCCCCCAGTTTCTCCAACTGTAAATCAATTCAAATAAACATAAAAAAAAAATTCATAAAAAAAAAAACAAACAACCGAACTTACTCAACTATATTTTAAAATTTAACATGTAACCTAAAAATGTCATTACTTTCGGTAGAAAACCAAAATAGCATAATATTGTATAAAAATTGATGAGTTGTACCCCGAAAGGAATATTTGGATTCTAGTAAATATTTATGGCTTCCAAAAGGTTTAAATCAAAGTCTCTTGATAACTTTTGCCAAATATTAAAGTAATAAATTACGTATATATCGTAATGTCTTAAGTATGAAGTAATAGTTTTTTTATTTCATATTTTCATTCCCTATCCATTTATAGTAAATTCCAAAACCATTCAGGTCCACTAGTCTCTCAGCTTCCAATTCTATACCAGACAACCCTCCGAGGCATCTGAAAAGAAGATGGCCTCAGTACCTTCTCATACAGTACTTTTATTATAGTACTACCAGCGGTTAGTTGCTTTGCACTCACTTAACATGTTATTATAAATGTTATAATCACATTAACTTAATATATTTGTTTTGTAAATTTCAATAAATAGATAAACAATTTTTTTTGTTCATTTAATCCATGAAAATTCTTGGCACTTATAAAAGTTTTATAAAATTTTAAATTAATGTTGTGATTTCATTCAAACTGTTCCTAATTACAATATTTTATGAAAGTTGTACACGTACCAACTACTACATTCAACGCAATATTTTTTATTCGTTTGTTCATTTTATAATATTGAGAAGTCTATAATTTTACTGTTTTTATTTAGTTCTCGTGGGGAAATAAGTATCTTTAAACATTATTTTAAACAGTTACCTATAACTTGTTATGTGAGCAATGTGATTTTAATATTTGTGATATTTATATTATCTTTATCACAAAAAAAATTTAATAGACAAATTATATTTTATGTTTTTCCAAATGGTCTTGTATAAGTAAATTTATAAAAAAATTTTATACCTACTACCCGAAAAAGAAGAAATCTAATTGGTGTCACAAAATGACCCTACAGTACTGTATGTGTCCCAGTCGGTTGCCATACCATTAGAGGGTTACTGTTCAAATGAGAGGAATGAGTCCTCATTGGTTTATATTAGCAAATTATATTGTTCAGCTCAAGATGTATATTCTCAAACAAAGCCCTAAGTCTATTAGCTAAGTATTGTCTATAGATAAACAAACTGGTAAGAACCAGATAAACAGGTTGGCATTGAGAACAAGGCCTTATTAATCCGTTGAGCGGTAGTTAACCAATAGGAGGCGGCTATAGGGAACAGTTAAGCCAATCAGAGCGCCAATTAATTAGGTATAAAGCGGCGATTGGGCCAGGTGCAGGTGCAGCTGCGACGGGCGCCATCTTTGTGGCCCCTCCCCCTCCACCCCTCTCCCGGTAATTGACCCTATCAAAGAGGATTTGATATACTATCTCCCCCCACTCCTGGCCCACTTACCCCTAGGGGTTGTTTTCACCCTCCAGCCAACCGTCGCAACGATTTAAACTGTGTCTTCCCAACGACTTTCCCAGATAAAACACTCCATTCTTGGTAATTTAGGGTTGTCGGATTCAATAGGGTTCTTTTTTTTTTTGGGGGGGGGGGGGGGGGGCTACCACCCCTCGCTCATCCTTGTATTTTCTATTTATCTATTTAGCCTAGCAATCTATAGGATTCTTATTATATTATAATTACAAAATTAATATAATTTTTAGTCCAATAACAGTTGTATGGTACTTAGCTTCTCAGAACAATCATAATATCTTTATATTCATAAGGTATAGTTGGCTGTAAAGTATTTAGATATGTAGATAGTTGGGGTAGGCAGTCATAGATACACAGCAGATCAAAATAAAATTGTTTTTATTTTAATTGTTAATGCCGACGTTTCGACTTGCATTGCAAGCCTTCATCGGGGATTCAGCGAGAATGGTAAACACACTGAAAAAAAAAAAAAAAAAAAAAAAAAAATTGATCTGCTGTGTATCTATGCCTGTCTACCCCAACTATCTATATCTCTTAATTTCTTTATAATTACTTAAACATTTTTTTATTCAGCCGTTCGTCTCCTTTTGCATGATTTGTTAAAACTTGGCTTGGAACCCTAAAGTTTTTCTTAAAATAAATTTTTGAATAATCTGCCTGTTTCTGATTAAAAGGTGAGGTATTAAAATGACCACGTTATTTGTATATTTTCGTTTTATCTTCATTTCTTTTATTCTAATAGTAAACATAAAAAATTAAATGTATCGGAATAAAGATAATACGTTGAATTTTTAAGCTATTTTAATAATTTTGTTAAAGAGAATTTAAAATTGGGCCATACAGAGATATAATGGACAAAATTAATAAATACAAGAAAATTGTATGAGCACTTAATTCAGTCTTATCTAGTAAGCAAAAATTGAACCTTCATCAAAAGAGAAGATGTTGTAATGATATTTCATGAATACAGAACTCCTTTAACACTAAGATAAGGCAGCGAGCGCAACTGGCCAAATTATACTCAAAATAATAAAAACCAAGAGGCAAAAACGAGAACCGGTAGTGGTAAAATATTTTTTTTAATTAGTTTTTCGAATAGAAACTCTATCAACTAAGATAAAAACTGATATCGTTTTAAATTAATTTGTAAGCAGCGATCCAAAAACTTTAACTCTCAAGGAAAAAAAAACTAATAAAGTAACTTATAAAAGTGACGTGATGAAGAACGTTATTAATAACTATTACAGACAGTAACGGTTGAGCGACAAAGACCAGTTACCATATCATCGTTGAGGGCAGCCACTATCACCAATTAATGTCAATTAAAGAGACTGTGTGAATTATAACAAACTCTTCATAATTGGCTATAAAACGGTCTTCACCGACTTCGCTTTTTGTGGTCATTTCTTCGTGTTTTTTTTTTTTTTTTCGCCAGTCCTTTTTTTTTTTTCTTCCTGGACGTTCCCCCTTTCTTCGTTGGTATAAGGAAGTAAGGCAATTAGCCCTACACGGATGTCACTGCAAACAGGACCATACGTCTGTTTGGTACCGTAACAACTCACGTGTTCCGTTTCTCAACGATTCGCAGTACAGAATTAGAATTTTTTTTTTTTAAACAGTAATACTACAAAATATAAAAATCATGTTTATTTTAGATATGTCAGATTAGTTTACAGTTAATCAGAGAACTGTTTAAAAAAGATTTCAGGATATAAATGTTGGCTACAATAATATTTAAATGTAAGGACTCAAGTGACGAATTAGATTAAATAATTAATTTTTAAAATCTAATTTAATTTTTATCCCAGGCTTCGATCCATAAGTTTCTTTAACCCTTTAAAAAACGCCTACATTCTTTAATATAATCACGATTTTTTAAGAAAATCTATAATCATTCCTATATTTTTTTTCATCACATACATGCCTCTCGGAGATTAAGATATTAATTTAATATTAATTTGATATTAATTTTTAATCTAACCTATGGTTAAAGATTATTTAAAATACGTCTTTTTCATAAATGAAAAGAAAATCCTGGTTTTATTTCATAAAAGGTTAAAATATTTTAACGCTTAAAATAACTGATTTGAATTATTTTTTACTGTCAAATAACTTTAAACTACAAAATAACGAATGTTTTAGTAGATTTTACAATACCTACATTCCTCTTGAAAATCGTCGTTTAAGTAACCACATGCAATAAGCCATTTTCCCTAACTTTGCAGGAGACGTAAAATTGATTGATTATTGATTGAAATTGATTGATTATTTATTCATACAAAAAGAGCGGGTTTATTGCTTTAATTCTGTACCATTTGGGAAAAACTAGATAAGTTTAATTTTGTCCACAATAAGATAAATATTATGAGCAACCCATATTGGAGCCATACTCATCATGTATAAGTAGGCAAGTTGAAATGGCAATGGTATGCTTATATACAATTGATAAAATCCTATTATGCAGCTTGCCTACTTTTACAAGATGTGAAGGACACCAATATGGATTGCTCAAAGTATTTATCTTATTGTGGACAAAAATGAACTAGTTTTTCCCAATTGGTACAGAATTTATACAAGAAAAATTGAGAAACAAGTGCCTCTATTTCGCAGGTATCGCCTAGAAAACTGCAACGTGTCAAATGTAGAAAAATGATTCATTTTGTGGCATATAGAAAAAACTGACTTTAGCAGTGTTGCCTTCGTGTTTTTTTTGTTTTCGAAATTTGGCAACGGAAATGGATTCAGCGTAAAACGGGACTTATATAATATAGTTGCTTGAACTTCGAAATGTACAGCGATTCCAACAGCGATCACTTGAATGTGCGAGTTTCAACATTGATAAAATATGACAGATAAAACTTAAAAGCGGTGTATTAGCTGGAAGCAGAAACCCGGCACAATAAAGCCGGCATTAGAGAGATCTACGACTGCTCTCGAGAGGGGATTTATGGTACGGTACCGGTATTGGAAAGTCGTGCTGGCTACACCGCCTCGGCAGGTTCTCTTCGATTTATCGTAGCACCTGCTAAGAAGTGAGCTTCTAATGCGACGGACAAAGGGTCGTTTCACTCCATCTGTCAGTTCAGATTCCGTTTCCATCTCGTCGTTTCACAAGTCGTTTCTCAGCAGTTGGATTTCACAAGTGCAGCAATGCAATAACGGTACTTATTAAACAACCTGATTAAATGTGAAGACAGGGATGTAATCATTTTAATATTTGCAATTAAGTGTTTGAAAAAAAAAAAATGCACACACGATAAAGAAGTGACGGCACCTGAGAAATGACGCCATTTGTAAGTTTCTCACTTTTTCTAGTATAAACTAAAGTAATAAACCTGCTATTTTGCTTTACATGGATGATGATAATGGTATGAGTAAATCTGGTTTATGTGTCTCCTGTAAAGTTGGGAAGTATGACTGGCATTTAAAAAAATGCCATTTACAGAATTAAGTTCGAAATAAATGGATGTATTAACCGTGTAGAAAGTAAAACGGAAAAGCAAAATAAGGATAATTCTTCATTTTCAAATTACTGTTGTAAATATCAACATTTGCAGTACACAATAAATTAAGTAATCAGTTTATTACTCGAATCCATAACCGTTTAAAAATTGCTTTTTATGACAAACTGGGATCGTGATAATCCCGCCAAAGCACGGGCATTATTGTCACTGATGGGCCAACGAGGCGGACGATAAAAGAGAGCCAATAATCGAAGATATAATCGATTCTGCCGAATTAGCTGGTATCGATAATTTAACGAGGCGGCGTAATGACGGGTTGCCGGCAGAGTTATGCCCTCCCTTTATCTGCTCCGATGGAGGGCTATTCAATTATATGGCTAATTTAAATGGACTCATCTTTGGCCGGTTATCGAGGTGGCTGTGATATACTGCCCGCTCTGGCTAATATAGCCGGCAGTGGTACTTTATTTCCGGTGATTCCGCGGGCCAATTGCTTTATATCGATGTAAACTTAATGGTTTCCTCGTGTTTAAAATATTGAGGCACTATCAAGGTGATTTTTTAAAATTTATTTTAAGGTCTAAAAAAAAGGGTTTTTTGAAAATAGAGTGTTTATATTTCAAATATACGGAGAAGTTGAACAATGGGATATTTGCAAATTATGTGGTAATCACTCATTGTTACCAATTTCCATTCATTTATTTGTATATTTTTTTTTTTGTCTTTACATCATTGCCTATTAATAAATAATACCTTATCTATTTTAAGCTATCCAATCTTCTTATTTATTAAAAAATGTTTAATCGACCAGATAATTGCCTACCACCTCACAAATACTTTGAAAGTTCTACAAATTTAAAACCAAGCTGAACCTCTTTGTCTTCTTTAAATGACAGTTACAAAAAAGATGAAAAATGAATAATTTAAAAAAGTTATAATGATAAGTTATGTAATCAAGTTTTGGTGTTCCTAGCAAATCTGTTTCTGTAGCCTTAAGTTGGTAGAAAACATTGTGCGTTCACCCGCGTTGTGCGAGGAAATCTATATCTAAGGCTTATTTTCATCCTGCATCTAATTGGTATAAAATCGAAACTCGTTTAACGTAAAAGGTTGGAAGCGAGATAGCCAAATCCTCAGATAATCGAAACTCCAAAAAGTAAGTGAAATACATAAGAAAAAATAACGTAGGACTATTGATCTAAAACATATATCTATTTCATAAAAATAGTTATACATATTATGTAAATCTTACTCTCAGGTGTAACTCACACCTGCCAATCAATGTAAGTATTGAAAAATAAAATATTTTATTAAAGTAACGAAATTCTATCCTCACGATCTCTACACAGTCTACCGTTTAATCGAACGATGTAGCATCAGTTCTGTCTTTCAGATGTTGAAGTGCTTTTTCCGACTCGGCAAATCCTTTATGAGAAATAGACTATTCATTTCCTACTCCATCCTTGCCACAGAAATGGTCTATTATTGCCTAATGTTTTGTTGGGCAATCGAATGTTTTGTGAAAACAATGGTAATAAAATTAAATATAAAGTAGAAGGCTCGGTTTATCGAGTGCCGAGTGTATATACATAAAAAATATTATATATATATAGAAATAGAGAGAGAAAGATAGGGAGAGAATATGTTAATGTAAATATAATCAACATTAATATCAATGTTATTTTCAATTTAAATATCAATTTTATTTACATCTAAAAACGAAATGCTATCCATTTTATTCTTACTTAATGCAGTAAGTAGGTAGAATAAAAACTTTACTTAGGAATATTTAAATTTCCAATTGATATAGAACAGTCCTACGAGGAAGGAATATTGATATGTTGTATCGAAGGATGGCAGTAATGAGACCTGTTTAGAGTAAGGGGCAGGACACCTCCTTAACCCTGAGATATGTCGTATGGTGATTGTATGCAAATAACTAATTTCAATTGTTAATACGAAATGATATTAGTATAATCGATTATCTGGAAATGATAAATACTCTAATTAATGCCGACACCAATCGTAACGGTTAAATCCTCGAATTGTTTGGAAGGTGTCAATTAAATTCTGTCCCATTAGTGTTATCTGGGACTTGAGGAATCCTAACAGAATAAATTGGCAGAATAAGATATCTTGGAAGAAGACAGACAGTCTAGGAGAGCAGCCACTAACCATATTAATTGACCGAGATAAACCGACGGGTTATCGTTTCGCTTACGCACGAACCTTATCGAAATGGCAATAAAAATATGCCCGAGTTTGATTTTTTTTTTTTTTTTTTTTTTTTTTTATAAATTGTTGTTCGGAGTTGGCGATATTTGCTATTCCTGTTATTTCTTGTTATCTGCTATCGGTACTGGAATTCTCACTATTAGCTTGAGAGCATTTAGAAAACCCTGACACCTTTACTATCCTTGATCCCTTATGCTATTGACAAACAATGTGGCATGCCTTTGCAATAACACGCAATGCCGCTGTATCACTTTTAATGCAATAGTTAAAAGGTCTTATTTTTAATCTAATATGTGAATTAATAGCTAATGTATTTATATATATATATTTTTTTTACTGGCATTTACATCGGTATAAAACAAATACATTATGTAAATGTAAGGGATACTGGACTGACATGCCAGTGACTTGAAATGCAACTACCCTTTAGTAGCACAATAAAATTTCTATATTTCAACCAAAAAGGACCGTTTTTTATTTAGAGGCCTCGGAGGGTTATCAAGTTGCAAGTTGTGGAACAAGTGGTCTTGTTTAATCATAAAAGAATATACAACTGGTTTGGAAAAAATTAGCAACACTTCGGGCATTAATATAAATGTGCTATTAAAATAGTAAAGAGCATTGAGAATTTTTCGGCCTGTAAAGCATATGAATTGGATAGATTAGTCGAGCTAAATTTCAACCCTTAAAGACGAAGACATTATCTTGTGATATGGATTCCAAGTAAGATGTTTGGTCCATATGGAATCCTGTTTAGGAAATCTGCTCAACTGGGAGATGTGGAATATTATTAGAGAATACAATTGTAAAGGATGTCTTAGATTTACAAAGGGTCACTGTATATTTAAATTCCATCTTTAATAAGTTTAATATCGACTCTTAAACCAATGAACTTCTTTTTTTTTCCTTTTTTTTTATAATAATATAAATTAATCAGTTTTATGTGTCTCCTGCAAAGTTGGGAAAAATGACTTTTTATGCACCAGTATATGAAGTTTAATATAGAATATTTACGTAAATCTTGTATTATACGTTAAAATAACACCCAAACACTTTTGTACTTAATTTATCAACTCATCGTTACACCTCACGATGTACAATTCAAAGCAATTGGAAAAAGAAAAATTAAACATTTATTCAATACAAGGCTAAAGATGTTCATTAATTTTGCGACCTATGAAAATTGTATGTCCTTTTGAAAATTATGTAGTGTTAATTTATTCAATTTTAAAACGCAATTCATCGGTTTCATTGTCTGACAGTTTAGAAGGCGGTGCTGAACAATCGTTCCGAGCTCCTGAAGGACTCTTGCTGCATTAGCCATTCTCACATACTTTATTCAATGAATTATTTTATGTTAATCAGAAGATTACAGCGCATTAAAGTCAAATTAAAAACCCCAGTTAGCGTAATTAGAGAACATGTGTTTTTTTTTTTCCTTTTGTTCGCTAATGTAACTAGCCAATTAATTGAAAAAAATTCTTAGTGTTGAAACTTCTTCGATGTTACTGTAATCAGTAAAGCATCTAGTTACACGCATTAATGCAGTTACACGGTAACCGCACAACATTTTTTTTTTTGGGATATCTGAGATGTGTCGGCATTTGGATTTTATTTTATAGATAAATGTTAATGAATTGTTTGCAAGACGTGACCTTAGGGGAACACGTGGTGAGAGATTTCCGCGATACACTAGATAGCAATAACACTTTCTTATCGCACCTAATTATTCAAAATATCGGGCCAATTACAAACAATTTCGCCAACGAAAATAGCTATGACTTCAGGGGCTATTAATAGATTTTTTTTTTTAATTTAATCGATTATTTCAGATACAGGCCCGTAGAGAGGATAACCCCGGTCACTGCTTAGTCAATCGCGATAGTACGTGCGTCATTTCGTTGTTGTTCAAAGGATCGTAATTAGGAGTCGATATGGGGTCAAGAATGTACAGAAGCAACATGGATGCCGAACCTGCCTTGGGTCGTAGGTCAAGTTGTTGGGTCTTATTTATTAATAGACAACTTGAGAATCCAGGCAATTAAGTCAAATAAAACTACGGCTATTTATTAGCAGTCATACTTCATCTTAAAGTTAAAAAAAAAAATTAAAATTAAAATTGATGGAATTTTTAGGCCACAATGCTTTCAAAATATATAGAAAACGATTTTTCAACAACCGTCCGCTATACTGAATCGCTAAAGAGAAAATATCGTTTTTAAATTATTTTTTTTTTAATAATGGCATTCTACTATTAATATTTAATACAATGATTGTTTATTTGAATCCAAGCAGTATAAATAAATGAAGTTAAAAAATTAAAATTAAATTATTTACTGGAAATACGTAAGAATCTTAATGACGAAAAACCTAGAATATGATGAAAACATTTATAACCCTAATAAATGTGGGAGAAGGAGCGGATTAAGTAGTCCTAAGTGTAAATATTGTAAATAGATATCTTTTATTTATACATTATCATTTTATTTTATTTCAATAAAATTTTATTTAAATCTTAAGTATTTTTTAAAAAATTTATTATTAAATAACAATTATTGCTATCCAGTGTGACAGATTATTAAAATAATTGTTAATAAATAAAGCAGTTAAAATTATTATATATTTATATTAACTTTTTTGTTATATATTATTTTTTTAGATTTCTTTTTAAATTTATATTTTTTTATTCTACAAATAGTACAAAATACTCTATTTATTTATAAACGTTATTTAACTTAATTATAGCATATTAAAATAAATAATACAAAGCACATAAAATTATTTAATTTATTGTATTGATTGTCTCGTAATTTTTGTCAATATAGTAAGCAGTTTAAAAATATATATTTATTTTAAATTTTTAGGACGCAATTTATTTTTATTGATATTTCGTTAAATTTACCATTATTTTTTTCTTCTACAAACATTATAAATGAGTATTTATTTATATATGATATTACATTATAAAATAAAGATATGAATTTTATACAAGGGAATGGTTTATTAAAACAAATAATAAAAATTGTATAGAATTATTTAAAATAGAATTATGAAAATATTTCGACTCAATTTATAAGTATTTTCATTTTTATTTTGCAAAACAAGGAAAAACTCCAAACCATTCTGAAAAATTGTTATTTCAAATAGTTTTATTAATTTTTTTAAATATTATCAATCTGTCGGTATCCCATTGACTGCTCAACATCCGGTGCCGAAAGATGTTTTAATTTATCATTAGCACATTTGTTGGCTCGTTAGCCTTAATGATCTAAAGAACGATAGCAGTTTTTAAGAGAGTGTCAGCTCTCAGATTTATGGATCTTAAACATATTTGTTATAATAAAGGATTGAGACCTCTTTTAGATTGAAGGCGATAATCCCATTAATTCCCCCGGAGCTGGGGTCGTTAAGAGAGTTTGAATAGAACGGTGAGGAGCCCTTGAGCAGATAACCGGGTCACTCACTGATTTATTCACCGGTTAAAGGGCTGTAATTAACCCTTGATCTCGAAGCTGGGGATGATCTAATTGGCTGTGTTCTTCAAAGGCAGATATCCGATAATGGTGATGGATGGCTTAGAGAGATATAGATGGATTTTTGTTAATAGCCACCGATGGGCAATGAAAAAATATTCGATTTAGGAACGTACATTAAAAACTGAACTTGGACTATATCTTAATGAACAATCTCAGAATAATTAGCATAAAATCAAATTAAGCAAATGCAAAATAATTGTTTTCTCTTTCAAATTTTTATTCACACCTGGTATTGCAGTAACAATAAGTGAATTTGCTCATATTATAATTATACACGCCTTATTGGAGATTATACAGGCTTGTGGGAGACTAGTACTCAACAGTACCTCGTCCTGGCATAGATCAAAAAATAAGATTTATTTCAGCAAATCTCTCATCCAGCTTTTTTTAAACCTTCTGAAAGTATTTTCAAGTTTGTCATTAATAAGTATGTTATTACGTGAATGAAGTCTGTCGTGAACTTGTCTATAAAGGTTATATATATATGTTCCTTTACTGTGGTTACTTGTAAATCAGAGTGAAGTGTGTGGTTTGAAATGTACCAAGGTGATTTCGTGGTTAGTCTGAGTATTTTTGATTGGAATATTTGTATTTTTTTAAGTGCGAATGTTTTGCAGTTCCGTAAATTTAAGTAGCGTATGCTCATATGGGTTTTAGTAAACAAGTGTATGTATTTTGTCGTTGGAGATTGTATGTCGACCGTTTATAAAGTATTGAATACAAATGTTTTAGTCTCTTGTCTAGACTGAGACGTTTTAGTTTTATTTTAGTCATTCTTCTAACGAATTTAAGTCCTGAGTAATGGATTTCGTTTGCTTGTGGTATGCGTTGATTGTCGATGAAGACAGGTGGACAAGAGTCATTTCTGAGAGTAAAGTTGTGCTGTTATTTTGTGTAATTTAACAAAATTGCTATTTGAACGTTTTATCTAATTAGTAATTAATTTAATCAAATCGTTTCGACAAAATAATACGTTTATCGAATGCAGAAAATTCTTAAAGGGTATTAGTTTGGAGGCAGTATTATAATGAAAATATTAAAATATTACTCATGAATTAAATTTACTTCATATTTTTCCATATTTCTTATAAATATCGAACTGTACCGATTTGAGGTATACATGATATAGTAGGAACAATTCAATTTGGATTGATGAATTAATTGCTATTTCTATTGGAATTTTTCTGAATGTTGAGCATTCAAGATCAGTTCCAAAAACATACAAAAATTTCAGAGCATCAGCATATTGTAGAATAGATTAAATTTTGAAAATTTATAATCTATATAGCAAAGTGCTGATGTTTTGATATTTAGATGTTTCTTGGTATTGATGATGAATGTTTAACATTTGAAACTAGTTATCAAATAAAAAAATCCCCATAGAAGTGAAAATTATTTGAATATCCTAATTATATACAGTTTTTAAGAAATATAAAATTTCCAACCAAAATGTATTTTCAGAAATCTTAACGATAAATGATGTATTAACATTTTCATATGTCACATAAAGTTTTAAATTAAATTTGTAAATATAATAATAACCTGGCAATGGCCGTAAATTTAAATATATATTATATTTAGAATTTTTATAGCATTTTTTATTACTATATATATATATATATATTTTAAGATTGCCACGGGAATTTCTTATGTAGTACTTTATTATGTAGAACTTTTATAAGTGCTACCAATGGATAGTTGGTTACATTACCATCACATTTAGTTGATGTCTTATACTATATTTTGTAAATAGTAGTGATTTTCAATTAATAGTAATAAAAAATAGGATATCCTTTATTTTGCAACGTGCAACTAAAAATTGCAACATTTCTTCCTCAAGCATTAAATGGTATCCTGGACTTTTT
Source organism: Euschistus heros (assembly GCA_003667255.2). Lineage (NCBI taxonomy): Eukaryota > Metazoa > Arthropoda > Insecta > Hemiptera > Pentatomidae > Euschistus > Euschistus heros. The sequence goes on along the minus strand of RCWM02000169.1, from coordinate 917,948 downwards.
CAATATTTATCTTCTTAAATAATTGTTAATAATATGAATTAATTTTTGTACATTCTTTGAACTGCCATCAACTTTTATATTGTATTTTTTGGATAATAAATGCTATTTGCTGTTTACTAATTTATTTATTGGTTTATTATTTTTTTTTTTTTTTTTTTTAATTTTTATTATGCCTCTTTCAGCCCTCATATCGGTTATCTTATATAACAGAAATTTATTTTCAACCGAGGCACCGGTATCGAGAATAGAGAATCGATTTTTTGGTAAAACACATCACTGATATATATATATATATATATATATATATATATATATATATATATATATATATATATATATAGCTAGCTATATACCCCGGCAGTACAAGGGGATATTGCTGAAGGATATTAGCCGCAGACAGACCATTACTTGGCCCATCAATCTCCACTGAGGAGCTTCGGCGAGATGAAAGGCTCACCTGTTAATTGAGAGAGGTCGGCAAACAGCAATTAGTTAGTCACTGCTGCTAATTAACCGTCTCTTAAGCCCCTGTATCCCGTCTGCGGGATATAATTAAATAATAACAACAATTAAAATTAAAATAATAATTAAATTATTTGTTTGGAAATGAAATAAAGCAAGTGAATGTGTAAAGAAGCCTACTGGTAAGTAAGCTTATTGTGACAGAAATACGAGTCGAGAATCTTCATATCTTTAATATACATAGATATATAATCTATTTGAATATGAATAGGTACATGATTATACATTAGCTAATACATATATGTATGTATGTTATAAATATATCAATAGATGTTGATTCATAGTATTCGAACTAAATTTGGCGCTAATGAAACAACAACCAACTCAAAGATTTATCTGACGTTCAAAACATTAAACCACGATGTTGTTAACGACTTACACCCCAACCATGCCAACACCAGTGTTAAATTTTACATCTTCCTCCTCAGGATGGCTGTAAAAAGAAACCAAGATGTCACCAATATACCACGGGCGGGGAAGAGGTAATAATCTTCCGGAGACAGACACGAGCCACTTTGCAGACAATTAAGATACAGACAGGGCAGGCGCGGTCTAATTATAAACAGTTTAGCGGCGATCCGGTGGACTCCCGCCAAAGTCGCAGGGCTGCCAACTGCCCTGTCAAAACAGTAATTAAGGGTAGTCATGGCAGTGTCAGAATTAGTCTTTGTAGGAATCCGTAAGGGTACTGCGAGGTTTAACGAATTTTTTGGCTAATTCATTTGTTTGTTTTCTTTTGTTGTGCATATTAGTTGCTTGTTAGACTTTGACACGATATGATTTTTGGGGGGTGTCTTAAAATATTTTCTTGAGAGTTCACCTGCTTAAATTTTGTCATGTGGTTTCATGATATGAATATTGTAATATATTTAAGTTATTGCCAAATATCAAATAATAATCTATTATAGATCGAAAACATAAATGGGGGCGGCATATTATGATATATTTATCTCTATCATGAGCTAATCTAAGGGTGAGTCGCACATTAGGATGCTGACTTCCTGAATTGGAAGTCCTTAGATCTGTAGCCGGCCTGGGAGAAAAGTTTTCATACAAAGGAGTGAAATATTCGAAGGATTGTGCAAAGGTTAGATGAAGGGGGTATTTCCCTACTTAAGATATGCCAGCCATCAACCTTGCTGTAACACATAACCCTTTAGATAGGAGATCACACATTGTAAATAGCCTGTAATAAGTGTATAATGTAAATTGTGAGCTGACCCTCGAGTGGAGTAATTGTAAAATTATCCATAGTAATCCTTAACTTTATAAAATCATTATATAATCGATATAGTATTTAATAAACTTCCAAGATGTATTGACAACATAGAAATATTCTGTGTGAGAAGAATTCGGACGATAATCCAAAGATATACTTTTATAAAAATCACTGTGGATTTGTGTGGGACTATGTACAACAAATTGTTGATACATTTAGCCATAAAAAATATAAACAAAGGCAAGAATGACCGTTTAAAGCCCTAAGGCTAATATCACCGAGGGCAGACCACAACCTTTCCAACCCAAGCAAAGGTTAACTGCCCATTGTCTTGGACCGAAATATAATTTATTATTTCCAAAAAAAGAAACTACCTGAAGCTATTGCCGACCCATTTGTGTGTTTGTACATGTTCAGCGATTACGAAAGTGTTTAGCCAAATGTTTAATGTAAGCCAGTAAGCTGGATATCGGGGCGTTGAGGTCGAAGCACGAGTCACTCCTGGATCACGCTTCTACCATTTGCTTCACCTCAAACGATCGATAGATAGATCGATAGATTTCGTTTTGTTATGTTACTTCATCGGTATAATTAGCACTAGTAGTAATTTTATAACTGACCTCATGTTTACATAACATCCTATCTATTCTAAAAATTTAATTTTTTTTTAATTTATGTTCGTCATAGATACATTTCTTTTTGCGGGGAAACTATCTTTAAAATATTCAATCGGAGTAATCAAAAACAATTTGTGATGTTATCAAAGGATCAATGAAAATTACATATATTTTTTTAACTTCCTGTCAATTGATTTTTTTTTCGCAATCGCTTTCTTATCGCGACGAAAATTTCTGATCTTAAATTTCTAGACTAATCAGTTTTTTGTTGTATTTTTTTTTTTTTTTTTTTTTTTTTTTTTTTTTTTTTTTTTTTTCTTTCAACTCAAACATTTTGACACGCTCTAGCTTTGTTGGTGTTGCTTTAAACGAAAATTTTCCAACAGTCCCCTGATTAGAAATTTAATGGAAAATATTTTTTGTTGTATAACATTTGTCGCTAGGTCATATCTTTAAGGAGCTATATTGGTTTGAATGCAAAAAGTCACGTTTGAAAACCTTATTTTCTATCAACTTTATTTTAGTAATTGGAACCTTTTAGTTCTAAAATGTAAATTAGGAAAAGGATTAGATTATAGATAGACATATTCATGATATAAACATAAGTCTCTGTTAAATATATTTATGTTTAACGCAAATACTTTATTGTGTGCATAAATTATTAAGTTTTTATAAGTTAATCTCAACTTTTTATTTATTAAATGTGGAACACTTGTTTATGTAAAATGGTTAGCTTGATTTTATTTAAATAAATTTATTTAAATCAAATTATTTTCAAATGTATTATTTTAATATTTATTGTTTACTCGGTTTAATAATAAATTTATTTTTGATTAAACAATTTGCTATCCAGTTATTAGCAGTAAGCAGAAAATGGTTTAGCTTCTAGAAACGCTTTATTACAGGGTTGCGTGCAAGTGCTCGACTTTATCAACCATCATCTAACAATCACTCAACCCAAAATCAGCAACAAATTAATAATAGTGCCCTTAACTGTTGAAAAAACTTAAGATGGCCAAATTAAGCTCCATGAATCACTTCAGTAATTTGTGAAATAATTTACCTTAATTAACTCGATTTGCAAGAGTCGATTAATAAAATTAACATCTTATCGATAATTGCTACTTATGAATTCGATTTTTATACTATAAAAATTGGCGTATATTTTAATACTCATTATAATTCCAAATAAAGTATTTCTATAAAAAATTTATTTTTTAAGTAATTACTTTCAATTTATTAATATATTACATTTTTAGATTTATATTAAAAGTTTTGTTTATGTGTCTAATTTAATATGTTTTAATCTTATGCCACAAAGATCAAATTTCGATGTAAATTTTTATTGATAATACCAATGTTTTGTGAAACTTTAAAATCATTAATTTATCCAAGGTTTCAATTTTATTCACTATAATTATAAAGTAAATGTAGATAATTTTAAATGTAGTTAATTGTATAGCACAATCCCTAATTAAATCAAAACATTTATTTATTTTTGTTATTTAATATATTTTCATATCATACCATGAAGATAACATTTTGATATATCTGTGGCACTTTCGAATAGTTAAGTTTAAAAATTAAATTAAAAATTAAGTTTAAAAATAGTATTTTAGGAAAAACTAATTTTTTCCCACAATGAATCGCAAACATTTTTATTATCATTACATCATTTCACAAAAGTATTCATCTCTGTAACAGCCCTCCATAACCCAGGGATACCCCATTACAGATACCCATAACCCAAAATCACAAACACGCAAAATGCACTTTCAATTCACAAATGCCACATATACGACTGATATATTTTTATCACCAAATACCACATGTTGATTAGAACTTTATGATCTTGGTATATATTTGTAGTTCAATTCAACATTATTTTTCCAACCCCTGATTCCCTGATTTCCTAGATAAACATCACTTATTCTTATTTAAAAAAAAAAAAATAAATAAATAACATAAATAAATAAATAAAAAAAGATAGCTACGAGATAGGATTGTATATTGGTCTCCTATCTTAGCACTTTCTCAAAAAATGTACAATCCGAAAGCTTTTATAAAAAAAAAGAAGAAATATTTCCTAAAAATTATGTTATTCCTAATAAAATATGAAGACACAGATTAGGAACAGGTCATCAGTTTTGTCAAGCATTACTAAATCTCGCTTATCGGGCCGAAAGCTATCGAGGGCCGATAGCGTTGAATAATTTGGTTAATTGGTGATTACTGAATTATTTATGATTACGATTGTCCGTCGAATGATACCACCCACTGCGGTGGCTAATTGGGATATGTAGTGTCATAGTTTCCAAAAATAGCGGTAGGCGATATTTTAAATTTGAATGTCAACGACCTTAAAATTAATGATTAATTATCTGGCTGCAATGCTTTCAATTAGATTTGGTAAAAATTTCTTTATATCCCTTTTATCTGCTATAGTTGGTATATAGGTCTCCCTCTCTCTCTCTCTCTCTCTCTCTCTCTCTCTCTCTCTCTCTCTCTCTCTCTCTCTCTCTCTCTCTCTCTCTCTCTATATATATATATATATATATATATATATATATGCAAACAGTAGAACCTCACTAATCCGACCCCTAAGCAACCAAGGGATAGGACGGAATAACCAAAAGGTAGGATCAATTGAAAATTTCAGTGAAGCATGAGGTTTTCATAGTTGAAAGTTTATTATAAGTATATTAAAAGTTACATATTAACGTTTCAAAAATAGCAAAAGGAACATAAATGTACGTTGTATATACCTACAGACATATGACCAACATATGTTTTAGTCAGCTATTTATGTATAGCACTAGAAATAACGACATTCTTTGGAGTTTGTCTTAGAATAAACTACTTATTTTAAAAATTTTTCATAATGAAGTATGATCCAAAGTTAGATATTAAAGACGTGTAGACCAAAAACCTCATGAAAAGAAAAAAAATGTGCAACTTTTTTGGATAATTACAAAAACTGGAAAGCCTTTGTTTGAGCCCCCGTTTAAGCTACAGAGCTTATTTTCCGCTCAACTTATGTTAAATTTAGTCAAGTCTAATTATGACCTTCGACGGATATCTGGACATAACCATAACACTAACAACAAAACAAAAATCAAAACTACCCGACCTTTCACTTACCAAAATGTACAATTTTACTAGACAAATAGGGATTCCGCGGTAATGTTCCCCCATCCAGGGACTACCCCATCCGCACGAGGGTCGGATTACCCAGAGAGTCGTTCTAGCGGAAATCAGATTAGTGAGGTCTACTGTAAGTAAAACTTTTTTTATTAATGGTTCAAAAATATATTTTATTTTAAATTTGTTTAACTGATTAGTCAGTTCAAGCAATTAAATTAAATATCAGAACAGATAATTGCAAATAACATGTTGATTTTATAAATAGAACAATTTATAGCATAATAATCGTTTTAAATAACAGGCGATAATTATACAAGGTGCTGCTTTGATGAGATAATTTAATTTAATTATATAATTCTATCTTATTAGTTTAAATACTTTTATATGGTCTTTCATCCATGCAATAATGAGACTGATATTTATTATATTAAAAAAAAAAAAATCTCTCCGGACTTCAACACCCATTCCCACGTCGACTTCATTACTTATAAATTATTGCAGTTGTAAGTCGAAATGCCACGGCACCATATCCATTAGGCGTCTTATTCACTGGAAGAAAAGTCGTTACGGAAAAATCACATTAGATAAATGGGGTACAACTGTTTACACGACAATAAACCAGCATAAGTTCATGCATACTTAATAGCGATGGGAAACAAAAGTACACAATTAAAAGGTAACGTGAGCTACATAAACAATGTTCAGTAATCTTATATGCTAATTCTCTTTGGACGGAATAAATCGTGCACTCAGGTTTGAGCCGAGCATGATCTCAGGGGCTTCTTGACTTATTGATGTCGGCTCCCACTGAATTATGAGTCTTTTATTTTATTTATTGCTACATTTATATAAACATAAAGACAAATAGTTAATTATCATTGTGAAATACTAACAATTAGATAACATATTAAAGTTTTTCTCTAGTTTTCCACATTGCAGTAACCCTGCAATGGGTGCTTATATTTCTGCGCGTCCCATCTCTCGAAATAACGCGTATTATCATAAATATTTATACAAACATGCTTAATTATATACATTTTAAATTTTTTAGAATAATGTATGAATTAACATTGAGTGAATATGAAATATAAATAATAGTTAATAAATGGAATTAGAAGTTACTCAATAAATATATAAATAATTGAATAGAAAAAAAAAGAAAAAGATGAGAGAAAAAATTAAGATAAAAGTATATTAGAGTTTTTATTTTTTAAAGAAATAAATCTGTAATGACTCTGACATTACAGTTAAATATATATGTAGTGGAGAATAAATATTTTATTGCTTTGAAAAAAAAAAAAAAAAAAAAAAAAAAAAAAAAAAAAAAAAAAAAAAAAATTGTTGAAGATAAAGTCTCTATAAATATACTAACAGGCAAAAAATTCAACCCAATCATTTTTGATTTTGATTTTTTTTTAATTTTCTCAGCTAAAAGATTAATTTTTCTTTAGGTGTTTTAAGTCCTCATATTCTTTAACCAGACCATATTAACATCATAAACCGTATAAGGATAATCAGAAAATTAATTAAATAAAAGCAAGGAAAAAAAAAAAAATTAAATTTTCGAATTATGGTTTATTACAGTTTTGCATCAGATGGAACATATCCCTAAAGATAAATACCCTATCGAAAGCAAGACATATTGAACACAAGGGGATATAAACCTCATTAATTAAAAATTTAAAATTGTTGGTATTTTTTTTTAAATTATTAAAAAAATTTTATCATATCCAAATACATCGGGACGCAAATGCAAATAAATGAAACTTCTATCCGAGAAAATGAAAAGTATCAACTGGGTGGAATTTTTTATTTGACTATATTTTTGAATGAACTAAGGTCTCGAAACTTAATGACTCTAAGTTTTGAAACTTCCACGAAATTCTTAAAAGAAAAGATTCTTATAAAAAATAGGTAAAATTTCACAAAATAAGTCACTAAGAAATTAAAAAAATTAAATTATAAAGAAAAAACTAGTTCCATGCAACACCTGATGATCATTTTCAAAGGCCCCAGGATTCCCTAAATGCTATCGATATAAAGCTATTTTTCCTTTTTTAATTTAATTTATTATTTACCTGCTGAAACCTTGGATACAGTTTTCTTTTTCATATATAAATTAATATAATTTTAAAATTATGTTTGACCTTTCATAGCCGAAGCTTCTCATAAATGAAATAATTACTAGAAATAACTTCTCAGAAGGCCGAAATAAACTTATTTCACCTACTTCTAAATAACTTGGTTAAATATCGTAGCGAAAATAGTTCGTAGTCGGCTCCCAGGCCTAGGCGACTCCTTATCTTCCTATCGCTACGGATTCCTCCACAACTTCGTAGCCGAAGAACTTTTTAATCGCTTATGGATTAATCCAGAATGTGAAATAGCTGAGTAAATATGCAGAATGCGGTGGGAAATATCACGGTGGGAATATGCCGCGGTCATTGCAGGGAAATGTATCTCATAGAATATTTTGTTTCTAAGTCATATTTTTAATTGGGAGGAAGATGTATCAATATGTGGAAGATCAATTACTATACATTCTCTTTTAAAAATGGATATATATACATAGCACTACTTCACTAATCTGATTCTCCGGATAATCCGATCCTCCCGTGGAGACAAAGGTGTTTTCGCGGAATCCCTAATAGTCCAGTAAAATTTTAGAAATTGGTATAAAAAATATTTGCATTTGATTTTTTAAAAATGTAGATAGTATTGTACTTGTGTACGAAAATCAAAGTTTAAGATCTTGAAGTGCTACGGCTCGCTAATTGGTAGCGTCAAAGCGTCAAATATTTCGAATTTTCTTAAGTTTCTCCAAAATATCATCTGCACGGTTATTTCTAAAGAAAAGCTTGCTATATTTTAAATTATAGACTAGATTGAATCAAATGCAATTTGGGCAGAAAAGAAGCTTCAATGGGGCTTAGATAAAGGCTTTTAAATTTTTCGTAATTATCCAAAATAAAGTGGCAGTTTTTATTTTTTTTTTATTTTACGGTTTTTGCTCTACTCGTCATTGACGAATTTTTGAGCATAATTCATTATGAACAGTTTTTTAAATGAGTTAGTTTGTTCAAAGCCAAACGCCAAAAAGATTAATTAAGACCAGTGCTATATATACATATATCTTTCTTTTCTTTACAAATCTTTTCTTCATTTTCTCATGGTTATTTTTTTCTTCTTCTTCTTATTTACGGAAAGTTCTTTGTGCAATTTTATTTACTATTAACCATATTTATATTTCTTACGTTTTTCGTATATAAATAGCGTTCTTAGAAATTATATAAGTCAGACTATTGTAATATCTACTAGAGATTTTTGTTATTATTTATTTTTTTTTTTTAAACGTTAATATGTAACTTTTAATATAATTATAATACGCTTGTATCTGTGATAAACATTGAAATCTCCGGTGATTTCGACCTTTGGCCTTTCCCGTTGGTCCCAAAGGGGTCGGATTAGTGGGGTTTTATTCTATATTTATTTTATGTTTATATTTCAAGAATTCTTACATTATTTTTTTAGCAAACTTCCCGTTTGACATGTAGATACATGTCAATATAAGGGAATTAGATCACAAACTCGAACAAATTTTGATTAACTGTCAAAACTTTCTATGTTGCTTTCAGGAAGTTCTCTCATTCAGCTTCTTTTTGTCTGATCCTGTTAAGAAGACATCCATCTAGAACAAGCTAATAGTCCATCAGCAAGCTGAGAATTAATTTAGTTAGCTAGGCTAAGCGGCTTGGTCCTTGGCCCGCCGTCTGTCATCTGTGGCGATTGTTTGGCCGAATTCGAGACGGTTGAATTAACTGCAGTCCTTCAACGGTAGAGGGAGACCGAACGCTATGCCAGCGGATGAGATATTGTTACAAGATTCTGTTGCTATTGTGATCTAATTGTAGCCAATTGGGAACTTATTCAAAGAGAAAATAGATGATTAGAAAATGACTATTATCTATATAAATTATGCTTGTAGAATGCACACATTATTTTTAGGAACCATGAAAAAATAGTAAATATATTTCAGTAAATATAATTATGGTAAGGAATCGATAGTCTAAGACGAAATCAACTATTTAATTTAATACTTATGAAATTCTAAAAACTTTTTTCTTTTTTTTTAGAATGAGAAAAAACTGCAAAAATAAAACTATTTAATTATATATTCATATTGTAAGCCCTTTCCGGTATTAAACATTTATTACTTAAATAACATTACCTTTTTTTTAACTTTTCGATTATTACTATTCAAAAGCAATAATCAATTGATTCAGAAGTTGAATAAATATGTGTTGAGTAGCTCTGGGTGAATGCAACCCGGTGCAAAGTCGCCTTCGATTCTAAAATGCTAACAGCCTTGGATCTATATCTGTACATCTGTGCAGGTCTATATATCTACATGTATGTTAATAAGATCCCAGTACTGATTCCGATAAATTATTGAAGAAATGTAAGTACGAGTATCTAACGGTATTATTCAGCAGATTTAAAAAAAAAAAATTAAATAATTTAAAAGTTTGATCATTATATACTTCTTCATTATGATGTTTCCAATATTGTAATTATAACCCTTTTTTTTTATTTCATTATAGGATCAATGTCATATTATATATGTAATATTAAATTTAACATTCATCATTATGTTTTGTTAAGATATAATCACTTGGTGATTCAAAACCGGTTTTAAACCTTCTTCAAAAATTAAAAAAATATTAAAATATTGTTGTAAAAGATAAGTGTTTATAATTAAAATTAAGAGCCTTTCATAATTATTTTTCTGTTTTTTAAAATGGAGTTTGAGTTTTCTGATAATTATAAAATTAGTAATTTTTAGTTTGAAATATATATATGGTACGAATTTCAACACGTTTTAATTTAATAATAAAAATATTTTTATTATTTTCTCCTTGTCTGGGATAAACAATAGAGCATGGATACTCTATTTATAATCAATTGGATTTTATTTTTTTCAAATTGCATAAACTAACAATTAAATTCAAATAACAGTTAATGATAATTCGTAATAAATAAAAATAATAAAAATAGGGGTTTTTCATTTTATTATTTTTTTTTAAATTTTGTATGCACTAGAGCGGCCCAAAATGTTACATTTTTCAGGATGAAGACGTATCCATGTCAAAATGTTTTTTTGTTTTTTTTTTAAATTGCTGTTACTAAAATTATTTTTAATAAAACATTTACACTTAATGATGTCGTAACGAAAATGTATTCTGATCTAAATCGCACATTCAAAAAACATGAATTTGACCATAAATTGTTTAACCATTATTTTAATTTTTTGTTGTTTATCCCTTTTATCTTAATTATAGAAGAACGTCTATATAATGTCGATGCTGTTCAAAGTCATCTGAAATATTATTATAATTATTTTTATTTTATTTTTTTTTTATTATGCTGTTAGAATTTAATTTTGGTCCTCCGGCATGGATTATTTATATTTATTTAGTAAGCTTGGTACTTCGTACTCTTAATCATATGCTGAGTTGGGCAAAATTTAATCATAGCTATTTGACAACTAATTTCCTGGAATCAATCACCTAATTTAATTATGAATAAATTATTAAATTAGGTGATTGATTCCAGGAAATTAGTTGTCATATAGCTATGATTGAACTTTGCCCAACTCTGAACATGTGGCATATTTTAAATGTTCAAATGTCAGCCTTGGCTGTATAAAAAGGAATAAAATTTCTGCTTTTATCGAGTGCTTCATGAATAATTCGTAAAATGTCAGTAATGAATTTTAAGTCTTAAAAAAAGTATAAAGGAATATTCTCCTAAGCCCGAGGCAATACATATTAGCAACTATCATTACCAAGAAGAAATACAAATCAAGGAAGCTCTTAATCGGGTTAATTTGATTTATTTTAATGTAAATTATAAGCCTACATAAAGGCAAGGATAATTTATAACTACCCCGCAGCAAGTGGGCGTACGCAGTTAAGATCTTGATTGTCAGCGCTCACAGTCGGTGGCTATATTTTCATTTAGTTTTTAACAACACCATTTAACTTAATACGCTAGATAAATCTTATTGAGGATCTAAATATCCCATGGTCCGATAAGGACCAAAGAGCTTTGATGTCAAAGGGAGCATAGCGCGAAGGACTATCTTTTTTTCTTCCTTTTTTTTTCTGACAGCTCCCATTAGACGGCCCATTAGTCAAAAGACGTCTACTCATTAAACAATTATATTTTGTCTTTTTTTAATTTTTTTTTTTTTTTTTTTTTTTTTTTTTCGTATCCCGGGCTTAATGAGCCGCTACCGATATGATGAGTAGCGGGATAATATTTATAAACGGGGCCATTAATGAGAGCGGTAACTCACTGGGTATCATTAAGTAGCTCATTAACGACTATTCGTGGAGGAGCGATCTATTTCAGAACGCGGGGGCATATCATTGGGCAGGACCTACAAAAAAGGTTCTCCGACCACCAACGCATCACGTTTTGTAAACACGCAGGTACCCTTGCTGACGTTTTTACAAATAATATGTCTCTTCTCTGGTTGGTATGTGGCCCTCACGAAATAACTCTATAATTTGATTAGAAACAGTCCTAATCACTATATCCCTAACTTATGCTGAGCCATATTAAAAAAAAAAATCTAAAACATTTTTTTTATTACAGTATCATCATTATTTATATCTTTATATTTTTATTTATCAGAAATTTATTATTTACTGATTACATTAAATATAATAAGCAAATTAATTAATTGAAATTTGAAGCCTACATTTTATGGAGCTTAACTATCTTTTCCCTACCTACTCAGTTGAAATAATATTATATAACAAATTAAAAATATTTTAATTATAAAAATAAATAATATCATTTTTACAAATTCCTTTTAATTTTGGTTCAGCAAAATACTCATGTGCATTAGGGGTTTTATTAATCAAATTTCTGTTCATTATTATTTATCTTTAAAAAAAAATTATTTTACGATTATATTAAAAAAACAAAATAACGTTTATAAAAGCAATCAATCAGTGAACATGAACATGTTGGAAAGGGGAACATTTGGGAGTAGAGTGGAGGTATTTCAAGCTAAAGGAAGATCTAAGAGAAGTGGACGAACGTGGACAGAAGATCAAAAGAAGCAGACCAGTAAACGTATGAAAGTGTACTAGAGACAGAGGAAACTAAAGGCAATGTCACACGTTTTAAATAAATTGCCTCTTCATAGGGTTACTAAGAGGAGGAAAAAAGGAAAAAAATAAATAAAAAAAGATATTGCGTTGAATGAAGAAGATTTCTTTGTTTGTTTAATTTTTTCTTTAAACTCATATTTCGTATCTAGAGACTCCAATCCAAAATCCTTCTTAAAATTCTTAATGCTCCTTAAAATATAACAAGTGAGCTATCCACAATGACCAAAATGTCCCTTATGTTGCTGATTTTGAACCAGATACCTATACTTTCATAATGAATTGTATAGGTAATTAAATTCACATATACCTCAACTTGTAATAATCCTGCAAGGAAAATTTCATTTCATTCTATTTTTAACTCAGAAAATTAACTAGTTATTATTTTTTTTTTTTTTACTATGTCAATTAAATAAATAAATGAAAAAAGTTATATTTAATAAACCTGATTATTGATACTGTTAGTGTAGAACCCCAGTGCAATATCCTGACATGAAAACAAATCTATTACTAGCAGTTCCAATTTTCTAATTAAATTATACATCTTCATTCGACCATTAAACTCAAACATTGTAACAAAGACTAACACTATTGCCACTAATTAGACACTAATACAAAAGAGAACCTGTTAGAAAACAATAGAACAGTTTTAATTGTTTGCTCGATTAACAAATTTCTCGAAATAAAGCAGGCAGAAAATATCGATATGAAGTTTTCTTTTGAAGTTGGTCCAAAAGATGAAAGGGTGCTATCTAGTCTCGTCCGTTCCGCTGATGGAGACCCAAATGCCCAAGAAATTGGTTCTCGCTATAACTGTAGTCTGCTTTGGTGGTCTCATTCTGAGTTTATGCCGTCGACGTTCAATTAGTTTTTGAACCGGATGAGTTTAAAAAAATCAAAAAAAAAAAAAAAAAAAAATCATCCAATCACGTTCGCTGGGATCAAGGCTTATTCAATAAATATCTAAAATAGTTTCACAGAAAGATTGAAAGAACCTTCTCTAAAATATTCTTTTGTATGATTTAAACCGTTCCGAAACAAAGTAAATCAAAAAGTGATACGGAACCTTAAGAACTTCTGAGCCTTGAGAATAAAAAAAAAAAATACATGAAAGGGTAGCTGACACTGTTTACAAAACCGACGAAGGATTTGCTGGATGTAAAAGCGATTTGGGCGAATATATTAGCCCGATCCCTCAAACAAGGCGGTGATGTTGCCGATATGTTTAGGTCCTGGAATAGAATCCGGTCTCTCTTGTTAGCGTTTTCGCCAGCATATTGTAAACACTTCTTTGTTATCGTTCCCAGAAGTGGGTTAGATACGGAAATCAAAGGAAATTCAGTCGATTTCCCGGTGAAGATTGTTGAGGAGTTGAATTTTCTATTTCGGCATGTCTTTATGTTAGATTAGTTGTGGGAAAGTTTGCTTACCTTATCGTATTTTTGAACAAAATATTGAAATATACCACACTTAAAAGAAACTATTCGTGGTTTCCTAGTATTCCCATATTTACTTGACAAGCGTTCGAAGCTCCCAATAAATTACAAAAGACTTATTTACAGGACAGTAATTACAGTTGAGCTTTGGGGCTTCACTAAACCTTGCCATTTTTCTTGTATCCAATCCTTAATATTCCTTATATTGCTGATTTGGCCCAAACCAGATACCAATGCTTTCATAGTAAACTCCATACCTACTCGAATCCACTAGTCTCACATTCCAGGAGTCTGAAAAGAAGATCTTCTAATGTAGAACTATTGAAGTGATGTTATTGTAATCATTTTCCTCAAATTTACTTGTTTTTATTCAATGTATACAGTCTTAAATATAAATAAATAGTAAAAAAATTATTTAAATAAATTTGAATGTTTTCTGATAGGAGTATATTTGTTGGCTATGTATAAAGGCTAGCATTTTTCTTTGTTCTTTAAGTTCATAACCTTAACCAAATGAAAAGCCCTAGATATCTATTGACTAATATTTAATAATCTGCAATTTATAGAACTATACGATTAGGAGTATTAATAATCTCCCAATTATCATTTTCACTCATTAACAAGAGTAAAATTAACAACGGTTATTAAATTTTATTTCCTATTTTAGACACTAGATTGAATCAAAGTCTGAATAAGAAATTAAAGTAATTATTCAGCTTAATATTTCATCATATGATTTTATCATCAGCCCGTAAGTCGTGCAGATCAGTGGCTTGTCGGATCATGAACTAGTGCGCTGGATATTCACTTCATTATAATGCCCACTATCAGCTTTGGTAATGGCCCGGGATTACAGAGGGGCTTTCTAGGAACAGATGTAGATAATGGGACAACGTGTCACTTATTAAAGCGCATCTGTTATGTAAGCTCGCGCTGATTGGACGGTTCACGGCGTTTAGCGTCAAGGTTGGGGTTCCCCAAGGGCCAGTCATGATCACTCTCACACATCGCGCATATCGCCCTCATGGGCCGCTGTTGGCTAACCAATAAAGAGATTACTAAGAAATGGGTCGCAGCCGAATCAGCGTTTAACTAATTAATTGCTTCCCGAGTACCGGCTCGGTAGAAACCAGTTTCTGGAAGAAGAAAAAAAAAGAAAAACAAAGGAAACAGAGAAGAAAAAACGGCCAGTTGAAAAAAAAATTAAACCAGTCCTTAGAGCCTTACAGGGAAAATACCCAACCGAAGTAATTATCCAGATATAAACCTAACATTTATGTTTCTACAAACAAGACACCTATTCAGATCACCATTAGGCTCAGTATAATTAGTAATAAATCAAACATGTTTTAAATCACAATAAATAAACTATTGGATAAACGATCCATTGAATATTATATATTATTTGTCTTTAAAAAAAAAGAAAGAAAAAAAGATCCTATATGGTTTGGAATTTTACGATGTTGACCCAAAATTATAATTTTTTTTTCTTTCACTGCTGTAAACTTTATGTTTATTTTATGTTATAATTGGATAAACTGCTACGTCTTGAAATATATTATAAACAATTTTTAAGTTAAGCGAAACAAGTAATAAATTTAGAATTATTAATAATTTAAAGTGTGCACAGCAGTTAAAAATTTTACGAGCAGTATTCAACGTTGTAGGTCCGCTTGGAGCAAGAATGTTAACATTTGATATTTTTTAATTTTTTCATCAAAGAAATTATTAATTTATATTACTCAATCGTCTTGTGAAATGTTGTTTTAATTGTATTTTAACATATAGTTTTTAATATGTATTTATCTTCAAGAAATATTAGTTCTTATTTTATATTGCTAATCTGTTATTTTTATCAAAAAATAAATTTATTTCTATGAAATAAAATTAAACCTATCGCTTTATAAATGAACTAATTATTATAATTATTTTTTCTATAATTATAAATTAATGAGGAACAGTAGCTCAATGCGCATGACACTGATTTAATTACACTTGAACCCAGGTTTGATTCCGGGTGAGTTATTTATTTTTTGTTTTATTTGTTTTATCAAACTATTATGGGCACCCCCAGCCTCTATAAAGTGAGTAACTTTAATTTGGGAAAAACCTGGTGGTTTAATTAATTCCGGCCAGATTACCAAATTAATTCACAGGTTGTGGTCTTATTGCCATGTCTTAATTTTTAATGAATTAATTATTTAATTTGTTTTTTATTTTATTTTATTTTTGATAATAATTATAATTCTTATTTTTATGATTATTAATAGATCTTTTATTATTATTAATTTTGTCTGTGTGTATTGTTATATATGGTATGAATGAATTTATCATTACCTTTTTACCCTATTGCCCTTCACTGTGGCTGATTATACATGTATTCCAATATAAGTATTTTTAAAAATTAATTAATGAATTAATATTATTTCAAAACTGGTTAGAAATTTTAATTTTCATAATAGATTTATAATACTTAATTTTAGGGTTGAACTAGAATAAAAAAATATGCCTAAAAGCTTAAAGGCATTCAACAAAAACAAAATTACCAGTTTTTACCTCAAATGGTATCACAAACCGAAGGTTATTTGTAAATCTTTGTTATTGATAATTTTTTAATAGCGAACAATAACGGTTTAAAAAATAGTCCAAGACTAAAACGACATGAAACTGAATGTCGTTACAGACTACTTCAACATTTACTAAGAAAACGTTCAAAGCTTCCAATTATTTACAATAGACTCATATACCAGGTATGCAAGTTTAAAATGTCGTTTTAATTCCAATAGAATGCGCTCTTAGCCTATTGAAGGATTTGCTTATCTCGAAACGCTATTTTGTTTGTTAGTCATTTGTTTACAAAAGTCAGTTGTTTTTAAGTCGTTTACGTGGACGTATCATACCTTTCTTTGGTGTTAAAAATGTCTAATTTTAAGCCAAATAAAGAGCATTTGCGGCATGTCATAATTTTCTTATTTAATCAAAAGAAAAAGGCATCTGAATGTCATCGAATTCTTGTTGAGACTTATGGCGATGTTGCTCCAACCGTCAGGACATGTGAACGTTGGTTTCAAAGTTTCAAACGTGGTGATTTTGATGTTACTGATCAAAAACGAGAAAATCGACCAAAAAAGTTTGAGGACTTCGAATTGCAATCTTTATTAGACGAAGACAATACCCAAACCCAACAAATGATGGCAGAACAGTTGAATGCCACTAGGCAAGCCATTTCCGATCGCCTGAGAGCTATGGGAAAGATTCAAAAGGTTGGAAAATGGGTTCCACATGAATTGGACGAACGACAGATGGAAAAACGAAAAACTGTGTGCGAAATGCTGCTTTTACGCCACGAAAGAAAGGGTTTTTTGCATCGAGTTGTAACTGGCGATGAAAAATGGATTTATTTTCAGAATCCCAAACGAAAAAAAATCATGGGTAACGCCAGGACAACCATCCACATCGATTGCAAGACCGGATCGTTTTGGGAAGAAGACAATGCTGTGTGTGTGGTGGGATCAGAAGGGAGTAGTCTACTACGAGCTTCTCAAACCCGGCGAAACAGTCAATACCGAGCGCTACCGACAACAAATGATCAATTTGAGTCACGCATTGATCGAAAAAACGCCCAGAATGGGCTCACAGGCACGCCAAAGTCATTCTTCAGCATGATAACGCTCCTGCACATTCAGCCAGATTGACTAAGGAAACGATTTCTTCGCTTGGTTGGGAACTCCTACCCCACCCGCCGTATTCACCTGACCTGGCGCCTTCTGATTATCACCTCTTCTCATCGATGGGACTCATTGGCGGAGCAACACTTCAACAATTTCGAAAACGTACGAAAATGGCTCGATGAATGGATTTCAAATAAAGATGAAGCATTCTTTTGGAATGGTATCCATATATTGCCCGAGAGATGGACAAAATGTGTAGAAAGCGAGGGTCAGTACTTTGAATAAAATATATTATACTTTTTTTAAATTACTGTGTATATATTTTAAGAAATAAACGACACTTTAAACTTGCATACCTGGTACATGACTGTGATTAGACTTGTTAGGACGTACGGAGTTGAGCTATGGTAAATCAGCTGAGGCTCCACTAAACCATCCAATTCATCCCGTATTCAATCCTTACAATACAAAATCCTTCGAAAAATCCTCAATGCTCCTTATCACCAATAAAATTATCCATAAAGATCTTAATGTTCCATATGTTGCTGATTTAGCCCACACCAGATACCTATCCTTTTATAGTAAGCTCCATAACCACTCAAATATGTTAGTTTCTCAACTTGCTTCCCACTCCATTCCTGATAATCCTCCGAGGCGTCTGAAACGAAGATGACCTAGAGACCTCCTAGTACTGATGAGTGTTCTTTTCAAGTTTTAAGATTTTATTGTAATCGTTGTCAATACATTTACTTGATGTATATATTTTGTATAGTTGTAAATTTCAATAAATGTATATAAAAAGAATATAATAGTATAATTTAATTCATTATAAAATAAATGGGGTTTAGGGTTGAAATTTTAACATTAAAAAAAATATAAATATCCATTAGTTAGGTAATAGATCAGAGAAACGGCAGTTATATGGCTGGCAGACCTAGATGGCTGTGGCTGATTTACGATCAAGGAGCCCCGCCACTGGAGACCAGATCGCTATTAATTACCCACTGCCCGTTTTATGTTTTATTTAATTACCTCTCTTGTAATTGGCTGGTAGCCGTGCGGGGAATATTTACTATTGGTAATAAGTTTGTCACAGGGGGCCGGTAATGGAGGGTATCAGCGGTGTAGAGAATTATTGAACAAAGGCATCAGCGTTGAGGGACTTATTGAGCGGAGAGTATCGACTCAGAAGGCTATCGGCTTAATGATACACTCACAATAATTGTAAATCAGCTGAGAGTGAAAGTGTAAGAACCGGTAGCCTAGGAGCTTATTTCTCCTTCGGCTCTCTTAAATTGGACAATTATACTACTCAAATACTTTATGCCACTCGTTAATCTTGCCACATATTTTTTTTCTCCTTTATAAATCCAATTAGCCGGGTATTTTCAGGCTAATGTGTTAATTTGTATTCGAATATATTTATATATATATTTTTATCATAATAGTTATGTTTTTTTTTTCTTGTACATGGATTATCTTCATCGAATCTCAGCATATCGTTAGCATTTACATTACCAACTTAAATGTGAAACAGCGGCTCAATCTGCAATTTTAAAGACATTTACGCAATTTATTTTTTCTCTTTAATACGGCGCCGTTTCTCAAATGTCAGCAGGACAAGAAAGTTTACGATTCATTGCTATGTGTGGGAACAAATTGTACATTTCTAATTCTATGACAGACTGATTCATAAAAATAATTAAATAAATTCAACCACGGATTACAGAAATAGATCATAACTATAAATTAAATTAGGTCTCTTAAAATAGTATCGTAAATATTCAATATAACATAGTATGAGCCATAATAAAATAAAAAAATCATCAATAATTTAAAATATTAATTTTAATTTTTTTTTTTTTTAGATGATTGGTAACATATATATTATTATATATGTATAACAAAAATTGTTTTTCTTTATTAAATATAAATATAACCGAGAAAAAAGCAAAAAATGAAATGTCAGAAATTTTTCAGAACCATCAAGGATTTTATTTGTCCAGTATCCTCATTTTGTTTATCATTTATTTTAAATATGTACGGTTCCTTAAATATACGAATTAGAAGACAGTTTATCATTTCTACGTGATGAACTCTCTTCTCACAACTTATTGATAATAACAAAGCTTCTTGCAGGAAAAAAAGTAATGAACAATTAATGTTATTCATGAACAAAAAAAAATTAAGATATAAGTGATGGTATATATAATAGATCTTATTTTATATTGATAATCTGTTATTTTTATCAATAACAAAAATTTAATCTATGAAATAAAATTAAACCTATCGATTTATACAGGGACTAATTATAAGAATTGTTTTTTTTTATGATTATAAATTAATGAGGGACAGTAGCTCATTGCGAGTGACACTGGTTTAATTACACCTGAACCTAGGTTTGATTCCGGATGAGATATTATTTATTTTGTTTTATCAAACTGAGTATCAACCAAGGTAGACGCATAAAGGGGCACACTCAGCCTCTATAAAATGAGTAACTTTAATTGGGGAAAAAGCTGGTGGTAGTTCCTTAAATATATGAAACTTAATTTATTTTGGATTTGAAGACAGTTTATCATTTCTATGTGATAAACTGTCTTTACACAACTTATTGATAATAACAAAATGAAATTACAAAAAAAAAAAGTAATGTAAAATTACCATTGTTATTCATAAACAAAAAAAAAAAAAAAAAAATTAAGACATAAGTGATTGTATATATATATATATATATATATATATATATATATATATATATATTTGTGTGTGTATATATATATATATATATATATATATATATATATATACAATCACTTATTGTATATATATTTCTAATGGGTAACATCCTCCATGGAGTATACAATTACTTTAATATTCTTACTGTGATTACCGCTTTAGTAATGACATATGTTATAACTACAATAATTTAATTTAATTTATAATTCACTTATCAAAAATATTTGGTAGTATTATTTTTTTTTTTTTTAATGGTTGTCATTATTCTTGTGTGAATGAATCTTATTACATAATTGGAGTTAAATGAATAATCCTCTAATTAATTTAATTAATTAATTATCTGATTGTAACTGAGATAAACTGCAAATAGATAAAAATTATTTAAAAAATGTATAATTAAATAGAAAAATTAATCCTAATTAAATTTGAAACTTAATAACGGTAGATAGCTGATTTTATTGATTTTTTAAGTTCCAAAGAAAAATTTATGTTGCAAAAATATAGATTTACAAAATACTTTCTTTTTTTTTCTTTCTTTTTTTTAAATAAAGGTTAAAAGAGCATAACTTATTAATAATAAAACCGTATACAGTTTAATACTGACATTGATTGTTAAAATTATATTATTGGTTGCAAGCAATAATGAATATATATTATTTTATATTTGTGTGGTACAAATTTTTTTTTTTTTTTTATTCTAATTGTAAATATTACTTAAATACATTTAAAAGATACACCTATATCAGTTATTGTCATATTGATAAAATTCATAGTAAATATTTTTATAATTAATTAATCAACAATGGAGGGTGTTTGATACATTGCATTAATAAAAACATTTTCAGTGGAACAATATAATAAATAAACTTATTTACTTTATTAATTTAGAAATATTTAGTTATTTCAGAAATATACTAATTGTAGGTTCGAAAGTGTAAGGATATTTAGACTGAGATTATTATATACTAATTTTGTTGTCTTTAATGTAAATTAAATAAAAATAATAATGATGTTTTTGATGAGTGAGTAATGTTCTACAGTGAGGTTTTTCACAATGTAACTGTACAATAGTTATTTACTATATAGTTTAAATGAAGAATTAATTAATTAGCTTTATTGTTAAATTATGTAAAATTTATCAATAGCTGATTGTTTATATATGGCGTGTCACTAACAACAATAATCGAATCAAGTAAAACTACACCTTTATATTATATTATTTTCTTATTTTGTGATCGTGAATTTGTAGTTAATTTAAACTGGTTATTCATTTCATTGTTGTTTTTAAAATTAACATTGGTTATAAAGCTATGTGTACTGATCTAAGTTTTACTGTCAGAAAAAAGTAATAATATGTCACTGTAAATAATACATTTTTTTATAATGATGAGAAATAGGAACAGAACGAATGATTTCTAATAAGTTATAGACTTATTTCAAATTTTAAATAACCTTTTGTTATTTTTGTTATATACACCAAGTGATAACAAAAATAACAAAAGGCAACAAGCTCTTACTGTCTGAAAATCCCGAAACAAGCTGTACGGCCAACAAAAGTTTACCGCACACAAAAACTGACAAGCACAACAAAAAAAAATACGGACACTCCGAAACGGTGAGTCAGACTTCTGTCCCGACCCGTAGCCTAATGTTTTAATTTTCATATTGGTAACTAACTATGTTATAATGGTAACATATTTTGAGTCAAATTTTGGGAATAAAGCAAGTAATAAATATAATCCGATGCTATTTATCAAATCTGTCATTTTCTTCAATCACCAGCTTTAATTATGAAACAGAAGACGGTTTCTTTGATATGCATTTCTTTGATTAGAAGGTTAAATGTAGTTATTAAATTAATGAGGTCTGATTACTAATCTACTCTTTTTTTTTTTTTTTTTTTTTTTTGTCATTTTAAATTTCTTTATTTATTTTAAAAATATATAATATAGTTATTACTAAGCTATTTTTATTTTGTTACCTATTTTAACGAATTATTTTTTTGTACATATTATAATCAGCTACTATCAGTTTATGTTTAGCAAAGTTTAGTTACATAATATTATATAATTGAATCGATTGATTAAAGTCAGTTAAAAAAATTGTTGAGAGAAAAAATATATATATTATTTAAAATCATAATAGGGTAAACCAGGCAGTCATTGACACCCTTAAGGAAATCTTCGGAAATATTTATACTATAATTACAGAAAGAATAGTCCAATAAAGTAGAAATTTACAGTTGCTTTTCCTTACAGTTACTATACTTCAAGCTAAACAAAAAAGTCCATACTAAACATTATCATTGGAATGTATTTTACAAGATAGTGACAATAACTTATAAAAAATTGGTTATTGACAACCTAAAGATATCTTTTAAAATACGGACAGAATTGAAAGTATTTTTACTCAGCTGAGTTGGTTTAAAAGGAATTTTCTTAAATTTATTCTTTAATGTATCATTATTTTTTTAATTTCTAAGTTAGAATGTCAAAAACTATCTGAGGTGTCAATTACTATCTGGTTTAGGTACTATTTACTTTTTCTCCCGTAAAATATATAAATGCCATAATTCAAAAACGGCAATGATTAAAAACTATGGTTTATTCAAAATAAATTCGTATTACTTTTGATCCATTTGAAATAAATATTTTGTTGGTAGGACTTTTAAATTTATATAGGCAATTAGAAATACTGAAGACATTTAGTTCCGAACAAAATCTTCCAATTAAAGACCTTCTGACAGGTCATACAAAGTTAATTTTGAAGAGATGCAGTTGTACTAAAGGGCATGAAATTGTACTCTATGTGATTTTCAACTAATTGTAAGCATAATATACAATCATTCGTTCTGCCTGAGTTACTACTTCCACTAAAATAAATAATTTTATATATATAGACTATTTACCTGGAGAGGATGAGAGTCCGCCGTGGAAGGGCGGGAAGACGGGAGCACCGGGAAAGTGGTGGACGGGCCAGGAGGCGGTGTGGGGCGGGAGTCCAGCGTACGCGGCGGCGGCTGCTGCTGCGAAGGCGGTGAACGGGGTAGGCCTGATGGGGCCTGCCGCCGGGCTGAGGACCAGTCTCTGCTGCTGGCTGTATCCCGGCTCCGGGCTCTTGTCCCTGCACACGTCCAATTCTTCTTCCGCAGAGTCATCCTCTTCTTCAGGGCTAGGACTTCTCCTCGAATCCGCGAGCAGCGCAGCCACGCTGAAGCTGATCCCTTTGGCCGCTTCGGGCGACTTGCGCTCTTCCATCTGGGGCAGTTTAAGCACAGTCATACTCGGGCCTGCCAGCATAAAGTCTCAGGCGGGCATGTCACACTCGACTGAGAGCTTCGCGTCGACTGGTCTTTTTCCCCGCCGGTTCCCCCCTCCTTCGGCCCCGCCCTCCGATATTGGCCACGCCCACCGGCCACTCCCACTCACCCCTACTCTTACCACTTTTCTCCCTTCTCCCCCACTTAATTATTGACGTCTTTGTTCCGACTACCCCTCCTTTGTGTGTAGGAAGTAAATTGACAGTAGCCGAGGTTTGTTAAGGTAATGAACATGTCAAATGGCTAAGGATATGTTCGTGCTGTTTATTTTAAATAATTCACTGTCCCACCCTTGCGGTTCCCACACCAGTAAACTGTCTTACATTTCCTCAATTGTACCTCGGCCTATTTCAATTATCTCCCTGGACCTAATAGCTTGACAACAGCCTTTATTTTATTGCATCTAAAGGATGTTCTAATTAGGCTTTTCTATTATACCTTGAATTATTTTTTTACTAATAAAATAACCTTTAAGCAATTCACCCGAATGTTTTATTTTCGCTCTATACTATAATCAATATTTAAAAATCAGATTAAAGTATAGAATTTACAAAATACAATTAAACGTCCTGTTTATTATAAATTTCTTTCAGCACATTTACTGGTTGATACTGATAAGCTATTTGTTGACTTAGAAGTATTTTGAGATGTAGATTGTTGGGGTATGCTGTCATTGATACACAAAAATAATATTTTAATTTATAATGCCGAAATTTCGAATTCATTGAAAGCCTTCATCAGGGTTTCAGAGAGAGTGGTAATCAGAAACTGATACAATTTTTACCGTTTAGGGGTATGTATGAATGGGCCCATTACTGATCACCACTCTCTCTGAATGCCTGATGAAGGCTTGCAATGCAAGTCGAAACGTCAGCATTATAAATTAAAATATTATTTTCAATTGCTGTGTATCTATGACTGCCTACCCCAATAATCTACATCTATATTTACTGGTTGTCTTCATTCTAAGACGGGTGTGAATCATAAAAACAATTTACAATATAAAGTTAATGATATAAAATATTTAATAACCTTTTAAATAAGTAAGAATGATAATACAATAGACATAATGCAAAAATTACCAGATATAAATATTAATAATACTTACAATAGGGTAAAATACATACCAAAACTAACAAGAGAAATAATCAGCAAATTCAATTATGAAAATTTTGAAGTTAATGTTGCCTTATATAATAATAATATAATCAAAAAATATAATAAAAAACCAAGACACAACAGAAAAATGGGACAAAATAGATTTAATTTATACATTAAATTGTAAAAATTGTGAAAAGCACTACATAGGCGAAACAAAACATAATGAAAAGAATAAATCAACACAAATACGACTGGAATAGAATTAATAAAAAACATAATATAATAAAACTGCAATTTGTGAACATGCACAAAAATTAAAACACGAATTTGATTTTGAAAACACCACGATATTAAATCATGAAAAAAAAAAAAACATAACAGAAAATTATTAGAAGCAGGATACATAAACAAATCATTTGATCAAAGGGTAAATTATAAAACAGATATTGATAAAATCGGAACCAAATACGCTAATATAATAAATAAATTAAAAATAATTTAATCATTAATTAAATATTAAAAACAATGCAAAAGAAATCAAAATATTGATTGGTTTATACAATCACTTTATTAAATTGTCCTAGTAGATAATAAATAATAAGACCATCAAATAGACAAGTGATGAACATTGTTCAGTAAAATTGCTGGTAACATGGACATAGATGAAGAGACAATGTGAAAATAATCACACATGAATAGGTAAACATATTGTATATAATTGTAATACTATTAGTATAATAATATAGATTAATGGATTTTTAAAACAATTATTTTTAAAAGATGGAACAATGTTCCGAAACATGAAACTACATAAATTAAATATAATAGGAGTTATGCCAAATAAAGAGAGATAAAAAAATATATAATTTTAATACATTGCATTACAATGAAGGTTAATATAAAAATTAATATATATTTAGACACATGTAAATAAAATGAGTTAAGTGCAACTTACTGAATTTTTGGTTACGAATAATACTAGTTTTTAAAATATTTAGAGCTATTATACAGATGAATCATTGTGGAAAATATTCCAAACTTTCAATTGCATTATTTTTAAAATACGATTTTTCCACTAAACACACAATTCACAGGTGCACCGGAAATATTGACAGTGGCTGAGGTTTGTTAAGGTAATGAACATGTCAAATAGCAAAGGATATGTTCGTGCTGTTTATTTTAAATAATTCACTGTCCCACACTTGCGGTTCCCACACCAGCAAACTGTCTTACATTTCCTCTATTGTACTTCGGCCTATTTCAATTATCTCCTTGGACCTAATAGCTTGACAACAGCCTTTATTTTATTGCATCTAAAGGATGTTCTAATTAGGCTATTCTTTTATGCCTCGATTTATTTATTTATTAATAAAAATAACTTTTCTTATATTTTCTCGGTATGTCAATTATGCATTATTAAAAATCATGTATAGAATTTACCTTGGAAATTAATGACAAAAAAATAAATAATTTTAATACATTTACAATATTGATTAGTGAATAAGTATATCATTATTAATTCCTTTGCAAAAGTTTATGATTTTTGTTGATATTTAATCATTGATAGTTGATATCAGACATTAAAACTATTTTTATCATTTCTTATCTTAATATTTCATTTCTTATCACTCAATTTAAATTATTAAAATATCTCATATAGTTTTATGCTATAATGGAATTGTATAATAACGCATAATTAAAATCAGATAAACGTATAGTATTTAAAATACAAAGCCAATGACAAAAAACGTGTATTTACAAAAATAAAAGAAAAAAATACATTTACATTTATAGTTAGTAAAAAATATCGTTATGATATCAAAGTTATTTAATTTTACCGTGGATTAACTAATAGCTCGACAACAGCCTTTATTTTAGTACATCTAAAGGGTGTTTTAAGTAGGCTTTTCTTTTATGCCTCAATTTATTTATTTATTAAAAAAAAAAAAAAAAAACGTGGGCTCTTCCACTTCGATTTATTTTCGCGCTGAACAATAATTCATGCTTTAAAATCATATAAACGTATAGAATGTACATTGCCAAATTAATGACAAAAACATATAAATTTAATACATTTAGAATAACAATTAGTAAAAATGTCACGTTATTATATTAATATTATTCAAATTCGCCACATATTTTTAATTATTTTAAAAATATAATTTTTTGTATGTATATATATTTTATCAATTCTATAGCATTCGCTATATACATTTTTTCACAATCTTGAGTTTTACATGATCACGCTATTATAAATAATAAGAAGTCTTATATAATTTTATTCTATGATGGATAATCGAAAATCAATGTAATAATTTAAAGAGAAAGATTCAGAAAAATCTTTCCAACATTTTCTTCAACTTTTTTATTTTTGTAATATTTATTTTAATAATTAATTACATCTTTATTTTATAGAATAGTGAATTAACCTATTATATAATTAAAATATAACATATCTAAAAATAGTATTTACAAAATATCATCCACCCCGCAGTAATTTTATTTTATATCCTTACCTGACACTCGAATCGCGGTAATAAGCGGGTTGGTAACAGGCATGTATGTTATGATGGATTTCGGTATTGGCACCCACTCCTCATTTGAATTTACTGTATTTTGAATACCAATTCACGAATTAGTGTGAATGCAAGTTTTCTTAATAATTTAGCAGAGTAAACCTATTATTTCATACTGCTTATGACTGAAATATCAGTATTTATTGATGTGGGTAAAATCAAGAAAAACACTTTGTTGATTGTGATAAGTTGTCTGAGATTCGGATATAACACTCAATTCAACAAGTCCTTTAATTCCGTTCTATACAACTGTATTCTTACTGCCCTAATTTTTAGAGTACTGTATTTTCAGAATAATGTCAAAACAACAGAAACTAATAGATTCGTTCCGAAACGTAAGATAGTTCCGTGGTAGGAGGTTCAACTATGTGAAGAATAAAAATAAAACAAACTAAATCTTTCAAAATTCACAGATTACATTATCTCAATTCAACTATCTAAAAACAATTTAAGTCCAACAAAGTTAACAATTGTTTATAATACATTTATTTATTATAATTTTTTTTTTTTGTAAATTCTAAAGTTTCTAAAATGTTTCAACCAAGAGAAAAGTCCCATGTTAAATAGTTTTATTAATAAAAAATATTCACAATCATATGGGCGACAATTATATCACTGAGCGTATAAAATTTTTCAACTAAAATGTTTCAGTCACATTATGAATAAGCTGTAGGGAGGCAACACATTATGATATGATAGTTCTTTATATAAAATAGTACTTTAAATATTCTGACGAATAAGAAATAATTTTATGGAGATTGACCAACAATTTTAGTTTTAAAATTTTATTGACTATGAAAACTGGTTAAGGGCATGAAAATGTGGCAGAGCGATGAAACGTCACCCATATGCTGACGTTTTGATGTTTTTATTTACCCCTTATCGTGACATGAGCCACGTGGATCGACGAATAGCATGAATGGAGATTAATCTAATACCACATTCCTTAATAATTGTTTAAATGAGAATAATAGTGATGAAAAAACGTGGTATTACTAAAATTCCATGGTTTTAAATATATTAAACACAATTAATAAGATGTTATCAACCAAAAATACTTGTTTTTTCTATTTATTTATTATATTGGTGAAATAAGTACCTACTTGGTTCAAAAGCGAATCTTTTTTTTTTTTTTGGCGAATCTTATTTACTATTTTTTTATTCTTTACTTAATATTACTTTGTCTTTATTCTTTAAAACGTTATTTTTGCTATATTTTTATTTTAGCTACTCTGATGAATATCTAGATATTTTGAAATTGTTTTATTTATTTACTTTTATTTTTATATATTAAATAAATGGATCTATTCCACCAACTCAATTCCAATTTGTACTAGAATATGTCTGATTATATTATTTGTCAATTAAGTTGATTCTATGATTTTAAAGATACATCGAAGCATACAATTCCCTAAATTTGAAACACAGAATTTTTTTTTTTTTTTTTTTTTTTTTTTTTTTTTCTTGTGATAATGTAATATGTAACGACAATGTTAACGGTATTATAATTCTATTCTTAGACAATTTATCGTATATAATTTTTCAAAACATTTTTCTGTTGATTCGTCTTTTTCTTCCATTTTGTGAACTATTCGAAGAACTGGATCCACCACACGCGATTCAGAAGATAATTATAAGTTAGGCATATTAATTCTTATATTTAAATTAACATAAATGAAAAAAAAATATACTATTCATACACAATTTTCCTTTTCTTTTTTTCCAGATCATAAGCATTGTTTTTTTTAAAGAAAAAATATTTTTTAAAAATTATTATTTAGTCGACGCTTTCTGAGATTGCCTTTAAAAAATATATAAATTGAATTGGTGTTCATAGAAATGACTTACTTTTTATTTATGTATCTTATTTTAACTACGTCATACACAAATAAATAGTTTATAGTTTAAAATACAACTTTTTTATTTTCTTAATTCTGTTTATTAACTTAAGATTACAATAAGAGCAATAAGCAACGGGGATGAAAATCCAATCACGTAATATATGATTTTACAACATAAGTAAACAAATCGTCTTTGTAGACCACAAAAGAAAAATATAATGCTTGAAAAAAGTAAAATTTAACTTTTTGAATTAGAGTTTAGTTTTACATTTTCGTGATTGAAGAAATTAAATTAATGAATAATAAATAATAAACCAAATTCTTTTAACACGGTCGTTGATTAATAAAAAAGAAAAAAAATATAAACCAATAAAAAATGTATTAATTTGCTGTAAATGAAACAGCAAACTCGAATAACTCACTGAGATAATAATGAAAACTACGTTGTTGAGATATCTGCTGCCATACACTACATTTTATGGGCATAATTTAAAACTTATTCATAATGTTTATATCTCGAGTATGTTTGATAATATCTTCATTGATTGTCTTCTGTATTCCTCTTATTCAGAGATAGTGTTTATCAATACAGTAATAAAGATATTTATATATTGCTTTTTATATATCATAATTTAATGAGATTATATTATTATTATCTAATTTATACTTCCTTGGGTCTCTTTGTATTTGATTGATGTAGAAATTTGCATTTATATAAACCAAAAATATCAAATATGATTTTTTTTTTACTTTGCCCACTGTTTCTTCTTATGCCAATCTAATATAAACTTTTAAATATTTTCCTCTTTCGGCTTCCTATCATTTCAAGGATTATTTTTCTATTTATCATAATCTTTTTATTGATTGATACAGTTTTATTAATAATTCGGATATCAAACTCACCATTTTTTTTTTTAATGTATATTTCCCTCATACACACAAAAAGTACCTAGAAGAAAGTGATAAAGGAAAATATTTGAAATTTCCATTGCCCATTGGTGGTATATTCGCAAAAAAAAAAAAATAATAATAAAATAAGAATATAAAATATAAATAAATAAGAAAATATAACTGATGAAAAATATAAAAATGATTTCATTCATTAGTTTGTAACGTCTGTCAGGTTTGTTAGAAGATATTGCAATGTTTATGCCTTGGAATGAGCTTAGGGCAGACTTTGATACTGGAAGAAGAATAATTAAAATTAAGTAACCAAGAGGTTTGAGGGACTTGCCTCCACAATCCATAAGTATTTGATAAAATATGTGGACGAAAAGATTTCTCACCATCCAAAAGAAATAGGATCAAATGGGAAACCGAAGTATATCGCTTTAACTGATGCGGAATAATAGAAAACTAAGAATTCGGTTCAAATATGGATCAGAAAATGAGTAATTTCGGTATTTAAGGAGAACCAAAGAAAAAAAAACTTCCGAAGAAAAACTATAAATTTGAATAAATCGAACCGAATTTATGGCCCCCTCCCAAGGAATGCTAATCAAATTGCATCATTGAAATTAATTGGCTTAGGGAAAAAAAGAAGTTGCATAAAATATGCACTGGTGCATACTGATCACATCCTTTGCACCGCTCTTATCTCAAACAGTTGGAATCCCAAAAGGGCTGAATTAACAGTATTTATACATATATATACTTCCCGGTTGGATAATTAAAGGAAATTTACAATCAGTTATAAGAGAATATCTCCTTCGGTTCATTTTTATCATACCGTTAACGTTTTCAAAATGTTTTTGGGCCAATTCGTTATCTGCTGTAATTTATAGCTATTGCAATCTTTTGCAAAAAAAAAAAAAAAATTGTTTTTAAATTCGCTTAAATAACATAGGAGTATAAGCAGTATTCAATGACAACTCTATGTATATATACATATAATGAAGTTTGTCTTCAAACTTTGTCAATAGTCCGAGGCGCTCCCATTTCCCACCACTACTCCCAATTAAATTGGCTTTATTCCACCTTCCGTTGACAATATTTCCTCGGGGCATTTCTTTACAAAATTATCAATACCCTTTATCCTACCTATATTTATAATATTCTTCGATTCAGATCTGCAGTCAATTCAATACATACCAGATCCCATCTTTCTCATCTGTATACACCATCCCACAGAACTTCTGCATTCCAACGCTCCTTCCTCTTCCGCTCAACCATCATCTAAATCTCCATTCCTTTTGATATCAAGGGAAATCCCTGAAAACATTTAAATATCTCTATTTCCAATACCACATTCTTACCCAAGATGAGGAGGCTTGCTATCTATCTACCTACTCAGTTAAAATATATGTTCAATTTCAGAAATCAGATCAGATTCAATTCTTCCATGATTAAGATTCCACTTAATATAAGCTTACTCCCTCTGAATATAACATTTAGGTACCTCTGTTGTACATACAACACTAAACATTGTACCAAAAGATATTATTTTTATTATTTTATCTCCTTTGTTGAATGTTCATTTATTTTCCCTTCTGTATATTTAACTATCTTCAATGTATGTATTATCACTATTTTGTTGTTATTTTTACTTTAATTTTTTCTTATTTCATTATGTCTCTTATCAGATGTAACTGCTTTTATTTCTATACTTATTTTTTATTCCTAAGGGACTTTGTCCCAGAATAAATTTATTTTTCTATCCTATTCTATATATTTGTATTTGCTTATAAGTGACTATATTACAATCTGTCACTTTGTAGGACAATAAGCAACAGTAAACCAAGTTACAAATTTATTCCTTTCATTATAAAAAAGAAAGTGAAAAAAACAGTTGAAAATATGTCAATATAAAAGTAAAGAAAAGAATAACAGTTATAAAACTATTTCAGTTAAAAATAAAAAATAAAAATTTGGATAATTAAGTGAAAAACTTTCAAAAACATTACTAAGTAAACCACTTGAAACTGTTAGACCCTATTCTCATCCGAATCAATCCGAATCTACATAAATCCGATCCTGTTTTCCACTCGAATCAATGCAAACCACCCCAATCATCATTACAGACGATATTTTTCAAAACTGAAAATGTCAAATTTTGGTCGATTTTTTTTTCGTTAGTAGACATCTATTAAGTATTTAAATAATACAATTGTTTTGGATTTAACAGCAGAGGGAGGACTGTTTTTGTTCTTTTTTAAAACTTTTCTTAAGTAGACTTGTTCAGTTTTGGATGTTAACTCCTCATTTGATTCTCACTTGCCAGTTATATTCAGGTTATAAAAATGTACAGATTGATGAAATAATAATAATTTGTAAAAACCAAAGAAAATTAGACAATGCATTCACGAAATTAAATAAAAACAAGTTAATTTTTGTTAAACTGCTATTTTCCTTTACAAATATGTCAAACAATTAATGTTTATATATTGATTCAACATCCGTCATTGCCGGTTGAGATTTCAAGAATATTAAAATTTCGAATTCTAGAATCGGTTTGATTCGACATAATTGAACCGGGTTTATCCAGTTTGAACTGTCTTTTACAATGTGAAAACTAGAAATGTATATATGAGTCCCTAAACGCGATATAAATTACGGCACGATTAAATTCCAAATTTCAAAATTGATAATCTAACCGAAGTAAAGTAAAATGCTGAGTTTGTCTTTATTTCTCTAAAAGGAACTACATCTTATGAACTAAAACCTGTGTACAGACGGATATAAAGCTATAAACGAAGCACCTCGAACATTGCCGATGTCACCCGAATTGCAACAGAAGTAATGATCGACTTCCATCCGCCAAATCGGCCAAAATGGCCTCGGGACATTCTTTTAAACGCCTCGGAGGGCTGTCAAGAATAGAATGAAGACAAAGGTGAGGGACTAGTGGATTTGAATCGTTATGGAGTTTATTATGAAACAATAGGTATCTGGTTTGTGTTAAATCAGCAACATATGGAACATTAAGATCTTTATGGGTAAGTTTATTGGTGACGAAGTAAGGAGGAATTCAGGATTTTTCGAAATGAATTTGATTGTTTAGTTAAGGGCTACATTTCAACCCTGTATGTCCAAATAGGTCTAATCACTGTCATTTTAATCTTTTGTAATTAATCGACGTCTTCGAGCGTTTGTTCAGTTTATGCTTAAGAAGTCAAAAACGAACAGCAGTTTCTTGTCGTTTTAGTCTTGTCCAGTCGGAGTTCTAAGTAGCGGATCTGTGGAATAAAATTAAAGATAAAAAAAAAAAATAAATAAATCAATATATATCTTGGTATAAATGAAACCGAGATAACTCTATTATTTAATGTCCACTAGTGAAAGATTTTAATATTTGAAAAAAAAAGAAAATAGGTTTTAGGTCGTGTACAATAATGATTAGTAATCAATAATTAGAGTTATATTGAATATTATTTAAAAAAATTAGCTGACATATTTTAAGCAATTAATTAAAGGGTTACAGATTATTGCTACAGCTGAATATTTGTCAAAAAAAAAAAAATCAAAAAAATCCTAGGAACTGGGACTGACGCACATGTGGCAGATAGCAATGAACTGCCATAAATTTAAAGTGCTGAGGTCGATATAGCTAAATTGGTGATAACCCTGTTATCCTTATGTGCTTTGTATCAATTGGTTCAATAAGCTTATCCTAATTTATTTGATTACTAGGAAAATTCCTATTTGTGTGGACCATTTATTAACGAGAAGAAGAAAAAAACCTTGAATTGGAACTAGAGAATGCGGTTAGTAGTAAATAAATTGGATGACAATCATAAATAGATTTAAACATTTATTATTAAAATGTTATCTACAATGACCTTAATATCCCATATGTTGCTGATTTGGCACGAACCAGATACTTTTCTGTCATAATAAACTTACTGCTCATCCACTTGTTGCACAATTTGCTTTTCATTCCGTTCTTCTTCTTTTGTAAATATTTCATTAGAGTATAACCAATGGGTAGTTCCTCTAAATGTTTTAAGCATGACAATATTGTTCATTGTAAAGCGCTTTTTTATTAGATATATTTGTAATACAGTTGTATATTTCTATTAATGAAAGAATAAAAGAAAAAAATCTATAATAATTAACAGTGATACATCCATCCATTCTTCATTCACTAACAAATCAAACAGTTAATAAAATAATTAAGGATACAGTTACAATAAAATACAGTTACAACTAGTCAGAGACATAATAAAATGAAGAAAATTAAAGACAAAATAATGATGATGTATACATAGATAGCAGTTACATATACTGAAATGAAAATAAGTGAACACTCTACAAATGAGATAAAATAATAAAAATAAAAATTTAATCTTTTGGTACAATACTTAGAATTGTTCGTACAATAGAAGTAGGTACCTAAATGTTATATTCACAGAATGCAAAATTTATATTAAGTGGAATCTTAATTATGCAAGCACATATCTTTGAGCTGAGTAGGTAGAAAGCAAGCGGCAGCTTGGATGAGACTGAGGTATTGAATATAGAGTTATTTAAATGTTTTGCTTGTCTGATATCAGGAGGAATAGAATCACATAAGATGGTTGAGCGGAAGAGGAGTTCTACGGGATGGGGTATACATATCAGGAAGACGGGATCTTGTGTGTATTGATTTTACTGCAAATCTGAATTGAAGCATATTGTAAGTATAGGTAGTATGAAGGTTTGGAGGAATATTAATAATAATAAATATTGTCAACGGGAAGCAGGATAAAGCCAATTTAAGTGCGAATAGGGGTGGGAAACATGGGAGCGCCTTGGAATATCGAAGACGATCCTGTCAAAGCAGGTTGATAATAGTAGATATCAAAACGTGTGATCTGCAAAGCTCAAAGCTTTAGTGCATTTTTTTTTTAAATACTTTGGTTTCTCTCTCAGAAAATTCAAATTAGTTGACAAAGTGAAAGTATTACGTAATTTTTTTTTATTTTTTCTAAATTTAGCATATTGGAATTTTAAGAAGTTTACGATACATCATGTTAAAATTTGTATAACTGAAGACCAATGATTAATGAGCTATTTATGCTGAATTTAATGATGTATATAGAAAAAAACAAAAATCGATAAAAGAAAATCAAATTAAAATGAATCATCCCATGAGTTGACAAGCAGTTGTCAGAAACTCATATATTTTCTAAACATTTATGTTGTTCTGTTTATATTATGTAAATCACAGATCATGTAATGGTTAATCCAGTGTCAAGAGAGCAGACAGGCTGGAAGAGAGAAGAAATTGAAAGTGACAAGAAGATAATGAACACGTAAGGACTTCTCACCTTACGGAAGACCCGAAGGTAGACTTACCGTTTTCCATGTCCCGGCAATAACGAGCTCCTTCAAGATACTCTCTCACTAAGAGACGCTAACCTCACTTAGCACCCGCGACATGGGAACGGCAAACAGCCACCCGGCGATTCCCACAGAGCACATGATGGATGGCCGGAGTCACGTGGCACCGAGTGCTAATATGATTTGAGCTGTTTGCAGTATCGAAGGCTGGAGCGGTATCTAAGTCCATAAAGCTCTGTACACAGATCCGATGGTGATTTCTTAATCCGCCCTGATTTAGGGGAGCTCAGCTTCGATTATTATTGAAGGAGAGTGTGCAATTAAATGTCAACCCTGATCTTATCGCCGCTATACAAACAGATTAGCTGCTACGGGTTTCAGAATTTAATGATTCTATTACACTATTATTAACACGACTTTCCTTGTTGTTAACATATTTTTTTTATTATACATAATATTTTGAATTCACACCTTTTTATATCAAATGCTAATCAGTTGACTAATTGCCTTAGAGCTGACAGTTTAATATTACTAAATTGATTTTAAATTCCATATTTTTTATAAATTAGAATTCATTAAAAACCTTAAATGTTAAATATAATGATATACCCTGAAACCTGTTTTCCTACTATCTTTTTTTACGGTTTACGTAACGAATGATTTATAAAATCAAATAATATTTAACTGTAGCACGTTGCAACTGTGGAAATTATTTAATTGTTAACGAAAAAAATTCTCCTTGATTTCGGTTGAAAGTAATTTTAATTAATACTATGTGCCTCGTATGAGTTACAGATAAGGGTAACCAAATTTATATTTATAATGAAAGACAACGTCTTGAGAAAGCTTAGGTATTTAAGCATTTGCTGTAGTTAATTAAAAACTAATTGATCAAGATATATTATTGAAATTATTTTTATTCACAAATCTGTGAAATATTTATAACTATAAAAAAAATGTAAAATATAAAAATTTGAATTTAAATTTATTAATGATTTAATTTTTCATTTTAGTGGCTTTTAACATATTTGTTAATGTAGAACTGTCTCACAAATATTTATTTCACAGTATGAATTTATATTTCATCTATGTTGGAGAAGGCAATTTTTTTTATTTTGCGATAAAATAAATTATTTTTTTACTAACGATTTTTTTTTTTTTTTATAATTATTTTATTCGATTTCAAAAGTCCTGAGCGACTGTAATGTAGCACTCTCGTTCACCCTACACTGTATTCTTTACACGAGTAGCGCGGCTAAAAGAGCAGCGCAGGGATCACTTTAGGCCTAGCTTACTCTCCAATAAGTAGGGGCGGCAAGCTTGGTTTGTGGTTTCCCTGTGATGCCTAGATATTTTAAATATTTTTTACAATTATTAAACTAATTTATTTTATATTATTCTTTAATATATTTAGTATGTCGTATAGTCAAAGTTATTAACATAAAACATGTTTTACCTAGTTGGTCAAAAGCAAATAAATAACGTTTTTTGGGGAACTCGAGGGCGTTATGTGTAGTTTGATACTAGGAGAATAGGAGCAGCTAGGAGCTCAACTATTCTTATTACTTCATAAAACTTTCTTGAATAGGAGGCAGGTTCTAATAATTTAACTCTGTTTCTCCTAATACGAAATAAAAAAATTTAACCTGAATTTTTCCTATCTTGCTCGATCCCTCTCGGCAGTTAAAAATTTTGGTTTGAATAATACAAGTCCCGTTTGAAACCTCTATTTTTTTAATTTTAATAATTGTCATTATTTTAATTAGTCAAAAATAATCAATATAACAAAACGAGTAAAATCTCAAATGAAATCACTATCATTTAACTGAAATAAAATGAAGGATTAATCTAAAGATATTATAATAACGAAATTTGATATAGTTTACTCTCCTTTGGAAATAAACAATACAATTATTCAGGTAAGCGGAAAGAAAAAAAGAACATAAAGGCATACACGGTCAGCAGGATCAAGCTATTTAGTTTGAAAATTTATCTCCTACAGAAAACTGAATCACAGGTAAGCGACAAAAAAATATGGGAAACATATGAGCGTTGTCGGCCAAGGGGGTAACCCCTAAAACGTGTTCCATGTCATTCTTTCTTTGGCCGACTGGCTCAAGGGGGGCAGTTTATTATTTTACTTTATTCATTTATTTATTTTATCTATTTTCATTGTATTTATTGTATAAATTCATTCATTGTTACTATATTACTTTAGAATAAATTAAAAAAAAAAAATGATTACGACATTAGTTGTCATAATTTTCTTACTGTGGACACCTATTCCTTTTTCTTCCAGGTTCTCCCTCATTTGGTTTAGGTGGACTTTTATGAAAACTTAATACTTTTTTTTCATTTATTGAAATTAAATACTGTATAAAAAAAAAAAAATCCATTTAGTAAATGAGGTAACAACGTTCATAATAACATGTTAAATGTTTTTGAACTTCAATAAAAGATCGATATGAGAACTCCACGGGAGGGAGGTTTGTGGGGAATAGAATGGGAAGCAAGTAGAGAGACTAATGGATTTGGATGGTTATTGAGTTTACTAGAAAGGGATAGGTAATTTTTTGGGGGGCTAAATCAGTACAAATGGAACATTAAGGACTGTGCGGATAAGTTTATTTGTGGCGAAGCAAGGAGCATTTAGGATTTTTCGAAAGATATTGGATTGTAAGGATTGGATACGAGAAGAATTGGATTGTTTAGTGGAGACCCAGGTCACAAATCCGTAGGTCTAAGTATTGTCATGCAAACGAGTCTTTTGTTATTAATCGGCATCTTAGCGAGTTTGTAGTGAATGTCAGAGTAGTCGGAAACTAAGAGCAGTTTCTTATCTTTTAAGTCTGGTTTGTAGATTCCAAGTAAGCGGTTTGTCCAGATAGAGTCCTGTGTGATGGATCTGTTTAACAGGAATCGATTAAATATAAAATTAAAAACTGAACAGGAATTAGTGAGACGAAAAGTTCAAGAATAAAGGAAATAATTTTTGTTGTATTCATTCAAATGTATTTTAACCCATAATGATTTAAAAGAAACATTTTATGAAATCGATTTTAGCTTGCATAATTATTTTTTATAAATGATCATATGATTTTTTTTCTATAAATAGCCACCTATTAGTTCTTCAATAAAACCAGTTCTTCAATAGCCACTGTTTAGTTGTTTAAAATATAAACAGTTCATATTCAAGAAATCATTTTGTTTTTGTAAAAAAATTATTATAAATTTTCTGTTACTTTTTATTAATATATTTTTTCTGCTGTTTTTTTTATTATTATTATCTGTCACTTTGTTATAAAAATATTTCATTTTATGGCTCTGAAGGCCCTTGGTTGAACATTAATTTTTATTCTAAAGGGACTTAAGGTCCCAGAATAAATGAAGAACTTTATTACTGTTATTATTAAATAGTCTCATAAAAATGAACCAAAACCTGAATAAATTTCTATTAACAGAAAAAAAAATCATGAAAACTCAGAAAGAGGTGAGAAATGGTAATATTTATTATAAATAATACTTCTATATTCTTTTTGTGATAAAATAAAAAAGCAA
Organism: Euschistus heros; assembly: GCA_003667255.2. Classification (NCBI taxonomy): domain Eukaryota; kingdom Metazoa; phylum Arthropoda; class Insecta; order Hemiptera; family Pentatomidae; genus Euschistus; species Euschistus heros. The sequence goes on along the minus strand of RCWM02000169.1, from coordinate 878,763 downwards.
CAGTGGCTGGATCATATCTGTCAGGGCAGAACATAAATGTCAACCAACGATGTACCTCCACTTAAGACTTGGTTTTGAAGACCTCCAAGGTAGATAAGCTGGTGTTTACAAGACGGTGGTCAGGCGAGACTCGAACCTCTAACCATGTCTTGCAGTCCACCCCCTGACCATAATCCTATTAGTAGATCTTCCTTGAAGTGGATATCTAATAGTGTCAGGGTAACTAACGGGGCGCCCGCTAACGGTTTTGCTAAGTAGTTTACCTGCTGCATCACCTTCAATTTCAAAAAGGCCTAACTGTTTAGTGAAAACGAAATTCGAAACCGTTTACTAATTTCATTTAAAAGGTCAGTGGTTTTTGTACCTTATGAGTGAGGAACACCGTTAGTCAACTATTTCAAAATTGACCGTGAGCCAAACGGGATTCCTTTGGAAAAGCACTGAAGTCGACTTTTTATCATATAAATATTTCTTAATATTGCAATCACCTATATATTCAATGTTTTTAAGTAAATTAATAATACAATGAATCCCAATCAAATAATTTTTCATTAATTTATTTATTTTTGTCCCAAAAGAATTTAAAAATATAACGAGGAATAAAATTACTCAGAAGATTCTAAAAGGTCGGGTGGTAATTACAGAAGCCCTAACATAATATCTTTAATGATTTAGTTGTTATACTAAACGTACTTTACTTCTTTGAAAAGAAAAAAAAAAAAATTTGAATCCTATTTTTCATAAGATGGTATCAGAAAAAACGGGTAATTAGAATAAGAGTCTTAATCGAATTGTAAGATCAAAAAAACTAAATGTGCAATATTTTCACTTCAAAAAGGGATGAATCAGTTTTAAATTAATTCTACATTTCAACAAAATTTCAAATAAATTAAGTAATAATAAGTTTGGTATTTATTTTGGCTGACATATAATTTTTTTGACCCATTTAGAAAAGGAAAAAAATGTAGATTTTCTAGTAATCTATTATATAAAACATGTTATTCTAACAATCTAGTGCTTTTAACTTAATTTTTCCTAGGGATTCCCTACCACCTTTGTAACTGTTTTTTCAAATAAATTCCCCTAGGTCAGTTGTGTACTAGAATTGTTAGAATTCAGTTAGTCTATTCCATATCCACCAGTAACATTGTAAGTAGCTTCATACTCCTCTATATCCTGTAATTATATATATTTTTATTATTAATACATGTTATTATATACTTGTATTGTAGCTAACTTTATGTTTTGAAATAACTTGTAAGGCATGATTATGAGAACAATATAGTCTCGAAATCACCTTACCTCAAGAACCTTACTAAACATTTAATAGTAACAGTCCAGAAATTTATCCATATATATATATATATATATATATATATATATATATATATATATATATATATATACAGGAAGGAGATGAACTAGTTCAGTTTCACAGTAATTATAAATTGTTCTGATAATTATTATAATTATACAAGATCGGGAATAACCTGGCTTATTCTTAATAAATGTCCTCACTCTCCATTATTCAACCTAATGATAAAGTAAACAGTATTCATTAGCTCTATAAATTTCCTTTGAGTTACTTAATCTCAATAATAATCATTGTGATGAAGTTGACCGAAATTGGTTGGGATATTTACTGTCCACCGATATTCCCTACGATCTCTAAGCACGCTATCCCTCGCTGTGCAACTTTTGATTTCTTATTTTAATGTTTTTTCGTAAGTTCCGTGATCGTTTGCTGCGAATTCCTGGGCTGCTTTATCTTTGCTTATCGCAATGAAATTATGCAAGCGGTCGCATGTGCAGGGAGCCCAAAGAGACAGTTTGTTGGCGGGCTAATAAACTTGTCGCTTTGTTGACCTTTGTAATTGTTTGCGTGAGTTGTCCGGTACTTTAAATGGAAATAAAAGTGAGACAGTGTAGAAAGTTGGTGATTCAGGAAGTAGGCATTAGCGCTCGCTATCTATTAACGAATGCAGATTAATTGTATATTCTCAGAATCTACATAAGGCTTTAGTTATCGATGTTTTATCGCAGTATATTGTTTAAAAATGTTATTGCTATTTTTTCCTATTCAATATTGCACTAGAGAAGGCCATTAGAGAATCTGGTATTCAAGTTGGTAGAACTGCTCACTCCAGGCTGTCCCCGATGGATTCCTAAATCCAGCAAAAGTAGCAAGAAACATAAGTCTGAAAGTAAATGCAGCGAAGACCAAGTATATAGTTACACAGGAAATCCCCAGGCCTGGTGAGGAAATCACAATAGATGAATACTCTATTGAGAAAATCCCTGAATATGTATATCACGGATCCCTAGTAACCCATGATAATAGAAAATAAATAAAGAGTCCTAGCCGTCAATCGCTGTTATTATTTTCAATTCTCCAATATGGATCAGAAATGTAGACTGTTTTTAAGCAGGTGAGCACAATTTGAAAATTTTTGAGAGGACGATTCTGCGTCAAATCTTTGGAGCCGTGAAGTTGGATCAGGAATGGAGACGCCGAACAAAGGAGGAGCTCAAAGATTTATTCAAAGAATCAAATATGGTTCAGTTTATGAAACTTGGGATGGGCACGTTGCTCGGATGGCTGGGAATGACCTGCCAAAGAAAATACTTAGAGAGATGATATATGGAACAAGTCGCAGAGGAAGACCAGGCTTCGATGAAGTGATGGTGTGGCTGGTGATGCAAGGTCCATGTTGGATCGAGCAAGGAATTGGATCGAGACAAACGGTGGAAGCTGATACAGAAGGCCAAGATTCGACATCGAGTTGTAGTGCCAAATAAATGAATGGATATTATTTAAAAAAGGATATTATGATTAAAAAAAAATACCCTTGATTCTTTCTAATTACTATCAAATCTAAAGAATCAAGAAGGAAATGTAAACGTATACTTGATTCAGATTGGGTTTAAAAACTAATAACTTTTTATTTTATTTTTAATTTATTGCTGCTTAACGTCCTTAAGTACTCCTATTAGGGAAGGGAGGATAGGTTAGCCTATAGATTGCCAACCTATTTTAGCCAGAGTGGGAAGGTCAAGCCATAAAATGAATTTTAACCCTCCCGGGTGGGATTCGAACCCACTACCTTCACTACCGAGCACGCTGAGATCTTCGCCTAAACTCGCTCGGCCATCGAGTCCCCATTAATAAATTTAAATGCCAAAAAAAAAGTATTTGATTGATATACCAGTGGGTATGCCAAAAATTTCTAATTTTAAAAGCAATTAAAAATCCTTAATTGTTTACTCTGATTATTGAAATATTCCCGTTTTCCTTACTTACTGTACCGTAAAACGGCCTGACTTTGCACTATGTTCACTAAAAAGTTTCAGTTGAAGAAAAAGTGTTTTCCTATTGTTCAAATGAGGGATATTTTATATGTTTTACTTACTTATGAAAACATTTAATGGGGGTAAGGAATTATCATGCTAATTCTAGTTACCTCCCATGTTTTATAACAGTTAGTTGATTGTAGTACATCAACAGGTGTGATTCCTTTGTGGGATAAAGTCGTGCTTTCAACTACTAAAAATTTCTCAAATCGAGTAAGTTTTGCATTCATTTTATTCTATAATTATTGTAATTTAAATATATGATATTCATTCGTTCAAAATATTTGCCAAAAGTCATGGTATTTGAAAATAAAATAGAATCCCCTTTTTGATATGAATTAGGAATGACTTCACACCAAGTATATTTTAGTACAAAGTCACCTCCCAGAAAATCACTCAACTATAATAAAGTTATTTGAGCCTTATTTCACTTTACATACATACCAACAGTTATGTAATATTCGTTTTATTCAGAAAATGCCGAGGGACCTACGTTCAACTAAATTAAGAAAACGGTTGAAAAGTGATCGTTGTAATATAATGAGGGGTCCTTATACCCTGGAAAAATAAAAAAAAATATGAAGGACAAAGTAGGTGTTTCAACGATGCAAAGAATGAACAAATCCTGTATGTGGCCATCAAATGTAGGCAAAGTAGAATACGGTCGGGATGAAGTATTAGGCGGAATTGCTCCTCCGAAACCAATCAGTAAGCGAGGATATTTTGAAGTTAAGGTGTTAATAGGCTGGTAAAAATGCAAATTATTTGGGATGAAATTACTCTTTTTGTTATTAACTTTTTTTTCATCTATGTGCAAGCATATTGATGAATGCTGTTAGAATTATGCCTGGTTATAGCTTTAAATTATTTCAAGTCGTTGTGTTAGTTTTTATGTTTTAATACTTTTTGTGTAACCATTGTAGATTGCTTGACTTTGCACCTCTTAAGTACTGTCGAGCTTTGGCTTTGTACCAGAATACGTTTCTAACGCTTTTTTAATTGAAAACATATGGTTTAAAAACAATAAAATTAATTATAATTTTTGTAAATTTTGCAATACTAAATGGGACATCGTAGCGATTTATCGGAGTTGGAGTTGGATTGGATGATTGATCCGGGCCCGGATCAATTTCGCAGAATCGTAGCAATATGTCTGAACGTGTAAACAGGTGGAAACCATTTCTCGCTACAATTTCTTCAGTTGTGTTTAGTATTTTTCGTTTATATGTCAGATAGCGGACGTAGACAAACTCCTCGAGAATTTTTAATTGAATTTATCGAAGTTTACCATGTTTGTGGCTCGTTGAGAGTAATGAATATTCCGATAGGAATAACAAAGACCTGGCATATATTGAGCATATAAAAAAATACCAGGAGTTTGACACAACGGCTGACAGAAGCACGGTGATAAAAAAAATTAATGCTTTACGCATTGTTTATAAGAAAGAACTGTCTAAAAAATCTGGAACGGGCGCGGACGATACTTACTAAACTACTTTGTGGTACTTCGACCTTCTTCATTTTCTGAGAGACCAGGATTCTGTAAGACCAAGTAGGAGTACTATGGGTGATGCGGAGCAAGAAACACATCAATATGTATCAAATCAATCAAATCAATTTTTATTTAGTATAGCAAAATTTATTATTTATTACAACAAGTGTATGATAATGGCAAAAGCTTATTATTATCCCTGGGCCTTAAAAGATCTTGTAGGTGATGACGGTACACAAGAAATCGTTACAATTTATCGAAGCGTGTAAACAGTACTCTACTCTTCGATTTATCGGAGTCAATCTTGGCGTCGAGAAATCGCTACGATTTGTCGTATCGTGTAAACCGGGCTTAAGATTAAGCGATGAATCAACAGCATTTTTGAGCTAATTATTCAAAGCAAATATTTTAATACATGTATTATAAAGATTATCGATAGGTAGTTCAAGAAAGAAGTTCAACAAAAGTGGTGCGAAGTCGGCCGTTTTACGATACTTATTACTTACTTAATATACAGAATCTGTGAATCAAATATTTGATGTTTAAACTTTTTTTATGTTTATTAAAAATGATGATGGGTGTTTAACATTAGAAACTTGTCTTTGAATAAAACAATTCCAACCGAAGTGGAAAATAATCCATAAATCCTTATTGTATTGATTCTTCTATACCAACATAGTGTACCTCAAGGGTGAAATATTTATTAAGGTAACTGATGCAGTACTTTATTAAATATTTAAATATTTCACACACCCCCACCGTTCCCTCTCTTTCTAGCTTATTCAAACAGCAACTGACTACTTTTAGTAAATGAGACCACCGACCCGGGTTATCTCCATTAAATCCGAATAGCTGAGCCTAAATACAGTTGGAGAGGCATATTGTCGACGAATGAAGCCGAGAAGGGATAGCGATAAAGAGAGCGAGAGTGGAGGAAGATAGTGGACATTGAGTGGACATACAGACAGCGGCAGATTGTAAAGTACGCAGTAGATTAGAGGAGGATCGTAAAGTCCGTCCTTATCTTATCGGACCCGCGCTTTTTGGTGGCTTTCGCTATCTGCCTCGGCGGGAAAAAAAAAACAGCTGTTAGTCTCACTGAATTGTTTATGTAACAATATAGCATTTATTGTGTTTTTTTTTTTTTTTTTTTTGTTTATCTCCCCCCTATTTTTTAATCTTCTATTCCCATTTTTATCTGGCTTCTTGTATGGAATTATTTATTTTGTTCTGGCTCAGTGAGTTTTCGCTTTTCAGAGATTGTGAGCAATAACCAGGGCTATAACTAGAATCTGAGTTGCAAGTGGAAAACATGAATTTCACCCCTCTAGTTTTTTATTGGCGAAGGAAACGCTATTTATTTTGTTATTCAACAAACAAATATAGATCATTTCCTCAAATAGTTTAAATAAACCAGTAATTCAAAAGAAGAATGTATGAATATCATACTAATATCTTTAATAGTAATAATCTTGATCTGGTATTACTAGGTCACTTTTTTAAATCATAATCTGGTACATTGTTCCAGAAATAATAACTTTGACTGGTAATTTTCCAATATTCCATTCAAGCAGTGAATTTCGAGTTGAGAGATTAGTGGATTCGAATGGGTATGGAGTTTATTATGGAAGGATGGGTATTTAGCTTGGACCAAAACATATGAAAGATTAAGATCTTTATGTATAAGTTTCTTTGTGATTATGTAAGGAGCATTGAGGATTTTTGGAAGGATTTCGGATAGTAAGGATTGAATATGAGATGAATTGGAAGGTTTGGTAGAGCCCCACAGATCAACTCAGTATGTCCAAATATGTCTAATAACTGTAATAATTGGAAGCTTCGAACGTTTCTCTAGTTAGTGTTGAAATAGTGTACATCGAAAGTAACAATTAAATATAACCTTAAGTTTAAAGCTCTTATTTTTAAAGTCAAGAAAATTGGTAACTAAATAATAAATCAATTTTGCTTTTAGAAATATTCAATTGTTGACAAAAGTTTAATACCATTTCTACTACAATTTACTACGCTTATTATATAGTTTTGAGAGAGAGAGAGAGAGAGTGAGAGAGAGAGAGAGAGAGAGAGAGAGAGAGAGAGAGAGAGAGAGAGAGAGAGAGAGAGAGAGAGAGAGAGAGAGAGAGAGAGAGAGAGAGAGAGAGAGAGAGAGAGAGAGAGAGAGAGAGAGAGAGAGAGAGAGAGAGAGAGAGAGGGAGGGAGAAGTGTTTTATTGAATTAATATCAAAATCTGCTTCTCTTTAAGGCAATAAGTAATAAAAATAACTAAGTAGTCTTCATCACAACATGAATTATGAAAACAAAATAAACTTTAATTAGACAAAAAAATAAATAAATAAAAAACTTCTAACTATACTAAATACAAAAATAAACTATATTAAATAGTAATATAAAATAACATAATATATACAGGCATCGCAGGGAACCCAGAACTCAGCTTGTCCCTTCAAGTATGGGAGGACCAGCTTGCACCAAGAGATCCTATTGCGGCTGCCTATCTCTCAGTTGCTTAAATTTTATAAATAAATTGGTTCTCATCCTTTATTTTGTATTTAATCTGAGTAAGCATTTATAATATAATAACAGTTCACCCACTACTGAAAATATTGAAATACCCCTCGAAAATGATGAAGTTGAGTGGGAACCTCCAGATGAGGAAGAAATTATAGATTCTATGGATAAAATGAAAAAAAAATAAAGCCCCTGGGCATGATGGAATCCCTGCAGAGCTCCTTAAATATGGAGGAAGTGAGACAGTGATGGCTCTTCAGAATATACTGCAGACTGTTTGGACGGAGGAGATAATCCTTCTGGATGGAACAAATCTATAATCCACCCGATACAGAAAAAGGGTAACCCCCTGGAAGTGCTCAAACTACAGAGGTATCTCCTTACTACCCACTGGCTATAAACTCTTCTCTAACATCATATTCCAACGCCTATTACCATATACTGAGAGAGTTTTGGGCCCATATCAAAGTGGTTTCAGACGTGGTTAATCCACCACTGACCCAATTTTTACACTCAGAACTATCCTGGAGAGAGGGCACGAATATAATATTAAGACTCATCACCTATTTATAGATTTCAAGTCAGCATATGACTGTATCAACAGGGAAAAGCTCTACCAAGCCATGGGTGAATTGCAGATACCCAGAAAGCTAATACGGCTAGTTAAACTGACAATGAAAACTGTCTCATGCTCAGTTCGTATAAGTGGAGAGCTTTCAGAAGAGTTCAACGCCTCAGGAGGAGTAAGGCAAGGAGATGCTCTCGCCTGCCTCCTCTTTAATATCGCCTTGGAGAAAGCAGTAAGGGACTCAGGTATACAGACCGGTGGCACCATATTTAACCGTCAAGTTCAACTTTTAGCCTATGCTGATGATATAGACATCGTAGGACGCTCCTTCCAGGTAGTCAAAGAAGCTTTCTTGGCACTGGTGGAATCAGCTGGAAGACTCGGGCTTAAAGTGAATGAATCAAAAACTAAATATATGGTGACGGGAGATAAACCGAACCCAAATGAAAGCGTTTCATTTGGAGAGTATACTTTTGAAAAGACTGCAGACTTCGTATACCTAGGATCAATGGTATCGCAGGATAATGATAGTGGAGCTAAGGTAAAAAGAAGAATAATATCTGCCAACCGATGCTATTTTGGCCTACAAAAACTTATAATTGGACATACTCTCTCAAGACAGACTAAACTCCACCTTTATAAAACTACAATTCGTCCTGTTCTGATGTACGGTTCAGAAACCTGGACTCTGACAAACACAAGTGAACAGGACCTTCTAACTTTTGAAAGAAAGATCCTGCGAAGGATATTTGGTGGACTATGTGAAAATGGTGTATGGAGAAGACTTAAAAATCAAGAGGTTTATAATAACTTTAATGAATTAAACATCGTCCAGATCATTAAACTGGGCAGGTTGCGGTGGGCCGGACACTTGGCCCGAATGGAGGGTGAAATGCCAAAGAAAATACTAACTGAGCCCCTCCGTAGAGCAAGAAGAAGAGGAAGGCCGAAACTGAGATGGGCCGACGGAGTGGCGGCTGATGCAAATGAATTCCTGGGGGTCAGGAACTGGATGGTAGCTACCCAGGACCGTGAAGATTGGCGGAGGCTTTTGATGGAGGCCAGGACCCGTCTCCGGGTTGTAGTGCCATAAAAAAAAAAAAAAAAAAAAAAAAAAAAAAAAAGCATTTATAAATGAAAAAAAAATTCAATCAAAAAAACCTTGAAGCTGTCCACACTCATGGAGAATCATGCTCGAGGGGATTCGTAAATAAGGTTGAGCCATTGCCTAGTGCTTAAGCCCCAAGAACTTAATGTTCTAGCACAGCAAGATGAAGACCAAAGATAAGACTAACAGGGCATCCATTGTCCGCAGTCACTAATCCATCGCTAGAGCGCCTATAACATACTGCCCCGCTAGACTGACCTGGACTAATTACCCAATTCAGCCTCCTCTAGCTGAAGATAGACCCCGAGATAGACCTAACTAGATTTGCCCTTTGCAGATAACGAAACACCTGACTAGTTAATTGCTTGTGGAGGGGCTCGCAGTGATACCGGCAGCTGGAGGGTCTCTACCCTCCGCTAGTCTTCTGTCTTCAAATTGGTTCCGACGATTATGTTGTTATGAACTGAAATTCGAAGAGTTGATGATTTAAAATTATTATCCTGGCGAGAGGAGTAACATACCAGATCGTTAAAACTGTCTTTATACGTGAAATATATAGGCTGATTCCCTCTATGTGTTATCAAACAAATTCAGTGAAACAAGACTAATAATGAAGAAAAATGTCAATGACCGCACCTTTCTATTCCAATCCATAGCAGATATATATGAATTCTAAGATTAGATTTGTTTGGGTTCTAAGAAGAATTCTAAGAAGCTTGGGAAGTTAAGAATAGCTTGATCTTAAACTTACTTAGGAAAGTTATAATTTCTGAAATTACTTTAACGCTCAACGTTTGTCGAAAAAACAATTCACAAAACTGCGAATATGACAAAAACTTGAAAACTTAACCAGCTTTTGAATGGTCTGATAAAATTAATGATTTCTTGTTGATTTCATGGATAAATTCACTTTTGTTTGTTTGTTTTTGTTTATTTCGTTTAACGTCACTTTATGCTGCTATGGCTAATCGGACGATGCTACGGTGGGAATCCTAAATTTTGCCTATCCAGGTATAATTAGGATAGGGATCTTTAACAAGTACCTGACATCGCACAGGCTCCAAATACACAGCATAGCTATGGAGTTTTTACTCCCTTTAAAAAATCCTAAGGTCATCTGCCGGGCTGCGAACGCGCGATCTTGGGTTTAGTATGTTGCTATGCTAACCACTACACCACAGGTGACCCCTAAATTCACTTTTAAAAACGGAAAAACATGGTTGATTCATCCCGACACTCTGGCTCCTTCATTATCCAGTTCCATCACATATAACCCACCTCGCAGATTAATTAAAACGGCAATGTCCCAAAGAACTATTGTAAAAATTTATTTATTTGGATTTCTCGCAATGGCAAGCTTCTTTGTTCAAGTCCTGAGTGACTGTGTTGTAGAGCTCTCGTCCAACCTTCAGTGGATTCTGCTATTGACGTAGCTGATAGGGAACGCTCGGACCTCTTTGAGTCTATATTGCTCTTCCATAAATAGAGGGATTCATGGTTTTCCCGGGATTTTTGTATATATTGTATACATATTTTGAATGCATTTTATTTTTATTTATTTATTTCTAATAATATGACTTGCTCTTTCACTGTCAGGTGCTTGTATACGCTGTTGTGCTGATTGCTGCAACAGAGTTTGTCCTCTGCGTTGGTTCCGGAGATTCTTTAAGATCTAACAGCCTCTGTAGCTCGAGGGATGAGTTCCGTTACAAAAGAGTTTCTTTTGTTTTACCACAGGCTCCAGATCCTTGGTTCTGACAGCAGGGTGCGCATTATGGCGGTTGGTTGCTTTTCTTTCTAGGTTCTTCAATCCTTACTTTGTATAAAATATGTAATCGATTTCATATATACTTTCATTATATTGACAAAAAATAACAGTAGAGGAACATTGTATGTACCTTTTCTGAATCGTTTTGGTTCCTAGGGCATTTGTAATCCTGACAACTTCAAAACCTTTCTACATTAATTGTTAAACAGTGTTAAATCACTGAACATAAAAATCTCTCTTTTGTGGGAAGCAGCTTAGCACTGCCATCTGGAACCGGCACAAAATACAAAACAATTTCCAAACAAAACAATCCTCCAATTTCCACCAAAGAATATAACTTTTTTATTTAAAGAATGATTATTAATGCCAAAGTTGAACCATCTAGACCAAAAATTGGTGACGTGTTATCATACACGCTTTTTTACCTTTCATCTTAACAATCCCTCTCTGCCTTCACAGCAAGTCCATTTTTAGATATGAAGAACTTCAAAAGACCAAAAATAAAAATAAAAAAAATTCTACTGTGAAATAAGAATGTAGTAAGTGGCAATATATGAATCGGTTTTTAAAAGTGATTTTTAAGTGTAATGTAAAAAGATTTTGGGGTCACAGTTTCGACACCCTATCTCCCCAACTTAGCCGCAAAACGGATTTCTTCAAAATTTGAAAAGGTAATGAATCTCCTCTTATTTAGGACAAGGCGGCCATTAAACGTGATTTACGACATCGAAAACAATTTAAGAAGGAGCCTTAAGCCGGACATGATCGTAACAAATGAAACTCTGACTAAACGGCAATCAATAACTCCAGAAGTAATAGATTCGTACAAATCATGCTTTAATTATTGACCAGGGCTGATTTATGGGGACGATTTATCGGTACCCCTTCCCGTGGCACCTTGCCTTTATGAGTTCCGCTTTGGAGGGTGCTCTCAGCTCGAGTATCAACACTTCGAATAAGAACTTGAGCCAAGCGATATATGTAGTGTGAATATAATAGATTATGAAAAAAAAAAAGAAAACTATTTCATATATCTATGAATCACCAATAGTTTTAACTAATCCTATACCATCGGACCTGCAAGTAAAAAGATCACTTATCAAGACTTTCAATTCCACACAAACATATACATAATAATAGTGAGTAGTTAGGTGTAGAGTTGTAAAAAAAATTGTACCACTACGACTAATGAGGGGGTCTTGGTTTCATGACCAACGGTTATAAAAGGAGGTGATGTGGTAAGCAATCACGCTCAGTCACTAGGTTATTCCCCCAATTAAATGGTTCCTACTTCATAGAGGCTGGGTGCGCACCAGGAAGGTCTCCAGACCCCGAAGTCGATCTACGGCAGATGAAACAGAAATTAAATTTTCTACCTTCAGTAGGACTCAAACTCTGTGTGCCCTCGAAACATAGCAGTTCAGTGCCTCACCCTCTGAGCTACTCCGCTCTCTGGTTTAAAGATAACATTGAATATATACATTCTATTATACAGATACGATCATTTTTTTTTTTCTTTTATGGGACCAAATGGTATGAAGGACTAAAAAGAAAATGCAGAGCAACACTAGAAAAAGCATAGTTCTTCAGATGGAAGAAAGGCAGGAGGTTAACCATTCGGTTGACTATCTGCAGCGGGGAGAAAATAGTATTATTCAAGGACCGCAGAAACAGTTATAAAAAGGTCTGGAAAAGGATTTAGAAATCTTAAATCATATAAATAAAGCAAGTTTAGTCTACTACCAGGTATGCAATATAACTAGGGAGCGAAAAGTGGGAAAGGGTGCGAAGCTTTAATTCTACTTATTTTTCCATACTTTATATGTAACGGAAAGCTGAATTAAAACGGACCAAAGGACGTGAACAGAATTAAAGAGCTGTAGATCACCTAGTTAAATAAAACGGAATGGTTCAACCCATGTCATCAGGCTCAGAAGATCAAAGAGACCCACAAAAGACTTTAGAATAATATATCCATAACAGAAGAAGGCCGAGAATATCCAACCTCGACTACGACGACATATTATGCAAAAGAATGAACGAAACAGAAAGGAATATCCAGTCTGTGCCGTACATCGACAGGCAGGGCCGCTGAGAGGGGGGTCAGGAGTAGAGCAATATTCCGGGATCTTGGCTTTTGTGGGGCCCGGGCTAAGATGACCAACCACTTTTGGGAATCCCAATTGCCGGAACACCCCAATTTTTATATAAACGATTCTATGGCGATTTATCGTATTAGAAAATTAATCAAACATTGTAGTTTATTAGTAAAGAAATAAATTGTATTTTTTTGGGTTATGGTGGAGGGGAGGGGAGGACTTTAGGGAGCTCGTTTTGTCTCTGGCAGCCCTACTGATAGGCACTAAAGGGTCCAATTTGAAACAAGTTTAGTTTTAAGTTAACAGTGCAAGGGGAAGGGAGCTTGTGCAATAACAATATAGGTGCACAAATGTATGATGTTGATTGGCAACGATGCAGTTCACCCTCATTTCCCGTCAAACTTTTACAGGAATATTTTCATTACTTTTTGCATGCATCAGAAGTATTATTTAGGATTTTTTTCCAATTAAAAAATATCATCATTAAAAAATAAAAAAATATTATCATTAAAATATTAAAAAATATTATCAAAGGTATATAATAACGCAGTATAAAGGGGGACTCGATTGCCGAGCGAGTTGGGGCGAGGGTCTCAGCGCGGTCGGTCATGAAGGTCGTGGGTTCGAATTCCACCTGGATGGGTTCAAATTTATTTCATGGCGGCTCCACAAAATGAATCTTGATCTTCCCACCATAGTTCCTTCCTGCCCTAGTTGGAGTACATAAGGACGTTAAGCCCAAATAAACAAACAAACGCAGTATAAAGGGATAGGCTAACAGTCATACAGATGGTTAACTAATGCTTACCTCTTCTCCCAGAACCCCATCAAAAACTACAGATCAGATTTAACATTATCTTTTTTTTTAACCCTAAATCAAACCAAAAATCAAATCTTTTTGTTTTCCATCGATCATATTAATAGGGAACATAAATAGCCCTTTATTTGAAGATTCAGCAAAGGTCACCACATGATTTTACGACAAAAATGAAAAGCTGATGAAAGACGGTATAAAATCTTTACAGAAGAGGTGATAATGAACCGGTAGAATGCAGACAATTTTTCGTTCTGTTAAATCAATTAGCGCTTGGAACAATTACCGTAATTAACTAAGGCGAGTATAAACGCTTTGAGGGTAACCGTTACCGTTAGCTACCGTATACGGCAGCTTGGCTGCGACCAATTATAGAGCAGGGTAGTTAAGGCTCATTATGCTTATAAGAAAAATATTTTAGAAATGTCTACTTACACTGAGAAGTTGCTTCAATCTAGTTGTATTCGATCAATCTCTCGCATTTTGACACCAGATACAAAACCTACAACTATAGATCTCATTTCACAAGCAGGATGGGATGGTATTGAAGTATTATGCATGTAGGGAAATAAATAGTAGGGAAAGTCTTGATGTCCATGATGTCAACAATTCTCCGACGTGTACGAAAAATTGATTTTTATCTATTTCAATTCCCGACCATCTTCTAACCTTTTAGCAATAAGAATATGTGGAACCCTAACAATCAAATCATTCTCATAATATCAGGAGACAAAACTCGAAACAATTTATTTGGGGCAATGATGAATTAATTTTTTCTTTTTTGCATGATTTCTACAATACCAGATTGTTATGGATAAAAAGGTAAAACTTCAACTATTAGCCAATCTTATCTAAGTGCATTACTTATTAGAGCAATCGAAGCATGCTAGTTCTTTATAAAGTATTACGGTGCTTCTCATTAAACAACGAAATCTACGGATTTTTTTTTTTTTTTTTTTTTTTTGTAATGATGAAATTATTTTTAATGAATTATTTTTTGCAAAATTACATAAATCAGTTAACCGAATTCCTTAAGGAACAGGTGCCAACCGAAAAAGGAAATAGAAAATAAATTAGTGAGCTGATGAAGATTTATAGACTCCAGGGTAACATAAATAGCCCTTTTCTGGAAGATTCTTCGAAAACTCAGCAAAAGTATAACGAACCTCTGCTTAACGCGGAAGAAGTATTAGAAACGGAAGCAATCTGGACGGTGTCACACTATCGTTTGGCGATTTCATTAGGAAAGATTGATAGCCAGGAGGGTGTCAAATACAAACTGAGGCGGCTTAAACGAGGCGTTTCAGAAGGCTTTCGATCATAATTACGTCCGAGGGTAGATGAGGCTGGCGAAAGAGGAGCCGAAACATGTGAAGCATCGGCGGAGGAAGTGCGAGAGTATTCAGAGTTTTATATTTATTGCTGTGGTCGTTATCCCAAGTGCAGTGCCAATATGGCGCAAGTGTCAACCTCTCTACTAATAGCTGGAGCGGCCGCCTGTCACACTAACGAGGCTCCCTCGTGCTAATTGAAACAGGAGACTGTCAAAATATTGAAGTTAACATATGTAGGTGTTTAGTAGTTCCCTTATAAGAAACAATGTTTGCAAATAACTTTGTAATTGATTCCTGTAAACTAAATAAAAACAAGGTAGACGTGGTACATTACACTGTATATAAAAAATAATTCACATTCATATTTTTTTCATTATTTTTAAACAAATTTATAAAATACTAGCATCCTCCGCCGTGGCTGTGCCCGCTCTTATAAGTAAAGAACTTAAAGGGGAAGACACACTCAGTCTCTCACGGATCTTGTTGGCAATTTTTTTGGAGGTTCCTGGTCAAAAAATATTAGACACGTGTTTTGCCGTTTCGACTAATGGGCCCTAGAAGCCGAGTAAAAAAAAAAAAAAATTGCGTTGAATTAATTTATTTTATATCTCGAGTTTAAGAAATGATATTGCACCAAGATTTTTAGTTTTGATTGCGGATTTAAGGAAAAATACAGCCACTCCATAGATTTTGGGTAAGGTTAATTAAATTCTAAAAAAATTATTAGATTTTCAAGCAAACTACCTCTATAGATTTTTTAACACAAAAATTGATGTCAGATTCTAATTCAGCACCCTCACAAACATTGAAAAACGTTTATTCAATAAAAAC
The DNA here is from genome assembly GCA_003667255.2 of Euschistus heros. Lineage (NCBI taxonomy): Eukaryota > Metazoa > Arthropoda > Insecta > Hemiptera > Pentatomidae > Euschistus > Euschistus heros. The sequence continues at coordinate 862,872 of RCWM02000169.1, read as the reverse complement.
AAAAAATATCATTTTTTCATTGAACTACGTTTAATATACTTTTTTTCACAATAACTGACATCGGATTCGAATTCAGCATTAAATAGAACCCTTAAATACAAAATTTCATCCTAAAATAAAAATAAAAATTCGTAAGCTTCAAAATTTGCCTGACTAAATAGTACGCATCTTTTGTTTAAATTGACAAAAATATGAATTACGCTTAGACGGTATAACATATCAACTTCATTTTTTCATACAAAATATAGGGTGGTAATACTCTTGAAATTTTGAAGTTTCATTTTCCTATCTGGTTTCAAACTCATGTTAAAAATAAATATGTTTTTCGGATTTTCCATTTTTTTTATAGGTTTTTGTCGATCTAAATTTACAATAATATGCATCAAAAGAAAGCTGAGGCTCTCCTCTTTCCAGCGATACCAATCAATGAATTGCGTGACAAAGTATTAGCTATTTAAAGGAAAGTAACCAATAATCGTTTTAAAAATTTCTTCCCCTCGAAGAGGGTGAAACATGATATTTTTTGTTTTTATTGAATAAACGTTTTTCAATGTTTTTGAAGGGGCTCAATTGGAATCCGACGTCAATTTTTGTGTCAAAAATCTATAGAGGTATTTTGCTTGAAAAGCTAATCATTTTTTTAGAATTTAATTAACCTAACCCAAAATCTATGGAGTGGCTGTATTTTTTTCTTAAATCTGCAATCAAAAATAAAAATCTTGGTGCAAGAATCATGTCAATATCATTTTTTAAAAACGAGATATAAAATAAATTAATTCAATGCAAATTTTTTTTCTTGGCTTCTAGGGCCCATTGGTCGAAACGGCAAAACACATGTCTAATATTTTTTGACCAGGAACCACCAAAAAAATTGCCAACAAGATCCGTGAGAGACTGAGTGTGTCCTCCTCTTGCTAGTCAATTTTCACTAATAATTGACCAATATTTCTTTAGTGATATTTAAACTATCGCAGTGATTTTAATCTGGTTAAAATTGCACTGATTAGGTGTTTAAATATTACATAAAAGCGTGATTAGACATCCAATTATTAATTTTAATGTTTGAGTGGGTAATCCATATGGATAGAGCCTATTAAGAAATTCTTGCAAATATTTGGTGCTAGCCTTCACTCGGATCCGCATATTTAAATATTTTTATTATTAATTTAAATAAATATAAGTAAATTTGATTATCAATTTCAAGCTCAATATAACTTATCGTGAAAAATGGCGCTCTCCACTGATCGGTCAATTTTCAATCTTCACTGTTATTCACATATTATCCCTTTTTAAATAAAAAAATTAATCGAAAATCAGTAGATTTTATTATTGCTAAACTGTCCTGGAACTATAAAGATGATGTGCTTAAAATTTGGTTTAGATTCGTTCTGCAGTTTTCGTGGTTAGTTATCACAAACGAAAAATGACTTGTCCTTTTATGTAATAGTACAGATAACGCTCATCAGAGCAATACCCCGTTAAAATATCTGACTTTTGCGGATGACTTGACCCTACTGGCAGAATTGAAAGAACAGGTGATTAGGAAGATAAATTCTCTGTAGGAAATAGCTGAAAAAACTGGACAAGTCTGGAAACAAGTGAAAACAGAATTCGGTAAAATGCAGGTGGTTTAAAGCTTTAAAGATCTGTGCGAAATAATTTGCAAAAATTTACTGATTTTTTTATTTATTGAATCTTAATGTGGTTATTTAGTGGATAAGGCACAGTACAACAAACTTTTGATCTCAGCTTTAAGTTCCGGTTTTGGTAGAAAATGTTTTGGTTCATCATTAGATTCGTGCAACCTCTTGTCATGGGGCGTCAATGAAATACATAATAGTCTGTAATTTTTAAGAACATAATTTTAGTCAAGAAACAGAACGTCTCTCTTCGAAAAAGAACTGAAGCCATTGTAGTTATACCGGTTTTTCCACGTTGAAGAATAATGATAAAAATAAGGAAAGAAAATTAAACAAATTATTGTAATTATTTAAATTTAAATATACTGGATAATTTACTGTCTGAAGTGATTTGTAGAATGAATAAAATTCCTGATGCTTGATTAGACAAAATAAAATTAAAACGACTGCTTGTTATGTTTTTCCTAATTGGCAGCTGTTTCCACAGAATGTCTGAGGCCAAGCCTTCAGATAATTTCGGCTCGTTAATCACAGTTAGCATAGGGAACAGCATTTCGGGAATCTAGCTATGGGCTGGAGTATCCTTTATTTGGCCCAATCCTGGCGGCTGATAGGATCGGGTCGTTAACTTTCGATCAACCCGGTAGCAGGACCAGGGGAAAATAAAGGACTCTTTCTTCCCCAAATAGGAAGCTGCTGTTGTTAATGAAGCGCCGAAGACGCGGGAGTAGGATGGAAAGGAGGGGGAGAGAAAATACAAAAAGCGGGGCACAAAAGGAAAAAGGATTCGGTTCTGTTATCGCGAGGACCGATCTCGGGAGTGTTAGCTCCTTTCGGCAGCTATGTTAACAACGTCATCAACCAGTCGAGAACAGGTAACAAGAGCCATCTGTTTGGCGACCTTCCTCCAAGAAGTGGAAGATCTCGCTCCGCTGATATATTGGGCGGGGGGAAACTTTAATTTCCACCGGCTACCTGGTTTGAAATCGAGGCAGGGGATATTTCGAATGAAGATGGCTTCTTGTTCTTCCAGGCAATAAATTTCAGACTTCATGAAACAGCGTATAATTTATTAGTAATAGACAACTTTCCATTGTGAATGTTTGAACAGAGAATTAAATAATGCTGGGAAGTTTTAGACACCATTCTTGGATGAAAATTCCAATTCATACTAGATATATCATTCAATTTAATACTAACATTATTCCATCCCATAGTGAGTACGATTTGATCCAAATCCACAGTAATGATACTATATGCTTTAATTTCATTTAGTAGTACAACTTATCAATACGTACAATAAATATCAGGTTTGTCAAGCGGCTTTTAGTTAAGCATAACATTATTATTGAATATATCGGGTGTGGCCAAAAAGTACCCGTTTATTGAAAAAAGAAATACAATAAAATAATTGTTTTGAAAAATTAAGAATTCCATAAAAAAACAAACAATAATAATAATACAAACAAAAACAGAATTAAACAAATACAACCATACTTATTTACAATATAAACACATCCAAGAGTAGAGGCACACACATCCTCCACTTGTAGAGGCACAATAGCAGATCCAAAGAATCATATATGTAGGAAATAAATGTAGAGGATGATAAATACATAGGAATGCCATCAAAATACATGCCAGATGTAATACACCATTTTTTATATTATATAAAAATAATTTACTTTTTTGCCATATATATTAGGGTTTTTCGAAATTGGATGGAACAAATATAAATGCCTTACGCTTCATAAAAAATGTCTTCAAATTATTTATTTCAATGATGATACCAATACCAAAGGTTTAATGGTATATTAAAAATATATACATCGCTAGAAAATTAAAGATCTGTTGAATTGCTAATAAAATTAACATCATCTCTTCTTAATTTACCTAGCAGGTCTTTACTACATTTTACAGGTCATTACCTTAACATTATTTTTTTTGTAACTTTGGCTTTTTTTTTTATTTCTTATGACTGCAACCAAGACCATTTTTTTTTTAATATATTCCTTACAGTTAAATATAATATTATTATTAATTTCCAATATGTATTAATGACTGGTTTTTTATTTTTATTTATAGTAAACAATTATTTAATATTCTATTTGCGTTACCTATGGAATAAGTAATTTTAGGATATATCGTCTGCTTGGAGATGGCTTATATTAAGTAACAAAATCAAATTTTTTTGAGGAGAGCAAGAAAAGGGAATATGCTTATTAAAAATTTTTCAGATAGTTATATAGTGAATTTTCTCATTGCCTAGTGAGCCTATATATCAGTTATATTCACATGGTGACTTTTATACTTATAGGAGATGATAATATCAACACAATGACTTTTTGTCGAATTTGGAAAAAAATTGCACTTAGTGGCTTCTACCTCCAAGCAGATGATATGTTTATTTAATCTAACCACCCTGTACATATATTGATAATCAAGAAACTACACGTAATTGAGTATTTCCATTTTCTCGGCTAAAATTTTAATTATTTTCTAAGGGTTAACGTCACCATATAGTTTAAACAGGGATATAAAAGTATTAGTATTATTAAAAAATAATCGAGTAAAAGCAAGCAGTGCTTATAAAAATCACCAAGCAATTTTAAATTTATGATATGTTTAATTAACAAGGTTTATAATCACCCCTATCTTTCTTTAAGACTTGCATCCCATAGGGTATAGTTCTGATGTGATTTTGAATAAATTCTTGAGGGATAAGCACCATCTTATACAAAACTGTAATAAATCATTTTAATTTAAAAAGTTTGTAATTTTAATTTATATTTTAAATACTGCTTTCTTATACTTAATTAATATTTTCAATTATCCTAAAACTTTTAATTATCCTCACAACTTTTAATTATATCACTTTTAGCTAAAAATTAAAAAAAAACAAAAAAAACATTGGAACGAATTTTTTTTAAATCCAGTACACACACACATATATATACTCTGAAGATTCTTCATGGTACGTTACATAACATAAACACTAACAAAAACTTGTCCACACATAACTAATGACGCTTGGCCCAATTTAAGACTCGACTCTCGGAGGAGAGTAGGTTCCCGCAGAACGGAGAAAAGCCATCCATTATGTTCTAAATTGGAAACAGTAGCAATACCCAGGACTTGGCCCACCAATTGACTCGGAAGGCCAACTAACATTCCCAATTAACGATTCACACCAGGCCGTCTGTTAACTAAATGCTATTCACCATCGCCGAGGTTGACAATGGCTACACATTTGTAAAACAACCATTACTAATTAAACGACTTCTTAACACGAGGGAGGTAATTACGCAAGGGGCAATTTACTGTTTAGACGTGATTTGGATAACCGAAGCTACATTTAAAAATGAAAAAGGAGGTCGTAAGTATTTTATTTTTTCCCCAAAGAAAATTATTGAAATAAAAGATACATATATAAAATAAATGGATATTTGATGTAGGTTTTCATTGTTTTTGTGTCAACAATGAACAATTATAATTTTGTCATGTAAATATTGTATAAATAATAAATATAGTAAAGATAAATCAAGACTGATAATAATAATTTTTATTTAAATCATTATTTTAAGAATTTAAAGCTGCTTGATAATTTTTTTAATACAGCTTGCATTAATTTAATTAATTTTTCAATATACTTAATAAATTTCTTATTCCCTGATTTAAGTATATGAGAGCGAAACCCTTAAAAATGAATGCAATCTATAGCTGAAAAAATAAATTGTAAGGAATTTTTTAAATCGCAAAATTGAAAATGTAAAATTCACTGTTTGTCTACCCACATTAATATTATTAACTAATGTTTTACGCTATAGTGACATCCTGAAGTACATATAGAACGGGTTGTGTATGTACCATATTGAACCTGGTATCAATATCTTAATCTATACTATTATATAAATGTTCAAGCCATATTTCGTTTGTGATCACTAGATTTAGTTTTTTAAGGTTCCGAAATACTAAAATTTACTATATTCATAATTTAAATGTACACTTTTGAATGTAAGAAACGAGTTTGTCACACTGTCATCTACTTTTATGATTAGAAATTAAAATCCAGCCAAATGAAATCAATAAAATTATTTATGCCTAAAAATAATTACTCATTATATTCATACAGCTGCTGTGAATATAAGATTTTTTTTATGATTTTTTTTAATAACAATTTATTGAAATTTACAACTGTACACAATTTATACATCAAATAAATGTGCTGTTAACTATTAGAATAACGTGACAAAACATGAAAAGTACTACCCATCAGTAGCACTTTAATAAAAATTCTACACTAGAAGGTCTCTGGGCCATCTTCTTTTCAGACGCCTCGGAGGATTATCAGGAATGGTGAGGGAAGCAAGTTGAGAAATTAGAGGATTTGAGTGGTTATGGAGCTTACTATGAAAGGATTGATATCTGGTTTGGGCTAAATCTGCAACATATAGAACATTAAGATCTTTATGGATAAGTTTATTGGTGGCAAAGTAAGGAGCATTGAGGATTTTCCGAAGGATTTTGGATTGTAAGGATTGGATACGAGATGAATTGGATGGTTTAGTGGAGCCCCAAAGCTCAACTCCGTACGTCCAAATAGGTCTAATCACAGTCATGTATATGTCTTTTGTAATTAATTGTGAGCTTTGAATGTTTGTCTAATAAATGTTGAAGTATTCTGTAACGACGGGCAGCTTCTTGTCGTTTTAGTCCTGTATGTGGATTCCAAGTTAGAAGTTTGTCCAAGTGGAGTCCTAGGTAGCCGATCTGTTCAACGGGGATTAGTGGAATATCATTAAAGGATACTTTAGGTCAGGAAGTCGTGGGTTTACGACGAAGGGTAAAGGTTATTCGGCGAGATTGTTTTGAATTTATTTTGATTCTCCATTTTTGACACCATTCTTGAAGGGTTAGGATATGGGACTGGAGTGTTTGGTGAAGGGGTCATTGTTGACTGATAACACACATGTGTCGTCAGCGTATGTGGTAAGGACAGAGGTAGGATGAGTTGTCAGCTGTATACACCTTGTAGAGGAAGGGACCTAGAATACTACCTTATGGAACACCGGCAGATTGGGTAAAGAGGGAAGAATGGGAATTTTTATGGTTTACTCTGAAAGTTCTATCACTCAGATAGGAACGGATAATTAGGAAGTATGTAGAAAGAAGGAATTTCCAGAGCTTGTAAAGCAGTCCTGGGTGCCAGACTCGATCAAAGGCCTGTTCCACGTCGAGAAAGACCGTTTTTTAAATAGAATTTTCTGAGGCTAATCGTAGGTTTCACAATAGGGAGGATTATACTGGGTAGAGTTATTAGCACTATGCCCAACTTCCAACCTGAAGGACCAGGAGCTATTTCATAGTTTAGTTATTTAGTTATGGATTCGTTTTTAGTAATTTAAAATTCTCTTCATTCTATCGCAGCCTTTCCTTCCATCCTAACCCTCTAGCCCAATCATCATCCAGTTGCACACATCCCGATAACCCACCTCACAGATTAAAACGGCAGTGGCCCGAGACCTGGAGTTCTGGCAATGCCCAGCTTCTGGCTTCTGCCCCAAGTGACTGTACTATTGTGCTCACTCAGCCTTCACTGGGTTTTTTTACAACAGTAACACAGTTGAAAGAGAAGAACTGGGTTCTCTTTGGATCTGTGTTGTTCCACTATAAGTGGAGGAACAGATTTAGAAGGGAATCCCTAGAATAAGCGTGTATATTAAATAAAATATGGCTGTATTTTCAACTTTTAATTTAATTTTATATTATTTTTACTATTAATATTATTTATTTTTTAAGTTTACTTCATTATTTTTTTTTTAAATACATTTCATTTATGTATTGTATAGGTTATATTATTTATTTATAGCATAGTTCTTTTATATTCTCTTTTTTCTTACTTCTTTTTCATTTATTTCTAGTTGTACATAATATGTACATGTAATCGTAAAGCCATCTATATTACTTATTACTTGCATTTGAGGCAGATTACAATAATTACTCACTAAAAGTATAAATATATATCTATTGCTTAATTAGAAGAACGTGTTCCACTGTTTTCAGTGCTAAATAATTCAAATCTAAATACATAAAATTAAGGACACAAAATCTAAAGTTAAATTCCAGGGAGCCATTAGTGAACCTTTCCAAATTAAAACAGGACTGAGGCAAGGGGATGGCCTTTCCCCAATACTGTTCAATGTGGTCCTTGACAAAATCATGAAAGAACTGTGGAAAACTGACAACACAGGTGCAAAAATAGGGACTAAGTACAATCACGTTAAAGTCAAGTGTCTTGCCTATGCGGATGATCTGGCATTGTTGGCAGAGTCGGAGGAAGAGGCAGTTAACCAGATAAATATGTTGAAGGAAATTGCGGAAAGAGCCGGCCTACAGATCTCCTTTGAGAATACAGAATTAATGACAACAAACACAAACTTCCAGAAGAAATCGGTGGAAAGCAAATATGGAACAATAAGAGTGACCCATAAGTTTAAATACTTGGGTGAAACCATCTGTAGCAACGGACAGGAAAAGGAAAGTATTAAAGACAAGATAACCAAACTAGGTAAACTAAGCTTTCTGACTGGCAACATATATAATAAGAAGAATCTTTCCATCAAAGCAAAACTGAGGCACTATAGCACAGTAGTCAGACCAGTCATACTATACGGGATGGAAACCATGTGTCTCCCCAACCTCGAGAAACTCCTAAAAATCGAGAGGAAAATTCTGAGAAAGATCTATGGCCCTCAAAAGACACCAGAAGGGTACAGGTTGAGGCCTAACAAAGAAATTTATGGAGATCTAAGAGACCTAGAAACAGAGATCAGGATTAGGAGGTTGAGATTCTACGGACATATGGTGAGAATGCCTCCAGAAAGACTAAATAAGGCTGTCTTCTCAAAGATGAGAGGGTATAAAAGTGCTCCAGCGTACATCAAGCAGGTGATGGAAGAAATGAAGAGGTTGGGAATAGCGGATCGGGATTGTTTGGACAGTGAAAGCTATAGAAAGAAATTATAAGAAACTACAGTTCTTGTGGGCGGAGGGAGATCGGTGAGGGGAACTGCCTGGACGGAGGAAAGGAAGCAAAGACATTCGAAAATGATGAGGGAGTACTGGATGAGAAGGAGAAATAAATGAAATGAAAGAACTCGTAATCATGATGTTCGCGTGGTCTTTAAGGCCGTTCCGAGAAAAAAAAAAATTAAGGTTTATTAGTAAAAATAAAGTTTTGAATAATTATTACTCGTTTCATATAAACTAAGCCATGTCTAAAAATCTAGCTTCCTCACTCCAGCGAATAATTACCTCGTTTCTATAGCTAAGCACTGAGAGTGGAGGCATTGCCACGGCAGGTGTGGGCCAAGAGATAATGAAAACAGAAGCGAACTGAGCATTATGCCCTGCGTGACCAACAACTCGGCTGCAGCCTAATGCATACATTACCTAAGGACATTAAATGGTTCACTGGATCCATAACACAGGGTAATAGCTATTGAACCGAACTACTGCTACTATCTGAAACCGATTTAAATTAGCATAGAGATAATATATGCATTTCAACAAAAAAATATTACTGCCCCATAAAATGACTCCCTGGAAAAGGTTTTTACATTGTAAGTGTAATTAACCAGATACGTATCCTCTCATAGTAAACTCTATACCCACTCGAATCCAATACTTTCTCAACTTGCTTAACAATCGATCCCCGATTATCCGCCGAGGTATCTGAAAAGATGGCCAAGAGACCTTCTAAAGTAGAACATTTAATTTAAGTGCATTGTAATCATTTTCCTCACATTTACTTGTATATATTGTATACAATAAATAAATAGTTTTAAAAAAAATAAAAAATAAGGTGTAATTATTGTATTGGTCAGAAAGTTGCAGGTAGTTTTGGCCTGAATTGAATACCACTCACAGAATGACAACTGGCAGTGTATATGTTGTTCTATGCTAGTATTTTTTCCTCCTGAAGAAGGCCTACGATACAGGTTGAAACCTCGGCACTGCAAAATAATTGAACTAATATTGTAGATTCATTTGAGATCACCAAAATTATTTTCGTCAAAATATATCCAAAATAAATCAATTGAAAACTCATTGCCGACCGATATTACTTTGAAATAGGAAGAAATTTCATATATGAAATTTTGCCAAGGACTATATAATAATGAATTGAACTGACATACGTTTCGGAGCTATGGGTAATTTCTTTAACAGGCGAACAAAGCCTACAGGCTTTCAAAAGAAGAATTCTGCGACATATTTGTGGACCGAAGATAGTTGGACAAACATGCTACAGAAGTCGTATTCAAGAAGTATATAACCTCCTAGGTTAACCAGACGAAGTGAGCTATATCAGGCTGGGAAGGTATAGGCCGGCTATGTGGCTCGTATATCAGAGAATGAGGTCCCAAAAAAAATTCATAGATGAGGGTACACACAGAACCAGATGCAGAGGAAGACCTCGTCTTGGATAGAAGGCGTAGCAGAGTATTCTGGGAATCGAGGATTGGAAGAGGGCTTACTCGACGTACTGACTTGCAGAAGCGTTCGGAGGATTCCAGAGTCTATTAAAGGTCTATTGAGCAATAGGTAAAAGAAAAATCAAATGGCACTTTTATAATAAATAACCAATTAAACATATTAATCCTCTTAAAGAAAAAATAAGAAATAGTTGATTAGAGGAAGATTTCAATGTTAAAAACTTGTAGGAAGGTTTCCATAACCTTTAGAGGTGTAATCTCGACACTATTGAACCATTAAAGAGCCCGATAATGCAATCATCCCCTCGGCCGTGGAAGGACAAAACAGTTTCATTAAGTAATGCCCGGATTCCAAGACAGGATATGGCCACCTCCCCCAAACGGTAACAGGCCATTATTGGGGTCGCGTTATGGAGCCAATAATCGCATCGTTTTGATTCCTACAGCTCCATTTGATAGCGATAAGGCCTTTAGCCAATCACAATTTAGCCTCCCCCCTCTTTCACCCCCAGCCAGCTAAATCAGGGGGTTAAGTAAGTAATCCCTTACCCTCCAGTTATTGTTACCTCTGTCTGAGTCATCCAATGTCTGTATTCAGTGAGTATCACATCAACATTTCCTCACTGACATTACTTACAATCATTATTACTAATAATCTATATTGCTTCATGCATTTATCCCCCATTCGAAGTAATTTGAATACTTACTTCATTATGGGAAGAAATTATGACATCAGTCATATGACTAATTGGATCATACCCCACAGCAGACAGTCCAAGTATCAAATCGCTAATAGGCTATTTTATATCCTAGAAAAGGAATTTCTTATACACGATTAAGAGACACGGAGTAGAGTCACTATTACGCACGGTAGGTGCGAGTACCCTCCAGTAGACTGGCGGGCCTCAACCGAAGGGAGGAAATAGTTGGTATCGACAACCTGGCCTTGGATGATCTCGGGCAGTTACCCAGCATTGTACTTAACGCGCTCAACCATGCTTTATTTTGAGAGAGAGAGAGAGAGAGAGAGAGAGAGAGAGAGAGAGAGAGAGAGAGAGAGAGAGAGAGAGAGAGAGAGAGAGAGAGAGAGAGAGAGAGATGATAATGGATATCGATCCCTAGATTTATTAGTCAAATATGGATATAATGAAGAACAGGGAAATTATTTATTTTAGATGCATCTGCCCTAAATGGTCATTGGCAACGTTAGGAAATTAATTAGGCTTCAAAAACTTATCGTTACATAATAACTAAAGGAATCACTACTTGTGCACAGAGGCATAAGAATTGCAATTCCAGGTTGACTAATGGTTGAGGTTTTTAAATAAGTAAAAAGCAGCAACAATGAAGAATAATTTACATTCTGAAACCTTTCGTTCGAAAATGGAAAAAGTCGAGGAAACAAAGGAAAATATCACCTTTCATCGTGTGCCGCCTCGCTACCTCACTCGGGTAATTGAGAGAACAAAGATCTCTAATAGAGAGTTGAGAGTCATTGAGTGAAGGAGGCAATTACAGTCCTTTCTTCTCGGGAAGATGGTACACCGCATTACTTATTCCTCTAGTGTTACTAGCCACTGCACGGTCAAAACAGCATCTGTCTCTTGGGCCGAGTTGTTCATCACTGAAATGGTTTGTTTTAACGTCTCCATACTAAAGTGTCACTTCCCATTGGTCGTGGTGCCGTGGTTGATTTCAATTGCCTCCTATTGTCGCCCTAAATTCATGTAGATGACCATAACATGCACCTGTTGAACTGAATATGTTTCTAAAAATAGGGTGCATTGTTCCCTTCTTTCAGTCTAGTATTGTTCTAGTTTTCCATTTTTATTTAGTATTGCCAACATCAATGCTATTGAATTTTTAAATTACAGGCAATTCTTATCCATAGCAAAGTGTTATTTGTCTATATCTTACGTAAATTTAATATGTTAAAAATTTAATTATAAGTTAAAGATAACAAGGATTATTTGTTTATATTTGTTATTTGTTTTTTTATTATTATATTATTTATCGTTATTTGGTTTATTGTTATTTTTCATTTTTTGTAACCGATATTGGCATCATGGTTACCCATTAAATCTGATATTTTAAATTTTGTTAACATGAACAACGAATCTTACTAATTGAGACATATTGATACTAATACAGAGTTTTTTTTCTGAATATCTGAATTTACATGATTAGTTAAAAGCCAAAATTTGATTTTTTATACTTAATAAATGATTCCTCTAGTCTCAATTATAGGATGAGCCGTTAGAAATTTTCGAAATGCAAAATTTTAACTCGAAACTACAAATATTCCAATGTTATATACAATTTTTCTTCTTCACGTCATTTTTAGATCAATGCCAAACTATCCTGTCTCAAGTAAATTTTCGGAAAGATGAAACTATAACAACTAAAGATCCTTAACTTTAATTTTAAACTTTATAATATCGGTATATATAATATATAATTTCCAGATGTTGAGATTTGATGACTTAATTATTAAGTTTAAGAATTAATACATTGCATCCGGACAGTTTGTTCGTGGCGTGTCAACTCATTATTTTATTGGCTGATAAAACAAAAAATATACACAGTAGAGTCTCATTAGTTCATGGTCTGTTTGACCGCTTCTTTGGTTTGTCAAATTATAAATTAAAAACATATTTGGGATCACAGCCGTCCAAAAAATTACACCAAAAGGTTGATTGAATCGGGAATACTGTACTGGAATACAAAGCACTGTGAAACGATGAAAAAATAACAGCCCTTACACGGAAAAACTATATAATAAAATGTATATAAATGAAATTAACTTTCTATTATTATCGAACGAGCGTTGCTGACTTCAAGTTTTATGTTAAATAAAAAATAAACTTATTTAAAATTTCTTTTTAATTATTACTATACGTAAAACCATACACTGAGACTTTTATATTCACACTCTTATATAAGCGATAATGCAAAGACAAAATGTTTTTACTTATAAAAAAACACGATGGACGTACGCCACACAAATTTACGGAATAGCTCAAAAAACACCCATCCAAAAACATTTTCAGTCAAAAACATTAAGAAACTTTATAGAATCGCTCTGGTACGTCAATTATATAACATTATTTGCAGACTTACTAATAGGAGTTGGTTCTGGAATCTACTCGGTTAAAATGAATTGAATATTATGTTAATACCACTGAGTGCTGACCTCCCTCATGGTCTGACATGTCATTTGTCTTGCATACAACCATCAAATCTGCTTGTTGTCACGGAATGAATAACAGGTGTGTATTTTAAAATTAGTTTAAAAAAATATTAGTAATACTTAAAAATTATTCTATATTTTTAAATTTGAGATTATTCGCTAAAGCAAAGTTTTAAAGCAAAAGAATATACTTACCAATAATACTAAATATATCATGATTGTTTTTATTACGTATTGCAAGTGGCTCATGTAACAATTATGTCCTGAATTGGGCGTTAAATTCATTTCTAAGGTTAATAATTTAATATTTCTTATTAGACTAAAAAGACAAGAAACTGCCCGTCGTTACAGATTACTTCAACATTTATTAGACAAACGTTCAAAGCTCCCGATTAATTACAAAAGACTAATATACATGACTGTGATTAGACCTATCTGGTCGTACGGAGTTGAGCTTTGGGGCTCCACTAAACCATCCAATTCATCTCGTATCCAATCCTTTCAATCCAAAATCCTTCGAAAAATCCTCAATGCACCTTACTTTGTTACCAATAAACTTATCCATAAAGATCTTAATGTTCCATATGTTGCAGATTTAGCCCAAACCAGATATCTATCCTTTCATAGTAAGCTCCATAACCACTCAAATCCCCTAATTTCTCAACATGCTTCCTACACTATTCCTGATAATCCTCCGAGGCGTTTAAAAAGAAAATGGCCCAGAGACCTTCTAGTGTAGCATTTTTATTAAAGTGCTACTAATGGGTAGTACTTTTCATGTTTTGTCACGTTATTCTAATAGTTAACAGCACATTTACTTGATGTATAAATTTTGTACAGTTGTAAATTTCAATAAATTGTTATTAAAAAAAAAATATATATTTCTTATTAAATTCACATAATACATTGTTTATATATTACATTTATAAACATATATATGTATATATCTTCTCACAATCCCATTTCTAACTTCGGAACTCGTGAGCCAGGAAATTATCCAATTAAAACAACACCAACTGTTAACTACACATATCGTCATTTGTCAATGTCAGCCATCAGGGATCGGGCTCCCGGTAGTCGGTCATTAACAGTAAGTAACCCTCCAAAAGGTGTTGGGGAGGGGGGTTCTATGATGATCTTAGATAAACAATCATTTTATTATTTTGCTGATCTATTGAATCATAATATTCAAAAATTTTATTGTTATAAATTATATGTTAACAAAACAAATATTAATAAACCAAATTAGCGTCTTTATAATAGGTTTTCACTTGGTGAAAGTTTCTTATCGGCCCTTAGATTTTATGACCATGTCGTTTATCTTTTTCCAATAAAATATGACCTCAGTATCTTTTCATACCGTACTTCAATCAGTGCAGCTGTTTCTCAATTAATTTTTTAATAAAGCTGTCTGTAAAATACAATAAACAAGTTAAATACTAAATTGAAATGTAGAAGGGATATGTAGTAAATCTTCATCCTATTTCATTAATTTTAATATGTGTGTGTGTATATATATATATATATATATATATATATATATATATATATATATATGATTATATATGATAATTTATATATATAATATGTACAACCAATAAGACTTAGTAATCTTGAACTAAGCCCACAATCGGAGGGGGAGGAGAGAAAGCTAGTTCCAATGAGATCCAAGCACTGATGGATCCAATGCAGTGAAATATTTAATTACAATATATAAAAAAATAAGTTTTATGTTATATTAATCAGAAATTTTGGTATAATTTCTTTATATTTTTAATAATAGGTTTGTCTATATATGGTATATAATACACAAATAATACTTATAGATGAGAGTGATTGAGTATTAAATACTTCATTTTATATTCAATCATTTTTTTTTTCATTCAATGACCAAATCGATAAGAAGACCTATCTGTATCATTTGCAATTTCTACGTGGAATCTATCAACCAACGAAATACATCGAAAACCTTATCTTCATTAAGTATGGCTGGAAAGAGAAGCAGAAGAAGAACCAAACCAGAGGGTGGTCGGTGGTGTCACACTAATTTGTGGAGGAAATTGTGCGTGCCTGAGTGGTGCGTGTGGTCTATCGCTCCGAGACATAACATTATTCGTCTTCATCACCTGGACCACCCACTTATATTGGCTCTCCGCATCTGCTAACTGTTATGAATGGGAATCCTTATTAATTTTATATTTATGAATGGGAATTTATATATATCTGATAAAATATTACATCCGTGATCGTGTCTCGAGTGTGTTGAAGCGTGTTCCATTCATTCCTGTCCATTCTGTTTACGGTTTCATTAATTCAGACGATCATAATCGAAGAGTTTCGAATGTTTTCGGTCGCTTTTTTCAAAGGCACTGTAAATATTTTATCATCCAGGTTTTCCTTATTAATAACTATACTAATATGAATTCACATTTGACTCTAGTGTAACAATGAAGCGGGAATGTAATATTAGAAATATCAATATTAATTAATTTTTTTTTTCTAAACCCGTATGGTAAACAAAAAGTTTTGATTGATTCTTGATAATAATGATTCTACCTCTTTTGTTGCACCTAAGGTGCATTTTAAGAGTGTTCTGAGGAAAGCAGTGGTTTGGAGACAAACATGGCATTATGAGTAACTTTCTGGTGATGGGGCTCACTAGGGTGTTTGGGCAATATTAATTAATGATATTACTTTTTTTTTATTTATGAGTAACAATAAAATAATTGTTACGAGAGTTAATGGACGGACGATTACACTCTTTATACCGAGTTTGTCCCCGTAAAAACATGTACTATGTTAGAATAATTAATAATTAAATTATTAATTACCAATCATGTGTAATTAAATTAAGAATGAATTACTATATAAAGAGCCATAAAGTTCTATAAATTATACATTATAATAGAGAAGAGAGGGAGCAAAGAGGGAAATTAAATTAATCAAACAGAGGACAAGAGAGAGGAGAGGCGAGATCTCTAGCGAAGGGATGTGTAGCGCGATAGCCGAGATACTACAAACACTAATTATACGTGACAATTAGGGGTTGCTCTTGACTGACAGTCTCAAAGCCCCCTGTCACAGCCTCTTATAACTGATAACAAGGATTCCTGACAGCGATAACAACGGGCGCTCCGATTGGCTCCCGCGCTAGCCAATAGGCTTCCTTCCCATTGTCCTCACTATCTCGCCGCATTGTGCTCCTCCTCGCTCCTGAATTAGCGGGACCCGCCAAAAATCCGGTTTTTGCCGCGGCTATCGCTCCCTCAATTGAGCTCCCGCAGATTACTCCCGTTCAATTTCCCTTTTTCACCAGATCGGAGGCGTTCGGACGGTTCCGCTTCGGCGTTATCGAGCCCACGTCAGGAATTATTGGACCGTCAAACGTCGGTTTTGACAAGGCTCAGAATTAGAATTAATTTACTCCACCTCTGATTTGTAGGGGTCCGAACTGCCTCTATTCTCCCAAACAAGGCACGGATAATACAATGCAATAGACAGCCGTCCTTATCTTCCATAGAGAATAGCTATATTATAGAATAGCTATATTCAACATGAATCAAAACAGAGAGAACATGAACCAAGCGAACATTATTAAACTCTTAACAGACATTCATTTTACTGATATTGGTATCAAAGGTATTATTATTTTTACTTGAGGTACTTATGATGTTATAAAGGATCAATACTAATAGGAGTGAGGAATTATTTGCCACTTCTTTAGGAATTATTTTTATTTCAAAACTAGTTTCAAATCATCAAAATTTATCTCCAGTTCTAAAAAAAACATACAACATTTTAAAACATCTGAACTTTGTTACACAGATTATGTGTATCAATGGTATCTTTTAGAAGTCCTTCCGGTTTGTGTCCTTACACAAGAATCGAATGACTGTATTTTTAAATTTTAATTTAATCCTTTTTTTTTTTTTTTTTTTTTTTTTTTTTTTTTACTATTTTTGTTTTTATTTTTTAATATAATCTATTTTTTTTTTCACATCATATATTCTATATTTTAAGGTTCTATTTTTTTTTCTACTTTATTTATTGTATTATACAGGGTGTCCCGAATTTAAATGGCAAAACTTCAGGAACTTATAGGGGACCGAAAAACTAAGACAAAAAGTCCTTTAGAGATTTGCTCGTTTTTGCTTAGTTTTAGAGAAAATCGCAAAAAAAGAAACAAAACAAGTTTTCTTTTTTATACTTATTTCTTTACATTTATATTTATTCTATCTTCTTTTTAATGTAAATGTTGTCCTCTTGCACCAATGCAAGCATTACATCTAGCACTCACTTGATAAATTGCAGTTAAACATTGTTCTGATGATATTTGGTGCACTGCATCTATTATTCGGTCTCTTAATTGCTCTCTTGAGTTGGTTGACACCGAATCAACTTTCTGCTTCAAGGTTCCCAATACGAAGAAATCCATGGGTGTCATATCACGTGATCTGGGTGGCCAAGGTACTAGTCGTTCTCCAAAAATTGTGTAAACGTGATACCGTTCAATCTTCCAGGTAAAAAATATGGTCCCACCAGTAATCCGTTCCAAATCTCAAGCCAAACGTTAATAGCAAATTCATGCTGAAACCTATCCTCTCTAATAGCTCTGGGATTTTCAAGAGCCCACACATGATAATTTCTTTGATTAACAATTCCTCCTCTTGTAAAGGTAGCTTCATGGTTCGTTACGTGTTAAGAATGAGCCAGTCTCTCGTAGTCTATTATATTAAAAGTTAACGAAAAGACTCGTCGATTAGACACTCTTCTGTTTGGAAATTGGCGCGCAGATTCCCGCACCGCTTCTAAAGCATTACCGTTACAGAAACCATGCACAAAAATCATATAACCGTATTCAACATTAGAATATGTATGCGGCATTGTGGCTGATGCTATTCACCCAATAATATCTGAGTAACTGACTGAAGACTGAGTTAGGAATTATAATCCTAGAAGGAAGCCAAAATGTAAACAAATAAAAGAATGTAAAGGATAACATTAAGTGTTTACATATCTCACTGCCTAGCCTGACGAACTTTGAAAGGTGATAATCGCTACCTGTAACATTTTTGTTTTGTTTCTTTTTTTTTGCGATTTTCTCTAAAACTAAGCAAAAACGAGCAAATCTCGAAAGGACTTTAGTTTTAGCTTTTCGGTCCCCTATAAATTCCTGAAGTTTTGCCATTTAAATTCAGGACACCCTGTATATTATGTAGTTCTTTATTTTTTTTTATTTTCATTTATATCTGATTGCTGATATTGTGTGAATGGATCTATAATAGTTTAATCAATGGGTGCTGAAATGAGGGGAACAGATGGCATGAAATATGCGATTATTTTTTACATCAAGGCTTCGGTAGGAGTAGTTAAAGTATAAAAATACTAAAAGCCCCCGCTTCTAGGTGAACTAACGGTGGTTGGTGGGGGAAGCTCCCATTTTTGAGTTTTTCGATTATATATCGAAAACGGTGGACTCTAGAAAAATATGTTTCAAATAAAAATTAAAGCTGATTAAATTGTCTATAATATTGATTCAGTATATATATTTCAAACTTCCAACGGTTTTCGAGATATACGTTATCGAAAATCGATAATTTTCACAAAAAAAATAATTTTTACCTCACTTTTTGACAAACATCTGTTTCTAGTGCCTTCCACTATCTTTTCTCAGAAAAATTGTCAGAACTAAACTTTTAGGGCATTTACTTTAATTTCATATATATATATTTCTGGCATTTAAAGCGAATGTTTGACGAAAAGAAAGGTAAATATTATATTTTTTAGATATAACGTAAATAACGTATATCTCGAAAACCGTTGGAAGTTCGAAATATATGTACAGAATTAATATTATAGACAATTAAATCAGCTTTAATTTTTATTTGAAACATATTTTTCTTGAGTCCACTGTTTTCGAGATATAATCGAAACACACACCTTCTCCTCTCTCTCCCACCGTTATTTCAAATTAATGGGTATTGAAAAATTTAGGTAATGGCCTAGTCAAAATAAAAAGGCCCAGGTATAAGTATGTTTTATTTTATAATATTATGTAAGAATTTTTTATATTATTCGATTTTATAATAAATAACCCCCACATAGCAGTAGAAAATAATTAACTTATTTTTTGTTAGTAATAAAAGCACCGACTAGATAAGACGGACTACCAATAATGATTTAATTATAACTCGATAGATATTTTTTTCCCAAATCTGTGTATGCTTTCATGTAATTATATTTCTTCATGATACTATGTGAGGTGATGTATATATACTTTCGAACTAGCAGTGCTCTAGAAGAACCAGAGTCTATGAGACGGAAAGAGCCACCAGGGCCATATTGATCCCGCGGTAATTGCACCGCGAAAATTGTGCAATTGCGCGGGAACAGCAGAGCCAATGGGGTGGCAGAGATAGCGCCCCTTTCCCCCTCCCACAGTCTAATTATAGCAATTATTTATTTTTTTATTTCTCTTTGGTCTCTCACCGCTCTTCTCCCACAGAGAGTTTTTTAAAAACTCGATTTTTTATCGACTTAAATTAATTTTATCATAAATATTTATATTGAGTATTATTTTCTGCACCTGATGATGACAATAATTTATAAATGGATATGATTATGCGTCTAACATTTAATTAAAATTTAAAAACAAATTGAGTAGGTTGCCTACTAGTTATTTGTTTTGATAGCCCAGTCAATGAAGGATTATAGAGGGCGTTTTATTTAATTAATCTAATTAAATTTACTACAAGATCCTATGATTTAAGGTTCTTTAAACATCCAATCAAGCCCACTGAGCATGTCAAAATCGTCGGAACATAAACATTTAGAATCCTGCAATGGGTGTTTAACAGGACTTGATCTAAATTTCATATATAGGATCTAATAGTGAATTTGATCAGCTTCTAGATGAAAAAATGAGATCGATTAATAGTTTCGGAGTTATAGCCTAAAGAGTACCGAAAAACGTGTTTTCGCGAAGAAATGCAATTTATTTTGGTTTTGTGACTTTCAGTGTGAGAATGAATCATTAAAGTTCATTATAAACAGTTAAAATATGCAACGCGTATATAGGCTTATAGGAGGCATTGAGTTTCAAGAAATAAGTCCATTGCTAAATACCACATTTTACAACCAAACCAACACATTACAATTGTTGTAACTGTTAACAGGTTTAAGATAAATTGGAATGTATATAAAACATTTTTTAAAAGTTAATTTAATGCTCTACAACATTTATTATAAATCCTTTTGTCATAGGATGAACGGTTTAGAAGATATATAGAGAGAACGAAAGGTGAAAATCGCTTTTTTGCAAATTTTCACAATTGCCTTGCGAACATCTCGGAAACGCTACGGAAAAAATACAGAATTTCCTTTCATCAAAATCATTAAGTGTGTAAAAAAAACTTTACATATAGACTAACATATCCCTTGGGACATCATCACATCCAGAATTTCACCCTTCCTGCCTTATTGGTTTTAAGACAAACTCTAGGGACATCCCAACATTCGAACATAAGACATGTATTTACAACTATAGTACATCTATTTTACTATAAATTTTACGTAATTTTTAGCATTTTTGTTTTATAAATTATGAAGAATTTAAAAATTTCAGGATTGAATAGCAGGTTTCACAAGTTTTTGTGAAAATAGTTGAAACACCACTTACCTTTGCCATTAACATGCCTCTGAAATTCACAAAAGTGTATGGAATTGAAACTAATAATACTTTTCACGTGTACTTCAAATTAAATCACTCCAGAGAGCAGCAAGATATCAAGTCAAAGAAATATAAAACGATACCAAAAATGATCAATTTTATTTCTGATTTTTTACCTTAAAACTTATGATCAGTATGAGCTGGTTACCAGCTTGGATCCATTAGATCCAGTACCTTATAAGACAATATTTAAAATTTAAAAAAAAAAATTATTATTATTACTTAAACAATTATTTTAAAAACTTTTTTATAAAACGTTTCAACCTCATATTTTGATCTTTTCTGATGATCCGATTCAAGCTGTTTTTGATTTCATGATGCTTACAATTCCAAAATTTGACGCCTTTACAGCTGCCACATTACTTTCTATTTCGTTTTTTCCCATTTTTTTTTATAATTCTGTCCCAGTGTGCAGCGCCTTCAAACAGAACAAAAGAACGAGGTAATTTATTGTTGACAAAGAGCTATGCTGTCCTAAGTTATTAATTATATTAAACCTTACCCCTAGACCCTTAGAGTCCTCAATCTCGAGAAGACACCTGAAGAAAGAAGACTAAGCGAGGGGGAGGGGGAGGGTAATAGTAAGCTAACGCCTCAGCTATTAGAAGCCAGGGAGGCTAAATATACAGAAGGATATATCTCCTCGGGGTCCTAATGGCCGCCAGTAATGACTCTCCTTGCTCCCGCTATTTCGGTCACGGCTCACTTTATTGCTCATTTCCAGCGTTTAAGGGCTCGTTAGCTCATTTCTACTGGCTCCCTCATCACTTCGGGTCTCTCTGTAATTGGTTCATCCTCCGCATTGTTCTCCGCGCCTGCATCTTGTTAGCGTCACCTATTGGCCTCTACCACTTTCAGGAGAGGGTAACTCGGGATTTGCTTAGCACTCGTGTAAAGATTCCTTAAAGAGATTTATAGACACACTTACTGCTCTGTGATCGAATCAGTTCCTTCAGGCCAAAGTGAAGTATGCCCTCTCCTCTTCAAATGTGGACACATAAAGAAACCACAGAACTTTCACTTTGAATTTAGGAGTGATTTCAGAACAGAACGTAGCATGTAAAAGAGCCCAAAATAGTTCAAATAGTGTATTGAAGGTGTGTTGATCTAATTCCGTTAATCAGCATCGATCATTATTACATTGAAAGATGCAGGTTTTTTAAAACCAATCATGTAACATTTAAAATTTTCAGTTCATTAAATTAAACCTAATGATGAGCCTGTTGAGCCAGTAGAAGAAGAAGAAGAAGAAGATGAGAGACATTAGGTTCGGGGTTATCTAGCCGTTTTATATGTATACTAAATGATTATTATTTTTATTTTTATTTCATTATTATTATTAAGACTAAAACGACAAGAAACTGCTCGTGATTAATGATTACTTCAACATTTACTAAACAAACGTTCGAACCTCCCAATTAATTACAAAAGACTTATTTACTTGACTGTGATCAGGGCTATTTGGACGTACGAAGTTGAACTTTGCGGCTCTACTAAACCATCCAATACATCTCGTATCCCATCTTTACAATCCGAAATCCTTCAAAAAATACTCGAAGCTTTGTCACTAATAAACTTATCCATAAAAATCCCAATGTTCCAGATGTTGCTGGTTTATCCCAAACCAGATACCTATCCTTTCATAGTAAGCTCCATAATCAATCAAAATCTCTAGTATCTCAACTCGCTTCCCACTTCATTCCAGATAATACTCCAATGCGTCTAAAAAGAAAATGGCCTCGAGAACTTCTAATATAGAACTTAGTGTTACCAATGAGTAGTTGCTTTACAAGCAATATTTCGGGCTTAAGTTCGAGACTGGCTGAAGGCATTTATATTTTGTTATTTGAGCCATGGCTCAACCTTGGTGTCTTGAGAACCTCCTAAGGGCCACACAGTCTCCTTAAAGTGGGTATCCTTAAATAGGGAAAAACCTGGCGGTTGAGTGGCTAAATCTTGCTTCCTTGAACAATCGTTGACCATGGCACAGTACAACCTTACTAAGTACTTACCCCAAGACTATTCCCAAGAAAATCGAAACGACAATGTCACCCTAGACAGTTTTTAAATTCGCAAATTGAACTTCTGTCAATGGAAAATTTCTTTATTCATGTCTCCATTGTTGGTGACTATATGACAATTATCAGGCCTATTTTAACTTAGGTATAGAGTAATGGGATCCACTAAACCGATGAATTCTTTCGGTATCCAATATTTGCAATCCAAAATCCTTCGAAAAATCTATGAGTCCTTTATTTTGTTACCGATGAACTGATCCACTGTGACCTTAATATCCCTCGCTGATTTGGCACGATCCAGGTACTTTTGTTTTTTTAATAAATTAAATAATCACCCAAATCCTGAAGGTGTCTGAAAAAAAGATTGCAACGGGATCTTCATGTATTATTGAACTTTGATCGCAGTGCTATCAATAGGTAGTTTCTCTACAAATTAATGTCATGTCATTACTGCCTATTGTGATAACTACATATTTATTTGATTTTGATTTTTTTACAAGTTCGATTAAAAATAAAAAATATAAATAAATCAACAGTAAATTTTTAACTATGTAAAATGTCATATTCAAATAATAATTGCTATTTTTACTTTCCCATTTAATCTTATGATTTTTTCATCGAGAAAAATAGAATGTTAGTCAAAAAATTATTCTAGATAAGCTCTTGTTTTATCTTGTTTAAGATAAAGCTCTGAATTCCTTTTGAAGCATTATTCGTAATTTTCCTTAATAAAGAATTATCCTTCATCAAAGCACATGGGCTTAAGTCTACACACACGAGGATGTATGTTAGCCTAATCCTCAGTTCGCTGAAAAATAATGAGATGAGTAAAATCGTATTAAGGAGAAGGTTTTATTTTTGTCTTTTGATCAACCTATCGCCCTATCAGTTCTTCTAAATAAAAAAAAAAAAAAAAAAAAAAAAAATCTGGAATACCCCTGTAGAAGGGAAGCAAATTAATCTTATTAGGCCATGACAAAGGCTTTTAGGACAGGGAAGGCTTTGAGAGCTGAGAGACGAGAGACGAGAGCATACATAGCTAAACCAATTTGTGTTTTTTCCTCTATTTAGTGACTGGCCCTTAGCTGGGGATTTGAGCCCTCTGTGGCCTCTTTGTTTTTGCCACAAATCGAGAACCTACCCCCCCCCCCCCCCGTACAATTCTCTCATAATTAGAGCTCGTTATTCGGAGCTCAGTGCCCTGTGATGTTATCCGTTGTTGAGGGGTTGCGGTCTCCGTACCTCTGCGGTTGGAGCCTAATGATGTAATTATTGTGCAATCATTTAGACGGGAATTAGAAAATGTTAGGGAAGATTTAAAGGGGCATTCATAACTTCCAAATTAGTACCATCTTAATTATTTCCACTACGTTTCATTCCGTTGCTCCCTGGCTTAATATTTCTTTATGAATATAATGATATCTCCTCCCTAAGATGCTATCTGGAAATAACATTTATATTTTATCGTTATCTGACAGGAACTAATGACATTATCTAATCAACGATATGAAAATACAAACCATTTGTACCCATGAAAGAGGTTTGATTGTTTTCAATACAATCATAAAGAACAATGTTTGAAAGAAATAATGTTCTAACTGGGCGATTCTCCAGGAAAGGGCCAACGACTGGTCTGAAAACTGCATACATTACCTTAAAATTAAAAAAAAAATCATTCAGATTATAGCTCTCTGTCAAAAGTATCGCAACACTTTGAAATTTTATAAAAACGTATTTTTTGTCATAATAAAGAAAGGTTCTGAAGACTATAATGAACATTCCTAAACTAGACATAAACAATTTTGATTAAAATAAATTACAATATTACTTCCAATAAACAAAAAAGTAAGAAAACTTACTTTTAAAATTTTTATTTTTTACAATTGTAACTTTTAAATTTATATTTAATAAAACATATTGCCCCCTCTTGCTTGAATGACTGCTTCCACTAGTCTTGACTTATAAATAAATAAACACTTATTTATTATAAATAAATAAATACTTATTTATTATGAATAAATAAACAATTATTTATTATAAATAAATAAACACTTATTTATTATAAATAAATAAACAATTATTTATTATAAATAAATAAACAATTATTTATTATAAATAAATAAACAATTATTTATTATAAATAAATAAACAATTATTTATTATAAATAAATAAACACTTATTTATTATAAAAAAATAAACACTTATTTATTATAAACAAATAAACACTTATTTATTATAAATAAATAAACACTTATAAATAACGAATGATAAACATGGACTAAAAAAAATTTGAATACAAAATCTATGATTCTATCGTTTGTTATTAACAGGGAAAACATTGATGTGTCTAATCCTTAATATCTCACGTTTAATAAATAATATTACTATGAATATAAACCAAGCATGGATTAAGGTAAAAACAAGGAAAACTCGAGAATTATGGGTGTTGCAATACATGTGAAAGAGAGTTTATTTTTAAATGTTAAACAGTACATTTATTAATTTCGCAGCTCAGCTTTAAGCTCTTCTGTTGCCTTTTCCCTAGACAATTATAAGGATTGTTTATGTGTATATGTAAGATGTATTTACCGCCTTAGACACATTCTTTCTTCTCTGTACATTGTTCTCCCCTTCATTAGAACCCTGATGTTTTTAACAAAATCTCTTTATCCAAGCAGTCCCCGTCTGTGATTCCAAGCTCTTAAGTCCTTTCTTCAACTGCTTAACATAACCAATCCTTTCCAGGTTGTATACCTTATCGAATATCTGCTGATTCAATCCTCTGGAATCAATCCTAACCCTGTGCCCAAAGTAAAATCAGTCGCCTTTTCCTCTGTTTCTAAGTCCTCAGTTCTTTCCTTAATCGTTTTTATTACGCAGCTTTCTTGTGATATTCGTGGGCTATAAATTATTCTCAGTATTCGTCTTTCGATCCAAAAGAGTTTGATAAAAAAAAAACTAATATGCCCGCTTTCCTAACAAGTTTGCTGCTTAGAAACCAGTACCAGCCCTAGTATCGCCATCTGTTTCTTTTACTGTTATACAAATTAGTTTATACTCGAAGTTCAAGCATTTGTGAATATCTCTAGTAATGTTGTTTTCGAAAAGATTCAGTTTCATAGCCTGAGATGAATTGTTTATTACCCCCTTTAAAATGGCTGCCTCTTGTATAAAACATGGATCTGATTATACTTATATATGAGGCAGTAAACAAGACAATTATCATGGAAGCAGTGTCCCTCCTCAGGAAGGGGTGCCTTAGAGATGTGACAGATAGCCATCTTGTTACCCCTCCTTACCAGAAGGATCTAATCAGTGTAGAGAAATACTTGCCTTAATACTAACTCGTGTTCTATAAGAGAACAAGACAGATATACCGGCTCTTAAATAATACAAACATACGCGGCGGGCTGCCAACTCCACCGTTATATATAACCCCTGGATATCTCTGTAATTAAGACATCCTTCATAACGGATATCTTCTCCGAGCTGCTCACATTTAGACACAGGCTATTTTTTTATTCATGCTTCTTTTTCTTTTTCGAACGAACCCTTTAAAATATGATTGCTCATAACCTTTTGGGCCCGGGCCCGGAGCCGTTTGTTATACAAACCCGCCCATAACCCCAGTCCAAATGGCCCGCCAAATTAACGAAAGTTAAATGGATGTATTTATATCTTAATTAATATTTTCAATTAATTAAGTTTCATTTTATATAACTGATTTATATCTAGGAAAACGAAAAAAAAAATATATATAAACGTCCGCTAACTTGGTGTAATAGCTTCCCCTTAATGACTATAAATTATTTTAAATAAGGAATTTCCGTCAAGAAAACAGAATTTATTTCCTTGTTTTCATTCCTTGCAACGTATCTGGTTAATGACCCTCTATTTCCTGGCTATCTGTCGTCAACATAATAGGTTAAGTCACAACGTTGTATAATATATATACTAAAATAGTTATGTTTATTATAACTAATAAAAAAATCATCAATTATTATATGAATTTCTTTGGTTATACTAATCTTCTTCATTACTAACATTATTAAACTACTTACAAGGGGAGGACACACTCAGTCTCTCACGGATCTTGTTGGCAATTTTTTTGGAGGTTCCTGGTCAAAAAACATTAGACACGTATTTTGCCGTTCCGACCAATGGGCCCTAGAAGCCGAGAAAAAAAATAAAATAGCATTAAACTATTTTATTTTTTATCTCGAGTTTAAAAAATGATATCGACATGATTCTTGCACCAAGATTTTCAGTTTTGATTGCGAATTAAAGGAAAAATAAAGTCGCTCCATAGATTTTGGTTTAGGTTAATTAAATTCTAAAAAAAAATGATTAGTTTTTCAAGCAAACTACCTCTATAGATTTTTTCACACAAAAATTGAGGTCAGATTCTAATTCAGCACCCTCAAAAACATTAAAAACGGTTATTCAACAAAATCAAAAAATATCATTTTTTTTCACCCTCTTCCAGGAAAATGAAATTTTAAAACCGATTATTGGTTACATACCTTTAAATCGTCATTACTTTGTCATGCAATTCACTGGTTGGTATCGCTGGAAAGAGGAGGGTCTCAGCTTTCTTTTGATGTATATAAATGTAAAATTCGATGAACAAAAACCTATTTAAAAAATTGGAAAATCCGAAAAACATTTTGATTTTTAACTTGAGTTTGAAACCAGATAGGATGATGAAAACAAATACATTTCAAGCGTATTACCACCCTATATTTTGTGTAAAAAAATAAAGTTGATACGTTAAACCGTCTAAGCGTAATTCATAATTTTATCAATTTAAACAAAAGTTGCCTACCATTTAGGTCAGGCAAACTTTGAAGCTTACAAACTTTTATTTTTCTATTAGGATGAAATTTCGTATTTAAGAGTTCTCTTGAATGGTGAATTCGAATCCGATATCGGTTCTTGTGAAAAAATTATATTGAGTATACTTAACTTGAAAAATTTTAGCTTTTATACTGTAAAATGTGATATAAAATTCTTTTAGCCCTAGAATTCCATCTCAGCACCCTCAAAACTCAGGAAACGTATGTATATATATAGATATCAATAAAAAAAAAATATATATATATATACTAATTGGGAGAAATAATTTGTTACTTTAATTATTATTTAATTATTAGGCTTCCATTTATTTTGAGAAATATTACAATTAAAGGCAATCAGTAATAGCATTATAAATTACTCATTTATTGCTTATTTACTAAAATTGTCTTTCTGAATAATATTTAAAATAAATTATCAATCATGATAATACATATTATGATGAATAAGTAAATAGATACAATAATAATAATAAAATTTAATAAAAATATATACATTCATACCTATTTAAACTTGGGATGAGGAACATCAAACCATTTTCCTCCATAAATGTTTGAGAGGATAAATAGAACCCAAGGAGATTCTCTCTCACCAAGCCACTTGTTAATATAATAAGCCAATGGAGGCAAAGTGAGTGCACTTAGCCGCAAATAAACCAAATATGAGAGAAGCTGGCCTCTGCCAGGACTCTATTTCCTAAATTTAACAATAGATCTGGATTCTAGGAATGCGAGGAATGCAAGTGGACTTGATTCAAATGATTTATAGTAGAACTAATTAAACTCGATTATCCGAACTAATTGGTGTCAGGGGTGGTTCGGATAAGAAAAAAATTCGGATAATCGAGGTTAAAAATTGTACATAGAAGCAGAAAAAAAAGCATCGTTCTGTTAAATAAAATCCGGAAAAGTAGGAAAAATTCAATACATACATGTAAATTCTTCTTCATTTATTACGAGTACAATATACATTAAAACTAAATATGTACATATTATGTTATATCTACGTACATTCATACAAAAGGCCTCATTTTTTTATTTCAGCTGGTTTGAAAAAATCTTCAATGTTCGTTTGCTTCAACATTTTCATTTTTTTTTTTTTGTCAGTGCAAAGTCCTTTATTTTTTTGAGTTCAAGTAGCTGAATTACAGATGCTTCCTCTTGCCTTTCAAGCCGTTGAAATGTTACATCAATGGCTTTTATTACATCATCGTGGATACCCCGGCGAGTTCGGATCATAGAGGGTTCGGATGATGGAGGTTCGGATAATCGAGGCTCTACTGTATATGATTAAAAAGGTTTTGATGATTTTTTTTTTTTTTTTTTAAATTTTAGTATCGAGTAAAAGACAAAACCATATTATGATCATTATAGAAGATTTTTTTTTTTTTTTTTTTTTAAGGGATTAATTTTAAGGGCATACTTAACTAACACCCTTATCTACCGATCTAAAAAAAAAAAACTTTAAAAAACAATACTCAAATTTATTTTTGTTTAAATTATACTGTGCAATGATTATTTTTTGTTAGTATTTGTTTGCTCACTTTCCGTTTCCTAATTATATATCCTGTTGGAACAGTTCTTTTACAGAGACCTGGAGATTTTCTGAACATTCTAATGAATGTAATGGGGTTCATCTGAATTATTTAGTGATACAACCTATTGGTGCAATCGGATGAAGTGGCCAACTTGTATGTAAGGTACCCTTCACAATGACATTTACCAGTACTTAGCATCAGGCCGTGACAATGTGCAAACGGATGTAGATGAGACGGTAAAGGTTGTTAGGGAGAACAAAGTGGTCAACCGGAGGAATAAAATGGTTAATTAAATGTCAGTTGGCAGCGGTTGGTGGTGTCACCGCTGGCGGTTGTCCTCCCTCCCGCTCCTGGAATCTCCCGCGTTGGCTCTTTTTATACGTCTCCATTATGGTGTCACGGCCCTCGGAGAATTATCTTCCCCCATTCTCAGGATTCCGATTCGTGCCTTCGACGGCCCAGGAATCCTAACGCCATCCTGATAAACGGCCCAGTCAAGGATCACAGGTAAATGGGATGTAAATTACGGAGTATCTCTTACTAAGCTAATTGTCCAACTGATAAGCCACAAATCATGGTGGTCACCCGAGGGGGGAGAGGGGAGGGATTGGCAACGAGTTTCAAGAGTTCGAACCGTATGTTTCTTTGTCGTTAGATTTCAATCTCCACTAGTTACTATTTTAACCATTAGATTGAACAACATGATACTCACATTAAATACAGCAATTTCCACTTTCCTGTTTAATTACCTTACCGTGTTAGTAAACAAACTTAGAGAATGCTCTAAAGGGATTATTAAGTATTGGTAAATAATAAATAGCATCAAGATATTTACAGAATTTGAACACTGGAATTTTATAATACGGTCATTTGTTTTTACACGCCCTATTATTTACATGTTTCATGCCTTATAGGCATACTAAATGTATGATTATAAAGGTACAAAATTTAGCATGATTAGTTAATTATACCTAAAGTATAGTTTCCTACATAAAATGTATTAAACATTAGCTCATCTGCTATGTTAGCAAACCACGTCTTACCCGCCGATGGCTTTCCTTGAATCAGTTAACAGTTGAATTTCCCACTTTCTTGATTTAACATTTTAAAAAGAAAATTTAGAAAAGTTTGCATATATTTATGATCCATTTGATTTGATAGTATTAATTTAATTATTTGATACGACTCGTCTATAGATAAAATTTCTGTCTTAGCTGAATAATATTGGGCAAATTTGTTTTTTATGTATGTCCGTGATTCGGTTAAATTCATCTTAGACAGTATCGTCCCATATATTTTAATCGCTGCTTTTAATGCATACTCCATTTCTGTTTTTTATCTAAATATCGGATGATTTAACCACGCTTTAGTCTTCACTATATCTGTATCGGGTACTACTATGTTTTCTTCCAACTGGAGGATCGCCGCAAAGGTATGTTCTCCATATTGCGTCCGTTTTTGCTATAGTGATTAACTCCCTTCGAAGGCCCCACCATAAACAATAAGCTGTTTGGTGATGGATTTTGTTTATTCCCACCTCTAAACATTCCTTTGTGTTTTGCCACCATTGCATTCTTTCTATGTTTTTCGATCCGTCGTACGGCAAGAATCTGATTTGTAAGACATTAGCGGGACTAAGATAATGAGATAACAAAAATATATAAAAAACACACAATAAGATAAAAAAATCATTTAGCCAAGAAGAAACTATCTTCACTACCGCTTATCAGTCAGTTTTTCAAAGTCGAGGAAAACAAATTTTGTTCTGTTACTGCCCATGTTCCATGTTTATGAAAATACTTTTTATTAGATCAACTATTTGTCTTTTAAATGATTTGCATTCGTAAAGTACATTTATAAAATTTTGAATCTGTCCGTCTTCATTACATACGTCAGATGGTAAAATGTTAAATCGTGTTGTTTATTATTTAGAGTTACCGTGTTTTGTTATTAGTTGTTAGTGGTTCTGTTATTAGTTAGTTTTTAGTTGTTACTTTGTATATGTTTGTAATTATATTATCTCGATGGCTTTGATGAGGTCACCTACAATTGGTCCCATCTTCCAGCTAATCTGAGCTTATATTTTGCTTAACGGAAGATAAGGGAGCTTTGTTAATCTTAGTATCTTAAATAATTTTATTCCGATTTTTATCTTTTTTTTTTTTTTTTTTTTTGTATCGATCAAATTCATATATATATATATATATATATTTGACATACCAGAAGCTAACATCTGCACTTGTGATTTACATAAAATAGATAAAATTTTATTTATTTTTATATTCCTATAGAATTAGTGTATGTGTGTGTATAACTTATTTTAAAATTCTATAAAAATTATTATCAATCATAAAAAAGTTCCTTTTTACGATTTTTACAGTCAACGGGCAACAAAAATTAGTGATGTATCGATATATAAATATTTTAAATTTCGATAATATTACTGATAAAGAAACATCGGTTCTCGGTAACGATGCCTCGGTTAAAAATAAAATGGTTTATTGAACGTATAACACGTAGCTAAAATACCATACCAAACCTGTTTAAATAAACAATAGTTATTCTATATATAAATTAATAAACGGCAAATAACATTTACTCTCCACAACATACAAAATATATAAGTGATAACGATAAGTAAATATTACGATTCAGACAAAGAGGAAAAAAAAAATCATCTCCCTATTCTTATTAATATTCCAAAGTTTCTGGTTTTTATTTACAGTGGAGGCTCAGTTATACGAATGTGAGGGGGAACGAAAAATATAAGTGAATACTTCTTATGACTGAATAGTTATAAGATAGTTATTGGTTCGCCGGGGAATGGAAAATTCTTCATATAACTGAATGTCTTTTATAAGTGAGTTTCGTATAAGTGGTACTCCACTGTATTACCAATGTTACTAAAAGTGTAAGGTTTTAATTAATTTATCAAGAATCGGTGGGCTCGAGAATCGACTCACACCAAAAGAAAAGAAAAATTGATATGTAAACGAATAAGAGAATTAATATACAGCGAAGCTCCGATTAACAGGATTATTTGGGGCCGACACTGATCCGGATACCCAAAAATCCGGATAATCAGATTTACTATTGAATTAGAGCATTGGAAAAAAAAAAATACAGAGATTTGTCATGTTTTAACTATGTATTACAGTAAATAATTAAAAATGTGACTTTATATAAAATTATATTTATGTATCAACAAAGTTTAGTTAGCATTTTACGACTTTATTTGTGTCATGAATACGAATTAGACGGTACCTATCGCATTTTACGTGAACTCCGGACGGTCTACAATGTCTGTCAATAAAGTATTTTTAAAAACATTGTATGCAATAAAAAAATATATATATTTTTTCTTCAAATCAATCCGGTTAATCGGAGTCCGGATAATTGGAGTTTCACTGTACTTTTTTTTTATATTGAACTACTAAAATTAACTGTTGTTTCTTCTAATAAAAGGGACAATTTAAAATGATTTTAGTGAGCGGATGTAGCCATTATCTAAATTTCGATAAATCGTACTTATTACTATGATAGAAATAGATATTTTCAGTATATAAAGAAATAATGAAATTGCTTTGTAGAAGTTAGTAAATAATTTTCAGACCACACCGAGTTAGTTGACACCCACTAATCACCGAACAGGACAGGAGTTTCCAAAACAAAAACTCCACAAGTTTGAGAATAGCGGCCACGTGAGACTTCCTGGAGCCAGCCGCTAATGAGGCACTCAGAGCCACTAAACGACTGTACAACAGATGCCAGGGCCAACATCCGATGTATTCTCTTCTCGTAGCACTTTCCAAGGGGCGTTTTTTCATCGGCGTTATTTTTGAGCGGTCTTTATCGCTTCTGTTGTATTTTAAGAAAAGTGTGAAGGGAATGAGTCTATGGAAAATAAATTGTAAAATCACCCTAACATCATCTGAGATGTATGTATTTAGCTGCACATCTTCCTTTAAACATTTGTCTGATAGAAAGAAGATCATGGTAGTGTAGCATAGTTGAAATTTTGGTATATCGAGGGTGTACACCGATTTTATGATAGTTGAGCTCCACACACTTGAGGCATACGTAATAATAGCTGGAATAACTAATTTATATTGTACAAGTTTGTTACAGATTTTTTTAAAAACTCTTTATTGATATTTTGCATTAGGTATGCAGTTTTTTAAATTTCAGTTTGCAGTGTGTAGTATTGTGAGTAGTATCCAAGTTGTTGTCAGGCGATTTCATCTTCCACTTCCTGAAAGCAGCAACACGCCAATCTGACTACTTTGAATTTTACTAATTTTAGTTGTTTTTTTTATACTTGCTCATCCCACTAATATCATCAGTTCTTCCGCATAATATTTCTTTAGAAGCTGTGAAATTTCTGCAGAATGTATAACTTTTTCTAGTAACGTTTTTATAACTTCTAGTAAAAAGTAGAATTTACAACTTTGTCCTTTAGAGTTAGATTCTAGACGTTATAGTACTATCCTTTCCAGCTACATCAACATGGTTTGATGGACAACGGTTTTCCATGAAATAATTATTAGTTTTAACCAATCCCACTCAACCTCCACTGGTTTTATCTTACTCCAATGACGCAACTGAGAGAGTAACGCTAGGATTTCTAGGACTCCACCATACGTGGAGGGACATTTCTGTTTGGGGATCCCTCATATATGTATATATCGTAAATAAAGTATGAACGTATTTTTAAAAGTTTTGATTTATTCTTTTATTTTTACAATTATTATTGTTTTTATATTATCTATGTTACTTATTTTATTGATTTTTTTTTCTTCGCTTTATGTATTGTATAGTTTGAGGTAGTTTATTTTTTTTTCCTTTACATTATTTATTGTATTATATATTATGAGATTCGTTACCGATTTTAATTTATTATTCACTTTTTTTTGGTATCACTTCTTTGTATAAGAAAAAAAAAAAAAAAAAAAAAAAAAAAGTTTCAACCAATAATTAAAATAAAAAAACTAACTCGTATTCATTTGTAATATCAAACAAATGAAATCCTATTCCATGAATATACATGAACCCGTTAATACGGTAGGTTCTACAAATTGTGAAAATTGTGAGATTAGTAACTATTCAAACGCTTATCGTACATGAAATATATATGATTGATAAAGTTTCATTGGTAATTCTCACTGTCCGCAAAAACAAATTCCTTAAATTAATAGAAAAAATATATTGGTTTTATAATATTAATTTTAGTTATAATTATAGCCTGTTATGGACGATGGAATGAAATAGGACAGGGAAAATGTAAACATTCATCTGGTATAATGAGTTAAATCGGATAAGGATATTTATGATATGGAAATAACGATATTATTGTTTACGATTTTTATCACGCAAATTAAACACTTCGAGTCGTATGTTAGGGCTATCTTTCCATAGCAAAAAAAAGGTTATCGGGACTGAAGGTTGAATAAATGTTAAATAGATCAATAAAGAAATATATCTTTAATATAGTACATCAATTTTTTGAAATAAAAACATTTGATGTTTTGCGTTATATGAAGTACTTAGGTCTTATCTCCAGATGATAAGGAAAATGAAGTTGATAGTTCTTCATTAAATTACTCTTTTATGTATCCATTGTTTATTTATTTCATCTAGAAGATTATAATTGAAGACGAGATAAAAATAAATTGCAACCCTCCTAAATCTGATGATCTAAATAATTATTTTCTGAGAACTAGACGTATTGCGAAGATCCTTTGCAATGGTATATGGTGCCGTTTACCTTTAAAATAAAATAAAATAAACCTGTACCAACCACTACAACCCATGAAAGGTCTTGGGTTCAGTACTTAGGTAAGGATGTACTGTTACTAGGCCAACGGTTTTGAAAGGAGGGGATTTGGCCAAAACCACGCTCAACCGCCAGGTTTTTTCCCCATTTAAGGGTACCATCTTTGTAGAGGCTGGATGTGCCCCAGGAGGGTCTCCCGAACTCGAAATCGAGCTACAACCGAAATAACAGAAAATAAATTTTCTACCTTCAGTCGGACTTAAACTTGGGCCCGGAAGCTAGATAGTCCCGGCGGCTAGGTAGTCAAGTGCCTTACCCACTGAGCTACTCCGCCGCCGTTTACTTTTAGCTTACCTTAAAAGAGTGAGCAGCCAGAATCGGCCAAGTCATTGTCACCAAGACAGGACACATGTGTATAAAGTTCTCTAGTACTTAGTAACATAAGAATTGTTGGAAGAAATTGATAAAGAAATGGTTCTTCTGGTTAATGATAATGGCTATGTGTTCTTCTACTTGGCTAACAAAATAACACCGACGGTGAAGTATACAAGAGAATCATATTGTTGTAGCAGACCGATTAAGAATCTAGAAGTCAGGCATGAGACCAGCAATTTCAACGGCTGTGATATTTAGATGTCAATTAAAGCTCTAGAAAGATCTATTATTATATTTGAAAGTTAGATTCTACGACATATACCAGAATGGGTTCAAGAACGTCACAATGTTTCTGAAGTAGTTCAAATGCAGACATTAAAACACTCTTTAACAATTTAAATGTAGACCGACGCTTGGCAGAACATGTTGCAAGGGTGGATCAGTGTGCACCCGCACACTATATAAGATTGAGCCTTAATATAAAAACTGACTTGTAGGAAGAAATCTGCGGTGGCAAGATTGTGACTATGACCACTTCCCTTATGAGAGAAATTTTCAGTTTACATATTTCTTGAATGAATTCTTTTTACTTATTGACCTAAGATGAGACAGATTGTAATATTAAACAAATACAACACTTTCATCTAAAAACAAATGTGAGAGAGAATATTAGAAGTTTCATATTTTCGTATTTCCACTTTCTTAATGAGAGAATATAACAGAAATTAACAACATAACTTTCTACATAGATTTTGTGTTTTATGTATTTATAATTAGCCATTCCCATTTCCCTAACGTGAGAATGTTTATCAGAAGTTAACATTACTTGTGATTTTGGGTTATATTAATTCTGCTTTTCTATAATATTAATTCAACATTGATTTAGTGTTTTATGTTTTTTCTTATTTCTCATTTCAATATGAGAAGGTACCTAGAAGGTGATATTAGTTTGAAAATGGATTTAGAGTTTGTGTGTAAAAGAAGGATAATAACCTTCCCCCTCGAAATGTAGCGACTAAAACATCGGATTAATTAATCGGAACAAAGTTTGAACAGATATAAGGTATTCGGAGAGCGTGAGGGGCTGGAGCGCCTCATAGATAGTGGTACGGCAAACTTAGTAGTATAGCAAATTAAAATAGTTAGCTGTTAAGTAATCAAATGAAATAGTACATGATACTTTACAATATATAACTAAAGAATCTTAAACTTTGACCTAAGTTTAAACATGTAGCATCCGTCCAAACTATAATCACAATGATTCAGCATTGAGTTATTTTAATTATTTATGACTCCTTTTAGATATTCTTTTATCATATTTTTTTTTTTTTTTAAGATTTGTTTGTACTATTAAAAATTAGAATTAATTCTCTTTGGTTTTATAGTCAGTAGAAAAATGAAGCTAAGATTTTTCAATCATACGATTAGTGTTCTATTTGCACCTCGATTTGTTAATTATTCAAAAATATATTCGAGACACATGAGCATTTGCTCCAACTACGATCCAACGGATCGTTCCCTTAGGAGATATTGTTCGGCGAAGATCTGAGAGAAGACACAATAGAAGGCAGTAATTGCTGACGACGCGGGGCTGTTAATACCGCACCCACGCTAGGAGCAATCGGTGATCTATTGCCCGTAAAGAGGCATCCCTCTGTCCACTCTTACCGAATCCATTATAATTTGCTCAACAGCGCTGATCCTATTTCAATTATTTTCATTTTATATATAACTTTTTGAATTTCATTTATTCTTCAACGATATTTTCAAGCACAGCGGTAATTTTAACCTAGTTAAAATTGCATTGATTAGGTGTTTGAAGGATACTTAAAAGCATAATTAGACATCCACTTTGACAGAAATAATTTTATCGGTCCATCTGGTTGGATTTTAATATTTAACCATAAAAGTATTTGATAGTTTGGCACACCCCGTTTCTGGCATTCAGCACTATACATTTTAATCATTATTATAGTAACATTATTATTATAAATCTTCCTAGAACTATGAAGATGTAGTTACAATTTGGTACAGTAAAATATAACACCGTACCTTTGTCACCTCTCTCGAATGGTGCTCGCCACCTATCGGTCGATTACCAAACTTCACAGCGCACCACATATTTATCGTTTTTTGGGGCTTAACGTCCTTATACACTCCAACTAGAGCACGAAAGACGGGTTATCCTACAGGTTACCAACCTATTCTAGCCAGGGTGGGAAGGTCAAGATTCATTCGTGGGCTCGCCACGAAATACATTTTAACCTGCCTAGGTGGGATTTGAACCCACGACATTCTGGTTACAAGCGCGCTGAGGTCCACGCTCCAACTCACTCGGCCATCGAGTCTCCCTTTTATCGATTTTTCCCTTCCTTAAACTACGAAGATAATGTGATTGAAATTTGGTTCTGTAGTTTTCGCGGTTAGTGATCGCAAACGTAAAATGGCTTGTCCTTTTTATATAATGATTTATCAATTTAAATACTGTAGAATAGAATGTTAGAATTGCAGGTACTTGTGCAAAGTGATGTACATTATTGATTATTTACACGTGTTTATAGTTATCGAAATCATCTCTTGGGCTAGGAGAACCCCTTATTCAGTAAACTGATTATATCATTAAGTTGGCAGCACTTAGATCTTGAGCTTGAATAGCCACTATTTGAATATAATACTTCCATTTCTATTTCTGAAATCAAGAATTTTTCATGGATGGAAATAGTCCAATTTTATTTTATTTATTTTTTTTTTTAGGCCTAAGACTTCCATTGAAGTCCTATACTGGCCTGGGAGGGAAGGTGAAGA
The DNA here is from genome assembly GCA_003667255.2 of Euschistus heros. Taxonomy (NCBI): domain Eukaryota; kingdom Metazoa; phylum Arthropoda; class Insecta; order Hemiptera; family Pentatomidae; genus Euschistus; species Euschistus heros. Next base: position 824,455 of record RCWM02000169.1, on the reverse strand, counting down.
TTCATTTCGTGGGTCCGCCACGAAATAAATTTTAACCCGCCCAGGTGGGATTCGAACCCACGACCTTCTGGTTACGAGCGCACTGAGACCCTCGCCTCAACTCGGCCATTGAGGGCCCCTAAAATTTTATTGTAATGTTATAAAATACAGTCGACTCTCGTTAACTCGAATTCCTCGGGACCACGATTTTTTTCATGTAGTTCGACCCAGCCAATGAGTCCTGAAATGAGGGGTGTAGAGTGCATGAAATATATGTAAATGAAATTTTTGACCTCAGTGCTTCGTTAGAAGTACTTAGAAGATAAACATACATACCCCACCCCTGGTGGGGGGGGAGCTAACGGTGGGGGGAAGAGGAGAATGTCCCATTTTTGGGTTTTTCGATTATATCTCGGAAACCGTAGAAATAAACATTAAAGCTTATTAAATTTCATATAAAATTGTTTATATACAAATTTCTCGAACTTCCCAACGTTTTCGAGGTATACGTTGTTGAATACCGATAATTTTCACAAACAAAATAATTTACATCACTCGGATTGGAAAATAGATACTTTCCATAACAGCTGGAAGCAAGGAAAGTAGGCCTTTACACATCTCAAAATTTAGAGCAAGGTAAAACAACGAACATATGATTTTACACGTCTAGCCGGAAACGTTTTCGCAGCTAGCAGTGTTTACTGTTACCAACACGAGGTCCGCTAGCGTTTCTTTTAGTTTATAATTTAATTTTACATTGTTAGTGTGCGAAAATGGCCTTTAACATCCCTCAAAAATTAATTAAAGAAGCTGAAGGAATAACTGATTCGTTATTGCCCGGGAAATCTCGTAATAGATACGAAGAAGAATTTAATACGTTTTGTGAGTGGTGCTATAGTGAAAGTGTTAACCCTAACCATGTTAATGATGAAGTGATGTTAGTATACCTATCAACTTTATCGAAAAAATTTAAAGCCTCTTCTTTATGGAGTAAATTTTCCATGTTAAAATCGTGTTTAAAAATAAAGAAAAAATTTGGATGTTTCTAAATTTTCGAAATCGATAGCATTATTAAAACACCACAGCGTAGGTTATCACCCCAAAAAATCTAAAGTCTTTAGACAACATGAAATAAGAAAGTTCATGGACACTGCACCTAATTCGGAGTGGTTGTTAACAAAGGTTATTTTAGTTGTAGGTATTTATGGAGCATGTTGATGTGACGACCTTATAAATTTAAATGTAGAAGATTTTAAGGATAATGGAACTTTCTTTACAGTGTTTCTTAAAGGTGGTAAAACAAATAGTGAACGCACGTTCATTATTACTGACGCAGATTCCTCATTTCAGATATGCGATATTATTCGAAAATATTTGTTTCTGCGGCCGCCGCACATAAAAAGTAAACGATTTTTAGTTGCCTATAGGAATAGAAAGTGTACTGCTCAAAATGTCGGTCAGCATACAATATACGCTGTGCCAAGAAAAGTAGCAGAATTTTTGAAGTTGGAAGACCCCGAGAGCTACACGGGCCACGCTCTTAGGCGATCTTCTGCTTCAATGTTAGTTGAAGGTGGGGCTAATTTACTCACACTAAAGAGACATGGAGGTTGGAGATCGTCGACCGCTGCGGAGGACTACATAGAAGACTCAGTAGCTAGGAAAGTAAAGGTAGCAAGGAAACTGTTCAATAAGGGAGGCACATCATCAATGGAAATCCCAAATGTTGCAGACCAAGAAATTGATTTTGTTACAGTTGATGATCTATTTCGGAATACCGATAGTGAAGATGAGGACAGTAAAGAGGACCAACGCTTGCATAAAGTGTCCATTAAAAACACGCAAATGAAGAACCTAAATAAAAAAACATTAACTGATGGGTTAAACATTACCAACAACCAAAACTGTACAATTAATATTAACCTGACCCTATAAAAATGAAGTGTTTTTTATTAATATATAAACTTACTCCTTTTTATAAATGTATTTTGAATTATTACATTTCAGTTATTAAACGTAATTATATTAAATTAAACTTGTCTACGGTTATTTCTCTAAATCAGCTGTTACAAATAATCATTAAAATAGAAAACAATCATTTAGTGTAATAATATGAATTATTAAAATCTTAATATGTAGATTCACGAGTTAAAAACTGCGTTAAGCGTTTTTGCCTCGTGATGAAAAGTATCGTACATTACTCGTACCGAAAGTGATTTTACGATGCTCGATCGAATTAACGGGCTCGGCTTCGCCTCGCCAGTCAAACACGGTCTCGCAACGTAAAATGCCACTTTCGGTACTAGTAATGTAATATACTATTTTAGCTTTCCTTTTTCAGACTTTTAGTATGTTTTCCTTCTAACTACTCCTAACAAAGATATGAAGTCAAAAAATATCGTATATTCCCGGCACTCTATTCCATTTCAGCACCCTTTGACTGGTATCGCACGAAAATACGTGTGTCGGTACTCTTTTGGCAATTACTCCAGAACTAATTGTTCCATGCAAAAGTTTTTATTTTTCATCTGGAAGTTGGTTAAATTTACTATAAAATCCTATATATTAAATTTTGATCTAGTCAACTTTGAGTCTGACATTTTTTTCTGAGAAACGATCGCGTAAGGTTAGATCGTTTAGGTTACTAGAAGCAAATGTTTAACAAGAAGTAATGTAAATGTTATTTTTTTTTAAAAATTATCGAAAAAGATATTCAATAACGTATATCTCGAAAACGGTTAGAAGTTCGACAAAAATCTGTATATACACTTTTATAGGAACTTTAATAAGCTTTAATTTTTAATCATTGCATATTTTTCTATAGTCCACCGTTTCCGAGTTGTAACCGAAAAACCCATCAATGGAAACTTCTCACCTCCCCCACAGTTAGATCATCCCCCAAGGGCGGGATTTATCTCCTAACTAATCCTAACGAAGTCCTGAGGACAAAAATAATCGCATATTTCATGCCTTCTACAATATGTTTATTGATTGGACTATCAGGCATAGTTCGAATTATTCAGGCCATACTACATTTAATTCGACTTCGAGAGGTAGCAGACATATCTATTCGTTCTTTATCTTGAAATCTTCTGTATTCCAGATTATTTTTAGACTATACACGTTTACTAAATAAAACGTTGATATATTTTTTGACCTAACCCGATTTTCTCCTTCTTCCATTTTTCTTATTAGATAGAAAACCATTTGGTCTTATTCAATTTCCTTCAAATGCTTTTTAAAAGATATTTCTGGGAAACCAGCACTTTCGTCACTATGCGGCCTAGAACACGACTTTGCAGAAAAATTAAAAATTTTGTGAAAAATTACCAATCGATCTTAAATAGTCAAATATGCTTTATCAGCCATAATCACATAGTTTACGAAATATAAGCGAAAAACCGAAAGCCGTGCTAAAATTTCGAGGTTTTTCGAGTACTATGTTTTGAGCATTGCGAACTTCGATATTAACTACCATTATGGGTCCTAACAACATATTAAAAAATAGTAGATACATGCATTTTGGTAAACATTTTTTTTTCTTGTATAAATCGACTAGGCTATTATAATAAGATTGATAAATTAATTTAGTAAGAAAATAAAATTTTGCTTGAGGAATAGAATTCAATCATCAATGATTGAATTGAGGAATAGAATGATTGATACTTTTATATTTATTGAAGTGAGCGAAGGGCAATTATCCTCTATTATTTCTTGCGGCCCCCTCCCCCTCCACAGATGGATATAAATGCCTGTTGGAACGTCGACCATACGGAGCATAAAGATAAATAATTCGATATTTATTATTATAATTTATTATTGTTGGAGCGGGCCCTCTGAGGGTAACGAAGCCAGCTCATTAGAGACAGGAGCCAGGGACACGGGCTACGAGGCTACAATGGTATCAGAGACACCGATGGGGAGGTAATTGTCCGATTGTCGCTCTAATCAGTAGTGTATTCAGGGCTGCTTGTCACCGCAACAATATCGCCAACTAACCGTGGCATTGCCGCTCCGGGCTTTTGTCTTCATCCAGGTTACTGGCTCTCGATCGCTTTTTTTATTTAGCTTTCCCCTCCCGACCAGCGTAAACAGTATATCTAACAATGGCTATCCTTAGGAGTTGGTCCAGAATTAATTCTCCCATTGTCAGAAAGCGGTTAATGTAAAGGAAGGTGAAATATTTTGACTTCCCAAGCCTTCCGTTATAGGATCCTTATAGCAGGGACGAATGATCAATAAAAAAAATTGATAAGAAAATGGCCTTGCAGGTACTCAGATCAACAAAATTGAGCTTTTTGAGTACAAAAAAATTCAAAGTCAATGCAATAAAAGTGGCCATATAAAAACCATGAGAACAGTTAAACTCGAACGTCATGCACAAACAAAAAAAACCACCCCAAACATTTTAAAATTTTCTTTAAAATTAAGTTCAGACTTTTTAATATATACAATATCATCATTTATTAGCATAGATTACTTACATTACTATTCATATTTGAAATAAATATGTAAAAATTGTATTTTCAATGTAAAGAATAAAATATATTTTATGAGATCGCATAGTTCACTAGAAATAAGTAGTGATTCAACACAAAATTAAGAAGGCAGCGAAGGTGGAGAGAGAAGTTTGCTGAGGAACAGGCACTTGTAGTCCAGAAGAGAGTCAAGAAACATATTTAATTGTGAAGAAAGACTATAGCGACAAGAAACTGCTCGTCGTTACAGACTACTTGAACATTTTCTAGACAAACGATCAAAGCTCCCAATTTATTTATCGTTTACAAAAGACTTATTTACATGACTGTCATTAGACCTATTTGGACATACGGAGTTGAGCTGTAGGGCTCTCCTAAACCATCCAATTCATCTCGTATTCAATCCTTACAATCCAAAATCCTTCGAAAAATCCTCAATGCCCCTTACTTTTTCACCAATAAACTTATCCATAAAGACCTTAATGTTCCATATGTCGCTGAGTTAGCCCAAACCAAATACCTATCCTTTAATGGTAAGCTCTTTAACCACTCAAATCCATTAGTTTCTCAACTTGCTTCCAGCTCCATTCCCGATAATCCTCCGAGGCGTCTGAAAAGAAGATGGCCTAGAGATCTTCTAGTGAAGAATTTTTATTGAACTGCTACTGATGAGTAGTACTTTTCAAGTTTTGACACGTTATTGTAATCGTTATCAGCTCATTTACTTGACGTATATATTTGTACAGTTGTAGATTTTAATAAATTGATATAGATAAAAAAAAACATAGTACATGTTATTACGGGGAACATCGTACATGTTTGTACTAATGTAGATATAATTTTTCAAACTCGGGATATAAAATAAGATTTTATCCACGCTTTATTAACCAAAAAAAAATGGATCAAAATTGGCATCGTACTGTTCTGAAGACCCTCTGGGTGGTTTTTCAGGTAATGATTTTAGTAATCTGTAATTTATTATTTAAAAATGAAACATTATGATTAATATAATAATTTAAAACATTTTGAATTTCTGATAATGTTTGTATTTTTTAAATGAAAAAATGAATATTAATATGAATATGAATGATTTGAAATTAGTATATAAATAAACTCAACATCATATACGTTAGTGCAATTTTATGGTAAGAGTTTGCTATTTGGGCTAGGAAAAATATTTACCTATTGAAATATTAAATTGGTTTTTCCATCTTGTATGATTTACCTTCTCAATTAACATGAAAAATCTGTACTGATGGAATCTCACACTTGACCATTCAGAAAAATTAGGGAATAACATAGAAAAATCACTAAATAGTTTCAGTTATTTTTGTTTGTTTACTGTCAGCAAGCTATTAATTAAGACAAAAAACATAAAAATGTTATCAGTTCCTCTTTTTAATTAATTGATCTTTTGTTCCCAATCTGAGTCAATGAAAATTTAACCCTTCAATGAAGATGATCGCCATTATCTGGGAGGTCAATGAGACGCGAAGAGATAGCTCCTTAATTGTTTGTTGAAGCGTTGAATTAATAAATTGTTACCACATTAATAATTATGGCCGATTACGGGAAATATCGAACGCTTAGTAGGCAATGATATCAGGGCTGTAAAATTTGATGATAGGAGCATGGCTGACTAAACAGAATGATTTGTTTTTAAATATTTAGGTAGGTACTTATTAAGAATAAAGAAAACCAAATTTCCCTTAAAAAATACTTAAGAAAACCTGCTGAAGTGCAGTGTGAAATATATCTGTTGCACCTCTGAATAGTATGTTACGTGCAATTTCGTGAATTTAGGGTTATGGAAATCACCAGAATGTTGATTTTTCTGTCTCTGTATTTGTGTTCTTATGGATAATTTATGCGGCTATTTTTTTTTTTTTCTAATTTTATTTATTTTTTATTTATTTCATTCATTTTTTTTACACTAGCGGAGAAACTGATTTTTATTCTTTGACATGGATAAGTTTTTTGGCTGGGAGTCATAGTTTTTTTTTTTTTTAACAATGTTTTCACCCTCGAAAATGTAACACACATCACTTTCTAGTAATGTTGCTCGGATCGAAAAATTGACAATAGTTTCCTTATCAGATATTTAATGGATAATATTTTTTGTAATATAACTTTGTCGATAAGACCTACCATTTAGGATCAATATTGGTTTGAATAACCTACATTTTTTAGGTATTGTCGCTTTTTATATTCTAAATACAATATTTTTTATTAAAACTATTTTAAAGTAAGCGACGGGTTAGCTAGTTTTAAAATTATTATTTTAAGTTTAACTTTTAATTATTAAAAATTTTTAGTTAAAAAAAAAACTAAAAAATTTCTAATGTTTTATAATTTATATAAACTTTCTTTAAATCGGTCCATTGATTCTTGCTGTATTTCTTCTGAAGAAAACAAATTCCTTTCGGAAGAACATTTCCAACTCTAGATTGATCACTGGTCATGGGAGACCTAACTCGATAGAAATATTTATGAAATCGCAGTGGAAACCGGCTCCATTCCCACAGCTGTTGAATGCACTGGTTTTTGAATATGTCCAGCTGTTTCGGCTGACACTGATCGATCTAGGGCACACAACAGGCGATCATACCGCGGTCAGAGCGACTGGTTATGTACCCTCGTGAGTTGGGGGGAGGAAATGTATTTCTTTGAAGATGGCTGGCGTACCTTATCAAATGGAAGATAATGAAAAATCATTATGACGTATGAACAAATAAGTTGTCTGATATATGTTATTTAACACTCCTTTGCCCACTTAACCCATATTAACTACCCACTTAACTAGATGCGATAAATTATCATATTTTATCTAAAACAAATTAATAAATTATAGCAAAACCGGGACAGTAAACATGGATAGCTCACATAAACAGCATAGTGATCAATTTTAACATGTAATATTTAAGAAATGAATGAATCAAAACAAAAAAAGCAAATAAATTCTAGGGCCATAAACAACAGAATTAGCATAAAATGAGGGAACGGTGGTTTTCCTTCTAGTGTGGGGAATAAAGAAAATTAGCCATGCCCCTTCCTAAAAAGCGACGAAAGCATTGAAATAAATTGAGGGAAGGTTACAATCAAGAAAAAGGTACCCCGGGGGGGGGGGGGGGGGGGGGCAGCCAGAGACGTACCTCAATATTGTTACCTAGCTAGTACAGACATATTGCAGGGTACACCAGATCATTGTTGTATACTAAAGAAATCACATTATAGTAGTTTTTGTTACATCAAAATGTATGCGATTAAAAAAAATCATAGGCAGTTCAAAGTTCAGAACTCTATATTAATAATTCATCTGGTTTTGAATGAAAAAAAAAAATTAAAATTCTAAAGTTTGTTATAAGTGGTTCATATTTTATAATAGTTTGTTATAATAAGACATATTGCTTGCCCCCTTTGGCTTGAATGACTGCTTCCACTAGTCTTGGCATACTTGTAAATAACGAAACGATTGATAAACATGGACTAAAGGAAATTTGGAAAAAAAAAATCTAAAATTCTTTCGTTTGTTATTAACAGGGACAAACATTGATGTGTCTAATCCTTAATATCTCACGTTTAATAAATAATAATTCGTTTATTCTTAATTCACATGTATAAACATTCAGAGTTATTAGTTTATTGTATTATAGTGATTGGGTTGTATAGCTTTTTTAACTAGTCAAATATGTAATGTTTTTTTAAAATAATCAAATATTCTTTCAAGGTAACAGTTCTAAATTCTGCGTCTAGAATTTTAGACCTAGAACACCTAAATTGTTCTCTTACTTAAGATCGAACTGTTAAAGATTCAATAGTCAACTTTTAGAATCGACCCATCTCTTGATAAAAGTATTTCAAATATAACACATCTAACCATTATACAGGTTTCAATTCCATGCATCATATTCTATAAAAATAAAAAAATAAAAAAATCTATTCAAACAGTATTTTAATAATGTATATCTATACTGGTTGAATTATATATAAATTTTTAACAAATCTGACATTTTCCGATGATTTTATTTTTTACCTTTCTTTCAAAACGAGGGACTAACATAACTATTAATTTTCTTTTATTTAACTCGAGTCATAAATATCTTCCGTTTTTTTTTAAACATTTGCTCTCATTGAATTACAAAATTATATTATTTTTTATTATCTGCTCACTATTATTATCTATAACCTTCTCTCGCCTTCCTGGCAGTTTATCAATTCCCTTCCTTGTAAAATGTGGTTTGGAATTAGAACTGGAAGAAGTTTTCGACACTGGCTCTTCTGAATTAAAGATTTTTCCTCCTAAAAGTTTAGCACCCGAAAAGGTGATCTGTCGGGGCCAGATTCGGGGATTTAGGTGGATTTTGTAAAACAGACCGACCAAGTTCAATTTTTTTCTTGAGCCACCCTTACTATATGTTGTCGCGCATTTTGTTGTAAAAGAATGACTTTTTTTGCGATTGTAGAGTGCAGGACGCTTTTCATGCAGTTTCTATTCTCTGCTGAACGTATCTATCATTTTAAAGTAATCCTAGCATTTTTGAATATTAGTTTACTTTACAATATCCAAAAAAGACCTAAAATAATAATTAAAACACATTCAGGGTAACAGCAATACCAATTCATTTCTTTTTTGGTTTTGGTTGTTACGTTCAATAACAGATATGGGTTTCCAACTAAGGCAGATGTTCCAGAAGATCTTAAGAATCCAGCCTCTGGCTAGAAGGAGTGTCCTTGATAATTTACGACCCTGAAGTGGAGAACCATGGCGGTTTTCAAAGAAGACCAAATTGACTTTTCGCCCACTCGGGGGGCGCGTGCCTCACTGTTACCAAACGAACAAGAAAAAAAATAGCCAGTATTGAAGAAAATACACTCTAACCGTCGACCGATATATCTTAAGAAATGTCAGAGGAGCGTCCATTCATGTTGACTATTGACTCCTGACGCCCCGCCGCGAAGTCGAGTGCTCCCTGGACAATGGGTCGCTCCAGTTTGCCTTCGTTAACACCTGTGAAAGTGGGGCCTTTTGAGTCGCGTGCTGGCTTCTGGGTCTTAGTGCTGGATTAACAGGATTTGGGTCGGAGGAAAGGGTCGTGAGAACGAGATCCATCAATGGGTAGGATTACTGGCATGGGCACAATGGGTTTAGTGGCAGCTTCTTGTAAGCTGGCAGTTCCCATGCATGGTACAAGGGCGTGTCCATTGAGTCTTCTACTTTGAATAGGATGTCTCGAACTCCATATTCCTCTGATTTTAATTGTTCATATACCCAAATATCTCCGCTCCATTTCAAGATATTTTTGCATTCGATTGAAATAAAGTAAATAAAAATAATATTCACACGTAAAACTGATTTATTATAACAAGCTGAATTTACTATGGAGAGTAGGTATTGAAGTGCACTTTTCTAAAATATATTGTGCTTTTAATAACTAAACATTCCTAAACTGAATATGAATCTCTTTTTTATCTTTTGCATCATATTGCTTTAAATTATAATAAATACTTCTTTTAAAATATGAAAAACTTTAGGTCATATTATCATAATGAACAAGGGCCATACATCTTGATAGCATCAAACTAAAGAAGCTATGAGACAGGATGATCCATTACAGTTCCATAATAAAATCTTAGTTATAAAATCCATTCATCATAAAAATAATACTTTATAATAACGTATTTTCTAATACAATAAATTATTTTCTAATAATTAAGACGGTTTTATACTAGTTTTTTATCAAACGAATTTCGATTTATTGGGATTACTACGATTACAATTTACAGGGAAGTTACTGATTGAGATCAGACTGAGGTAAGATATTGTTTAATTTTAATGTATGAAAGGACAGAAGACCTTCAGGCAGCTATTTATAAAAACGGCTGTAAGGGCTTAAAATGGTTGGGGGAACAAATATTTGATGAAGTATACAACGTGAAAATCAGAGCGGTTATGCATAGCAGGACTGCTTGGAAAGAGAGAAATTAAGGAATCGGCATAAAATCAAGGTTCTTGTGGAGAAATGAAGGTGGGCCTTAAAGATAAACGGAGCAGAGAAGATAGCACTAAAAATAAGGCATTTTGAATGAGACAAAAAGACAAAAGCTATAAAGAATTGAAAGTTATATCTGCCTATAGCTAGTCCGTGTTAGCCGCTTCGAAAAATGTAATGATAATATTCAAATAATACCCAATACAAAATATTTTTTTTCTTTATTATATTTATGAAGTTACTTTCTGCAATTCCAAGATATTATTTTTGAAAATAGGGACATTTTTGGTAAAATAATTTAAAATACCTCTAAATACAAAAAAAAAAATAAAAAAATAATCGTGTAACCTGCCTGCATTTTAAAGAAGAACAGATACAATTTTAATACATTTTGTTATAGTATTTGAAAATCTTAAAAAAAAAAAAATTATAACAACACAACAAAAATTTTGTTTTACACCATTCAGTTTTCATTCTTATCTGCTTCAAGGCTCTGTTCAAGTATATTCTATTTAACTAGAATCCTCTAATAGTCCATTTATTATATTATTAAATTGTTTATTTTTATAAAATTTTATTAAAATAAAAAATACAAAAAATGAAATATCTCAATAATAATCTTCCAGAAATCTTATAATTTTATGCATTGCCACAAACATTACAAAATGTCCAAACAAATTATTTAAGGAAGGGATGAGATACTGTCGTGCGTCATTAGGAACCCTGACCCAAACATCCACAATCACTGGGATAATAATCAGCGGATATCACAACAATTTGACGATAGATTAAAATTAATTGAAAAATTTGATGCCATCATTATCTATTGTGCGCAGTGAGCTACTATAACAACTAAAATATGAGATATGATTTTATTATAATATACATAATTAGAAAAACGTTTCATAAAAGGCACATACAAATATAGAGTTGTATTTGTCAATGAGGATTGTGACGTAAAGCCTTAAGTCTCAAATTGCAGACAAGCAGCAGAATTAAGTACAAAAGCGGTCAGTGTTCAGACAATTCGAGGCTTCACAACTGAACCATTAAAATTATATCACTTCAGAGTAGTAATAGTTCATCAATGAAGCTGATATAAGGAAACAATGGGATCACCTGGAGTCTAGCTGTACCTAGAAGGGGGGAGCGCGAGCACTCAGTTCTTCAGCATGAGTATTAATATGTTAAATACTGTAAAAATTTATAAATTTTAATGCATTTAGAGCATTTATAAGTTCCTTCAGTGTTATGTAATTACGATGGTTTTATATTTCAAAAAAACATTGCTAAGCAAATGTACAAAAGAAGCCCATCTCTTTAATTTGCACTTATATAATAGGTTAGTTTCATTTTATAATCGGTTCCGTTTAATTTTATTGATGTGTACTTATTTCATTTGTATTAAGGAAGTAGGCCGAGAAGTAAGATTAAAACGACAAGAAACTGCTCGTCGTTTTCGACTACTTGAAAAACGTTCAAACCTTCCACTTTATTACAATTTCATATTTTATGTAATAGATTATAGGCATGTACATTGTTTGTTGTTATTTTTTTGTTTTGTTTTTTTAAGTTGAAAAGAAATTGAGTTTTTTTGACGAAGAATAACGTACTTTTTTTTCAAAATGATGTGTTCGAAGGCAATCCTTAAATTTCGAGAGTCTATGCCGTCACAAGCTGTACCTTATTTCTAGTTTACGTAAATGTAATCTTCAAGTATTTCAGCACAACAAATACCTGGAGTACTTGTGTTGCCTAGTGTTCAGCAATGATCCCTTTGTACGAAGGTATAATCGAGCGCCTTACAATAATAGACCCACGGCACTCGAGTGTATTATTTCCAAAAGGCGATAAACAGCCCTAAGCGGCCAGGTAGGTAAACACATAGGAAGGAGAACTTCTCATTGTTACAGTTGAAGTGCTACCACAATGGCTTCGGCTACCTGGCTACAAAGGACAAACTGGCTTTTAATGAACCCTCCATTGTCGTCCGGGGAGTTTCTTGTCGGGGGAGGAAGACGTAACGGAATGGGAAAGGGTGCCACCTGGGTCTGCCTTCCCAGAACTGGAGGTCACACCTGATATGGCGTTCTGGCATATATCCAGGAAGTTGAGGAATATAAAATGGTTTTAACTTGAATACAAGTGCATAGAATTAAGATTAAACTAGAGAAAATAGTTGAGAAACTCAACGAATGAATTTTTAAAAAATAATTTTCATCGTTATTCGTTAACTGTTTTTTATTATTTTCAGTTTTGTGTTCGAGTGTGAATATAATTAATTTGAATGTATATTTATTTTTTATATTTATATATTCACAGTTGAGTCCTGTTAATGCAGACCAAATGGGATTGGACCCTATCTGGTACCCCGAAAGTCAGTATTAATCAGATGGATATTCAAACAAAATTGTTTCTTATATATACACCTTTTCCTTCTGTTTAAATTTATTTTCAATACCTCTTGAAATAAACGTATATCTATGTATACGTTATCGATAGAATCGAATAATCTATATGAAGGTTTAAAATAACTAGCACAGATCCGCTACCAAGGACTCCACTTGGACAAACGTCTAACTTTTAATTCGCATGTAAGATTGAAACGACAAGAAACTGCATGTAGTTATAGACTACTCCATCATTTACAAGATAAACATTCAAAGCTTCTAATTACTTAAACTTGATTCTAATTACCTTTACTTCACAGTGATTAGACCTATTTGGACATAAGGAGTTGAGCTATCTGGCTCAACAAAAACATCCAATTCCTCCCTAATCCAATCTCTACAGTCCAAGATCCTTCGTAAAATCCTAAATGCTCCTTATTATGTCACAAATAAATTTATCCATTAAGATCTTAACGTTCAATGCTGGTTCATCTTTAAGCAGATATCAATACTTTCATACTAAACTCCAAACCCACCTTGACTCATCAACTTGCTTTACACTCGAATTCCTATAACCCATCGAGGCGTCTAAAAATTAGATGGTTAAGAGGCCTTCTAATGTATAACTGTTATTATAAGGTGCTACTAATAAGTAGCAGACTTGCCATTGTTATCATACCCCACACATTTAATTGTATTCATTGTATGCAGCTCTTATCATCTATAAATAATTTTTTTTTTAAATACTTGCAGGGTGAAAAAACAATAAACTGATATCTTTATACAATAAAAATGATATATTTACATTTCTGTACCTCGGAGGTACAGAACACTATTTCACAATTCCAGGAGAGCAATTTGAATCGCTCTTATTTTTAAAGTACAGTGGACCCTCGTTATAACGCGGGTTAAGGGGAAATGAAACCTCCTGCGTTATAGACGTACCCGCGGTATAACGAGGGCGGAAGTATGAATTATTGGAGGTCAAAAAATAATAAAAATGCACTCTGATATAAACTCGGGCAACAACTAAAGGAATAATACAAAGTTTTTAAAAAGAAAGTGAAGGGGATTCTATGACCAAGAAGGCAGGAATAGAGACAACTTCTTCGTACGTCATCTAGGTAGGTTACCGGGAAGATATTCAATCGACATTGTCTAAGCAAGACATTTCGGCTTATTTCTAGGACGATACAAGCGATGTACCCAGTCTTCACTAAAGTTTTTTTAAAATTCTAATAAAAATCAAACTTTAAAAAGTTTTAATATTGAAACAAAAACAATGAAACTTGGTTAGACAATCGTAATTAATTCGGAACGTCCTATTTAGTTTTACTTCCTACGTTAACAACCAGTTATACTTTTTTACTTTACAAATTCCTTTTAATGTTCAATAAAATTAGAAATGTGATTAAAAAAAAAAATTTAACAAATGTACCTTAATTTGCAGAGTTCACTTTTTCCCAGAACTTATTAAACTTTGAAGCCTTTTCGTTTTTTCTATTGGTTTTATGACTCAATTTTCTAATGAATTGTTTTCAAGTTTTCTATTGTTGGTTTTAAAACCATAATACGATGTAACCTTATTTTTTATTAATTTTAATTGAATCAGGATCGGGACCGGAGCTTGAGCCGCGTTATATCCGAATCCGCGGTATAACGAGCCGCGTTATACCGAGGGTCTACTGTATTTCATTTCTTGCAATGTTTATTGTATTTATATGTACGAAATGAATCACTCAGCCTAGAATAGGTTGGTAACCCGTCCTTCCTACCCTAATTGGAATACATAAGGATCTTATGCCCCCCCCCCCCCCCCAAAAAAAATAGAAATAAATAAAAAACATATGTAACTTGTCTTACAATTAATTGGTCTAGTAAATAGAATTCTATACCTCTGTATAAAGTGAAAAAAGGTTAATACGAATACGTAATAATATATTTTTGGTAAAAAATGGACATAGTGTTCTGTACCTCCGAGGCACTGATTTATTTCTAGTATTATCGTCAAAATTAAAATTTATGTAAAAAAATCCAGAGGTTTCCTGTAAAATGTGCAAAAGATCAGGGTATCTGAAGAAAAACGTGAGGTATAAAATTTTTTCAGAAAACTTTCCATTTTCGTCGTCTCGTATTTACAATATAATAAAACTAGACAAACTTAAATGTAAAGATTTTTTAAAGATTAAATAATACTTTTTTTTAATTTAGAAATTGATATACACAACTGTATAAAATATCTATACGTGAGTGAAAATTATTACAATGACATAACAATAACAGGCAAAGAACTATCCATTGGTAGAACATTAATAAAAGGTCCTCTTTATAAGGCTCTAGGTCATCTTCCTAATATATACTATTTCGAAAGAAATATTCAAAAACTTAAATATTGGGGAAAAAAACTTAAGTTTCTGTTAGATGAAACGGTTTCCAAAATGTGCGCAAAAACTGAAAAAAAATAGACCTTGAGCCGCTGCAAACCCTACAGCGCCACACAGTGGAACGAACGTTAGGGCGGAATGGACATTCGTTAATATCTCCGCTTCAGCTTCTCCTAGAATAATGCTATTGGTACCGTTTTATAGCTTTTTGAATGGACTATTAAATGATATGCTAATCATGATCAGATCGTAAGAGGAAACATGTAAGAATTCCTGATTTGATATTTCGATGTTGGATAATTTATCATCATTTACTTACCATTTATTGTACCTATATACTACGAGAATATATGCAATAAAATATTCTATGGAATGATAAATACATATGTATTAAATAAAATTACAAAATAAAACGTAACAAACTAAAATATTTAATTATTAAAAAAAAATAATATAACAATTGATAATTACTTTTGTCAGTTAATATCCTAGGACTAATTGATACATCAAAATTATAATATATGTAGGTGCCTATATACAATTGTTTATATAAATAACGATCAGAATTAAACTCATAACAACATAATTTTAATTAAGATTCTTTTTTCTATATTCTAAGTAACAATAAGTGATTGTGCTTCTGGTAATAAATCACGTTTAATGTTTAGTATTCTCGGTCTAAGAGTCGAAATTAAGGGATTCGAATTTATTAATAAATTATTTAAAACATCTCGATTGTTTGATTACCTCTATGATTTTCTGGCATGAAACAGTCTGAAATTTCGGAATAACTTGTGATTCGCTTCTTGAGCATCTTCTGACAATTGTCCTATAGGTATTATAGCATTTTTGGCTATCAGTGTTCCGTGCACGAGCAGTTTGTGCACGGTGACTGGCATATAATACCAGCCATACAGAGATACCATACATATAACCGTGCTGTCTCTTTCGTGTAGGCTTCAAAGTTATCAAGTTTTATAATTGACCCAGAAGAAATAGCTTGTAATATTATTGCAAAGCGTCTAATTAGATTTTCGTCAACCCCTGTTATAGCTGATGAAGTTTCTGGGGAGGCAAAAAATTTCCTTGCAGTATTTCCATCATTGCTTGTACCAAAACCTTGTCTTACGTGGTCTACACAAAGTCCTAACTGAATTTTAAAATCATGTTGAACTTGATTTTTTTTCCTTGCAAGTAACTCCTTTTGCTCTGTTGTTTTTGCACTCCAGGACTTGAAATCTAATCGGTAAGAGATGTGAATTAAGCACTCAAAACACCTGATCAAACAATGCAAAGGGGACAAGCCAAATGAGTAATACTCATCATTAACTATTTCCTTGTTTGTAATAATTTTTAAATTGTTCATTTCTTTAGGTGTTGCATTGCACAAAAAACACCTCATAGCTGAAGAAGTTTCAGTTAAAATATTACATATTTTGTCATCAACCATAGTTAATAACATTCTACAATTGATAGAGATTTTGTCATTTATATAGGGAAGTAAATTATCAATTTGTTTCTGAATGTCTCGAACTAAAGACGTTACAGTTTCATCTGTTTCTTTCGTATAATTAAATGAGATAGGCCTACAAAATCTGGTCGATGACGGACATTCATTTTGCCAGACTATTTGACAATTCTCTGAATTTATCAAATTAATCGGTACTAAACAGGCAATCAAAATGACCGAATCTTCGCTGAAAGTTTCAGATGAAGAATAACGTTGTTTATATTGTGATTGGTTACCCGCCCCATCACATCCCCACTTAATGTTTAACGTTAAACTACGAAAGTTATCATTCCCTATTTCACCACCCACGACTTGTAAAATCCGAGAAGAAGTATGGTCAAGTAAATTTTGCAATACGATATTTGCTCCAGTGTCACTAACCGATATGAATTCTTCTGGGGGAAAACAATCTTTTTTTAGTTTTTGGATCTGATAGTAGCTGGGGTAAAGTGATGTATATCCTAATGCTTTTGCATTATTTCTGACGGCATTGTACTGAAACTTAGTAAAATCAGCGGCTGTATATAATGCTAATGCCTTTTCGTTCTCTTGGTCCTTTGGATTTAAAAGGTTTTCACAAAATTTGTTGACACTTAGTACATGTTCTGGATGCTCCCTAATAAAATTAACAATGTAATCTACGTCATCAGATTTGAACCTTTTTTTCATGACAAAAGCGAACATATCCTCTGAACATTTTCTAAAACTTTCCGTTTTTCTCCGTCTTTGTCTATCAGATAATTGCTCAAATGATTGAGAACAAGATGGTATACTTGCGCTTGTTGATGATGATGATGAAGGTAGGTTCTGAATAACATCTTCAGGAACAATGAAATCCAAATTCAACCAGTTTTCATGCTTCTCCAAAAAACTATTGATCCTGATGGCACGAAATCCAGCGAGAGTTCAAACTACTACTGAATTTTCTTAATTTTTCCCGTAAGCAGAACTTAGCGGTATTTGAAATTTGTTCCAGTCCAAACGAATTAATCCATGTTTCCAATGCCAGGTCATAATCTTTAAAACTTATATGATTAAATTGGAAAAATTGAAAAACTTGAAAATTTGTTTTAGGAACCATTGCACCTATGTCGTTAAAATAACACACACAAACTGAGCATTTTATATGAGGACAAATGAATGTAAACAGACAAACAAAAGTCAAAAGTAGGTAAACAAAAAAAACTTGCGAAAAGTAGCGCCAATATCAACAGAAATCATTTGAAATTAATTCTCAAGACCTAGAAAAGAAAAGAAAAAAATCATTTTCTCGGAAAAGAGCACCTAAGAGCAAAATCCAACTAATGGAAAAAAAACTTCAAGCATTCTAGTTATTTACTGTGAAGGTAGTTTTTTGGGCGATTTTCGCAATTTACATTTGAGTTTTTTCTCCGATGGGATCGAAAAATCCCAGACGTTTGAAATAATCCCGAGTTTTATTTGCCTAAAATATCTTATTATGGATAAGTTGTTTTCCAGTAGTTGCACGGTTAATTTAAAGCATTACCTCAAACAATGGATTTTTTTTAAAATATGAGTTTAAAAAAAAATATATATTTCAATGCAAAATTTTTCCTATAAGATTTGATTTTAACATTAATTTATCTATGGATTTTGTTGAAAAGAAGTATAAAGTATAATTTAAGATCCAAATAAAAGACAAATTTAGTTATTAGAGATTCGTTCCACTGCGCGCCATCTGTAATCGTTAGGCAATGTACATGAAACTTTCCCAACACATTCCAGAAAAAATGGTTTCTGAATAATACAGTGCCTTTAAACTAACCATAAATGTATAGTCAACTATATAAATTTGTATCAATAAACTTACGCGAATAAATTAAAATTGGTCGGAATATTGTTTTTATTTTTATATCTAAATAACTAATAAAAAATAAACTAAATAAACTGGATAAAAGTGACCTAGATCATGGTGGCATGTGGTCTTGGTATACGTGAGATTTTTCACGCACTAGTTTATCTTTATGACGAAGATATGTCATATTAATTCTGCGAACCGATTTGATTTGTGATGGATTGGCCATTGATATAATATCGATAGAAGATGTGAATGGATTTATAATTAAGGGAAACGGCAAAAATAATGGCCTGTTTAGTTTGAATAGTATTCCGATAAGGGCATCGATATCAAACAAGTGAAATAATTTTCATACTTAATCACGCTTCATATATTGCGAATAGAGAATAGTTCTATTGAGTACTTATAATGTCAACGAACTGTAGTGAAACAACTATACCGTTCCTGATTGGAACATTCAAATGAACTATATAGTGGTTTGGGAATGGCACTGGTCATCAGCTAGTAATTTTAAAAAAAGTTTGATTGTTTAATAACACGCCTTCACAATGAAAGCCAACTGGATGGAGAAAAGAAAGAATAGTTTTTATCATAAAAACTTATGCCCAACATAGTACTGACTTCAACTCTGTGGTAAGAGATTGAAATAAAATTTCAAGAGATTAATTAGTATTAAGACAAGTGATTAAAAAAGATAATAAAATCCATATTTTATTGTTCTCTTTAGTTGGTTTTCTTTTATATTTATAGAAGCCTCGACGGGGGATGATGAAGTTATATATAAAAGGACAAGCCATTTTCACGAAAACTATAGAACTATTCTTTACCAAATATAACTACATCATCTTCATAGTTCAAGGAAGGTTTAGCAATAATAAAATTTTTTTTTCTATTAAATTACTGTTTAAAAAGCGATAAATATGTGGTGTGTAGTAAAGCGAGCGCCATTCAAGAGAAGTTACAATGATCCGGTGTTAAATATAGCTAGAAATTGATCATAAAATTACTAAATTAAATTAATTTGTTATCCAAAAAGCTATAAATATGTGGTGTGACGTCTGGATTCCAGTGCAATTTAAAAATCGAATATAGGGCAAGCGACAATAGCGTTTTAGTAAAACTAATGAACCTATCTGAACCAAATTTTAACTACATCATCTTCATAGTTCTTGAAAGATTTAAAATTAGAAAATTTACTATAATAATAATTTATACTATTCTATAAAAGGACAAGCCATTTTTCGTTTTTGATCACTAACCGCGAATATTACTGAGCAACAATCTGTACTAAATATCAACTATATCATCTTCATAGTTCTAAGAAGGCTTAGCAATATTAAAATCTACTGATTTTTAATTTATATTTTATTAAAAAAAGATAATATTTGGACAACAGTGAAGTTTGAAAATTGACCGATGGGTGGCGAGTGCCATTCTACACGAGAGGTTGCAAAACAGCTTGAAATTGATGATCAAATTTACTTATTAAACTATCAAGAAAATTATTAAAAAAGATTTAAAGATGGTGTGCGATATGTGGATCCCAGTAAAGCTTAAGTTTACGATGGTAAACTGAACCTATCTGTACCGACATCTATATAAATAATTATTATGATTCTAGGAAGGTTTTGCAATGGTAAAATTTACAATAACTAACATTTAAATGTACAATGTTGAGAGGCAGGAACGAGGTTTGCCACACTGTCATATACTTTTATAGTTCGAAATCAACATCCAACCAGATGAAATCAATAAAGTTATTTCTGCTGAATACAAATTATTACTAAATCAAAATGTCGATCCTTTGCTTTTTTATATCGTGTGTTAAAATATGATCCACGGGCCTTTTGTCGTAAGCACTGATAATGCAGTTTATTTTCCGCAAGAGTTTCTTAATAGTCTTTATCCATCTTGATTACCAATTCATACATTAAAATTAAAAAATTTATGTCTAATGGTGCTTTTACGTAAACTTCAACCACCTAATCAGTGCAATTATTACTATATTAATAATTACTGCTATGCGTGAAATAATCATTGAAGAAATAATGCTCAACCACATGCTAAAATACAAGAATCTTATCGATAAACAAATAAAACTTTAATTTTTAGTTGAAATTATCTTTACTTATAAGGGCGGGCGAAGCCGCGACGGGGATGCTAGTTAATTTATAAAAAATAAAAAATGAATACTGCTTCCTTTTATATAGTATATATAAATAAGTTAGTAATAATCTTAATACGATTCACTTGCCCTGGTTAAAGAATATAGGAACGCAAAAACCTTAAGAAAAACGAAAATTTTAATCATTTCCAATTTATCCCCTTAAGGAGAGCGTTAAAACTTGAACGAGACACAATTTTCACATTTTCGTCTCCTTTCTCTTCCTAAAACTTTTCTGATGAGTTGATACTCACTTTGCTGTTTCCTTCTTTCTTCTGTCAATTTCTTTCCAGTTGTTGTCATTTTTCTACCTGTTTCACAATTTTAATTTGGTTACGGAATTCTTGTCTATTAATATCTTCCTCTTAAATTTTAAAGAATATTGAGTCAGATTTTGGAAATAAAAGATTACTGATTAAATATCATAAACACAAATTAAGAAAATACTCAAATTAGCTTTATTTGAATCTGAAGTCTAATAATATTTAAATTCCTTATACATATTTTTATTACATTAATTTACTTTTTTTTTTTTAATTTTGATGAAGAAATACAACAAATAAACGGAAACAAATTAAAAAAATTGAAAGAAAATACATTGCTTTATATCAAGTTGTTATTGCAGTTTCAACTGGTTGTTGTATTTTAGAAGTTTTTTCTTGTATCTTTTATATAGCATTTCTAATTATAGAGGCTAGAAGGGGGCACACCTTATAAAAGAGAGGAGCTCATCACATTATATCCTATTTTCGATTAAGTGACAGTCGTATAAAATGTTTAAATTAGGTAAATATATAAATATATATATATATATATATATATATATATATATATATATATATATATATATATATATATATATATATATATATATATATCAAATCAAGGAGGTTTTATAAATATAAAGGAATAAAATAAAATACATTAACATACAAAATAATTTTTATAACTAAAATATTTCACTTTGTAGGGCAATAGTTAAAAATAAATACTTCAGTATACAAGGGCGAAACACAAATTGGGTCAAATACTGATTAAGTAATTAGCATGATTATATTCTATTACAAAAATAGTTAAAATAAAACTTTATTACATATGTAATAATGCTATGACATTGTAGTAACAATCTAAACTATTTTTATTGCTGACACAATGTTCTAATTGTCGCTGATGATTTATGGTCCATATTATCAACTGGGGTCAAGAATAAAATCTTTCTGAAAAAAAATCAATCGAATCCATTTCCTCACTCGTTGCTAGATTCGAAAACAACAATAATTACATAATTTGATATTTCAAAAATTTAATTTGTTTTTCATAGACATTTTCAAAATAGCTGTAAGGCTATCAGGTCACAGGAGGTGGTGATCAATCCAGGTTTTTCTTAATTGGTTAATTATGCAGCCTGAGAATTAGTTTAGGAATTCCTGTAAAACATTTTTAGTCCCCGCGTAATTAAACCGAAACGGCTGTTCGGAATTTCGTGGTTGGGTTATTAAAATTCCAGATCGGCGTTCAGACATTTCTTTAAAATTATTAAGACTAAATAATCGTTTATCAGATTCATCTATAGTACAGAGGTATGTGACTATAAAAGATGAAAACTACATTTTTTCAGGAGAAAGAACCGGATATACAGTTTCAATTATGGTTAATTTTATAATCTGTTTCTGGTTCTTGGGCCATCTTGGGGATGGATTAACCATTATAATAATTAAAAAATATTCTGAAAAATCGATGACTTATTATCACATCTGTTAATAATTTTTGCTAGGCAAGAATTTGTTAAATTTTTAGAAATGTAGTCCTTAAGATTCAAAACATGTAAGGTTATCTTATTTTGTTTTCAATTTTTTTTTCTGGATCATTCATTCGAAATTTAAGAGAGAAAAGTACCACTGTGAGTAAGGCACTGGATTTTAACTTCAATCTGACCCGTATATTCACGTAATAAATAATAATTATAATAAATAATATAAGAATATAATCAAACACTTGAAAACTCTAGAGAATTTGAAATCACAACCAGTGTTAGACAAGGCGATGGCCTATCTCCAATTTTGTCCGACTGTATTCTTGCAAAGGTTTTACGAACATGAAAAAAAGAAGTTCAAATATTAAAAATAATATCAGAATTGGTTGGAAAAAAGAGGAAATTGATGTAGAAATATTGATCTTTGCGGATGATTTAGCAATAGTCACAGAAAATGATGAGATAGCCAAAATTTATATTGAAAAATTACAAGGTAATTAATAAAACAGGTTTACAGATAGACAGTATATATGTAGACTCATGTGAATACAAACAAAGAACTAAAAACTAAATATGGTAACATTAAAAGGGTAGATACATTTAAATATTTAGGTGAAGTAATTCAATATAATGGTTTAGATAAAGCAGCAAATCTCACAAAAGCCAACAAATTGAATTTACCTTCCAAAAAACTAAGGATATATATAATTTTAAAAAATCTCTCTATTGAGGCCAAATTGCGTCATTATAAAACAGTTGTTCGTCCTGAAAGTGTATATGTCTCTGAATTTTTGTTTCTCAACAAAAAAGGAGAAATTGAAAATATGGTAAAGAAAGAGAGAAAAATTAAGGAAAATATTGAGACCAAGAAAGACTGATGAAGATTTTAAACAAAAAAGTAATACGGAAATATATGAAAATATTGAAAAATTACGTGATGCCATGAGTAAACGTAGATAGACAGTTTATGAA
The DNA here is from genome assembly GCA_003667255.2 of Euschistus heros. NCBI lineage: Eukaryota > Metazoa > Arthropoda > Insecta > Hemiptera > Pentatomidae > Euschistus > Euschistus heros. Next base: position 801,016 of record RCWM02000169.1, on the reverse strand, counting down.
CATTAGATGAGAATGGATGAGAGAAGATTGACAATGAAAATTTTTTAACACAGCCTCCAAAAAACAGAAAAAGAATACATGGATACTTATGCTAAAAGAAGATATGATGGTGGAATTCAATGTGGGGCAAAGACAAATTTCGGACAGCAGTCAACAAGATCAAATTTCCGGAAATGGTTTAAACACAAATCAATAGACAGTTGTCAGATGAAAGGAGAAAACATCAGGCAAAGGTAATGAAGAAATATTGAAAAGAACGGAAGAGCAAGGAATGAATTGTTAAAAGTGGGCCACAGAGAGCCGAACTCGAAAGAAGAAGAATATAAGAATAAATCCTCAGAATTTATCAATATTAGTAAGATTTCTTCTTTTAAGGTCGCTGATGAAAACAATTTAAGCGAGATATTTAAAGCCACGTGTTCCTTTAATTTTGAATATTAATGTCAAACTTATTAGAATGGCTGATGGAACAGCAGATGTTATCAGAAACGTCTAAAAAAAACTGCCTCTAATAAATCAAAAACCGGCCTTCCACAGTTGAAAAAGGGAAGGGGCGGCCATGTAGGAAAAGATAACCTGACAACCGTGCGAATCCTACGGTGGCTGTCTCTTAATTAACCAATGAGTGTTATCTTGTACGTAGGCGTTACTCCGCTATCTCATTTCGTTTTCGTTCCTCTTTTTATGTGTCTGCCCTTGTTAAAGGGAACCTGCATATTGTGATAGAGCTATCGTTTGATATTAAACCTGCAAACTGCTTGGGCGTTTTTTTTTTTTGTTTTTTTAAATTTAATTTAACAGTTTTTATTCTCACAAACATATTACAATCTGCCTCAGTGTTGAGCAAAAGGTACAAGATATAATGATATGTCCATTCATATAATACATACAAATACACACCACAAATAAATAATAGAAAAAATATTTTAATTTAAATTTAATTTTTAAAATTGACCAAATTACTGAAAACTAATGATACGTATAATAATAATAAACTTTATGAAGGGAAATAATAAGGAACAAAAACAATGTAGCCAAGAATTATTTTTTTTATAAATTAAGTTTGACTTAAATTTTATTCCAAATTAATTTATTTTAATTGAATGTCAAGCTTTCTATTGCCGTAACTCAAACTATTCATGAAATGAAAGATGTGAAGTAGTTGTATTGTCATTGAACCTTGCTACGTGTGCAAATTTTCAAAGTCAATCAGATTTCTGGAAATTGGCGAAAATTGAGCTGCAATATTCCGTTACATACCAACAAGTCAAGCTAATAAAAGCATGATAAAAATTGCAAACAAAAGTTTCAGTACTTAATGGGTCTCGTAGTTTTCGTGCCTTTATAGAGAGAATGATACTAGCAACGCAATACACTTTGTTATCAGCGGTAATTCTGTTGCTTTCGATGGAAAACTGTTGATCCTTGCCCTCGATCCTCCAGATACAATGGCTTGACTTTCTGGAGAAGGCAGCTGAGAGGCAGTATAGAGAGAGGCGCCTAACTTACAATCCAGTGTAAAATGCCCTGACAATGAGCCGGCGGTTAACAAACAGACCACCTCCTGGAGCAGATGCCTCACGCCCACACAAGAGCGCACTTAGTCCCCTCCACGGTGTCAAATCGCAGCTCTTCACCAGCGGCCCATAGAAATTAATGAACTCTCGACCTGGACCAGGTAGGAGCCCATAGCAGCCCATACAAATTGTCCCACCTGGTCCCACCTTAATTGCCCTCGAATTGCCCACTCAGGCACTTCTGTGATGGATGGCCTGGAGCAGTGGAGCACTGAAGTACCCTCCAGGCAATATGTTTGCCATTACAACTGGAGGGGTATCTCCCCTCCCTATCATACATAAATTTAATTCGGGCAGAAAAGTCATCCTATTGAGACTCTATTCATTGCCAAATAGAATATCCCAGCCATGAATAAAGTAATTCGGGTACCAAGTCGAGCTGTTAATAGATATATCGGTGTTCACTGTGAGTAAGTTAAGAAGTCTAAAATTGCAACTTTTTAACTTTGAACTTTTACTGTATATCTAATTTTTAGAATTGATAGATTAATTGTTAAACATTCATCGTCACTTCTGAAGCATACAAAATTTTCAAAACATTAGTACATTGTGGCATAGATTATATATATAAAATTAAAAATGTACAACAAGAAATCAAATAATGGTTAAGAAATGGCAAGCGTGTAGGTTGACAAATCGCACATCCAAGTTAAACAAGAAACAATTAACTTTATATACGAAGTCCCGAAGTTCTAAATCGGAAATCAAACATATTGGTACTAACCAAAGGAGGCAAAACGGTATTCTAAAAGATATAAGCATGAGTGAAAAGGGTCAGGTTGAATGGGACCTTTCGGATTTTCCATATGAAAACAAATTTAAAATGGGATCACAATCGATCGGTGTACATCGTTTTTTCCCAAAGGGAGCCAATGGAAATAAACCGAGTATGTTCAGGATTTAAGTGAAAAAAATGGGACCTTTCGGATTTTCCATATGATATTTTTGTTTTCTTTCCATAGGAAACAAATTTAAAATGAAACTTATATTGTATGATCTTATATGTTCTTTTGATCTTTGACTTACTGATCACAATTGATCGATCGGTGTACATCGTTTTTGTTCATATACACCGATTTTTTAGAAATGTATGATTTAAGTACCTGCAACTGTGACTCGTAAGACTAAAAAATTCTTTCGTTCACTAAAAAAGTCATTCTATTTTCAAAAATATATATTTATATTCTCTAAACATATTCCAAAATGAAACATATATATATATATATATATATATATATATATATATATATATATATATTTAGATATGTATATGTACTCTGGTTATAAATGCAAAATACAAAAGAAAATTTAAAATTTTAATACCTTTAATAATCATTACAAAGTGTCATATCATTTTTAAAAATTCAAACATATACCTAGGCCAACACTTTTACTATAAATTGGAGTAAAACGTATTTAATATTTTTTATATATTTTTATTCTTTCATAAAATTCGTCATTCAATCTTTATAAATGGGACATGTGTAATATCTAGAGTCTCTAGCCAACTAATTATTTTTGTTTTTTAAACTAAATAATTAAATGATATTTATCTTGTTTATTTCATGTTTAGTGTTCCGGTTTGAATGTGGCTAAATATGTTATTATAAATTGCTTCTGTAATCTGTTATACTTTAATTTTTTTTTTTTAACACACCTCTTTCATTTCCAGTAATCCTAACTTTCTCATTGGATAGTCCAATCGTCGACATACCCGGGAGCCCCAGATCCGAGGGTCCAACAGCAGACAGAGTCATCTCGTCAACCTTATCTCAGATATTTTAATTCGCCTAATTGGCTTTTTCTTCTGGAGGTTCCCTGTTCGAGGAATGCTTGGAAGTTAAGGCATTTTAACGAATCCTCAGCCGACTTCTTATTCTTCAGTACAGGAGAAGGGAAGGAGAAAAAAAGAAAGACTTCCAAGAAAAAAATTGTGTACTATTCAAAGGTCATCTCACCTACAACGGGTGGCTTATATAAGAATTTCCTGCACTCGGCGATCCCTCTACGTAAAACATATTCTGAAAATAAAAAATTAATACATCACACAAATCGGATAATTATTTAAATGATAGAGATTGTTTTCCGATCGCGGTGGTACACGCTATTAGGATAAACATCTACAAAAGAAAAAAAGGTAATATCCACATTTGCATCTTGAAGGTCGGTGCTGGATTTTCATCGTTCTTCAAGATGCTATCTATTATCTTGGCAAGATAATTCCGACTTGTATTCAGTGACCTTAATGCCATGTAAAGATGTTAAGTGTTTAAGTTTATTTATTTATTTATTTTTTTAAGTTTATATAAATATTTTACACTTATTATTTTCTTGCATTAAGCTGTCAATATAATCTATGTCGTTTGTCAGCATTTGTAACGATTTAAAAAATGTAATTTTTTTACAACTGAATTATACACTTTTTTTCATTGATATTTACATCTAACACTTCTAGTAAATGAGCTGAGCTAGGAATATATTGACATTAGTAAACGTTGTAGGGAAACTACCCATAGGTAGAAACACATTTGAATTATCGTCATTACTCAATTCCAGGTTAGGCATTTAAAATAATTAGGTCCTTAATTTAGTAATTCTTTGATTAAGTAATGTGGCTACGAATATACACCAAAAAAAATTAATTTACGTTTAAATACAATAAAAGCTACATATTAATGTTCCAATTATTGAACTAATAACAATGCTAATAATTAATAATTAAAAACCTTTATAATGGTAATTTTTAATAAGTCAAGATCTCCGGAATAAATTAACACAAAAAACCAAAATTTTTTTTATTTGTGTTAGCAATTGGTTAGGTTAATTAACCTAAAAGACACGTTTCACAAGGAACATTAATTATTACCTGACTATTTTGTTTTTTCAAATAACCAATTTACTTATTTAATCATTTAGATCTGACCCCTTTTTATTCATATTCTTTATATGAATTGAACTGTTATATGTATTGTTATCATTTGATTTTTATACAGGAAACTACTTTTTTTTTTTAATTATAAAATTCTTATTGTCTATTAAAGAAAACAAGTAAAGCCATGAGAACCAAAAAAATAAAAAATAATGTTCTCGAATAATATTGGCTGTATAACTGTACCTAATAACTATATAATCAAAATTTACTATTATTATTATTTTTTTATCAGGTACATACACATCAGTTGCACAATTATTACTACTGCAAGACTAATATTTAATAAATAAATAAGTATATATGTATTATTTTTATTTTATTTTTTAATTTATCTATTGCATCCATTAAATATTTGTATTTTTATTTATTTTCAATATACTAAGAAATTTCAATGTGCTTGGAGTGTTATCGGGCATGGAGTAGGGAAAAAGTTAAGAGACTAGTGGATTTAAGTAGTTATGGAGTTCAATATGAAAGGATAGGTATCTCATTTGGGTTATATCAGTAATATATGGGACATTAATATATTTATCGATAAGTTTATTTGTGGCAAAGTAATGAGCATTGAGGATTTTTCAAATGATTTTGGATTGTAAGGATTGAAAGGTTTAGTGGAGCCTCAATGCTCAACTCTTATGTCAAAATAGTTTTAATCACTGTAAAGTAAATTAGTTTTTTTTTCTGTGTTTTATTTTTGTAATTAATCGGAATCTCTGAACATTTTTCAAGCAAACGTTGAAAAAGTCAAAAACAGGAAAGGTTCATTCAGTTGTGATGAACGACAACATGATAAAATTAAAATAAATTGTATCAAAGCTAACAAAGTCCTTTTTGCCATTTTTCTTTAAACATACTCCTCTATTGATATTGTGAAATGATCATTTCAGGTCAATTAGGTAATTAATATGCCTAATGATATGATTAATTCTGCATTAAGGTCTATTAATTATATTAACATATCTATTTTTGTTTCGTTTGTTAAGGTTTGATGGTAATGAGGTAACTTAACAATGAGTGTTCATACCTTTATTTTATTGTTGCAAAATTCAGACAAAAATAAACAAAAAATAATAACTTTATAATGTTTTGGTCCAAAAAAACAATAAATCTGTAACACAACAAAACTACAACACTTTAAGTTCACATAAATCAGATGTGTAAAAAGCAATGCAGATTATCTGTTTTGTTACTCTGTGTTGCCACTGGTACGCGTGATAATGTTACCACAAGTTATTATTCTGTGAAAAAAAAAATTAAATGAGGTTTTGTTTATATTTCTGTTTCTGTTTATATTCTAGTTGAAATGAAATAACAGCATTACGGTTACCGATAAAATGACACTCATTTCATATTTATTGAATTTAAATCAAGTTTAGGGATCCCATGAAAGCTTCACCTTGGGAACGGTATGCCTTGTGGGAGTTGTTATAACTCTTTGAGTCCCGGGCCGTATCATCAACAGATCATAACCCCCATCCTTCCCCCCTCGGTATCTCCCACCATCTATCGCCGATCCTATCATCAAGTTCGGTAAACAAGATCCTATCTAGTGTTGTCCCCTGCCGGGGATATTACGGAAATAATGAGGCTTCTTTAGTCAGTCGTTTTGGTTGTATCGTCTTCTATTTTACGAGTTTACAAGCCCTTATCTTTATCACCTTATAAATATTGACGATAGGCCTGTCCTTCGTTTAGACTACGATTTACAACTTATGGCTTACTAATTAGATATAAAATACCTAAATCGAATCATAATCAGGAAATCTTATCAGTTTGTTTTACTGTTATTTATCAGTAAAATTTTAATTTTTCAAAAATCCTTGACAATTATCATACAGTCCTCCTTGTCATATAAAACAACAAATTTACTACTCTTGGTTTAAATAATATGATTACAAACAAATTATTTGATGAATTTAAAATCAAGCCTCATTACTGTTACTAATTAAAATAATAAATAAAGTTAATCATCATCCTTAAGATATCATGCTCAGTTTAGGTATGCACTCAGAATACAGAATATGATAGAAGCGGTGGGTAGGTGGGGGGAGAAGGCTCCCGGCTAGGAGCGCTATCCCCACCACCTTAACCCCGGCTGTCCCATCAGTACCACTGTTTGTCCCGTGTTTATTTGGAACAATTGGTATTTATTAGGTCTCTGTTGTATGTGTTTTTTTTATTTTTTATTTCTCAATTGGATTAAAATATGCTGTGTTGTGCCGCGTTTGGATGTTCTAGGAAAGAGTCCAACAAGGATTTAAACCCCTAACCCTTCACCGCTACATTTTAAACGTACACAGTTTAGTTTTTTAATAAATTGAGAAACAAATCTTCCTTCCCTTTCGCCACAGTAAAAATATGTTTATTGTGGAGCTGTTTTAACTTTATTGTTAAACTCCCCTATATTAACAATAGTAGATATTGTAGCCACAGAATAAAAAATATTCTGTATATTCAATTAGGATTTATGAATTAATTGCCAATTCTATTGAAATTATTTTTATTTGAAAACTAGTTTCGACCGTTAAACAATAACACCGTAAAACAAATGACGTTTTACAATAATAATATAGTTTTAGATTTGAATAAATCTTTAAAAGGTTAAAAATTCCAATTTTAACTTTTATTTTTTCCTCAGCTTCCCTTCAGTTGAAGAGGAACCAAGTTAGTAGGTCCAAGCCCTGAGGCAAGAAAATGAAAGCCAACAAAAACAAATGTTATTTGTTCAAAACATTTTAAAGAGAATGATTTTGACAGATCTACTTCGTTTCGAGTAAATCTAAAGAAAGGTACAATTCAGTCGGTTTTTTTATTTCCCAGATCATTTGAGTCAGAAGATTATTAAGGTATAAATAACTTTTTAGGCTTTCTCTCTGTTTTACCCACATGCGTTGGTATTTAAACTTAAAAGTTTAATGTTGGATTTTTTATTTTAGGAATGGTGGCCAGTAAAAAGGAATGCAACCCAATTGAAAAATATTAGGTCTCCAAATAAACAGAAATTTAAAAAATGTTAGAGATCACTAATAAAAACATAAACGAGCACAAAAAAAAACTACTTGATGAAAGATCTGTACAGCTGATTCATTAAGCTTCACAGAAAATTCACTATCTACAACAAAAAAACTACTTGTTGAAAAAAACAAAAACAAATTAAAAACCTACGCCGAAACGTTTTGCGGTATAAGAAGAAAAACTGTGCCTACAAATATAGTCTTCAAAAACTGTGTGAATAAAAACAAAATAAACTATGTAAATAGAGAATAGAAAATTTGCATAGATAAAGTGCGAATCCACCATTTTTTGAAAAATATCATTGATAAAATACAATAAGATCGAAAAGTAATAAATTAGTATTTTTTAAAGGCCAGTAATAAAGAAATAATTTAGAAAATAAAGTTTTTCCGTGTTTTTTTTATTTCTAATTTCAATAAGCAAAATTTCTTTTGGTAATATTTTGTTTTATTTTCGTTTCTAAACTACCTAGTTATGCATGAATGTGATAAATTTCTGAAGAATTAGATGGAATCAATTAAAATCCTTAAGATTTGAAGCCTAAATATCAGATAATATACTTGAAAATTAGCCTGAGGTGGAACTACCCCGGGGTGAAGGTGGTGGGGGGAGAGCCGCCCGAACTGGAATTTGCACACAGTCACACCTTACAGATGACTTTTAACAAGCATAACTGAAAAAGTTATAACAGAGCTTCTACGGATTATATATACATATATATATATATATATATATATATATATATATATATATATATATTTAATCATTGAATATGAAGAATATTTAATTCTTGAATTTTAAAACTTAGGGTGTTGATATAGTTTACTCTTTACACCCCATTACTTTCTTAAGAAGATCAACTAGGGAAGTAATTTATCATTCCAACTACACGAGGTTAGAAACCACAACGTTGGATGAATGTGGCGTGATTTCAATTTCGATCTATTAGTCCCCCAAGGTTTCGAAACTGATACTAATTTTCCGTTTGTGACGCAACATACTGTAACTGCTCCTGTACATTTAGGGGCCATATGGTCTGCCCGGATCAAAAAAAAAAAAAAAAAAAAAATCAAAAAATCAAAAGAATTATCACACCAATTCTGAAAAGGTGCTGATTTACAATTTTATCTTATCAACTAACACTCGTAAAAGCTAATCTGAGACCGTAAATCTTCATACTTATCTGTTTACAAGTGCCCCCCAACCCGTCAATTCTCCTATTATTTTCCGCTATTAAGATATAAAGGAATAGTTTATTGTATGGCCTAAGAGGAAGTCATTATATATAATTACCTTGTTTTGTTTTTTTATTTCATTCAATCTTCCACTATAGAGCCAACGAGCTAAGAAGTTTCAATGTTTTTATTATTTTTTTGGTTATTCACTCGTTTGTTTCTTTATTGGGATATTAGCATCAAGTCTAAAAAAAACAATGTACATCTAAGATATGAGCACTTTGAGGAGAGTTCTGGTTAGTTTTGGAAAAGTATTTATTGGTTATATTCAGAAATATTGTTTTCCTTTATGAATTTGATGATATGATTACTTTATGATCGATACTTTGAATATGATTACTAAGGTTTTCATAAATTGGGAGGTATTAATGTTGTTCAATGTTGTTGACGAAAGTTTAATGTTCCGACAGCCTAAGTTACTTCTGAAAAGCATGATTTACAAAATGAAGTGCTTCAGGATTCTGTTCTTCATGTCGCAAACTTCAAGTTGCAATCAATAATGTAAGTACCTAAAACTAATGTTTAGTACTGAAAACTGTTAAATTTCTAAGATACTACAATCGTTGATCCTCCTCTTAAATCCCCACGAATGCTCTGATTTTTTAAACAATCCCTCTTTTTCTTACTGATTACTCCTCTGATTATAATGTAATAATTCCGCAATGAACCTGCTTTCTAGCTTTTCAATGATTTCCCAACTTTCCGATACATAAACGAATAATGGAAGAAACTAAAAAGAAATCAAATATTTATATATCGTTTGACCTCTTCTCAATACCTGCTTGCCTATAATTGTTTTGGATTTCCGGTAATATGTACCATTTGTTTCCGTAACAGTCCCATGGCCAATTTAGTGCGTCCATCATAACTTCTGTCTTCCTTTCTTTCATTTTCTGCTATCCTTTCAATATGCTACGTCCATTGATCTTGACGAATTTTACAATTGAGGTGCCATTGTATTTTGTAGTTATTTTCATATTATTCCTTTTTCTTCAAACCTCATTAATTGGTTAGTAAATATAGCGTAGTATTTCCCTTTCGAATATCGAATATCGACACACATCATCTTTCTTTAGCATCAGCTTTCCACACCCTAGAATAATATTGGTCTTTTTAACGTTTAGTATAGGCTTAATTTTTGTTTCCCATATTACTAATTTGGACATGATTAGTGTATTTAATCCATATAAACTCTTATTTTCAAACGAAATTCTGTTCTTCTTTTGAAGTATTATTTTCAATTTTTATTTTTCAAATTTATAATTATTTATTTAAAGACGTGTTGCGTTGATGTTATGGTACTATGTATTATTTTCATTAATCGTCAACCCCATTCGTTTAGCTAATACCTCAAGGTCTGTGAATGCTTCTTCTAATCAATTATCTGTTCTGTATATTATATCAATACCATTAGCATATGCTAGAAGCTGAATTTAATTATTAAAAATTTGCTTTTTGGTATATATCTTTGAATCTTGTAAGACCTTCTTAATTGGCGTTAAAAATATGCCCATGTAACGATAACTGATTGTGGGCCGGAGAATGTTTTTTTGTTCCCCTATTATTGAATTTGCAACTTTATATAGTAGAATAAAAATACGCCTATTAAATGTGAAGATAATGCTCACAATGACATTTCAGTTGCTTGTAAATCAATTATCTATTGGTACAACTTCAATAAGAGTTCTATATAACAGGGTCCCGAGTACATCATCTTTTCAGCCGCCTCAGAGGTTTGGAATGGAAGGGTAAGTTAAACGTTTTTCAGCTTTTGATTCCTGGGTAGCGAATCTGTTCGAATAGGGATCAATGGAATATAATGAAAGAATACTTTACGACAGAAGGTTAACTATGCCATTTGGGAAAAACTAGATAAATTAATTTTTGTCCAAAATAAGATACTTTGAGCAACCCATATTGCCGTCCTACACATCTTGTAAAAGTAGGCACGTAGTAATGTCAATTGTATAAAAGGATAGCATTGCCATTACAACTTGCCTACTTATTCATGAAGATTAGGACACCAATATGGGTCGCTCAAAATATTTATCTTATTGTGGACGAAAATCAACTCATCTAGTTTTTCCCAAATGTTACAGAATTAGTATTAATAACATCTTTATGGATTTAATTATTTACCTTAAACGCTACCCTGTACATATAAGGACTGTCTATTTATATATTTACGTGTTACATGCCTTATAGGCAGGCATAATACATGTATGAATATAAAAGTACAAAGTTTTGCAGGATTAGTTATTGAAATATAACGTAATAAGATAACAAAATATATATAAATAAAAGTAAGAAAAATTCAAAAAAACAAAAACAAAAAAAAAAATCAATCAATCATCTAGCCAATAAGAAACTACCTCCGCTGCACATCATTAGTCTGTTTGTCAAAGTCGATAAGGTTATAATTAAGGATCATTGAGAATTTTTGAAAGATTTTTTAGAGACAAATTTGATGGTTTAGCGGAGCTCCAAAGTACAAATCCATGTGTCCACATAGGTTTAATGTCATGTAAATGAGTCTCATTTAATTAATCGGTTTGAACGTTTGTCTAGTAAATGTAGAAGTCCAGAACGACAACCTGATTTTTGTGGTTTATTACTCGGAATACGAAATTGAAACCTCATCAAAATCACTTTAGCTACGATAACGTAGTAAACTACTTCATAATTATGATTAAATAATATTTTGATCCAACAGTTTGATGAACGACATGGATTGCCCCATTATTTACAGCTACAGAAACAAACAAGATACCAAGAGAGAATTTTTCGGGCCTTGGCGTCAGTAGGCTCCTATCTGGAACAATAATGATAGAACGGCTGGGACTGGGACTTGACCTCTCAAATTGTCCTCTTAATTATAGGAGAGATTAGCTATCTCTATCTCGTTCCATCGCTGGGGCGCTGATGAGGGTGTGTCAATGTCGCAATGTCAACCTCCTGCTCCTAATATAAATTGTTAATTATCATTAGTAATTATGCTCATTAGTAATCAGAAAATCGAGGTCGTCAGCTAACATTCTTATTTCTAAAAATATTTAATGGGCTGGATGGAAATGTAAATAAAACGTCATTGTTATGATTCGTAAACTGTTTGGCACTTCTATTGGAATCTTTTATTCGAATAACAGTTTCCAATTTTAACCGGTTCTAAAAGAGCATAGACACGAAGATTTTTTCGAACCCTATAAGGCTTATGGTAAAATGTCGAATCTAATCGGCAATTTTACGACAAAGTAGACCTGGTACAATTACTACGGCAAACGAAAGAAAAAAAAAATCTATTTTTCACATTCGCTTATTTTACGTGGTGTCGACAATATTATACGTATAAATTTTTAAACTCTTCTTTTTTTTCTTTTTTTTTTTTTGTTTGGCTATTTATTGAAATTCACAACTGTATACGATAAAATAAAAATACATCTAATTAATAGGAAGATAATTACTCATAATGAAATCTCAATTTCTTGTAAACTAACCTTCCTGGATTTGAAAGGTTATAGATTCTACTAAGAAAGTCCCGGTTAAAAAATTCACTGGTATAAAATCGATTCAAAATTTGATTTTCTATCGAAATCTGTCGTAAAAAATACCACATCCCATTGGGAATTCCAGAGTTAGGGTCGCTGGAGAAGAACTGAAGAAGGTTAGAGAGCAGACTATAACCTGAAAATAAACTTTATTTGACACAGCTAAGACCCTGAGAGTTTCGTGTCAAAATTTCAAAAACTGTGGGAAAAAAAAAGGGGGTGGCCATCGAATATTTAACACCCTGAATACATATATCAGTTTCTAGAGTAAATGGGTGTAATAGAAAGTAAAGGGGTGGAGTGGTTAGCTAAATAATCAGGTAAATAGGCAATCATTAGATTTTACCTATGGCTAGTCGGTTAACAAATTTAAAATGGGACTCGAAATAAATAAAAAATAAATAAATCAATAAATATAAATTTAAAAAAAAAAAATAAATAAATCAGGATTTGTTTTAAACGATTTAATTGTTTAAAGAGATTTTACTGATTTTACAGGATAAATAATTCCTTGTTTGGATGATAGTATATATAAAGATAGAAAGGTATTGTCCTTTTCTGTAACTGAGTTACATATCAAGGCAGTTATGTAGTGTGTTGAACGGTATATAGAGGGCGATGTGTAACATATGGATTTGAGAAAAAATAAGGGAATAAATGAAAAACAAATTTAATGCGATAGATAAAAATTACAAGGCTTTAATTACAACATTATTTTTTTTTCATAATTATGATTAAAATACTTATAAAAAAAATTAGCCGTATTTCATAAAAGTTTTCTAGTTCATGGAACCCATCATACTGTAATTGTTTGTTAATAGCTCATCATGCCACTTAGGAGTTCGGAAGAGGTTTTGGTAAATGCAATAAAAAACCATTGCTTTCAGTTAAAGGTTGAGTGAAACTCCACCAGGCTGCAGCACTGAGTAGAGAAATCAGGTATCTCTATAGTACACTTATTTTATAGATAACAAAAGAAAAATAGAAAAACGAAATCATATTTATGCTGGATTTTAATATACTTGCTCTCAAATTTCAATATATTCAGTACATTGCTGAAGATATCCAACGTCTTTTTTTGCAGTTTTCCCCAATATCTATGGAAATACAAATACTATATCAAACGTATCTTATACACAAAATTAAAGTATATGGAATTGCCAATAAGAAAATTTTTATAATTTTCTTTTCACATAATTAATTATAGAACGGGAAGGCACTGTAAATCTTCAGCTTCATTTGGACATTAAATTGAATTATGTCAATTCTGTCCCATTTACTTCCCAAACTACTGAAACTATAAAACCAAAAATTATTCAAACATTTTTTTTTAAACTTTTATATAAAGCACGTTATGCGAATGTTATAAAAAAAAAAAAAAAAAAAAAAAAAAAAACATTTTTACTACTTTTCCTTCCCTTTTCTTCCTCTAGCTCTATTGGTGTTGCTTGGATCTAAAATTAGTTGCTGGCAGTTTACTTATCAAAAATTAAATGAAGATTATTTTTGTTAAATAACATTTGTCTCTAGGACCTTCTGTTATGAGCTTTAATAGTAAAAACTTCAAATCAAATGAAAAACGTTAGGTTTAAAACCCTTATTTTTTTTTCAACTTTGTTTATTTCGAATAATCATTAATCTTTCATTTAATTTAAATAATTTAAAATCATACGGGTAAGTGGGGAAAATAAGGAACGTGAGGGCTTAGACGGTCAGCAGGATTGTTATTTAATTTGAAAATTTATCTCCTACACATAAATGAACCATAGGTAAGCGAAAAGAATAGAATACATATGAGCATCAACGTTCAAGAGGGCAACCCGTAAAAGATGTTCTAGATTATTCTTCCTTTAGCCAAAAGGCTCCATAGGACTTTTTTTTATTTTGTTTTCTTCTTCTTTTTTTTTTTCATTTTTAAGTTACTTGTATTGTATATTTTTATTACTTGTATGTGATTACAAGTCCTAACACATTAGCTAAGGCAGTGAGTTTGAAGTTTAATCAGGCAAAAACCAAGGATATATCTAGTCTACAAGAAGGGGATCGACAGGATAGCCAGATAATATTCGGAGGCTTTACATTTAAACAAGTTAAAGAATTTATTTATTCAGGGACTCAAGTGAACTCCAACAACAAAATGCAGCAAGAAATATATAGAAGATTAATTGCTGCAAACAAGTGTTGTTTTGGACTAGAAACCTCATACGTAAAACCTAACTCCAGCTGTATGAAAAATTAATGAGTCCTATTCTGACCTATTCCACTGAATACTGGACAATTGGACAGGGTTACTCCGGGTTTTGAGAGACGGGTTCTTAGAAGAATTTTTAGACCAGTTTTCAGAGGCAACAGTTGGAAGCTGAGAACTAATTTAGAGCTTTAAGACTTAAACTAAGATGGGTCGATGAAGTGGCAGAGGATGCTGTCCATCTTGGGAGTGAGGAACTGGAGAGCAGCAGCAACACACCGAGATGACTGGCGGTCCATGCTATAGCAGTTCTTGACTTACTATGAGTTGTAGTGCCTATTTAAAAGTTATATACATATATACTTGTTAGAAAGAACTTAATTATTAGTATACTGGTAGCTAAAAATGTTATTACATGATGGAATGCAAATTGATGAGTACAAATCCGAGTTTATCATTTAATTAAGTTTATTTATTATATGATTAATTAACTTTTTAATACAATATTTTTACTGCCCAGAACCTTTCTTAACACCGCGGTATAAATAATCATTATTTATTTTAATACTTTGGAGATAACTAATGGACATCGTATCCAGCGCAATAAATTTTAAATTTGTTTTGAGGAGGTACGATATAAGGAAGGGTATTAACGACTACTGGAGGCAGCTAATAAAGACTGCTCCTGAAATAAATGATTCAAATGAGGAGAGATAATTAACTCGGGGGAGACAGGTAGCTCCATTAGGAGAAGCAATAATATCCCCGAGCCCTGCTACTGACACAAATTGCTCGCCCAATCGCACTACTCTATAGGGCCTACCTTTATCGCCGCTATAAACTCCCGCGGATAGTTCTCTTGTTTATTGCACCCGGGTCAACAAACCCAAGGAAGGATAATATTGCCTTAGCTACTAAAGTAATATAATATAATTAAGAAGTAATAGTCAGCTCTAAAATGGATAGATCAATTAGGTATAATGAGACCTGGAATTTATTTATAGTTATTGCCAGCTTAGGGCTAGGGAGGGGTCTCTATTTAAGTTTAGGTAATTGCTACAGTTATAGTTCTTGAAGAGAATTATTAATAAGCAGTGTTACGGAAACCAATTCATTTTTTAAATCGTGCGTTTAACAAGTAAATATGTCAGGTAAACTTGAGGTACGCACGGTGGTATAGAAGTTTGATCCTTCAAAGAAAGTCCAAACATTAATATAGCATACTTCACTAATTCCTTTTTACATTATCAACTCTATATCTACCCATACCCCCTGGTTTCTAACCTTGCTTTCCATTAGATCATTATTTTTCGTGCTGTCTGATAATAAGAAAGCTACAGTCATGTTAAACTGTACTTGAGATAATAACGATTAATGAAATATTTGTCACTTCAATTGGAATTCTTTTCTTTTTTTTTTAAACATTCGCCATCAGTTCTAAAAATATTTAAAAGACTAATTCCCCATGATAAAGATATCTATTTCTCTTCATTCCAGGATCGAACGAAATATCAAGGGTTAAAACGTTTATTTATTTTTTTAAATTCTTTATGAATTATTACCTTTTACAATATACCGAATTTAAGATCAATGAAAGATTAAGGGTACAAGAAACAGCTCGTCGTTACAGTACCCTTACAATCTAGCAACATTCACTAGATAAACGATCAAAACTCCCAATTCATTACAAAAGACTTACAAATGACTGTGATTAGACCTATTTGGACGTACGGAGTTAAGCTTTGGAGCTCTATTAAACCACCTAATTCATCACGTATGAATGTAAATGCCCCTTACTTTGTCACCAATATACTTATCCATAAAGACCTTAATGTTCCATATGTTGCTGAGTTAGCCTAAACCAGAAACCTATCCTTTCATAGTAAGCTCCATAACAACTCAAATCCATTAGTTTCTCAACTTGCTTCCCACTCCATTCTTGATAATCCTTCGAGGCGTCTTAAAAGAATATGGCCTAAAGGTCTTCTAGTGTAGAATTTTTATTGAAGTGCTACTGTTGAGTAGTTCTTTTCAAGTTTTGACATGTCATTGTAATCATCAGCTCATTTACTTGATGTATATATTTGTACAGTTGTAAATTTCAATAAATTTATATATATATATATATATATATATATATATATATATATATATATATATATATATATATATAAAGATCAATGAGCAATAGCAAAAATACGTAGGTACAATTTTTAAAATATTATAATTTTATTAATAACAGGTAAATCTTTAAACATAAAAGAAAATACTTAGATGATTTTTTAAAGATTCTTTTTTAAAAGCTTTTATTGGGATAAATATTATCTGCCTCGGTGAAGGGCAATAGGTAACAGAGATAATGATGTATTCATCCATACAGTATATACAAATACACACATACACACATACACACACACACACACACACACACACACACACACACACACACACACACACACACACACACACACACACACACACACACACACACACACACACACATAATCATAAGAGATAAAAATAAAACTAATAATTATCATAAAATCTACAACAAGAAGTGCATCGCTCGGAATGTCAAAATAAGGCAATACAACACCGTCGTCAAAAATCAATGTCTCTACGCCAGTGAATGCCTATCGATGAACTATAGCCTCGAGAACCTGGAAGTCTTGGAAAGGAGAATTTTAAGGAAGACCATGGCTGCAGTACAGGCTAAGGATGGATGGAAAATGAGAAGCAACACAGACTTATATCAGAATGCGGAAAGAATCTCAGAGACTACGCAGAAGAGGAGATTGACGTTTCTCGAACATTTGTTCAGAATGGACGAAGACAGATTAACAAAACAGATATTCAACTACCTTTGGAAGAAGAAGATCACTACGGCGTCGATTAAAGAAGTTAGGAAAGACCTGGAACTGTTGAACATTACAGAGTCCCAAATGTTAGAAAGAGGTACATTTAGGAGTAGAATGGAGGGGTTTCAAGCTGAAGGAAGACCTAAGAGAAGTGGACGAACGTGGACAGAAGAACAAAAGAAGAAAGCCAGTGAAGGTATAAAAGAGTACTGAAGACAGAGGAAACTATGCAAACGAGGCAATGATAAAGAATAAGATAAAATAACGTTGTAGCGTGATCCTAAGTGGTAAATGTAATAATAATTATCATAAAAATAAAAGGAATAGTTATCTTGAAATAATAACTATCTTTGTGTAAAACTAATCGTAATGATTTCATACAATACATATCATAAACATAAATAAATAAGTATTTAAAAAAGGTAAATAATATTACTAATAATTCACAGTTCAATCATGGAATTGTTAAACTGTTTATTTTATTTATCTACATACTCTGATTTGTGATTGACATCTACAATTGCAATTAGTTTTATATATTATTACATTTTTAAAGATTTCTCATGTCTCCAGTTCTTCTGATATTCTGTAAATCGCTCCTTATTCTAGTTTCTACGTAATAAAAGGAATTTTCCAAACCACATTGATCAACGTTGTTTTTCAGACTTCCGGGAATCAGCACAATTCCATCAGCATAGAAGAAGTATTAAAAGAAATCACAGAAATGGACATTCCTGCCAAAACAGTTCGTTGAGGAAGAAAGATTAAGGAAGAGAATTGGACTGGCCCTATTACTACTATAGGGGAACTATTACTACCGCGGCTGAAGTCTAATGGCCATTAGGCGCAGAGTAGGCAATGTAAAAAAATATGAATAAATATTTGAACAATGAAGCCAAAGAAGAGGTTGATTTAGAATTGAATAGGATATATCTCTACTATGGAAAGAACTAATTAAATCTATAAGTTAATAGAGTACAAACGTACTTTTTAAAAAATCTTCGATGGTTGTCGTATTTTATTTCCTAGTGATTTTTATAATATTTATAATAACCTCCCTAGTTATCATTAAATAAGCTGTATTGGTGCATTTATTTACACTGAATGTTTTTGCAATTCAACGTTTTTGGAAAGTAACATCCATTGTTTATGAAAGAAAATAGAAAAATGAAATAATAATAATATGTAAGATAGGATTTTTATTCATTACTCTCCTCATATCAGTGGGTTGTCTTAAACAAAATTTTCTGTGTCTTCCTTCAATGTTTGTTTGATTTGAAGCCCATCTTATATCCCTCGTTTTCTATTGCTCTAGTTCTTGGTGAACCTCGTATTGTGTATTCATTTCATTTTCCTTACAGATCCCTGAGTAATCTTCAATCAAATTTTAAAATAAATTCTGTCTTGTTTCTCGTTATCTTGCTAGATATTTTTCTCTCTCTTTTTACTGGATCTTATGTATATTTTTCTCCTCTGGCATCACCAGTAGTCCATCTCAATAACCCCTAATTAACCCTTAATCACCATAAACAATATCTTTTTAAATATATATGTATTGTGGTATTAATGACAATATTCCTATACCGTACATACTGTATTATACATGCATAATGTAATCAGGAATAACTTCGACCGACATATCGTTCATAATATAGAAAATATTCTCTGTTCATCTGGATTACCAATTTATACATAAATTTTTTTTGTATATATTCATTTATTAAAATTTACAACTGTACAAAATATATACATAAAGTAAATGTATTGACAACGATTATAATAACATGTTAAAACTTGAAAAGAACTACTCATCAGTAGCACTTTATTAAAAATTCTACACTAGAAGGTCTCTAGGCCATCTTCGTTTCAGACGCCTCGGAGGATTATCAGGAATGGAGTGGGAAGCAAGTTAAGAAACTAACGGATTTGAGTGGTTATGCAGCTTACTATGAAAGGATGGGTATGTGGTGTGGGCTAAATCAGCAACTTATAGAACATTAGGATCTTTATTGATAAGGTTATTGGTGACAAAGTAAGGAGCATTGAGGATTTTTCGAAGGGTTTTGGATTGTAAGGATTGAATACGAGATGAATTGGATGGTTTAGTGGAGCCCAAAGCTCAACTCCGTACGTCCAAATAGGTCTAATCTCAGTCATCTATATGAGTCTTTTGTAATTAATTGAGAGCTTTGAACGTTTGTCTAGTAAATGTTGAAGTAGTCTGTAACGACGGGCAGTTTCTTGTCGTTTTAGTCTTACATTAAAATTAAAAATTGGATGTCCTGTTGTGTTTTTAAATGACATTCTTACTACCTAATCTGTGCAATGGTACCAGGTAAAAAATTACAGCTTTGTATAAAAATATCATTGAGGTTATTATTGTCACTGGAACTGCGGCTGGCGGAATCGCAATTTTTTCCCTAGAATCCTAATAATCCCTACTGATGAACCATTTGAATTCAAACTATTAAAATTTCTTTTGCTATTACAGTTTGCACGGCCAGTCTTACAAAAACGTGGTACATATTCGGACTTAATATTTCTCTCACGATCGATTCTATGTACGACTCTCCATAACTGGGAACCCTAACAAACAAGGGTTCATATTTCTGTATTTCCTCTAATTTATGTTCTTGAGAATATGTAATATATATTATATAATATATAATATTAAATTAAATTTAAGGTAACTCTAAGTCTATATGATTTTATATACTTTTATCCGTTTTGTTAATTTTTTTGTAATTTGTAGAATCGATGACTATTTTAAATGACTATCACCTAGTTAGGTACCTGCAATCTACAATCTCTTTTATTGAGCTTCCATCCACTCTAGTTTAACTATCCAAAGATTATATGTTTGTATAATAACTCTAGAGATATGGGGATATCCTGAATCGTTTACATAATCACAAAGATTCCCAGGATCCTCATCTGCCCCTCTTTTTTCTGCGAGCTTAGACCAGCTGAGGCCATGACATAATAGACTCTAGAACGATATATCAACTCTCCTCCGACTATAGTGGAGTTAATGTGTATTAATAATAGTCTAATGGAGCCGTCACTCGACGAGGGGAGTCAATGGAGCGTGATCTTATTCCTCGGGGTTATAGAGAGCCATAACCTCCTGTATCCTTCTCCCGATAAATGGGACGGCTCTTCCCCGCCATTGGCCAGTTATTATGTAATATAGATAATGAAAGGGATTATGTAGGCTCTACTGCCTCTCGTCCACTTAGTATCCTGTGTAATCCATGGATTGACAATGGTTATGGATCCATCATGTTAACGATATTTTCATCAGTTATAGCATCCAGATGGCTTTTATCTTACGTTGCCTCAGATAATATGTTCTAGGTTATCCTTTCTAACCAAAAATAATAAGTACAACATAAACTAGTTTATAACATAAAAAGCAAAACTGAGACGATAGTGGCCGAATGAACAGTATCTTAATTCCAAGTCGAGTGAAGAGAGCATCTCCGTGTATTGGGACATGCATAGTTTCTATTAAAAAAAGAGAACAAGTAAGATCTGTGATTGTCGCTTAACTTCACACTGTTCCAGTTGGCTACAACTCTGTACTCATGTTACTCTTTGTCGATCGCCACCTCGCTACCTCGCTACCATCTTCGCTTCATTGTGAGTGCAGCCGAAGACAACATGAAAGCTTTCTCGAGTAAGTTCGAATGATATCTCTGTGACTTGCGGTACACACGATAGAAGGATCAATACAATTAGGATTGATAAATTAATTGCCTCTTCTATTGAGATTATTTTATTAGAAAACTAGTTTCTAATAATAACATCCAAAACTCCAATTTTGCTATCCATCTAAATGAAAATAACCATAAATTTAATAAAGACTCGGGAGTAAAATTACCACATCAAGTAGAAAATAGCCTAAAATTAAATATTTATGAATTATTAAAAATAATAAAATCGTTTAAAACCGACCCAGATTTTTATTTAAATGATCAGATAAACATTTCCAATAGCCCTATTTTAAATTTGTTTCCAGTAGGAACGGAAATATCCGATGAGTCATAAGGGAAATCCCATAGTAAATCCCAAAAATTTAAACTACCTGCCCCCTTCCCCTTTTCACGATGGGTATATTTCAGTTATCTCTTAGGCCTCCTGAAGTGAGTACTAAAGTTTGATTTCTTGTCTTACATTTTTGAAAACTTTAGTGTATATAATCCATGTAACTTAGTACTGATGTGTTGGAAATTTTGTATGTTTAAGAACTAAAGATGAGTGTTCAGCATTCGAAACTAGTTTTCTAATAAAATAATCCCAATAGAGGATGAAATAAATTTATTAATCCTAATGATATCTCTGTGGTAGGTATGGCATTTATACCAGACTTCGAAAATACGGAAAATGTGAATCCACTTATGTGATACATGATGCCTTGATATTCCTTGTTTGCCAGATATTTTTCATTTTTTCAAAGTCATTAGTTATAAAGTTATCAGAAAAAAAAAATAATGTTCATAAGCACGTAAGAGCAAACGCATTTTCCTACTCCTATCTCACTTGCTAGTTCTTGTTTTCTAAAATCATGACCGTCTACTTCCTAACGCTCGGTCAAAATTGTTGAAATGAATCGGAACTTCATCATCAGTGAATCAGTAAATTATCAAGTTCTTTAAGGTAAGTGCTGTCATTTTGACCCAACCCCTAAAAGATCTGTTCTCTCCTTATCCAGTTTCAACCCTCTCCTCATCATCTGTCCTGTCTTTCTAGCCGAGTGCAATCACAACCATTTTGTTGGCAATATATTTGAGTACACACTCTAAACTCCCTGTGATCTATACTGAATGGAATTTTTTTTTGTTAGCGCGTGTGAAGTGTTCACTGCCGACGACCCTTGGTATAAAAAAACCTGTATTTATAAATTCGGCTCCCGTCCCTAAGTGGCCATAAATCCAACCAATAGCGCCTGCCGTTTTTTCTACTGAACCAGTAGCGGGTATGTGTCCTAGGGGTGCATCTTGTATCACCCTGACGTTTCAAGTTTTTTTAATAGTTTTTTGTTTCTGCACATCTAAGTGGAGAGTTGGAGTAAGTCAAGTTATGTTCTATAATAGGTTAAAAAGGCAAATTTTGTCTATTTGTGTAGTTTCCATTTTTTACGGCTCTGAGGCAAACTTACCATCCTCCAGTGACAAAAAATCAGTGAGTATATTTAACTTTACAAATTTTAGCTCTAGCAGCTAGTACCTCGCCATCTCTTGAATTTCAAAATAATACCTGCAATCATCATGCAACACAAAGTGCAGTGGAATCTCAAAAGCTTTCTTTGCAGAGATGTGATTTATTTTTGGACAGTCTGAAAATTCCTCCTCAGCGCCATATTTTCTCCGTGTGCTTTAGAAACGGTAAATATAATTCGTCAATTAATTTCTTACAGTACAGTAATTTTCATCAACATTTGTCAGTCATTCATCAATAAACAAGAAAACAATTATTTAATCTACGGTTGGTCCCACCCCCTCTCTCGGTCTTCGCAGAATGGTTGGATTATCCGGAGGGTCGGTCTAGCGGAGTGCAGATTAGTGAGATTCTACTATACATATCATTTCCCTGAATCTATCACCATTTCCTTCAACTGACTACGTATTTTGTTTAATTGGTATTAATTATTACCAGCGTTTTATAAGAGGTGCTGCGTTTAGTTTAATTGTTTCTACATCTTTACCCAATCATGATATTTTTTCTCATTACCTCTACTAATCACGAATTCTAGTTGTAAATAAACATAGACTGGAAAAAGGGAATCCCTTTTTTTTTTTTTAAAGTGGCATAAACCACAGTAACAATGTTAACCTGTTCAGTAAAATCACGCTGTTACCTGAAGTCGAGAGTTTTCAACGTGACGTGAATAGGAACAACCAGGTAACGTCTACTACCTGAGCTGATCATCCAGATCATTTCTTATGACTTAGCGTCAACTTTTAAAGATGAAGTCTACTGACACCTGAAAAGAGTTCATGATGTCGCCTAGGGTGCTATTTCGAAGCTATTATGTTCGCCGATGTGGTTATGAAAGCTTATATGCGGTGCGGTTGTGTAGTCATTATATTCGGAGATGTGGTTTTCAAAAGATTTTCAGGTTTCTTCTTTTTTTTTTTATTCTATTGGGAATATATTTATCGCACTGTTCAGGAGAAAGAGGTGTCAGCGTCGAATAGATCACACATCATTTTTAATACTCAGCTTCATCTAAAACCCATTTCCATTGTGCTCTTTTGAGTTATATAGTGGACGATGGTTCCATTACCTACAAACAGAATCTTGCTAGATTTCCTTATGATACAGATCTGAAAAACACTTACCAGTTAATTAAAATATTAAAATTATCAAGGGCCTATGTCTATATCTTAGAGGGAAGAATTATTGGTATGGTTTGTAAAATATAAAATTAAATTAAATTAAATTAAAAAAAAAAAACATGGATTGAGGGAAAATAGGTATTTGCCTTCAAATTATTTTATTTTCAAGTATATCTTGTATCTATGGCTTATATGACATATTGATGAGCTCTATCACCCTTTATAGCCGTGAAGAATTCAATAAGTAAAAATTGTGCAGTAGGGTGTTTTTGATAGTTTTCCAAAATTTACTCTAAAAATACATTTTTCAACAAATAAGATACTTCAAAACATTATTAAAAAAGCAAAAACTTTTCGCAACACAGATATAAAAAATCCTGCTTTCAAGTTAATAGTTATCTGGTTTTCAAGATTATTGAGCTTGTCCCCTTCTTAACGACAAACACCGATGTAAACTGAAATATTCACATTTAATATTTATTTAATCAATAAAAAAATAAATAAAAAAAATAAAAGCATACTATAAACCTAACAGATAATCATTCTAAAAATAAAGTAAGTATAATTAAATAAACAGAAGAATAAAATAATGACTATAATAATATGATCAAATTAAATATTAAATAAAAATAATAAGTTGTAAAATTATCCAGGGATAATAATTAAAGGAAGAACATAGTGGTCATCCAGGAAGAGTGTCTATTTATACTAAAACTATGCAGCTCAAATAGAATACGACCAACTAACATACAATAAATGAATACAAATAAAAAATACTTATATAATTCAAACATTATTGAGTTTAGATCCCAAATAAAAAAAATAAAACTATTTATCTATAAGCATAAAAGAAGGTGATCATTAAAATAATTTAGCCTAAAGCACAATAGTAATAAAAAAAATGAATAAAATTATATAAGTTATATTAAAATTAAAATCAGTAAACAAATAAATAAATTAAAATAATAGTGATAAAATATAAAAATCCATTATTTACCTGCATAATAATATTAGGTTAAATGAAAATTATTTAACTTAAAAGAGTGAATAACCTAAGAAGAAATAAAACAAATTTATGGATATTTAAAAATATTTAAATCCAGCTAACCCTGAATCCGTTCCTCCTCAAACATTTGATGCTTCATTAAATGCACTTCAGCTAAAATAGTAGCATAATAAAAATAAGATTTAGAAAATAACATATTAATTTAATGGCATCCCAACTAAAAATCCATCCCAATTATTACAGCACGTATTAAAAAGTGACATCGAATTAAATGTGAATTAAACGGTCAGTTGAGTGCTTCTTATCCTTTTTGCGAGAGATGGAGTTGATTCCTTGATAAATTAATTGCATTCTTTAATATTCTTTTCGGGACTAATTTAGATTTTCAATGCACTATTTTTGAATGTTGAAACTAAAGTAAACTCGATATGCTTTTTAAAAGTTGCTGATCTCCAACCAACATAAAGGAATATTTAGAAAAGGTCTCCAGACGACTGCCATTTTAATATGCGCTGTGGGTGATCAGGATGCTTAGAACTAGATAATGATTAACCCAGAAGTTGGGATGATAGAAAAGGTTGAGATAGAATTTTAAACATAATAGGGAATAAGGTAGAGAACCTTATATGAAACGAGATATATTGAAATTATTGTGTAGAGTTTGTTGGAGTCATAATGCGGAGAATTCACTATGGTTTGTAGGATTTTGGATTGAAAGGAATGAATGCTTTTAATATCATTAATAACAAAATTTACCCTTCTACAAAACTGTGGACTGAAAATTGACCCACCACAATAGAAAAACATCCCTTACTCCTGGCCCAAGACAACTGACCCGCCTATAGGCATCTGGGGGCCAGTCGCCACCGGTTGCTAATTGCAGCACGGCCAGAGATCGCATCGCCAGATTGTTGTGGCATTTCCTTGAGGCTCTTGCATACCTATTTCATATCTCGCCCATTCTTCATCCCTCCCATCTGCATGCAGAAACGTTCCTATTAGCGGTTATCAACGGCATAATAATAATTAATGTAAATTAATTGACCGTCAAAAGAAATATAAATGAAATAACAAAAGTCTGGGACACGGAAATGTGTAAACGGGATTTTATCCATCCGGCTACTTTTGACTAATGGTCCTTGATACATCTAGAATACTAAGATAAATATATATTATATAATATTATTATGATGATAAATATATTCAATAATACTATAATAAATAAGCGGAAATGTGAGTTTATTGGCTTGTAAATGGCTTAAACAAAGACCCACTGTAAGCACCAATTAAAGTTATATATTAGAAGGTCCCTATCTAGTCTTGGAGTACTCTCGGAAATCGAATCCGAGAATAGTTGGTTCGAGTGGGTACGTCGAACAAGTTTATTTGAGAAACTTACGTACGATAGAAGTTAATTATCTTGGTTCCTGAAGAATACCATCAACGAAGGCCAAAACGTCGGCACACAATAAGATAATTCCACCCTTCGTCCGTATATTCTTCAAATCCGTACCAACCTAATATCTATTTCAAGATGAAAATTTTAATATTGTTTTAAAATTTTTCAAAAAGTAAAACAAATGGTGGGAAAACATCGGCCAAGTAGCCAGTCACAAATTGCAGAATACGAAGTAAATTGCCTTCCGACAAAAAACGAAACTGAAGTAAATTTACTTAAAGGCTTAAGTAAATTACAAGCCTTTGAGCGAAGCGATGCTATCTCCAAGGAGGTGGTCTTATTCCCGCCTCTAGCTAATTTTCACAATAAAACAATTGAGGATTTTTAGAAGGAATGAGGATTGTTAGGATCGGATAAGAGAAGAATTGGATCGTTTAGTAGAGCCTCAAAACTTCTTATTTCTATGTCAGTCCAATTACTGGCAAGTAAATGAGCTTTCTGCAATAAATTGAAATCTTTGAACGTTTTTCTAGTGAATGTTGAAGTAGACGAACACGACGTGCAGTTTCTTGTCGTTTTATTTAAGTAGATTGATATATAAAGGTTAAATCCTTTTTCTTACTTCCATTATAATATCATAAATTATGACGTTTATTAATTATAAAATGTAGGATATAATTTTGAAAATAAATTTAATTAATTTTATCATAATTTTTATAGCACATACTTATAATTTACTCCAATGTAGATTGATTAAATTATACGTTCCCCTTTAAAAGGCTATTGATATTCTGAAATGTATATATATGTAAAGATGACTTAATTGCAGGTGTCGATTTTATAGTCAGCGAGCATTTCAAAGTTACATTTAATGTGTTCTATCTTAAAGTATCAATTGGTTTTAAAATATACTTCTTACACTTTTCAAAGAAATAAAAAATAAAAATAAAATAAATAAATAAAAAATGAGGCCTAACAAGCTTATAAAGCTTTTTGGAGCTTTTCAAATTGAGTTGAGGTACGCATGATGGTATAGAATGATTAAAACAATTAGAATTGATGAATTATTTGGCACATCTATTGGAATTGTTTTGTTTTTTTAAAAATAATTTCGAATATTAAACTTTCATCAGTTCAAAGGATGCAAAATGGAAAGGATTCTGAAAGCCGTAAGGACCTAGAGTAGACTAGCTAGTTTTTCAATTTTTTTTTATTTGTTTGTAGAATTTTTATTTGTATATTAGATGCCTATTGATTATATAGCTTCTTTTACTTCTGGATGAAATCTAAATTTATTTTTATGGTAAAAAACAGAATCAGACATTCTATTATTTTTTATTTAAAAGTTTTTGTTTTGTTATTTTAATCCCAGACTATTTTGCCTCCAAAGAACTGATGATGAATGTTTAACATTCGATACTAGTCTATTAAATAAAAAATTTCATATAAGTGGCAAATAATGAATCCTAATCTTATAAAGTGTTTTTTTTTTTTTTTTTAGGTTTCATTTAATTTTTTCATTTTCATTTTTTTAGGTTTTCATTTCATTTCTTCCTTTTCAATTTTTTAGGTTATCATTTCATTTTTCATTTTCAATTTGTTACGGCACTTTTTGTCTTGTTTTAACTTTATTTATTCCTAAAGTGTGGAATTTTAATATTTATCAATAAAAACAAAAAAAAAGGTCAGTTCATTGTTTTCAAATTTCAAATTTCAAACCATCCAATTCATCTCGGATTCCTTAAAATCCATAATCCTTCGAAAAATCTTCAATACTCCTTACTTTGTCACAATAAACTTATCCATAAAGATCTTAACGTTCCATATGTTGCTGACCAAGTCCGGACCAGATACCTATCCCTTTTATAGCAAGCTCCATAACCACTCATATCCAATAATTTCTCAACTTGCTTCCCACTCTATTCTCGATAATCCTCTAAGGCGCCTGAAGAGATAATGGCGTAGAGATCTTCTGGTGTAGATTTTTTATTGAAGTGCTACTGAAGTTCTTTTCAAGTTTTGACTTATCATTGAAATCGCTATTAACACATTTACTTGATGTATATATTTGTACAGTTGCAAATTTCAATAAATTGATATAACATAGCATACATTTTTTTTTTCATTTATAATACCTAAAATATAATACAATAAAAGTAAACAACTATTTTCAGTTTGTATAGATTCTATGTTATTATAAATATGATGTACTTTACGAAATATACTTTGCCTTTTCTCATTAATTCGGAATATATATTTTAGAAATAGAACTGTTAATAATGGTAATAATATAAGACCGTTGATATAAATTATGATGAAGGTAATGAAGGGTGCTTTTTCAAGATTAAACATAAATGCGGAATCATTTAATAAAATAAAACTTGTTTTATTTCAAATGTATTTTATTAACCTTTGATATAATAATTATAACCCTACAAAATATGACTTAAGTGTTTTAATACTGACATTTAAATATATAAGAATACATAAGTTAATTAAAAGAAAACAGGAAGCGATTTCATTTTTTTTTTTTATTCAGCCCATGATTATGTAATTAAGAAATGTAATTAAGTCAGCTGTGTTGGAATACATAGTGACCAGTAGGTATTATATTACTGACTATAAAAGCTATATACGGACTTGTATAATTTATTTCAGTTATAAAAGTTTTGCCTTAATTTACTATAGTATTTATTAATTTAACAAGATGTTATTTATTATATGAGTAGTTTATAATCAAAACCCAGTAAAAATTTTAAGGTATAAAAAATATGGAAATACTAATTTTTGGACCTACAAAAACTTTGATCACAATTCAAACCCATCTTCAATGTTGCTTTCTTAGAGTTATCTCAAAATTATGAATGTTCAATTTCAAAGTATGCTTGCATAAGCAGAAAATTTATTTTTCGAGTTGGAAATGAAGAGGTTTGTTTTGAAAGTTGGTCCAAAAATTAAATATACATTAATTACAAATGAAGGGTGCAGGGGAAAAACCATCAGAGTCCACTTTTTATCGGTTTTGAGATGATGATGCCATCTATTAGGTTCTTAAGAGTACTAACATAATATCAAAACCACAGCTGTAATGTTTAAAAGTTTTCATAAGTTGTTCCTTTGACATCAGGTAACTTAAAACTTTCAAAAGCGTTTTTCCCAAAACTACTTCAACAGGACTCTGATGGTTTTTCCCCTTCACCCTTAATTATAAAATAATAAAATAATCTCTTAACTTCTTATTTTGTTTTTCATGCTACTTAATTTTCAAGTTTTAGGAGTTAATTAAGTACTAAAAATTGTCTTTTAGATTAGATCACACACCAGATTTAAACGGCAAGAAACTGCTCCTTGTTTTTGACTACTCCAACATTTACTAGACAAACGTTCAAAGCTCCTAATAAATTATAAAAGACTTATTTACATAACAGTAATTAGAGCCATTTGTACAAACGGAGTTGATCTTTGGGGCTCCACTAAACCTTCCAATTCTTCTTGTTTCCAAACCTTACAATCCAAAATCCTTCGTAAAATCCTTAATGCTTCTTATTTTGCCACAATCTTATCCATAAAAAATCTTAGTGTTTCATATGTTGCTGATTAAGCCCAAAACTATCCTTTCATTTTGCACTCGAATCCACTAGTTTCTCAACTTGCTTCTCATTCTATTACTGACAACCCTCCGAGGCGTCTGAAAAGAAGATGGTCTCGAGATCTTCTCATATAGAACTTTTATTAAAGTGCTGCGCCTGGGTAGTTGCTTCACAGACTATCATCATGTTATTATTACATTTACTGAACTAATGTTTTTTTTTTTATATATAGTAGTAGATTTCAACAAATGGATGAATAATAAAATATAAAAACAAAAAAAAAATCATAAAAACTGGACTTGACGACTTTTGATCCTAAACAACTCAATTTGTCCAGGTATTATTTATTAATTTATTTATAATTAATTTATTTGCAGGAATTTCTTGGAAAAAGGTGCTGCCTGGTAGTTGGTTCCTGAAGAATACCATCAACGAAGGCCAAAACGTCCGCACACAATAAGATAATTCCACCCCTCGTCTGTATATTGTTCAAATCCGTACCACCCAAATATCTATTTCAAGATGAAAATTTTAATATTGTTTTAAAAATTTTCAAAAAGTAAAACAAATGGTTGGAAAACATAGGCCAAGTAGCCAGTCACAAATTGCAGAATACGAAGTAAATTGCCTTCCGACAAAAAAAGAAACTGAAGTAAATTTACTTAAAGGCTTAAGTAAATTACAAGCCTTTGAGCGAAGCGATGCTATCTCCAAGGAGGGGGTCTTATTCCCGCCTCTAGCTAATTTTCACAATAAAACAGTCTTCAGGCTCCGAGGGAAAATTGCCCTAATGAAAACAATTTCCCGCTTCTTCTGTCATCTAGATAACGGCGCGGGAAAATGGAATAATTTTAAAAGGGTTGAGAATAATAATATTCAGGACGAGGTGGGGAGGGGGGAGGAGAAAAGAGAGGGAGTGAGAGGAAGGATTCCGTTCCTAATTTGGCCGTTTCCTCGCCGTTGTCTTCTTCGATATCGTTCGTTCGATATTCAAGCCAAGGTTGAAAATAGTGTTTTGCTGAATAATGTATATCGTTATACAGTGTTTTAAAAAAATCTAAAAAGTATTTAGTAAATATTTAGTTAATTTTAATACAAATCCATATTTTTTAAATCTAAAAAAAATCAGTCCTTTATTTTCCTTTCATATAGCTAAATGAAGTATAAATGTTTAGAACTGATCATGAATTGGAAAATAGTCTTCATCTATAATATAAGTGATAAATTATTCATCAATTCTTAATAGTTTTGATCTTTCTATACCTTTATACGTACCTATATCAAATATGCCTATATATATTTTTAAGTTTTTTTTTATACATATACATAATATGATTCCACCTCAGACCTGGACCTTGTGGACCTTTTTTCTAGCCTCTATGGCTAAATAATAATATTGATGAATTCTTGATTTTAAGAATTTTGCCTCTTTTACTGCACATTTGGAGCAGTAACGTGTGAGCTTAAGTATAATATGATATGAAATAATAAAGCCGGAATAATGGTTAAATTGTTCTTATTTATTTAATATTTAATAAATAGTTTTGTGTGTGTGTGTGTGTGTTGTAATGGATAACCTTATTTGTACTTCATAAAAATCTTTAATACTACAACCTTTTCTAATATTTTGAGCAACAAGTGTTACAGTATGAACTATTCAATAAAACCGGAATAGGTTTTTAAACATTTTCATACAATATTTTCTTTGATAGATATCAGTGCTTTCATACTAATCACCTATTTCAACTTAAGCCAGAAATAACAAAACCAAAACACAAACAGAAATATTAGAATCTTACATTTTGTCATGATGACCAAACAGATAATTTTAATTACTTCAAATATTTATTTGGCAACAAAAATTAGGTTTTGCTTAAAACAATTTTATTATTTCTAGTAATATGTGAATATTCAATTGTTAGACTATTTTCTACATGAAGTATTAGTTTCACTCCTTATTCTTTTTTTAAATTATTGTTATTTTCATTTGAATGAATTGTGAAGTTGAGATTCTACGTCTTATTATTTTATACCCTTATAGGTTCCTTTAATCTTCTTAAGACTCAGTATAGAAAATAATACACCATGGTACAGATTATTGTAATAATGTCTGTTTAGACGTTTATAAAAATAATACCAAAAAATACTGTTAAAAACCAAATTTCTTCTTGAGTGGGATAAATATATATCATGAATATGTCTATCTATAATCTGCTTCCGTATATATCCAATATAATAGTCTGCTAGACTTTTGAAACTATTAGTCTTTGAAACACACCCGAATGAACTGTCAATTAAATTTCAAAATCGTTCTCAAACAATAATTTCTTTCGACCAATTTACATTTTAGAATTAAAAGGATTAAATCCCTTATATTAACAACTAATGATTATTCGAAATAAACCAATTTAGAGAAAATAGACGTTTCAAACGTGACTGTTTTCATTCAAACCAATATGGCTCCTAAACGGCACGTCCTAGCAAAAAATATTATCTATTAAATTTCTGATAAGGAAACTGCCGACAAATTTTCGATCCGAGCAGTAAAGCTGTACAATTTTTAAGGTTAAAAAAGTTACAAAAAAATGTAGGAAAAACGTGATTTTTTCATTCAAACCAATATAGGTCCTAGCGACAAATGCTATATAACAAAAACTATTCTCTATTAGATCCAATCAACACCAACATAGCAAAACTGTTACATTTTTGAGGGGGAAAAACCATATAAATAAAAAGGTATTGGCCGCATGTCAAAGTCGAATAAATGGGATGGTTACATGTATTTATATACCACTGTAGAGATATAGGCACATCACTTATAATTAGAGACCGGATCTCTGTGTTATTGCACATTCAGTTCAATTTGATTTAGCGCTCTCTAACCCAAGCAGTTATCTCATTCATGGCCTAAGGATTCTTATTCTTAAATTTTATTTTGCTCGAAATTGCAAAATTTTGACTTTTTGAGCTTAATTGCACGAATTCGGGTTTTACTGCACGAAATTGCACAATTGAACCAAATTCATCTAATTTTATTCATTTAATCATTAATTTAAAAAAAGATTACTTACTGTAGGTATATTATTAGTTATTAAATAGGTTAATTAGTTTTAAATTGAAAGTAAAAAGTCGCTTAAAACAAATATATTTGTGACATACTACTTTTAAATCATCGTATTAAAATTAGGAGCTTTAAGAATTTAGGTAAACATTGTATTGAGGAACGACGTACTTCCTAGAACTAAGACGTTTCCTCAGAAAATTATACTCCCCTCTTCCCATTTTATTCCCTACTTCTGATTTAACACAAAGGGTCAGTTGTTGATAAGATTTGAAACTACCAATTTTGAAAATCCCAAAAACTGCTACGAGTGTTTTTACAAAATTGAAACCATGGACAATAGGCCACGATAAGATATCGCAAATAGACGCACATTGCAAATCAGGTAATTTTTACCTGAGTAATTTTTTAATTTATAAAAAATTATTTTGGCAAGATCAATCAACTTTGTTGAACAGGAGAATTTTGAAATGTAAATTTCGTACATTTTCACGAAAGTTTTAAAGATTTATCTATTTAAAGAAACAAACATTTTATTGCATTTTTTTTCCATGTAAAAGGAAATTTTAATAAATATATTTATATTTTTTTCAATGAAAATGATCATATACATTTTTTTTTTCTAAGTTTTAGATTCAAAAAGTATTTCAGATCGTATTAATACCTAAACGGAACGTTTGTCGAAATGTCCTTCAGTTTATTTAAGGTCGGTTTTGCATGTTTGTGTAAATAAATGGATTGCTGCATGTATTAAGTTTTTAAATTCACGTTTTTCTACGTTTCAGATTTTTACTGCACGATTTTGCATGTTTTGAGTTTTTTACTGCACATTTTTTGATTTTTAACTGCACAAAAATCCGGTATCTCCTTATAATACTGTACAATATAGCTCTCCACATTGCAGTAGTTGAAAGGTTCTGAGTTTTTTTAGTTGTTTCTTTTTTTCATGGCTGACATTGTCAATGCTAATTCGCCATAGTTCAGGCCTTCGTGTTGTTAAAATATTAACCACGTAATTTTGTCAAAATTGAACATCGCAGACATTACTAAATGTTGTGACCCGCATAAAACTTGTATTTTTATTTTTTTAAATGTATCGAAACTATCCTTCTTTCTGTAGATCTTCAAGAAAGATTACACAAATACTGAAACCATTTTATTCATTTTAATTTAATAGAAGGATTTAATTTCTTCGGATTTCCTTTTTTGGACAGAATTATATTATTTCCTATCGAAATACCTTGAAGACCACTCCTCATAATTGTCAAGAACTTTTCCTACTTTCTTTGCCTTGAAAGTTTATGATTCTTGAATGTTACTCGTAAATAAATAATATAACGACGTTTATTCATGTTCCATGTTTTTGACCATGACTTTTTATATTTTAATTTCATTATAAGCAATCAATACACTTACTTTTTAATTAGAGTTTCGTTTCCTCCATTAATCTGCTCATAAATTTAATTTTAATAATTAAAAAAGATTAATTAATAAGACTTAATTCTGCAAATGAACATTATGGGTCTTCTTGGAATTTTTCTTCAAATATTTTTGAACTTTGGCCATTGTTAAATTTAAAATTCCTAGTTTTTCAAACGAGAGCAATTAGTACATAATTAAAGTTGGAATTTTCTAGTATACTAGTCCAGAAAATCTGGAATGCTGGAATCTGATTAGTTCGAATGGGGCTAAAAATAACTTATTATAAATTTATTTTAACTATTATTAATAAGTCGAAACTTTGTTAAACGAATTGTTTCAAAAATTAAGATATAGGCCATATGAAAAAGTTTCAAAAATAGACTTTGGTGGATTTGAAGTTTTACGCCTCGATTGCAGATATTAGAAGACTCTTTATTTGTTAATGTTTTAACGATTTCCTTCCTTATCAATATTGTTATCATTTGAAATTTAATTTTAATAGTTAAGCTCCACCACTCAAATCCACTAGTTTCTCAACTGGCTTCCCACTCCATTCCTGATAATCCTCCGAGGCGTCTGAAAAGAAGATTGCCTAGAGATCTTCTTTTGTAGATTGTTTATCGAAGTGCTACTGATGAGTAGTTCTTTTCAAGTGTTGGCATGTTATTGTAAACGTTTTTAACACATTAACTTGAGGTATATTTGTTCAGTTGTAAATTTCAATAAATTTATTTATTTTTTTAAATAATAATAATAATAATTTTAAGAACTTCAAGTCCACCATCTCCGTTGGACGACTAGAACTCTACAAAGGGACCGAAGACACTTGTCCCTCGACGGGGTGCAGATCCCCATCTGACCTGAAGATAGCCTCGGTGTCCAACACGGCCAGCGATTAATTTTACCAAAGTTAAGGGCCACTTAAGAGTTTTTTGTCCAGGGTTTCAGTAGGAAATAAGTGGGTCCACTCTTACCTTGAATAAGCAGCGATCTATTTTAAACATCGATTCATTGTATAGCAACGTAGTTTACGATTAATTCAGTAAAAATAACAGTTGGCTGTTAATTTAAGTAGTTTGATATGGTTGTATGAACTCAAAAGGTATATAATAAGAACATGATTTGGGATGTAGGAGAAAGAAAAAACATTTTTATGGATTCTTACGTTTAGACCTTTCTTGCAGGTATTATTCAGGGCAAACAAAAAAACTAAATGTGATCAAAAAATAACTCACTGATAAGCTAAATAAAACAAGGGACTATGTGAGGATTTTTTTTTTTTTTTTTTCATTTTTATCTTTTTATATTATCATTATCAGGTTTTATATTATTTTAATATTTTTAATTATCATTATTAGATAATTTATTTATTTATTTTATTTTTCATCTATTATCTTTTCTGCCTTGTCCTTGTCCTTCTTTTTATCATGTTTTATTGCAACTGTTTATTTCAATAGGCATGAATTGATTAGTACACTATTAGTATATTTTTCAGCTATACCATAATAGGCATCTATCCCAATCTTTATATTTCATTAGCTCGTTTGACATCCATTTGGAATTTAATTTATCTGTCCGTTATCTTTTGGTCACATCATTTAATTTTTTGCTAATTTTACCCCTTAAGAATGCCTGGAAAGCAGGTCTAAACGTCGGCACCCTATAAAAATGTTTTTTACTTGCACGAGTTTTTTTCTTTCTCCTGCATCCAAATCATCTTCTTCTTATATAACTTTTAAGTTCATACAGCCATGCCATACCAATAGCACCAATGAGAAATAAATGTAAACAATATTTAATTGTATAAAATATATTAGAAATTAAATAGATAATAGAACAAAAAATTAAATAAACATCGGTCATCCAGCTTAACTAACACTGCACACACTCAGCCCAGAGAACTCGGAAGGTAAACCAGGTATCCCAAAGTTGTTTTACTAACCTCTTCACTGGTATAAAAAAACCTAAGGAAACTTTAACTCATTTCTTCATTAAAAATTCAATTATACAATTTTCTATGGGAAATGGAAGGTGTAAGATTGATTCAAATAATTTTTGAAGTTAAGACAATAAAGAAAGAATCGTAAAAACGTCGATTTGATAAGCTGAAAGATAATCTACATTTGATAATAACTCAAATTCTGAGAACTGAGAGAATTAAACCAATATCTGTAGCAAACAAATATGAGTATTGATTTAAGTGCAATTTTTTGAATTTTGGGTTTATAGATATCACCAAACACCTTTTTTTTCTTTTTTACTTGTGTTTAATTGTCTTATGTGGCTATCACAGAGACTAATATTCCTTTATGAATCATTGTGGAGAAAAAATCCAAATTAATTACGATTAACACACCATTCAAAGGTGCCATAAATATCTTTTCGTTTGTTTTTTCTTTTAATAACTATTGTATTATTGTATAAATATTACAAGCTGCCTCTCTAAAATGCTAGCACAATATGGATAACAAAGTGTACATTCATACCATATGTACAATTAAATTAAATAAAAATGAAAAAATCCTCTAACTATACAAGATATAAAATATAGTGAATATTAATATAAAACTAATCAGACAATAAAAGTCTAATGAATTTAAAAAATAGTAATAATAAGGAGAAAAATTTTAAATAAATTAAAAAATAACAATACATTTATATATACAATGCACACTAACATCCCAGGGGAACCCCGGACCAATCTTGTCACTATACTCATGGGAGGGCAAGCTAGGCCCACAGTAATCCTAATGCTGCTCTCAGCCGTGTCAAAATCCAGTCGATCGTTAACAAAACCGTTTGTACGTACTTTTATTAATATATAGACCAAGTCAGATATCTGTAAGGTATGAATCCAGGTAACTAATAAGTTAGCTTATAAACTTGGAGACAGTTCACAATTAAGGATATATTTTGTAAATAAATCTAAAAGATGATTGCGATAACATAGATGAATGGGAGAACGATTTACCGAAAAGACTATTAGGAGAAGAACTGAAAGGAAAGTGAACTTGAAGTGTTCCCAATTTCGCTTATTACTTTTGCACTAAACTAATGGTGAAAAGATACCCTGCGAAATTACGGGCTATCAATTTCCCTTTTTTTGGAGGCCTTAATGGAGGAGGTTCGGTAAACACTTTGTTCCAGTTTAAGGAGTGTACTCGGATAATGGCGGTCATTGTAACCAATGGAGGTAATAGCAAGTACACTAATAGTCCAAATGAGAGGGAAGAGGGCGAAGGAACTCCGTGACCAATAGTGACCTGCAATTAGGACCCACGTCAGTGACAAATCTGCTCGCCAAAAGTGGGTCGAAGTTTTTGCGACCATGTGCCGGTTGCAAATTAGGAGTGGCGCCGAACCACATCTGTAGCAGCTCCATTCAGCTATTCTGTAATTGGCCTTGTGTCTTCAGCGGCAGCGCTTTGTGTCTGTAATTGTAGCAAAGCACCAACCATTAAACTCTTATTTACAACTTCCGTCCCGTCTTAAAGCCACTTTTTACCGCTCCCCCTCTTTCAGTTGAATTTTTTTAATTTTCGCGAAATTGTCATTTCTGCTTATATTTTAATCTGATTTATCAATTGCGGTTTTGTTCAGTATCTATCTTACTCAGTATTTATCTATCAGATCTCCTTTCATAACAACAGACATTTTTTTTTATCAGAAAAAATACATCTAGTAAATGTAAAGATAATGTTCATAACAGCATGTTTCGCTTGTGAAGTAACAAACGATTGGTAGCACTTCTAAAGTTCTATATTAGAAGGTTCCATCCAGGCCGTCTTTTCTTACTTATCAGAGGGTTATCGGGAATCGAATGGGAAGCAAGTAGAAAGGATTGGGTATAGAGTTTATCATGGAATGATAGGTATGTGATCTAAATCATCAACCTATGGAACATTAGGAACTTTATGCATAACCTTATTTGTGACAAAGTGAAGTATTATGAAAGGATTATTCGAAGGATTTCAGATTGTAAGGATAGGATACGGGATGAATTGGAAGGTTTATCAGAGCCCCAAAGCTCAACTAAATTTCGGTGGTCCAAGGGAATAGGTTAGAAAAACTATAATCGCAACTTTTCAGAGCGGAATATTTTAACTTTAACGGAGTTTTTTTATAAAAACAAATTTTTGTTTAATTATGTTGAAGAAAATTTAATTTACTGAAGTTATTCAAGGATTTTTCTTTAGTTACCGGATTATTCACGTGTTATGTTGCCAATTTTATAAACGGACATATTATATTATATATATTATATCATGAGTTATGGTTTTAATATATTGAAGTTGGTACTCTTTGAACTTAACTCATTTTGGCCATTTTTCTACTTACCAACTGTGACCATCGATTTATTCAAATAAGTCTAACTACTGTCATATAAATGAGTGTTTTGTAATAAATTAGAAGCCATGAACGCTTATTTACTAAATAGTAGGAAACGATGAGCAGTTTCTTGCCGTTTTAATCTGTATGTGGATTCCAAGTAAGGCGTTTGTCTAAATGGAGTCCTAGATAGAGGAGTTCAATAGAAATTAGTTAAATAAATTGCAGAAATCAAAATGGAGAAAGTATCCAAACAGGAGTTTATTTGCAAACATGTTTCTGATTATAATAGTAAAACATTATGAGAGAATATCACACCATGGATATACGTCGTAGCCGTGTTTTTATCAGTTGTTTGGTTCAAGTAGCTATCATTAAACTGTTTATTATTAATTTGTATACCTAAGTCTTACAATTGGTTGAGTCAATATGCTAAGTTAAATTAGTATGTACTATATTCATGCAGGATATTTCATATTACTTCTAGAAGATTTAGATTCTGGAATAGGAAGGCTTTATATATTGTCATCATGTACTAAAAATCTGAAAAGCTCAATTGGGCTTAAGTAAGTATAAGCACCTCAGAAAAAATCATTTTTTGGGAAAGTAATTTTCCCCATAATTTATTGCTAAAACCTTCATTATCCTTCATATATTATACATCTCTGACGATAGAAATGTTATTACACTTACATATGTTTCTTTTCCCAATTGACTCACAATATTCTTTTTATTTATTTGAATAATATTCAGCTAACACTTGTAACTCTGTTATATAAAATTAATGTACAATTTATTTTAAACTTAATTGTTTTGGTCAGAATCTTATTTTATTTTGTCAATTACATTTTCATAATTAGTCTCATTAAATTATATATAGTAATAAATCTATTCGTATTTTCTATACCTCGCTTGTTAATTGTAAATATATGCATTTTTTTCAGATTATTTTGTTTTAGTAGCCCTGAAGAAGGCTTATATTAGAAAAAAGTAATAACAAACTGAAAGACACGTCGGCACAGTATTATAAGTATTTTCCTCTCTATTTAATAGTTCATCTGGCAGCTTTTCCGATCTTCTCATTTAAAAAATGTTAATTAGTATAGAAGAAAATAATGTCAATCCAACCTTCTTTATTTATCTAATCTCTTTCACCTTATCCGTGCATGGCCACCACATACATGACAGTCAAGTCGTTCATAACATTTTCCTCCTCATTATATAGCTCAGTACCACACTCACCTCCATTTCATCCACGGAGAAGAGCTAATGAAGACCGACAAACATCCCTGGACAATCCGAAGAGCACAAACAGAGAGGAGGCTGAATGGACAAATAAAAAAGATGGAGTTAGTGGAAAGTTGACCAGTGACAAGATGACTAGAGCAAACAAATGACTCCATTATACATTGTATTCAGGACCGCTCCGCTGAGGGCTCTAATAAATATTTTTTATTTATTCCTCAGAATGGCCAATAATTATCGCAACGGTTGTCCTTTGTTCGGAAGACCCCACCCTACTTCCACCTCGCTACCGGCTTGTGTCTCATTACCACCTCCTCTTCTGTCCTTCGCTAATTCAACTGTATGATAATTCTAGGATAAATAATATTTTAGATAGATATTGATAAACAAAAATCAGTGACTGCTAATCCATAGAAGGTACTAATAAAATGTAATTATTTCAAGTAAATTGTTGTATTAATTTATTTAAAATAAAAGGATACTATTTCGAAAGCTTTCAGCAGGATTATTCGCCTTTTTTGACCTTATTGTTTTCGTCCTTAAGGATACTTTTTGGAAACTTTCAGGATCCAACGATTTTTAAGATGGCGGAAGGACATCCTTAGCAACCTTTCCTACCAACCCAACCCTCTGGCACTATCACAGTCCAGTTCTACACATATTCCGATAATCCCCCTTGCAAATGAAAACGTCAATAGCTCTAAGACCTTTTGTAAATATGAATTTAAGTTGGAGTTTTAACTATGGTCAGTTTCTCCACTTGAATCCTGATAGTCTTAGCCTCTACTGGATTCTCTTCGTAATTCTAAGGAATTCCTCGAGTTTTCAGTGCAGAATAATTTCTCAAAATATACCAATTCCACTAATTGCCTTAAAAAAAAATTAGGCAAATATAACTGATTTGCCTTTATATATACAATTATTAAACCAATAATTGAAATATTGTTGATTTCATACCAACATTCCAGCCCCATCCAGGCATCAAGAGATAGGAAGGGGCTAGCAGCTTTTCCAAGAAGTAGTTTCTCAAGATGGTTCCGTTACTTAGCTTCTTGTCTTGAGGCTTAGTATTTTTTTTTTTTTTTTTTTTTTTTTTCACTAAGCGTTATAAAGTGCCGACCGAGAGTTTTTAGCTCCATCCTGGAGATCATTTCCTCGGGCAGGCGGTTTTCATCAGCGATTGAGGCAAAGAAGTGTAACCATTGATTTATAGAGGCATGAATCGGCTGCCTTTGATATTAGCCATAAAGTCGGGTATGTCCGATCAAGAAGTAATATGAGGAAGGAGTAGATGTTGATTGGCAGAAGCAAGCGATTAGCCGGGGCTCGTTTTTGATATAATGAATCATTTATTTCTTATATCTCTATTTGCCTTGAATGTATGTGCTTCTGAAAAATACTAATCGTAAGGAAATAGATAGTCAAAGGTAAACTTGTTGCATGTAAAATATAATAAATTCTTAATCTCAATTTCGGCGTTTAACGATGTAACCAAGAGTGACCGGCTGGAGGTGTTAAAAGCTATACCCTCAGTCATAAGACGCAGGAGACCCAGAATTACGTAAAGCAATATGTTCTCAAGGAGGGAGAAAAAATATTTAAAAAATTTATGGAAATGAGGCAGCCAGCACGAGATTTTTCCACTCTGAAAGATTTATGAAATGAAATATAAACTATATTCGGAAACATTGTACTGGTAAATACTAGCAGGAATATCTATCAGTTTAATAATAAATCGACGCATTAGTAATTTACAAATAAATTTGAAAAGAGAAAAACATTAAACAATGAATAATATACAAACAACATACAGTATCTCTTACAAGGTGAAGGTGTAACGGGTATTTAAATGAAATTAAGAAAGAAATTTCCTTCATAGATAAGGAAATCCATTAAGCAGTATGATAAAGATATAATGATAAATGATTTTTTTCAAACGAAGGTGTTCTGAATGAAGAGGTAATACGGCTGGAACGTTGCCCATGTATTCAGGAGGTATAAGGAGGAGCGCTAAGTAAGTAGGTTAGGAATATAGGAAGGTTATTTACTTACTTTTTTTTATTGGATTAGAAATATATTATGAAATTATGATAAAAGTACGGTTGACTGGATGATGAATGGAGAAGAAGATAGTCAGGGATGCAGTCAAAGTAACACCACGTCAAAGAAGAATTCTTTAATACGTGCCAACGTATTAAAGAATTCTTCTTTGACGTGGTGTTACTTTGACTGCATCCCTGACTATCTTCTTCTCTATTATGAAATTATGTTCATCAGAAATGAGGAAAAGCCACCCTTCCTCACTATACCTGTTAGATACACATGATTGTCTAGAGATCAGCAAATACCAAAGGTGAAACTTATATAACATTATGAATGAGTTTTCGGCAGGCACTACAGACCTTGGATCTCTTTGGTGTGAAATTGTCTTTTTATCGACATTTATTGCTTGAAAGAGAACAGGTAGGTGTGAACATGGTTTCCATGGCATTGCGGTTGCCTCCAGAAGACTGGTGGGGCTCACTTACCCGAGAAGTGAGTACGAGAAATCCGAGCAACATAGCCTTTCTTGGTGGAATGTCACCCATCGTTAGTTCATCGACTCTATATATTTATATTACTATAATACTATTGATTTGGTAATCACTACTTGTAGGACCATGAGTCCATCATTGCAACGTCTTCTTCAGAATTTCCTTACTCATACACTTACATTTCATTCGTAGTGCAGTACATTAGGGTAGCTCAAACAGCAAAATATCCCATCAATAGAGTTCCATAGGGCGATCTAATGTGTTGTATAAAATATTATTAACACAGCGGATTCTTGTCATCAGATGCGAATTATGATCCAGTGACTAAGACTTTTCTCGTTTCGATAATAACACCCCATTGCCTTGTTAATGACCGTAGAGAACAGCATCCATTTATCTAATTACGATTCACGGATGATTTGTAAACTGCTCGATGACACGGATGGCAGGGGCTGCTGGTGTGAGAACTGAGGAGAGGGTTGCAGTCTATTGGAATTAGGGGTGACTACATGGGGTTGGTCAGGAGGGGACCAATGGCGTTATCTCTTGTCTATGGAGCAGGGGGAATCGGATTGAGGAGGGGTAAAAATAGTGTAGGAACATCATTGTGTATATTCATATAATATTTTGCGCAATTGAAGTAAATGGATTTCTTAAGAGGCAAATAATTAAACATTAGTTACAAAAAGAGGAAAGCACTCAGTAAACATTTTAATTTATTTTCGTTCTACTTAATTTTCACGTTTTAGACCGGACTTTTTGGAAGTTTTCCTTAGGTTTTCTCTATGACTAATTGTATTTTTCCGTTCCTATAGGAAACAGGACTATTGTAAATGTTGTTCTGGTCGTTTGTTTTCAATTGGAACGAAAAAATTCAATTAGTCATGAGGAAAACCTCAAAACATTTAATCCATTAGATCTCCTCAGGTGAGAACCAATATATTTGATTTCTTGTCTTAAATTTTTTTTTAAGCATAAATAATCCATGTAACAAGGTGCTGATGTTTTGATAATTTTGTACATTTTAGAACTAAAGATGAATGTTTAAAATTCAAAACTAGTTTTCAAATAAAACAGTCCAATAGAAGTGGAATTTCAATATAATTATAATCAATAATGGCTGTATTATGTCTAATCTGTTTGTATTACGATAGTTATTCAAATCTGTTGTTACAATATTAAGGTTTACATAGATTTTCTCGCATAGTTGGTTTCCGTTGACTTTTAGTCCAGGTTCTAAAATAAAATTTCATTTTTTAGTTACAATTACATTTGATTCTTATTTATATTCAAAATTCTAATATTAGTTGGAAGACTCTTCTGCTGCACAATCAACCTAAATTTTTAACACTGCTTGTTAAAGGTTTTATAAATCCTAATATGTTTCACATACCATGGTTAAAGAATACTCCGAAGTAAACATCTGAATAAAAATAAAAAATTTAGCCAAGGAAAAAACAAACATGTGTGAAATTTCGCATCAGCATATTATTAAGAGATTTGAATATTTTCGTTTCCACCAATTCTCGAGGAAAGCATCGATATCGAGAATCCATGATCCAAAGTTCATTCCTTGGAACCGATCGATACTGCTGACATAGTCGACAGTTTTGAGATATTTAATTATTTAATTATTATTCATAAATTTTCCTCCCTAATGAGAGAAAAAAAATCTATTACAAATATTTTATTCCGGCTTTAATAACAGAAACACTTTTCATGTGTAGTACAGAATTTAATACATTTTCTTATAAAGTCAAGCATTGCAATTGCAATCCAAACACCAAATCAGAAAATTAAGAAATAGATTTACAATATCAAACTGCCGAAGATAAAGAAATTAATAAGCACAAGAAATCAATGCAGCCAGACAACAGTGCCATTTTATAATACCTTTTGGTTTTTATCAGGGGATATCTGCTATCCCTGGATAAACATAATTTTTAAAAACGTCGTAAATTATTAATTTTTTTTTATGCATTTTCTGAATTGTAATTAACTTATTTATACTTACGTAAACATAATAAATGCTATTCACTGTTTACTGATTTATCTTCTGATTAACATTA
This sequence comes from Euschistus heros, assembly GCA_003667255.2. NCBI lineage: Eukaryota > Metazoa > Arthropoda > Insecta > Hemiptera > Pentatomidae > Euschistus > Euschistus heros. The sequence continues at coordinate 756,670 of RCWM02000169.1, read as the reverse complement.
GTTTTTTTAATAGCAGTTTATTTTTAGATCAAGGGACAGGAATCAAGAATCGATGTTTTGGCACCAATGCTGGTATTGAGATTCGAAAAATTTCAATAAAAAAAGAAACACTGATATTTGTTTATAAAAATACCATAGTTACAGAAAAATCACCAATTCCTATTTGTATTGATCTTTTTATAATATCAAGCCTAAATCAATCAAAGTCTTTAAGGAATATACACACTGTAATTATAGTAAGAATAGTCTAACAAAGTTGCAATTTACAGTTATTCCTCTTTAATTAGGTACTATACTTTAAGCTAAACAAGAAACTTCACACCAAATATCATTGCTGTAATGTATTTTACAAGATAGTGACAATAACTAATTTAAAATCAATTATTCACACCCTTAAGGATATCTTTCAAAATACAGATACAGTTGAAAGTATTTTAACACAGTTGAGTAGTGGGATTTAAAAGGGATTTTACTAAATTTTTGTTTGTTGATTTTTTTTTTTTTTTTTTTTTTTTTTTTTTTACTTTAGGGTGTCAATAACTGTCTGAGGGGTCAGTAACCTATTTAAAATTATAAATAAGCGGATTTTCTAACTTTATTTAACTAGATAATTTATTTTCAACCCCGCCCTGTATCCGGGACAAAGATTGGACAATACGAAGATAAACGATGACCAGAGAAGCCAAGCTAATGCAGATGTAATTGAGTAGGTTTGCAGGGGTACAGAGCCCTCTGGGGGCACTAATTAAGTGGGATTTGCATTGGTGGTCACATTTAAATACACATCTCTTCCAGGACATCTCTCCCAGGACATCTTTGCCAGGATCCTTTTAATTGGCTCCTTTATCCTTTATCCTCCACCACTGCTCATCTCCTCTCTGTATAAATATCTCTATCTAGTCCTGGCCATTAGTGTGTCCTCAGGGGAGGGGTTTCGGATTGCCAATCCCCCTTGAACTGGTTTAGGAAATCATAACAAGGAGCCATCATTATAAATTACACTAATGTATTATGTATTGAATTCCTTCATACATAATTTACCATAAAGTACATGACAAATATTTTATAAGGATGATTTAAATCATGAATAGAATCATAAAAAAAAAAAAAAAAATCATAATTTAAATCCAAAAGTGCTAATTATTAATGTTTTCAACTTTTTGAATACAGTAATTCCTCAATTGCTTTCTTTTTAAATAAGTGTACTAAAAATCAGAACGTGCAAGGCAGAGAGGATTCACCTTTGTATATTTATCTAGTTTATGTAGTTTTGGGTTCATGGGTATTATTCATAAAAAAAAATGATAAATTATTTCGATCCACCACAACTCAGCATATATTTTATACTTACAAAATTTACAAAAAAAAATGCACTAGCAGTTGCTAATTCCTGATAAAGGTGGCATTCCCAAACAGCTTAACAGCTGAACAATTCGTTGAAAATATCAGTGCTAATAAGTTTTTTGCAGATAAAAAGGCTGACAAATTTAAAAAATGAATTCCTTCATTCTCTCTTCTCAAGTAGGAAAGTTATTCCGTATTGTTAAAGTCATATTTTCCACTTTGGGCTCTGAGATAATGTTCTTATGTAGATTCAGAGAACAAAAGCAACTTTGTTTATAATGAGATATCTGTGGAATATCATAACTTCACTGAGATAGTTCAAGTTGGGTTCTTTAGGTATAAAATAGTGAACTGTATATAGATTTAAAAAATAATTAAAGTAAACAACAACAAAAAATCGGTGAATCTGTACCAAATCACAATACATTTAATTGCAACGAAAATTAATTATCATGCATAGTATTTAATTTTTATTTTTAAAAATACCCCGGCATGGTTAGTGAAATAACAAAATAATTGATTTTGTTATTATGTTAAAATAATTTAACATTTATATAAAATGTCAAATAGCAAACGAATTGTTCAATATCGGGCAGCGCTAGTCTTTGCAATCATGAAGTAATTACATTAAAACCAATTTAGAAAATCGTACAGCGGCGTTTTCTAATTCCTACGAAAATGTCCGTGCCATCGATGTTGCCGGCTCCAAGTTCTTTAGAAAACGAATATTGAATGAAAATGTCTGTAATACTAAAATAGTTGTCCCATTGGAAGATTCAGAAGTCTATAGTGGTACAACTTTACCGTACACTCTCATGGCCTCAACTAAATAAGTCCATATTGTATATTGTACATATGGTGTATTGGCTCCAATGTGTTATCTAAGAATAAAAGTTGTCATTTATTTAACTAATAAGAGAGGGAAATAATATTATTGATTATTAATAATTTTATTAATTCATATTTAATATTTTTAACTTAATGTTAATTCCTCAAACATCAACATTAGCTGCTTTAGCTATTAAAATAAATGCAGGTCTGCACTTTAACTTAAACACTTTGTAGATATGAAGTGGTAAAAAGCTGTATAGATTTATAAATCATTCAATATTACATATTTTAGATTTAAATTAAAGAATCAGATCCAAACTAAAAAATCATTTTTTTTTTTTTTTTTTTTAAATATACTATTTATCCATCCTGAAACACTATGCGTTTGTAAAATGTTAATAATAGATTATTATCAAACTAATCTTCAGCCTCCAAAAATAGCCCCTATCTGGACTACATGCACCATATAAATAGCAGTTGTATGCATGAAATGAAAAAAATAAAGTTTATTCTGGGACTTACTGCCCCCTAAGAATAAAAATAATGCACAGTTATAAGTACGATTGTCTGGCCTATTATTTACAAATTAGATGTTTCAGTAATTACAGCATATATTTTTTACAGGAAAAAAAATTAAAAAAATAAATATATGGAATAATAATTATAACATAAAATACAATCGTATATATGAGAACATATAAGAGAAAGAACGAGAAATCAAAGTAATTATAAGTATTTATTTGATTATTGGCATATTTGCAGAAGATTGATTGTCTAAAAGGTACAGAAATAAATTATTTTTAAAGGAAGTTATGGAAGCTGCTTTACGAATAGAAGTGGGTCGGGAATTCCAGAAGGAGTTAGCACAAATGATGAAGGATTTATCAAAGTAAGCTGTTTTATGTGAGGGGATATACAGGTTAAAAGGTTGGGATCTAGTGTTTGGAGGTAGATAAAAGAACGCAGAGTTAATAGATCATGAATACAGATAAATAAAAAAATAAAGAATAAGCCTAAAGCATATAACAAGAGTTACTAAAATGTGATTTGAGGAAAAAAAAAAAAAAAAAAAAAAGAGTATTAGAGTATCTACTTGTGATTTACTGAGATATACGTTGTATAATATATGTTGAAATATAATATAATAAACCGTTGTACGAGGATTGTGAAAAGTTTTCCATAAAACAAGTTTTGTTCTCTGATAAGGAGAAAAAATTATGTGAAATCTAGATTCAAATTTTCGAGCATTTATTATACAAAAGACTCTCTGATATACTAACAAACCTGAATGTAATACCAGACCAACAATTTGGATTTAGAACACAACATTCGACTATACATCAATTACAAAGAATTACTGACTACATATGCACGGCACTAGAGCACAAATCGTATGCAACTGGAGTATTTCTGGATGTTGCTCAAGCTTTTGACAGAGTCTGGCACCAAGGGTTTTTCTTTTAACTAAAGACGATACTCCCACCGTCCTACTATCGTATTTTACAGTCCTTTCTTTTTGATTGATCTCTCTGTCCGTCAAGGCTCAGAGCTTTCTTCTATTAAGTTGGTATCAGCAAGAGTGCCACAAGGCTCAGTGCTTGCTCCATTACTCTACATCATATACACACACGACATTCCAATAAGCTCTGACATTCTTACAGCGACATATGCAGACGACACAGCAATTTTAACAACAGATACAAATCCGAATCATGCTTCACTGACTCTACAGCATCACTTGTCAAAATTACATGACTGGCTTAATATTTGGAAAGTACATATAAATTACGACAAATCGCAACACATTACATTTACCCTTCGACTTGAAACATGCCCACCAGTTTTTCTTGACAACACACCGATTCCTCAAACAGACACTGTACACTACCTTGGTCTTACGTTTGACCGAAGAATGACATGGGGTCCACATATAAAGAAAAAAAGTAAAACGCTTAACCAAAGACTAAGACTTTTATATTCACTCCTCTCCAAACGTTCAACTCTACAAATTAAACAAAAAATTAACACTTATACTTACTTACTGAAACCTATTTGGACATACGCTTCTCAGATATACGGGACAGCTAAAAAGACACATATTAACAAACTCCAAATCTTCCAGGCAAAAACATTCAGGACAATTACAAAAGCCCCATGGTACGTAAGCAACATAACTTTACATACTGACCTATGCATAGCAACAGTTAAAGAACAAATACAAACCTACTACAAACGATTCCACGAAAAACTACATGGACATCCTAATACACAAATAAACCACATGGCCACAACATATAATCCCAACAACACACAGAGAAGACTAAAATGGAGCTGGATGAGAGACCTTCTTGACTAAAATAATAAAATAAAATAAAGACTGGAGGTACCGCTGGGTTCAGCACCCTCTCATGCCTTTCAAGCCATTTAAATTCGTAGAGCAAATTCACTGGTTGTGAAATTTTATAAAAAAAAAAAAAAAAAAAAAATTGAATGATATTTTTACGAACTTTCTTTGGCCTAATACAAAAGCAACTTCGTACGTTAATACTGATAAATATTTGCGTATGTATTCGTTACACATACTTAGCGAATACGTAGTTCTTACTACAAACAATTTCACACAACAAATCCATTGAAACAATGGCCACACCTTATATGCCTGAAAACAAAAGGAGATTGGAAATGATGTGGATGCGAGATCTGTTCTCGTGATCTCTTAATCCAAAACACGGAAGAGTTACCGTTCGGTATTGTTCTCCCTCATGCCTTACACGTCTTTTATTATCATAAATGGGCCATGCCATTGTTAATTTATTTATTTACAAGTGCGGATAAATGAATAAAGTAATAAAATATTCTATTTTCTTCAGCCTAATGAATCCACATAGGTTGGTTGTACAAGCTCCATCAATAGAATTTTGTTGTAGCCTATAAACTAATAGACTGCCATTATGACGAAGTGTGCAATATATCTGCAGAGCCACCCGCTGCCATTAAGATCAGTTACCGCTGAAGCAGGTAGCTGACCACAGCCTTCTCAATCAGGAGCGGCGCCGGAGGTCGTTACATTGTTTTTTGTTTTTAGTTAGCCTCTCCTAGGCCACTCAAAATCATTTCTGCCTTCAGTCCACTCCTCTTATGGGTTCCGATCGTTTTCTCCAAATAACCTTTAGTTTTAGTAAACGAAAATTTTCGGTTCTACCTCAACTATTACTGCTATCTCTTAGTTCGTAAGCTGTTGAAGCCATGGGGAAACTTTGGGGCAAACGCGGGAAAAAATACAGAAATCCTACATTCGATAAGAGAGTTCATTTTTATTGCATTTGAATGTTGAATAGTTGAGGAATCAAAACCTATTTCCTTAACAATTTTTTTTATTTATTTTTTTTTTTTTTCAAAGCTGAAAATATAAAAATATTCCTTTTTTTTTTTTTTTATAAATATAATTTTATACTTGTTGTCTATTTACATGATTAGTATTTTATAACCTTGAACTAATATAATAGCCACTGGATATAAACCAATAGAAAACAGAAAATCTAATAAACTAAATAACAAAGTTGAAACAAGATCATAAAACACGCGTTAACTGCGTTAAGTTGGCGTTTATTTTATTAATATCGGAGAAAATATTCCTATTAATTCATCTGAATATTCTTGCATTTTGAGTAATTATTGTAATTTCTGTAATTATTCTAAATTTCGCCAAGGATATCACAATAAAATTATGATTTCAGAGTTATTTCCCACCCTATCAATATTTTATTTATTTATTTATTCGGTGCGACAGTCCTTAGAGCAGGACCAGGGCCTCCTAAATAAGTCTCCTCCAACCTTCTGGATCCGCGGCCTAGCGGCGCCATCCTCTAACTCCTGCCTGACGGAGGTCTTCCTCCACCTCATCTAACTATATCAACTATATCTGGCTCACCAAACAATGCCATTAATTTATCATTTCTTATTCTCCATTCGCCATTTAGTCATTTTGGGCCAAATATCTGTCTAAATATTTTTCTCTCCCAAACTCGGAGTAGCGCTTCACTTCTTTTTGTTAGCACCCATGTCTCGCTTGCGTATGTGACAACGGGTCTGATAATGGTTTTATATGCTGTTACTTTAGCCTTACGCGATAAATCTTTGAACCTAAAGGGCTTTTTGAACTCCGAAGAGGCATCTGTTGCCTGCCACTATTCGTCCTTTGATTTCCGCGATAACGTCATTATTATTTGTTACTAGCGACCCTAAGTATTTAGATTGTTCACACGCTGGGAAACTGTATTCCCTGAACTGGATTTGTTCTACTTGAGACTGCGTTTGCGATGTTAACATATATTTAGTCTTCGTTTCGTTTATTTGCAAACCGCGTTTTTTATAAGCTACTTCCAGTTCTTGAAAAACTCCTTCAAGGGCCGCTTTAGTCCTCGCTGTGATAAGTACATCGTCAATGTATGCCAAGTGTTGCGCTAATCTGTTATAAATAGTGCAACCGGTGTTCGTCCTGATAGCCCGCACAGCTCGCTCTAAACAAAGGTTATAGATTACGCAAGATAAAAGGGTCTCCCTGCCTTAAGCCTCTATCTACTTTGAATTCCTCTGACAGTGAGTTTTTTATTTTAATTTGATACTTCGTGTTTTGCCACGTCATACTTATTAGCCTAATTAATTTATAAGGTACCCCAAGTGCTCTTAAATCGGCTAAAGCTTCTTTTCTATTTATACTGTCATATGCCTGATTAAAGTCTATAAATAGATGATGTAGATCTATATTGAATTCAAGCAATATTTTATAGGTGTTTCAAGTTGTAAAGTAAAATAGCAATACTAATAATGGAAATATTGTGCTATTATTGTACAATACGTAGAATTATTGCATTACTTCGTTTATAGATTATGTTATATATTATATTATATTATAGATTATATGTTAATTAAGGAACCATTGGTATAAATGATTTTCCTCATTGGATGTTAACAATGCCTCAATATTTCATAACAATATGAAAATCTTTTTCTAAATAATGTCGATTGATGCATAGGTATTTAATTGCATAATTTATCTAATATGTTTGCATATATATGTGCATATTTTTGGGTTTTATTGCATATAATTCACAGTCCTAGTTATAATATTCGAGCGAATCCGTTAACAAGTTAATAACTGCCTTCTGGTACCAATAACGATAAATGTAGCCGCATTGATGACACAGCTGCACATGTGAAGTGAATTTTCGGATGCGAGATATATCAGCCATAACAGTTAATATCAAAAAGCAGATATAGCTAAATTTGTCACGGGCCGAGTCCCTACTGAAGCGGCTACCTTAGACCCTCCTCGTGCCCGGCTATGAGAACGTTTAGCCGACTGCCCCATTGTGTATATAGTGGAATATAATAGAGCCCCGGGATATAATAGTATATAAATACTAGAGAGCGGACACGTTGGAACGAATGGTTCCATTGACAGGGCGAGGGTGAAGGCCATCCGTGCGTGGAACATATTTCAGACCCTCTTTATATCATCGGTGGAGCCGGCAGCCTGTCTGTCTGTTAGGAAATTAGCAACAGATTCATTTCATATCGGTTCACACATTTCTTGAGAGCTGTCTTCCTATAGTCCTCTAGAGTGGAGGGTCGTTTCCGAGCGCTGAAGGATCATTTGTGGTCGCATTTGGGGAATCTGAGAGCTCTTTATTCAGCGTTAGTAATATTATTTATTACCAATACGAAAAATAATATATATGGCGGGTTGATCAACTAAGGGTTAAATCTGGGAGCCATGGTTCACAAATCGTGAAGGATGGTACGCATACTAGAGCATTAAACTAATGTTGACGAATTCCACAACCTTTGTCTTAAAGACAAAGTAATATGTAGACCAGTCATGTTCCTCCACAAGTAGAAAGACGTCTGGTCTGGGGATCCCTAGGATGTGTGTATAATGTAAATAACTATGATTGTATTTTTAACTTTTAATTGAATCCTAATTTGTTCTTACCATTATTACAGTTTTTTTTTTCACACTATTTTTGTTGTATAGTTTGAGGTTCTTTATTTCTTTTTATTCTTTTTCACTTTATTTATTGTATTATATGTTACGAGGTTATTTTTTTTTCTTTTCATTTCACTTATTCTCATTGTATATACTGGGTGAACGGATCCATAACTAAACCATATTACTTATTGTCCTCCTTAAGGCAGATTTTAATACTTTTTCGATAAAAGGTTTATTATTTAAACAAAATTATATATACCTGTTAGGTGGACGAACAAATCAAGCGTTGTTTTTTCTAATCGGTTTTACACGTTTTTTGGAATGCTGAACCCGATATTTATATTTGCTTCACAAAGAAAAGTGTTCAAACCTTTTCTATTTATTGGTTATACAACTTTTTTCCGAAGATTACAGTTCCATAAAGAATTAATGCCAACTTATTTTTTTTACAACGAAACCCACTTCAAAAACACAAAACTTAACTACTTTTTACTGGTTTTTCGGTTGTATCTATAATACGACAGGTTAATAAAAATAAAAGTAATTAAAATATTCAATAAAAAGCCTCAGTCGATTTTAATTTTTTTTAAAATGAATACTACAGGCGCTAGAGAGCGCTAAAAAAGATTTTTGGTCCTTTGGTTCAATCCTACTTCCTAAAATTCGAGAAATATAAAATTAAATTTTAAAATTCCTAAAAACATATGAAGCTATGTATATGTAGCTTAATGCCTAGATAATAACGAATAAATTGATTAGATATTATCTAATTAATAACAAAGTTTAATTAATTTTCTTTTTAATTCACTGTTAAGATAAAACAGTCAACTATTGACGACCTTACCTATATTCATACTATAATTATAGAAACAATAGTTCAATACAGTTAAAATTTACAGATATTTTTCCTTAATTACTTTATATTTTAAGCTAAACGTTTACACCAAACATTATTATTGGAATGTATTTTACAAGATAGTGCCAATAACTAATGTAAAGTCTGTTATTGATACCCTAAGGATATCTTGATTGTAGGTTTTAAAAGAATTTTTTTTTTTTTTTCAGTTAGGTGTCAATGACTATCTGGTTTACCTATATATTTTTCAATGCTCTTTGTACGGTACAGGCATCAGTTACGAAAAAAGATAAGTTGACGAGTGTTAGTTTTAGTAATTTGAACATATAAATACATTCAAATTTATAAGAAAAAAAAGAAAGAAAAAAAACTTCCGTAATTATGTTTCTAAAAAGCTATCACTTGACACGTCTATTTTTCCTAGCATATTCTTAAAAAACAAAAAAAAAACACTACATTCCCTTCTGTTGAATTAATCCACTATATTTATCCACAAAGATGTTCTTGACATGAACATCTCTTCCTTTCCTATAACACCAACATTTATTGAACCCCATCCCTCTGATATTCCAATTAATTACAAAACTCTTACATTACCGTAATCCGGAATAATTGGACAATGTTGATCCCAAACCACAATCTGATTCCTCCAGTATCTTGCTACTAATTTCAATACAACTAAAATTATTGTATAAATATTTTATTTCTTCTCATAGCGATCGTCGTATTCTGCAACAAGGTGACTTTTGGCCTTTCAGAGAAGAGGTGTAGGAGTACAATTGCTAAGAAGGCCCCAAGAGACATGCAGTCAAAAGGCCATCATGACCACGCCATTAGGAAGATAAGTGCACAGAGTAACCACCCAGGGAGCACTAACGGGACCTGACAAGGTGTACCTCCAGTCAGTCCGTCTGTCGGATTACCGGGGGTCACCTCTCCTCTTCTGGGATTAGGCTTCCCCGAACTGTGGGGGTACCTGTCATGGATGATCCTGGAGATTATCGTCCTCAAAATAAACCTCAGAGGTTGAGAAGCTAAGAGATCCTGTTTGACAAATTGCTTAAAGGAAACAGATTCAACTGAGTGGATGGTCGGAACATTGATTAATTGAACGATACAAAAAAAATTAGCTTATTTTTTTTTCTACTTAAACAAATATCATGCAGAATTTAAATATTCATAGCATACTCCTTAACAACGACAAATAGTTTTATTAATCGGTTTCTAGTTTCAATCAGCATCACATCTTAAGCACTTCCTATTAGAGATTATATTTATTAGATTCATTTAAATAAATTTAAACTTAAATTGCATTCTTATTTACGTTTTCTTCTCCCTAATTTTTTTAAAAATTATTTATTGATATTTATAACTTTATACAATATATACAAGTAGATGAGTAAAATATTATTACGATGACCACAAGGCAAATTGTAATAATTTTTTGGCATGGATAAGTCTTTTGGCAGGGATCTATAGTTTTCTTGGGTAACGTTTTTTTCCCCCTCAAATAATTTAACGTTATTTTCACATACAAAAATGTATCATTTGGACAAAGTCTTGTTCTGTAAGAATTGCGCGTTTCGAAAATTTGACAACAGTTCTCTGATTAGAAATTCAATGTAAAATATTTTTGTCGTATCACATTTGTGGTTAGGACCTACCGTTTAGGAGCTATATTGGTTTGAATGAAAAAAGTAACTTTTTGCTTAAAAATTTTTGTTGTAACTTTTTTGACGCGCTCCAGATCGGTTATTGTTGCTCGGATCGAAAATTTGACGATGTGATCAGAAATTTAATGCAGATTTTTTTATTATATTACATTAGTCGCTAGGACCTACCAACCTATATTGTTTTGAATGAACAGTCACATTGTGCCAACATTTTTTTCACACCCAAAAATGTAACGCTCAACCTCTCTGTTGCTCGGATTGAAAGTTAGACGTCATTTTCCTTATAAGAAATTTAATGGAGAAAAGTTTTTGTTATATAACATTTGTAACTAAGACCTAACGGTTAGGAGTATTATATATATTCTAATATATTTAAATTATATTCGTTTAAATGATAAAAACACGTTTGAAAACCCTATTTTCTCTCGACTTTATTTCGAATAATCATTAATTGTAAATTTAATTAAATTATTAATTTAAATAATTTCATCGTTTTAATTGAAAAAAAAAAAACGATTGATTAGTTAATATCCATGATGTACTGTTTTTCCCGGTCAGAGATAAATTGAGTTCTTTAATATAGAAATATGTACAAGTATCTTTTTTATCCTCCATAAAATCAAATAAAATAATTGTTGCTTGTAAAGCAGCTACCCATTGGAAGTATTTCAATCATATAAGAAGGTTCTAAAGTCATCTTATTTTTAGAATATTAAAAATATTACCTGGAAAACATGTGAAACAAGGTGATAAAGTACTCGATTTGGATGGGTATGGAGTTTCTCATGAAATTATCAGTATTTGGTTCGAGCTAAATCGGCAACATATGGGACATTGAAGTCATTATGAATAAATTTATTTATGACATTATAAGCGTTCTACTTTTTAAAAATAAATTCATAGCACAAGTTAATTTTATAGTTGTGCTGCGTCGGCCCATTTTGCCATATTTGTCACCACTACTGTTCACAAAATATTTAAAGATATAGCATGATAGGAACTGAGTAGGGTTTGTTCAGGTTGAAATTGGTAATAATATTACCTAATTATTTATTTTATAAAAGAAGGAAAACACTAAAAAAAAAAAAGGAACTGAAAAATATTCATACTACTGTTATAAAAATAATTTTAAATATTTTCTGAATAATAGAAAATATATTTCTAAATAAAAGGAAGAACTTGCCAAAAAAACCCAGTGAATCACCAATCATATTATAAGAAGTGACCAAAGTATATCTGACTGTCATTCTTAGCTAATATAGGACAACTGACTAACAATATGATTTTATTATTAAATGTAGCGTTCGGCCAATGCTGCCAAGAACTTGACTGGAACAGGAATTTAATTTGGTTAGGAATCTGCTAGTTGGTGTATCTGTCACCGGCTATTCAGATATAGTGATGATTGAGTCTAGATCATTATAGTAAATAATGTCCTCTGGGCTCATTTGGAACTCTATCAAGGTTTGTTCAAAAGCCAAACAAAAAAGTCAAAAATTAGTGGATTTTTTTTTTTAAACATAATTATAGAAATAAAAAAATAAAAAAAATCTTAAACCCGGGACTAGATTCCTTTGAGCATTATATCAATAGAGGAAAATAAAAATTATCTCCGGCTTAGACACATGTAACAATAAACTAGATTAATAAATATACAATCAAAATAAATATTACAATTAAAAAATAAATAATAAATAAATTTGTGAACCACAATAACAATATAATATTATCAATAAACAAGATAACACAATATAACACAACAATCATAATAAATAATAACACAATCATCAGATAAACAAGAAAAGTAAAAGTAAAATTAAAAAAAGAATAAATTTCCTAATACATAAATTAGTTATTATAGTATGAAAGTGAAAAATAAATTCTCAAGTAATTTAATAATTAATTACAGAGCTATAAACAAAAAACGTGCTCTCAATATTCTAACATTATTGTTAGTAACCATATAATAATACACAATTTGATGAAGACAATACTGAGAAAAACATTTTGTTTGTCACTATTTTATAATGTTCGGTAGGATTGTAAAAAGTTATTTGAAAAATTGTATTTAAATGTGTGTAAAAAACATAAATACATTTATATAAAACAAATTACACATTTATAAAATAAATTAAAATACATTCGATGTCAGAAAATATTTTTTGATTAAAGTGATTTTTTAAAAAATTTATAATTTTTTTCTATTTATTAAAACTAAAAATATGCAATTGTTGTTTTTTTAAATTATTTCAAAACACTAAAACGCCTGTAAACAATCACCCATTAACAATAGACTCTAAAAATAAAAGAAAGACTGGATGGTTATAATTAATGATTGAAAGCTTGTGGGCATGAGCAACACAAATTTTAGAAAAGTCAAAAAAATCCATAAAATAGAACTTTTCATTCAGAAATAGTCTTGCAACACACTCGCTGGAACGTCAGTAACAAAACAAATACAGAGTTACGCATATTCTCTGTACAGGAAATAACTACACTTCATACAACATATTTAAAGGAAATCCCCAAGTACACAACAGCAAACTTCGATTGAACAAAGGGACGATGGACATGATTGAAATAGCTCTAAGATAGCTGAAAAGAAGCTACCAAAGAGATCTCGTTGGATAAAATATAAGTATGTGGGGAGTAGGTGCTGATAGGTGCTCAATTGTTATGTGTGACATGGCAGTTATATTGAATTATTTTTGGCATTCGCTTGTTGTCAAATTGTTTAGTATGAATTATTTTATGTATTCCAGCTAGGGTAATCTGAAATCCTCGGTTCATGAAAGGGTAGAATTTGCACAAAGAACCTTCCTATTTTGATCTTACAGTAAAGTATACAGTGAACTGGAGCAAAGAAAAATAGATTACTATTTATAATATTTTTTCTTTTCCGTAACTGATTATTTCCATTTGCATGACAAATAACTTGAACGAAAACAATTATACTTATTTTTAACTAATATAAACAATAAATGTGCTTGTTTCACGGCAGTTATCGCCCAATACAAACCGCCTACCATAACAACAATTATCCCGGGTGACTTTCCCATGGGAGGTAATTTCCCGAAAAGGTGAGAAGTGGAAACCAAACAATGAGAAGCTAAGAAAACACCTGTCACAAAACAGGGACGTCTTGTGTGGTCCCACTTGGGTTCGAACCATGGGACCAGTGACTTTGGGACAATATGACGATTCTGACAGCCCAAGGATAATTGCCACTGTTTTCTTGTTCAGTTTTGTTGTAACCCTAATTCATAAATAGGCATTCTTAATTTAATATAAACTCAAAACAAAACAGTCTTTTATTTTAGAGAAAAATAAAAGATATCCAAAAGCAGCCTGACTATTCCAAGGCCTGCTTAATTTGTAGTTGAGGCAAAGGAAATATTTTAAGAAATTTTTTTTTTTTTAGTTATTTATTGAAATTTATAACTGCGTTTTATTTTTAAAGCTGGGGAAGATACCCACTGTTGTAGTGTGTAGTCATAAAAGTTATTTTTAGTTTAACTTGGATTTACGTAATGTTAATTTTACGTCCAATGATTATTTTCAATTTTCTTGTTTGGAATATGCAACATCCTTGCAATAATTGATAATGAAAACTCAATGTAAAATGATTAAATTATTGAATACACATTAAGTACCTATGATGAAAAAGATTCAAAGAAACTTCCTCTCTATGTATGCCGAGGAGGGACAAAAAGAGTCAGCCTTAAGCTGTCACTCACCCTCACCCTTTTAGTCTTCCATAGATAATAATTATTATTCATTTATCCATGATCCATCGTACGCTATTGAATTTTATATATTTCAATCCATTATCAATTATTGCGATACATGAAATAATGTTTTTTATTTATTTGTTTATTGATTTGCTTTTACTTCATTAGATGCTGATATTTTGATGTATTTCCTTTTAGATTTGTAACGTTTCTATTTTGAGTAAGAATTGTTAAATTGTTTGCTACTTCTGTCATATCTAGTTTATCACAATACTAGTTTACTGCTATAGCTTAATTCTTTTCTGTTTTTTTTTTTGTTTTTTCTCTTATTGTCATGTGTGAATTAAATCACGAAATCATCTATAATACCCTTCGCCCACAGTTGTGGCAGATTGTAATAATTATTCAATAAATGTTTTTAAAAAAAGTTTACTGCTAACAACTATAAGCCCTTTAATATTAATCGCTCCATGATACACTTTGAGGTCGTCCATTGAAAATGTTGTAATGTTGTAATGGTGTCGGATCCAATACGTGGCATAAGATCCATAGATTGAATTCTAGATCTTTTGAAGACGCTTTATGAAATATCGGTGTACTTCGTCAGGTCAAATTCAATAGTATACGATGTATCATGGATAAATGATTAATAATTATTATATATGGAAAACTAAAAGGGCGATGGGGGGTGACAGCTTAGGGCTGACTCCTTTTACCCCTTCTTGGCATAACTGGAGAGGAAGTTCCAAAAAAAGGAATAAAATATTCATAAACAAAAATGCGAAGGTTAGATGGAGATGAGAGGTGCATGGTATTTAATTTTTTTCCTGGAAAATAAGAATCTCTCTTTTGGAAGAGCCCGGAGATGGATGAAGAGGATGCAGGAGCCGTCTGATGATCAGTTAGAAATGACCCACGATGCCGACTCAGATCTTAACAGCTTAAGATAAGTACCCTGTTAAATAGCATGTAATAAGTAGAATGTAAATTGTGTGCTGACCCACAAATAGATTAATAGTAAAATCATTCACAATTCTGGAATCATAATCTATACTATTATATAAAAAAGGAAAAGCCGTTTTTCATTTGTGATCACTAACCACGAAAACTACTGAATCAATATGTACCAAATTTTAACCACATCATCTATATAGCTCCAGGAAGGTTTAGCAACCGTAAAAACTCCTGATTTTTTAATAATTTGCTTTCAGAAAAGCGATAGTTTGTGGATAACAGTGAGGTTTCAAAATCGACCGATAGGTGGCGAGCGTTCTGCTAGACAGTGTGCGGTGTTCTATAGAGCTTGAAATTATAATAAAATTTACTTATATTCAATTAAATTACTAAAAAAAGATTTTAATATGTGGTGTGACATGTGGATTCCAATCAAGTCTGAAAATCGAAAGATAGGTGGTTAGCACCATTCCGCAGTAAGGTTTACAATGATAAATCAACTGAATCCATCAGTACTGAATTTTAACTACACCATCTTCATAGTTCTAGGAAGGTTTAGCAATAATAAAATTTACAATAATACAAATTTTAAACGTAGAATGTTGAGTTGCAGACACGAGGCTTGCTACAGTGTCATATACTTATATGATAAGAAATTAAAATCAGTAACATTATTTATGTCGAATAAACATTATTACCAAACCAAAATACCGATCCTTTGCTTTTTGATATTGTATGTAAAAATATGATTCATGGGCCTGTAGTTGTAAGCACTGATAATGCAATCATTATTTGCCAGATTTTCATAATGGTCTCTGCCCATCTAGATTTTCGACTTCCACATTAAAATTAAAAATTTGATGTCCAATTATGCTTTAACATAATCTTCAGACAACTAAACAGTGCAATTTTAACCAGGCTAAGAATTACTGCTATGAGTGAAAATATCATTAAAGGAATAATGCTCAATTGCATACTTCAATAAAATATTTTTATTAACACGTAAAACTTCAATTGTTAATTAGAATTATTAAGTAAAGTTCTTTTCTTATGGCAAAGGGCGAAGCCGAAATGGGGAATGCTAGTGTTAAATAAAGTATACCCATGAATACTAATAATTATTCTTTACCTATTGCCACTATATCCAATAGCTTGGTTTGCACGGTAGAATAATAAGAATCCAATAAATCAGGCATCAATAGATGGAGCTATTGAGTCACTAGTCAGTATTCCTAATACTGATAGAGTATTGGATAAGCCCCCAACCTATGGAGCAACATAGCAAGCAGTAGCCATATTAATTAATAAATAAAATTAAAGTTTGTTCCTCGGGAACTTTTCTTTGTTTTTATACTTATATTGTACAACTACCAAAATAGACTGAAACTACAGTTTTGCAATATCTATTAAAAGGCTTATAGTTGTTAACATTAATGAGTTTTACTTAAAAACATTACTTTCTTATGAGCAATCACGATATGTACAACAGTAGCAGGATAACACTACAGAAGAAGACTATACGGAGGGGAGGTAAAACAAAAAGTCAGGGGATTCAATGATGGCGGCTCCGTCTTCTTCACCTGCTAGTGGATCAATTAATTTTTTGCATTCGGCCTATATATCTGTAGCCTCTTCGAAAAGATATTACCTCGCCTAATGGTTCGACTCCAATTTACCAAAGCTCCTTCGTCTAATGCAGTTTATAATTACAAAGCTTTATTGCAATTATAAAATGTTGTCGCAGCTGGTTTAATAGCCACTACTGTACTTGGCCACAATACAATCGTAAAAAGGCAAATGGCTGCCGTCATTCTCTAGTTGTATAATCCAACTTAATCTAACTTGTAACTCCTCCAACGGGAGCTGGTCGTTTAACGAAGCAATAATAGAGCCAATCATACTAACTATCCCTCCATTAAATTAATATTTCTAGTTTTATTTTAAACGAGTGGGTATAAATTCATAACCTCAGGTAAAAGCCCATGATTTCGTAAATGGAAAAAGGAGATTAGTTATAAAAGTTTGTGATTGGAAACATCAAAGGGGTTTTTAATTTTGAATTTCAAGCATGACCTCAGAATCATTAATTTTTCTCTACTTCATATTTGTATCGTCACTGAAGCAACCATATGCTATAAGTAACTTTTTGTTTAAAATTAGTTAGACCTTATTCATTACCTAAAATTTTGCACTGGATACATTTCCAAAGCCAGATTTTGAAAAAATAAAAAAAAAAATAGAACGGAAACATGCTACAGCCAGTTTTGGCATGACAAAAATGGAATCCTTTGTCCACGTGTACAACAGTTTTCCATGTGATACACTAGCGAAATGGAGGCATGCGAAAGTTTATAATTTTTTCTTGTATAAACTAAAGCAGTTTAACCTAGTCCTTGACAAAATCATGAGGGAAATGTGGAAGAGCAACGATGCTGATGCAACGATAGGAACTAAAACCATGCACATCAAAGTAAGATGCCTGGCATATGCGGACGATCAGGCCTTAATGGCGGGGGCTGAAATCGAAGCAATAGAGATGGTGAACACTTTGAAGGAAATAGCTGAGAAGGCAGGTTTACAAATATTGTTTGAGAAAACAGAATTAATGACAACAAATAGAAACTTTCAAAAGAAATAGTAAAGCCAAAGTACGGGAGAATTAACGTGACGAATAAATTCAAGTAACTGGGGAAAATTATATGTAGCAATGGGTCGGAGAAGAAAAGCATAAAAGAGAAAATAAGTAAATTGGAAAGACTAAGCTTCTGCGACAAGCAATTTATATAATAAAAGGAGCCTGTCAATAAACGCGAAGATAAGACACTACAATACGGTCGTCAAACTGGTGATACTGTACGGAATGGAAACCGCTTCTCTCCCCAGCCTAAGGAAAATGTTAGGGATAGAAAGAAGAATACTAAGAAGAATTTATGAACCAAAGAAGACACAAGAAACGGACATAAGAATAAGAAATTAAGGTTCTACTGGTATATGGTAAGGATGCAATCAAAGAGGTTAAATAGAGAAATCTTCTATAAAATAAGAGGATACAAGATTGCTGGGGGTGTGTACCAAACAGATGAAGGGAGAAACTGAGAGACTGGAAATAACCGACCAAGACTGTTTCGATGGGAATGGCTATAGAAAAAGACTAAAAGAAATTAAGGTCCTTGTGGGAAAGAGAGATGCAACAAAAGGAATAGCGTGGACCGAGGAAAGAAGGAAGGAGCAATCGGAAAGAATGAGGAAAAGGTGGGTGGAGAGAAAGTAGGAGAGAAGGGGTATGAATAGATGTAAAAATAATGATATTCGCGTGGTCTCTAAGGCCGTTCTGTAAAAAAAAATAAAAAATAAAAAAATTAAGCAATATACTCGCTTTTTTGCTACATTTGGATGATAAAAATAATATGAATAAGTCAGTTTTATGTGTCTTCTTTAAAGTGGGAAAAATGGCTTGTGGTTGATTAAACGACGATATGTATTTATATCAGTGGGTTCAAGTCCGGCTGTAGGAAAAAAATTTATTTTTTCTCATTTTAGCTATGAATCGACTTCGGCGACAGGATACGTACTGGGGTACACCCAAATTCTTTTATTGGAAGAATAATCTGGTTATTGAGAATTTTGACCATATCACATCCTTCAATGGTTTCGAATTTCCTACTGCTAAAACTACGACCCTTCGTGGTTTGTAGGAGAACAGATTGTCACTATTATAAGTTTATGATGAATAGGAAATAAATAAATGGATATCAGAAATTATAAACTTCTTCAATTAAAAGAGAAAATAAACGTTCACAACTTCCAAGAATGATTTGTACTGGCTAAATAAAAATTCTCTTGACAGTTTTACTACCAATTATACTTTCCTTCTTTTTTTCTTTTTTTTGAAAGCTGTATGTTACCTAACAATAATGAGGAATTTATAGTGCCTCAGCTCAGCTGTTTTAAGTGTTTAATAACCAACGATTTCGTAACGTCATAAACACAACTAAACATTTCGGCTGCTTTTGAAGACAGAGAAAGCTGTAAAGAAATTAGTTTATTGCTCTAAATCGAACATAAATATTCGTTCTAAATTAGGTGCAGTAGCGAAAGTTGTAAACCAAAACGGTGCTAAACAAATGAACTACGGATTAACTTAACATAAATACTATTGTGTAAATAGGTAGATAATCAAACAAAATTTATAATAATTTTCGATTCATAAAGTAAGAAAGCGGTATTTAAACCAATTTATTCAAATTTAAATTAAGCTTTGATTTTAACTAATATGGGGAATTAACATCTACCTATATATTAACTAAATTATTTAGGCGTTTTTAACTTTTAATTTTTCCAAAAAACAGCTGTTATGTTTATAATTGTACTTAAAATTAGCAGTGTTGATGAATGTATGTATGTGATGGACAGTAAAAGACCAAGGATACTTCCCTGGAGAATTCTTGCTTTGATTAATTTTCTTTTTATTCCCAAAGTGGAAGCCTATACTATAACTTCT
This sequence comes from Euschistus heros, assembly GCA_003667255.2. Classification (NCBI taxonomy): domain Eukaryota; kingdom Metazoa; phylum Arthropoda; class Insecta; order Hemiptera; family Pentatomidae; genus Euschistus; species Euschistus heros. The sequence continues at coordinate 736,788 of RCWM02000169.1, read as the reverse complement.
ATTAATTTGTTGTTGTTTTTTCTACACCATAGGATAATTTTAACTGATTAAGGTTTTAGGTATATACAGCTCTTTCGTACAAACAATAGTATGGTTTATTTAATAAACCTGAAACATCTGAATAAATATAAAAAATAAACTCCTTGACCATACTCGCTATCACACCAATTTCTTCAGTTACAGTTATATCTTCTGCTTAGGTTCCAAAATTTAGTAAATGAATTGGAAATACAGAGTCACCTCCAGCAAGATGAAATACCATATTTTTTTTAATAATTATAGTTGTTCAATGTTATTCCAAATACATGAAGACTTTAAAAATGATTTTTTGTATCGGCTTTAGAACCTATTGGAGTCGGATAAAGTCTACTGAAATATCCGGCAAAAATAAAGGCTTTTTTCAAACTTATTGTTTGAGGATTTTATTTTTCAATACTTACTGTTATTTAAGCAAGAAGAGGACAAATTAAATTATCCACGAGGTATATGAATCATATTTTAACACACAGTATCAAAAAGCAAGGGGTCAAAATTTTGATTTAGCAATAACTTTATCGATTTCGTCTAATTGGATTTTAACTTCTAACCATAAAAGTATATCACAGTGTGACAAACCTCGTTTCAGCCACTCAAAACTGCACATTTAAATTACTATTATTATTATTATTATAGTTAGCTTTATTAATGTAAACCTTCCTAGAGTTATGAAGATGTTCCACTTAAAATTAGATGCAGTAGTTTCTATTGTAAACCGAGTTTTGCCATTGTAAACCCCGCATATCGGTCGATTTTTAAAAATGCACTGGGATCCATATGTCGCACCACCAGGTTTTTGTTAAAGCAATTTAATTTTCTATCTCTGTATAAAACCTTAACTTCCCTCAAATGGTGCTCGCCACCTGTAGGTAGATTATCAAACTTCACAGCGCACCCACATATTTATCGTTTTTTATGACAAGTTAATTCAAAATCTGTACATTTTATTATTGCTAAACCTTTCTAGAACTTTAAGCAAGATGTGGTTAAAATTTGGTACAGATTAGTTGAGAGGTTTTCGCGGTTAATGATCACAAACGAAAAATGGCTGCTCCTTTTATATAATAGTATAGGGTCAATCCATTTCAAATCACCCAGTCCGTGTTGCTCAACATTTTTAAATTTCCTGATCCTTTTATCATGGATTCCCTATGGGTAGACATTAACAAAACTACAATTGAAAAAAATTTACAAGCCATATTTTTTATTTGATAGCCATTTTAAAATGATGATTTAATGAATTTTATGAAAAAACGGGGTGTGCGGAAAATTGAATTGCGAAGTCATTTTTAAAGATATCAGAATAATTTAAAAACTAGTGTGTTCAGCATAAAATGACCTCCAAAAGGACGTTATTTTAATTTTCTTATTATGTAAGAAAGTTATTCAAACTCCTTCTCAAAAACACTGGAAAAAATTTAAAAATCGTTTATTTTTAAGGCCATAAATTTTAAGGAAAGAGAAGAGACACAAGTAATATTTTATTTCTGTGTTGAGCACTTGTAATACTACCAGCAGCATAAGTTTTAGTCTTGAGAATGTACTCCTTTTTTCTCTACGGCTTTTCAAAACTGGCTGAAAGCAGGTTTTTGCCAATTTTCATGGGTCAATTTCTGAAAAGGGACTGAATGAAAATAAGTGAAAACTTTATCAAATGTTCTTTATACTAAGAAGAATACACCACAAAAAACTTGTGACTGAGACTCAACTAAGTTTTGAGTTAGAGAGCTGTGAATTTCAATAAAAACGCTACCTTATAATCAAGCAGAGTATCTGGTCCAGGACATTCTGAGTAGGTGTCAAGCATAACATTTTCGTTTTCAATATCACATACGATGAAAGCTATGAGGTCTTTATAATTTGCATTAAGCTTTGCTCCCTTTATCATAAGCTTTGTGTTTTGGTGATGCTTGCAAACACATACTATGGGTCCCTGATGAACCCTGAAGGTCTTAGAGTGTAAAACATAGATCTACCAATTTTGTAACCCGGACATTTCTGTTTATATATGCTCTAGAGTTTATTTAGTCAGAGAATAATAAACCTTTTCTGATTCTGCACCTTGACATTATCAATCACTGTTGTAACATATTCCTTTTTACCAGGGTATAAGTAACTATTTTCGTATAACTCATAAAAATAATAAAATAAAAAATAGCTTCACTTATTCTGTTGCCCTGTCTTTTTGTAAGATGTGGTAAGATACTTTGAGCCGTTGCTAGCTGCCTAGTTAACTTTACTATGTATTCAGATGCACTAAAGTCCTCAACTATTTTTTTCTTAGACTATGAACTTGGCAATAGACTATATATTTTAATTTGTTCATCTTCACAAGACACTTTGAATTTTTCTTTCAGTTTAGAAATGAGTATGTCATATTTACTTATTGAAGTTTCTGTAACATTTCAATTCCGAGTTTCTAAGTCATTATAGAAGATTCATCCAGTTCTCGCTTGACTGCTCTCGTAATTTTGTCAATTTTTTTGCAAAATGTCAAGCTTTGTTCTGTGTTAGGCTTTGTTATATTTGCATAAAGGAGACAATTCCTAAGTTTCATAAATGGATTCCACTTGCTGCAACGGATTCTCTAATTCAAAAGGGCAAAGAAAAAATTTACAAATATTTTTGATGCGCAGGTTGGACATAGAGCCTGTCCACGAATTAGTTTAGCAATGAAGATTAGAGGAAGGGGGTGTTCAAGTCACCACTTGGAGAAACATGTAGGTATAGGAAAGATGTAGGCTGTACAAGCAGTTGGACATGGAAGAATTCAAATCTAAACACATAAAACCCACATTAACTTGTTGCTTCATGAGAACTGATGTGTCAGTTGATATTTTACAATGGGTTTTAACTTACAAATATACTTGTATCACATACTTACATATTTTTTTAATTAATGGACATTTTTAAGTGAAGTATTTCATTTAAATATAAGCTTAGTTCATTATTTTAAAACCCTAAATAATAATTTATATATTAACCATAATTTAAACTTGTCAATTAAGATAATTTTAAGTCAATAGTTGCTAATTTAGCATTGCACGAGTGCATTAAAAAGGTAGCGTTTTTATTGAAATTTACAGCTCTCTAACTCAAAACATAGTTAAGTCTCAGTCACAATTTTTTTGTGGTGTATTCGTCTTAGTATAAAGAACATTTGATTAGGTTTTTACTTATTTTCATTCAGTCCCTTTTCAGAAATGGACCCCTGAAAATTGGCAAAAACCTGCTTTCAGCCATTTTTGAAAAGCCGTAGAGAAAAAAGGAGTACATTCTCAAGACTAAAACTTATGCTGCTGGTAGTATTACAAGTGCTCAACACAGAAATAAAATATTACATGTGAGTCTCTTTTCCTTCCTAAAAATTTATGGCCTTAAAAATTAACGATTTTTAAATTTTTTCCCGTGTTTTTGAGAAGGAGTTTGAATAACTTTCTTACATAATAAGAAAATTAAAATAATGTCCTTTTGAAGGCCATTTCATGCTGAACACACTAGGTTTTAAATTATTCTGATATCTTTAAAAATGACTTCGCAATTAAATTTTCCGCAAACCCCGTTTTTTCATAAAATTCATTAAATCATCATTTTAAAATGGCTGTCAAATAAAAAATATGGCTTGTAAATTGTTTTTACTTGGAGTTTTGTTAATGTCTTCCCATAGGGAATCCATGATAAAAGAATCAGGAAAATTAAAAATGTTGAGCAACAAATTATATTTGTATTGGGTGATTTGAAATGGATTGACCCTATAGATTAAATGGTCAAACTGATTTCGGAGTAGGTAAAAAATTAGTTTTAAAAAATGGTAATTATCCTGAAAATCCTGGGGTATCTTAATTTTACGGATACCATGCTAGGCCTCGGTATGGTTCAACCTGAGTCCCTAACCATCATCACAGTAACCCTCCTAGGACTGAAGACCAATCTAGACGGAGACCACACTCTGCCTAATCAGTCGCTTGGAAAGCTCATTGCAGAAACAGATATAAGAGATATAGATAGAGAACGTGATGATGACGACATGTTTATTGGCCACGGCAGGCAGTCGTGAGGCCATTGTGTCGGCTGGCGGGCCCGGCCTCACCCCCATCGACACTTCGGAGTCACGACTGTCGCCTCCGCTCTGGCTCATCGCAGCTGATTAAGTCATCACCTGCCCGGAGCTTCTTAGGGAAGATCTGCTTCAATGAGGGATAAATGGGGAATGAAATTATAGTTTAGCATTAGCATACTTATTTTATTCCCATTAATTACCAGGATTTCAATTTAGTGATCAAAATATCAAGAGATAAAAAGAGTATATGCAGGTTAATTATCAATTATTTACGATTTGATTCTTAATGTAATTTATTTTATAACATACTGCATCTACTCTGATTTCAAGAAGGCTATCCTCATCGGTTCAAAACCCATCCTCAACTCCCTTCCTTATTATCCATTGCTTTACCTCAATAACCTTCCTATTCAGTTCCAAAACTTTAATAAAAAATTTAGGAGTTACCTTTGATCATCTATCCTGGTATAACCATATCGCCCAAATTTCCCAAAAATCCATCATAATCCTTAAACAACGGTATAGATCTCGAGATTCCTTTTCCCAGAGTACCCGTCAACTTCAAATATTCAATCTTGTTTTTCCTTGTTTTGATTACGGTTGCTTGGTTTATGGGGGACTGTCTACGGATCTTGAGATGAAGCTGGGGAGACTGATGAACTGTTTCATTAGATTTATTTCGGGATCCCCAGGCGGTCACAAGTTACTTGGCGATATTCTGAGCTTTGGTGGCTCTTTCCTCAATTCCGACAGCAATACTTTATGGGTACTTTCCTATTCCAATGTCTAAAAACCTTCCTATATTCTTGATCTATTAACTCTGCGTTCTCATATCCACCTCCTAAACACACCAACCTTTTAACCTGTACATCCCCTCACATAAAACTGCTTCCTTTGACAAATCCTTCATCATTCGTGCTGCCTCCTTCTGGAATTCCCTGCCCACTTCTATTCGTAAAGCAGCTTCCATAACTTCCTTTAAAAATAATTTATTTTTGTACCTTTTAGGCAATAAATCTTCCGCAAATATGTCAATAATCAAATGAATACTTAGAACTACTTTTTTCTCTCTTTCTTTCTTTCATATGTATATATATATATATATATATATATATATATATATATATATATATATATATATATATATATATGTATGTATATGTATATATATATGACTGTATTTTATGTTATATTTATTATTTCATATATATTTTTTTCTGTAAAAAACGTATGCTGTAATTACTGAAGCATCTAATTTGTAAATAATACGCCAGGCAATCGTACTTTTAACTGTGCATTATTTTTATTCTTAGGGGACAGTAAATCCCAGAATTAAGTTTATTTTTTCATTTCATTTCATTCATTTCTTCCTTTGGTCTAAATTTTCTGTCAAAGGTCGGGTATTCTGTATAATTTTTTAAGCTTGGGAAGTAATTGGTTCCAATTTATTTTCCATTGACGCACCAACATTTTTCTACAGTAGGTTTTCAAAACTGGAGTTGTTTTAGTGTCTGTTCTTGTGGTTCCTAATTGGTTCCTTCTCGCGATCTTTGGTGCACTCTCTGCGGCTTCATTTCCGGAGGTCACGTTGCAATGGTACCCACCAGTTCCTGTATTCCCAATTCATAGTTCTTAATAAAAAATAATATATTATTCATTATATGAATGAAACGTTGTGGCAGATATCCTTGAATTAACATTCATTACTTTGCTTTTGGACTTTACTACTTTCATTAAAAAATATATTAAAGTGTTCTTTGACTATCCTCTTCTTTCTTATTATGGCTTTTACCGATAAATTTGGGTAGAAATAGTTTTACATGATATGTCGGTAGGTTTAGTGTTAAAGATCTTTAATGATTTTTTTTAAAGCATAATTTAAATAAGAGTTATAACTTGGAATCCTTGTGGAAAATTGTTTTTTTATAATACATTTTGGAAAAACTCTAATTAATTATTTTAGCACTCAAATTACACACAACTTAATGTTAATACTTCCATAAAATAAGATTGTTATTCAGCATAATTTGGTATCAAACGATAAATGAATAAAGCCCTTGCAGGAAGTAGTTAAGCATATTTTTTTATTTTTAAATTTGTTTTTATATTGAGCTTAAATTAAAAATAAAATAAAACGAGGATTTTTATTGCTTTTGTTTGGCAATCTCAACAGATGTTAACAACTGACTGCTGAGAGAAAGTAATAGAAAAAACATATCCACCCCCCAAATCAATATCTAATCAATATTAATTTATTATTATATCATGAAAAACAACAATGTTTTTTTCATTATATCGCATAAGCAAACAGGGGCCTATTGAACATATTCTAGCGTTATTTATGAAACCGTGGGAGAATTAATAGCCGAACTAGGACATGGAAAGGACAGATAAGAGCTAAGCCGCCATTGACGCTAGCAGACGTCGGAAGCGATATCCCGAGAGGACACCGGCGACAATGAGCAGGAGACAGGTTGCAGATAGATGGAATGGAGCTGGAAAAAGTGCTACAATGATTTTTATGCCGGCCCACGATATCGGCGCATATGACTCCCCAACCGATTTACTAACAGAGATCTGTTTCAATGGCTTCACAATGGGCACTCTCCAATCGCCAATCTGTTACCCTCTTTTCATCAAAAGGCCATTTGGTTCCCTGACAATAGTGAATCGAAAAGTTTGCTAGTTCTCTTTTATTTTCCCTGACAAGTTACGTAATTCATAGTTTGCTGCATATTGATTGTTACCATCGGCTGAAGCTGTGTTAGTTAATATTGAGATCTGAAGAGTTCTTTTTAATACTTGTCTTAATCATTGTTATGCCTTCATGTATCCTTTTCTTAATATAGCAATATATTTAATATTTTATTTTATGCTTTTGTATATTTTTATTTTTATTCCAAACTGCCGGTATATGCAGCTTTTAAAGTTGATGGTTTGTATTGTTTATCAATACTTCATTTCTTGAGTTACTATAGATAAGAAAAACCAAGAAAAAGAAAATAAAATTATTAGAAATCGATGGGAAATACAGGAGATCCCTTTGCGTATTGCCTTTTTAACCTTCATATATGTAACAAGGACTTTAATTGGGCAAGTGAATTGGAATCATCTTAATATTTTAACAAACAAACATTTTAATACTTTATTACAAATAGTATTTAATATAATTCATATCCTTAACTCACTCCCAATTATTATAACCTGATACAGATTATTTATTAATGTCAAAATAACAGTTTTTTTATTTTATTAAAAAAAAATATTTAGAAGGACCTGAAAAAATATATTGTCTAATAGTTTTTAGAATTATTAAAAAGGATTCCTTGACCAACAATTTTTTTGCCTTTGTCACAGTTGTCAAAGTTTTTGTTTTGACCATATATTCATAATTTATATTTATATCAACGAAAAACGTTTAATATGTCATGATGTGTGCTATTAAAGGAATGATAAATTTACCGGGCACTGTTCTAATAGAATCCGCAAATTGAAAACTTGTGCACTTCTGGTAATGTTGCTAGTTCTTGCTCTGAATATCTTTGATTTTGTATATAATATATTATATGATTTAATATTATGTTTCATTATCACATCCATCTTACAGTTCCATAGCCTACAAACGGAATGAAATAAAATGAACAAAAAAGTATTTTATTAGGGACAAAAGTTTTCTAGGATAATTACTGGGTTCTCAAACAATATTATGCACTAGGTCGATAAAAAAAAATCTGAAAAAAAAAAAAATTCATTTGGAAAATTAAATAGATGTTCGAAAAAAAACTGTTTCTTTTGACTAAATTGAAACTTATTTATTAAATTAATATATAAGGTTATGTTTGTTATAAGGGAGAGGAGGTGATAGAAAAGAAGTGATTCCAATGTTTTGAAGACGTAACATGGCGTAGAAGAAAATTCTATTGGAACGGAATAGTAAGGATTTATCATATGGTACAGAAATTTTTCAAGGGGGACAAAGGTTAGAAGAACAAGCTCTTTACATTCTTTTGTATATAGAATGTTTGAAGTAGATTAATACAAAAACAGAAGATCTTCCCAAGGAATGAATCTTGACCTTTCCACTCTGGATAGAAAAGGTTGGTAGCCGGTAGATGGCCGGTCCTTCCTATCCCAGTTGGAGTACAAACGGAAGTTAAGCCCCAGAAAACAATCACAACAACGCATTTAAATAAGAATCTTAAGTCGTTTATGTAAGAAGGAGAAGAACTCATTACACTTTCATCCAAAACAAAAATTTACTCTCTTCGCCTTCTTAGAGTCATATTGCTAATTATTTTCATCTACCTTTTATGGTGTTTTAGGAGATTCTGGAGTTTTGTGCCACTGATTTGGATTTATTATTATAGAAGCTAAACCTTAATTATATTATAAATGCTAAAGGTTCGTAATGTAATCTAAATCAAATTTAAAGACCATATGGTCTCTAAAACTACAAGCTAACCTACATAGCATTACACTTTCCATATTCCTGCCAAAACCCCGACACTCTGTGTAGGGCTGCGAGCAAGTTAATAGAGACATCGCCATGACAGATAAGCCATACGCCGTAGGGCACATTGAATGTCGATAGAGGCTGGAAGAGTAAGGACTCTAACTCTGTAAGACTACATTATCGTGGCATGAATCACGACGCCACGGACGTGCAAGCACGAATATGCAAGGGCTAGTAAATACAAGAGGCGTGGCGCCATAAATTGCGACTCCCCAAGCAATATTTCCACAAGGCCTTACTTGGAGCGGGCACCATGGCACTGTTCATCCGAAGGGGGTTTTGCCTCCGGATCGGAAACTTGTGGCGGATATTCAATTATTCCTAGTCACCTCCATAAATAGATACTTTTTGTGACCTTAATCAATTTAAAAATAACAAATTGTCAAAGTTCAGAAACTTCGAAACTCTGCGGATATTCGATCCTAACAAAAAAAAATTATAATAATACCTATTTATAAAATTATAACATCACTATTCAGACAAAAATAAATTCCCTCATCTGATGTATTCTATTAATTAAATTGTTTATTTGTAAAAAGTTAATCGCCCTAGCAATCGATTCCAGAGCGTGTTGTCGAAATTTGGCTTATTCTTTGTTATACATTATTACATTATTTTATTAGGCTGGATTCCTTACGAGTTCAAATGGGTCTTGTTTTCAAATTCACTTGAAGACTGAATAAAGATTGAACAAAAACAAAAATATACAAGTTGCTTACAACGCATGTTCTTCACCATTCCTCTTTAAGTCATAGGCATATATAATAAGGAAAATTTAATAAAATAATCAGAATATTATTCTTGTACTAGTGTTATAATGTCTTGGATATATTTGATGCCATGGAAAGTCAATATTTTAAAACCTGTATACAATTCTTTTTTTCATTTCTATAATAAAAAAATATAGAACATTTAATTTTTTTTCAATTGTCATTTAATATGTAAATTTCATCAATGAATTATTACTATAGTAATAACAAGAATAGAAAAATTGAGAAATCCCCACAAAGAGAATTTAGTAATATATTGCCTCTAATCTTATACATGCTATATTTTTATTGTTCGTGTTGTAGCACGTTGTTATGAGATAGCCCACTAAGCTTGAACGAAACGTAAAAATAGATAATAAAACGTATTAAATTCAGCTTATTCTAAAAGATGTATCAAATATAATAACAATTTGAAATATAAGAATGTTTGCATTTTCAGTCCCAAAAAAAAAATCAAATTTCAGGATTTTTTATCTATTTACGGTTATTAATTCTATTGCAGTCATCTTTGCTGTTATGGCATCCACTGCCTCCTTGAGTCGGTCTGTATCCCTTTGAAAAATACATTTAATAAATATAAAACCGTTCTTATATATATATATATATATATATATATATATATATATATATATATATATATATATATATATATATATATATATATATATATATATATTATATATATAAATTATCTATAAAAATTAATCTTTTTGGGTTATTTAAATTGTCAAAGGAATTTAATTGAAGACGAATGTTTATGAGATTCTTGTTTTCACCAAGCCTGTGTTTTCTATTTCCTAGTTGTTTTATTCTAATCTTTACTTGCAGTTTATTGAATACCATATATGTGATTTCATTGCTTCATTATGTAAATATTACAATTAACAAAAATATTTAGTATGTTATAGGTATAACTACCAGCTTTAATGATAAATGTGATAACGTATTTTGTTATGTGTTTTAGTATAGGAACAAGGGATGATATTTATCCATGGAATAAATTAACTAAGATTTCATAGTAGTTATTAAAATGTAAATAGAAAACAAGATAAATATAACATTTTTTATTTTTTATTTTTTTCTCTAATAAAACAGCCTACCGATATAAATAAAGATATTAATAATGAAAAACGAACTACTAAATTAAAAACACCCCATTTAATGGGTTGTTTTTATATCTTCACAAAATTATCATTACTTTTTTTAAAAAACATAACCTCATAATGAAAAGTAAAAAATAGCGTTATCTATTTGCCAAAATAATTAAGATAAATTTGGCTTAGTGACCCTTTAGAACAAAAGTATTCCAAATAAATTTACTTTGTTATTCTAAGTTCGTATAATTATTAATTATAATAATTTACTATTTTAAATATTTTTCATGATTACAATACATTGTATTGAGTTTACCTATGGGTACATGCATTATAGTTCTCTTAATATACTGTGTATGTCAGACGATACATGAAAGGAGCCAGATTAGCTGCAGACCATTTTCTTTACAGATTATTAAACAACTACCAGGCCTCATCCTAATGAAGCTGCTGTTTATTGAAGGTTTCTGCCTACATTAGTTGTGTAATCAGCAACGGCATTCCATATCTCCTCCGCAGTAATCATCTGATTAATCAACAGTTGGTCCCAGAATCCTTACTTCCCCCTCCTTCTCTTTCGTGAATCTAGGGCAAGAGGCACACGTATGTTCTACTGTTAGATTGGCGCAAGTAGGGCAAGATGATTCGAAATACCTAATTTGAGGGGATCCAACGATGTGCAGTAAGCTATAGGGTGAGGTAATGATCGTTTGTTTTCAGTCTATCTATATCGCAATATCTAGTATCAAAAGGTGTCTCCTCGTTTTCGAGAGTAGATCCGGTTGAATTCATCCTCCAGATGATCAATCGGCAACATGACTGAAACACACACTTCATCATAAGATACAATGCGGAAAGCTCCAGTGACACTTCTTCGGAGCACACTATTAACCTTGCTGAAGAAAAAGTTGTCATGCGTTAGTCCAGATCAGAGCGGCATATAAAAGAGCTCTAATAAACACAGTAGCCTTCTGCTTTCTCTGGAGCCAGAATATGGAGTAATTCTAGCTAATTGAAAGGTCATTCATGCTAATTGATGAATATGTGAAAATTATAATAAAAAAAAAAAAAAAAAAAAACGTTGAGCCCTCGTTGAATTGCAGATTAACATATCAAATGAATGGTTAGGATGAAATTTTGATTTCTGCAAAGATCAGATTTATTGCCAAACTGAAGACCTACGGATGAGAGCCACTGTCAGATTGTGGCTAAAGCTATGATCACAATTGAAGTTTTCTCCTCTAGCTATGATATCAAAATCATCCGTAAAATCCAGAATGATCTTACCTTCCTGCGTAGGTAGCCTTAGCAATACATCCTACAACAATACGTTCTACAACGTAGGCTCTATAACGGAGTCCTTAGGAAAGCCAACAGTGACATAATTTTCAGTCAAGCATCAGTATCAAACCTCGATACTATATCGTAGATGTGGGTGCGTAATTGATTTTTTTTTCATATTCTCGGCTAAAGAAAGGTTTCTTGTCCTAATCATAGGACTTGATCTGCATGCTCGCTACTCGAAGCACTGGATTCAAGTGTTATTCAGGTAGCAGTTTGCTGACTGTTGGTATGTGGACATGCATCATCGTCTAGAAAAAAATCATCTCCAGCACATAAGGTGCGAATGGGACACCAGCCTTCATAAAGATGTTCTTTATGTAGCTAGCAGATGTTACAGACCCCTCTATTAAAATTAACTAAACCAAAGCTGTCAAATTAATCCTAACCCAAATCATAACTCCACTTCCAGCATAACTTCATCTTAATTCTTCTTTAGATGGACCACGGTATTGCCTGGGATAACCTGACAGTTGGAAGAGAGTTTGAAGAAGAATTAAATAGTAATATACGTCTGAAACCTATTCATAATTATACTTAAAGATATTTCTATTCAAATATCAGAAGACAGGAAAAGCGGAAAAAAAAAATCGTTAAATATAAATTATAAAGTTAACGAATAATTATAATAAAATAACTGTTTACTTTTCCAATAATGATGCTGCGCCGTTGCAATTAGTCTCGTTTATTAATCATTTGAATTTGAAATTGAAAAGAACCTCACAATGCTCATCCTTTTCTTTTTTTTCATTTCTGTAGATATTTTTTTTTTATCTGTCAAGAAAGTAGTCGGTTTCCAAAAAAAAAAAGGAAGTAAAACTATTTTCGGTTATAATATCAGATATGGAATTGAATATTAAGTTTCTGAGACTTGACGGGTTTTTTGATTTAGTATATTTTGTAGCTTAGCTGGCTTCAGAGTTAGTTGAGTTATAGAAGTATAATAGTACACACGATGGTATAGAAGGACCAATATAATTAGGATTGATAGATTATTTTCCATTTTTATAGAAAATTTTACTCTAAGTCTATTTTAGTCACTAACTATCCAAACTAGTCATTGAATAAAAGAAATCAATAGAAGTAGCTAATAATTCCTCAATACTATAAAACATAATATAGTATAAAAATATATATTTTATTCTGTTGGAGGAATTCAAAAGGAGCTCTCTTTTTATTTTTTTAATGTCGAAGTGTATTTAATGACAGGATGAATATACATAGATCAAGTGAGAAAATGTAAGAATTGTTATGAATAACAAAAACTTATTTTATTATACCCAAATCGTAGCATATTAAAAAAATATTTTGTTATTTCTAACAATTCATACATTTTTAAATTCCTTTGACTAATCCCACTAATTTTTTCAGTTGGTTTTTTACGTTGGTTGGCCTTATGAAAAACAAGGTTTCATATTCAAAATATATTTCTATTTTATAATGAATATTAACGATGTTAAAAACGATTGCCTTATATGAATTTTTAAATAATTTATAGCTTTGCACCACTAAACCACAAACCCTCCACACATCACAGCCCTTGAAGAATGGTGTAAAAATTAAAAAAAATCTCAGCTCATCACATTTACTCAACGTCGATAACCTAAGGATATGTATTCATGAATTAACTACCATTTAAAATTGTCCAGATTCATTAACTTGGATCTTTCCTCAAAATAGGACTCACATATAATTACAACAATTAAAAATTAATTTATAAAAATAATTTATTATTCATGACTTTATGGCGAATCTAAATCTTATTTCACCCTCTAATTAGTATCATTAAAACAGAATAAGATCTGCTATCATGATTCATCTACAATATTCATGGACTTAAAAAAAAAAATCTGGTCATTAATTTTTTCGAGATTTATTCGACATATTCTAAGAAAATGCGATTATAACATTAAGTATAGTTCTATCTGCTTTGGCTAACAAACAGGATAGAGTGAAGGAGTATAAATCCAGGACCTCGCAAACAAGGGGAGGAAGAAGCTAACCTCAGAGCGATGTGCACTGCTAAATGATGGAAGGCTGGCCGATGACAGTGAATAATAATAAGAATAAAAATACTTTCACTGAATTGATTTCAATGTTTTTGTTTCAGAGTACTCGGAAAGTACCTTTTAGTGACCAATCACAGCAGAAGTACCTGATGGGAGTGTCATCGCCCTTATGTTATGTATGGGAACAAAATACATCAAATTACAAAATCTCTAAAATATTACTGAATACTATACTATAAGTTCTACAACACGGAAGAAACAATCTGTTTACCGGAGAACACAATAATGAGACTAGAAAGAACTTGGATTTTATGATATCTCAATCTAGAATAAAAACGTAAAGATGATTAATTTTTTTTTATAATTCAATTATATTCCTCAAATAGGGTAAATCACTATTTATGGTCACCTCACCAGTTATGGGTAGGTTTTTACGTTTTTAACAAAAATAAGCCTTTGCTTGTTTTCTTTGTTAGATCCTTTTAAGAGACGTTTCACGGAAGGGCTTGTGACTCACTTGCTAATGAATCCTTCTCTCCCACCAATTTCCGTTTGGCTTTGTTAATGTATTCCCGAATTAGTGTTGGGTAATAGCTCCTGTGTGCAGTAGGTGTCATTTTACAAGTGAACATTATTAAGGAATTGCTTTGAAAATCTTGGCCACTTTCAGGTTTTAAGGGCATGTATATGTTCATTTTGATTTCTGTTTTTTTTTCAGGCCCCTTTGTTTTTCATTTTGTCACTTTAATCAATTAAAATTTTCAACTGACCATAACCGGTCTATAAATATCTATGATTTTAGTTATGGCCACCCATGACCATTTCAAGTTTTTTGGCATAACAAGTGTTCTTACTCCTAAAAAAATGTAGATTTTCACTGGTTAACTTTATTATCTTAAAAGTAAAATACGATAACGTTTACTAGTTTTGGTCATGGGTGACAATGTTAGGTCTATCAGTGACCATAACTAGTTATGATCAGTGTATAAATATATAATGGTCACTTGCTTTTACGATTTTATTTTTTCTTCAAGATGATTTTTTAGAATCTTCTTTTTTTACAGTAAATAATTATTTGTAACTATGCCTAAGAGACAATATTCGTACTCTGAAGATGATGCCTCACAGGCGAAAGAAGGAATTCTTAAAGAGGCTTCTGTAAAATCTATAGCGAAAAACTATGTGTTTTTGAAATGGATGTTTTTCTTACTTAAAATACCTAGTACTAATGTTATTACTCTCTTTTATTATAACAGGTACAAAATCCTAAGGATGACGTTAACTGAAAGATTAAAGGGCACAGGAAAGTTTGAGTGTGGTCCAGACCCCATTTCTTCTGCTGAAGAGGAGGACCTGTTAGAGAAATGGATTATGGATTATTATATACAATTGCTTTCCCAAACGAAAATTTGATTTATTCTTGAGCGTCAAATAACTAGCAATAGTTCCGAACCAACAATGTAAATTTAAAGATGGTATGCCCAGTGACGGATGCTATAGGGGTTCCCTCCGTCGCTATCCAAATATCTCCAGTAGAACCACTGAAGCCGTATCACCAGCCAGCTCTTGTGTGTCTGAGAAAGACATCCGTGGTTGGTTTGACTCAGTGGAAAATATTTTGAAGGAAGAACACGTCTTTGATGTTTTGTGTCACACATTGAGGATTTTTAATGGTGACGAGTCTGGATTTCTTTTAAATCCCGGAAGCAGCAGTAAAACTGTAATAATAAAGTGTTTTCGGAGTTTTATTTTTGATTAATTAATTTTAAATTTTTTATTAACCTCAAATGATTGATAGGTATACATAAATAGTGAATTTTAAAATAATAAAAACAATTGTTTACTAAATTTTTGTTCATATGGCTATAACTAGTTTTTACTATGACCATAACTTTTACACTGTGCCCATAACTGGTATTTTTAGGATATTTGCATAAAAACTGAAAAATCTATTTCAAGGAAAAATACAGAGCTTTAGTCAATTTACCATTTAATAGAACAAGAATTTGTGAATCTAAATATGCAAAAAAATAGTAATCTGCGAAACAGTCTAGACGATATCCTCTTTTGCATCAATCAATTTCCTTAACTATGACCATAACCCGTGATTTACCCTAATCTATTGATCTCGTATATCGAGTATATAGAGTTCAAGTTAAAAATAAACATGAAAAAATGATAATCCTTATGCTTTATTTTATTTATAATTTTTTTTTATAGCAGGCCTATCAAGGACCACAAAAATCCCATTTGAACCATTTTAATTTAGGTAATATATTTTTTAATGTAAAAAGGCTCTAATCTCTTGTACGTATTTGAAGTGAAAATAACTGAGTGTTTTCCTGTAACTTAAGACGGAAATTATCTCAAAAGGGAAAGATGACTCTGCACGTTTCCCTGGATGTCAATTGTAGTGATCAGCATATGGCATGGGTACTTAGTTGAGTTTATGGCCAAAAAAAAATTTCGTTCTTTCAAAACGTTTTATTTTTACTATCCAATTTCAAAACTTTTGTTTTTTTATACATGACAATGTTATTAGTGAAGATACTGCTCATTGCACTGGGTGAATATGTAATTATATTATTTGAATAAAATTACTGATTAATAAAAAAGTTACAATACCATTTTTAATTATAGAAACTAGTAAAAATACATTTTTAATTTCATTATTATGAAAATCGTAGAAATAATATTTTTTATAGATCTGTAGAATAATATATGGTAGTTGTACAATTACTGTTATTATTTTTATTACATAACCAAGTAATTGTGTTCTATAAAACACACACACTGTAATCTAATTTACACTTTTTTTTTTTTTTAAACTTGACCGATGTAATTTATCCATGAACAATCTATACCTTTTCTTTAACTCTATAATAATACATCTCCCCACTCCACCAATTAGAACACAAATTCTTGAGGACAGCATAAACAAGGTGAGCTACCGAAGCTACCAGCTAATTGGTCGAGACAGTGGGCAATTACCTAGATATCGAGCCAGTGAGAGGTAGACACTCATTAGGAGAGAAAAGACTTACGGCGTCGTTAGGCCAGTCAATCTGTCTGATGTTGACGAGTATATCCAGAGGCCACGCCCACCGCGCGCCCATTGGTCGAGGGGCGTGGCTTCTACCACCACCATTCTCTCACACGTGTGAGGGCTAGCTGTCGTACTCCTCAACTTCTCAATGGAATACCGTCTTCAGGTTCACTGCCCCGGGGGCATCTGTAGTAGCTGCATCTTCACTACATACAGTAATCTTATCTGAAGAAATTGTATTTGTCAAAAAACAAAGAGAGCAAAATTAAAAATACATTATTAAAGATTAAATCAAACTTTTAAGGCTGTTTGATTAAAAAAAAATATTTGTTCATTCCAATAAAAAAATCGTTACCACAAAGCCAGCTGGGCTAATAATACATTGTCCGCCTTGCAGCACTAGACACACCGATCATAAACCGAGTTCAAATAAAAATGAAAAAACATTTCAAAACCCATATTATATTGAAATATTATTACATCAACCATACTATATTATAGACATATTATTATATTAAATTATACTTAAATTTGTTTTAAGTTTTATTTGTACAAAGCTACCAATTAATTACAAAAGACTCATTTACATGACTGTGATTAGACCTATATGGGCATACGGAGCTTTGGGGCTCTACTAAACCATCCTATTCATCCCGTATCCAATCCTTACAATCCGAAATCCTTCGAAAAATCCTCAATGCTCCTTACTTTGTCACTAGTAAACCTATCCATAATGATCTTAATGTTCCACATGTTGCTGATTTAGCCTAAACCAGACACCAATCCTTTTATAGTAAGGTCTATCACCACTCAAATCCACTAGTTTCTCAACACGTTTCCCACTCTATTCCCGATAATCCTCCGAGGCGTCTGAAAATAAAATGGCCTAGAGATCTTCTTGTCTTGATTTTAGTGATGAAGAACAAGAAATTAGTATTTTCTGTTTAGTTTTAGTAAAAGAACCGACGATGGTCAACAGTTCGTGCTGCATCTATCAAATTCTCCTCCAAATTTTCAGAGAAAGGCCAAGAAAACAACGTTGCAAGATTAGAAGCTGCTGGTGATAACGATATTCTAGCGGGAGCAAGGGGACCAGCCGCCTTTTCAAAGTCATACCAAAAAATCATATTAATATATCCAATATTTTCATATTTTATAATAATTCTGAGAATTCCAAGCTAAAATCGGAACTAATTTAATATTATCAGAACTGAGGAAAGGACGAAACACTTTCAGGTATTACTGTTTTTTTAATATTTATAACATTTTCGGGTTTTAATTATCACTCGGAATAACTGCCTGTTGAACCTCCCTGTGCTAACTAAGAAATGATTCCAAACCTTCAATGGCAGAAGCTTTTGACTGGAATGAATCCCTTAGCAGATTAAGGTTTACAACTACTATTTTAGGTAATATATTGGGTTGTCCGGAAATTAATGCAGGATTTCATCTTTAAACCAAAACCTGATATTATTATTAAAGAGATTATTTATCTCTTTACCACAACCAAAACCTGATACATTACTTTTACTCTACGACGTAGTTTCGGCCCAAAAGTCCTATTAAATAAAACCCCATTACCCAGATCTGATACAGTGTGATATTTTGGTTTCATCAGAGACCAATAAGGAGACTTTTTGATTTGTAACTCACAGATTTGAATGCTGATTTTGTGTAGATAGTAGGGACCTATAATAGTGTAAAACTAGAGTTAAAGCCGCCAATGAGCTTTGGGAGCCGAGAAAAAATAAAATTAAAAACCTATAACATTGTAGTTTTGTATGCTATCTCTTTACCACAAACAAAACCTGACAAATAATCTATTTAAAAATAATATCAGGTTTTGGTTTAAACATAAAATCCTGCATTAATTTCCGGACTACCCAATATTTCTTTTTAAATCTCCTAATCATCTTCGTCTCTATTACTTATTTACCATATTCCTCTAATAAAAACGTTATTTCTTGAAAGCTTCTCTTTGTCAAGAGGATTGTACGTCTGAATGTATCTCATCCTAACAGGTAATCCAAATCTAGTTTTATGATGGAGTGACTCAAGCATTTTTTCTTTACGAACACATCTCTCGTATGAAGTGGCAATAACTTGATCATATATACCTAGTTGTCATTAAACCAACTATTAATGTTACCGCTTTCTACATTTATATATTCTATCATTATAGACTTGTTAGAATAAAAATTTGAAAATGTTGTATGCCTATCCATTCTTCTTCATGTGTCTCTATCAAACGTAAGGACATCCGTCACCATAGGAATGATAGTGAGAAAAAGCGGTATATCACCTCTTTTCCCAAAAAATATAAAATGGGAAATTTGATATTTGAGAACCTATTTCAATATGTGAAAAAGGATGGTAAAATCAATCAATCAATCAAAGAGCTACTGATATATATAACCAATACTAACATTATTGGTTAGCCTATAATATAAACAAAATTGAGATCATCATTATATTAAAATGGTGAGAAATTTTAGATTTTGTTTCCTCCCCCCTCCTCAATAAATTATAAACTATAGTTATAATTAGTTAGTAGATCAAAAACACACATAAATTATAAAGGGGTTATCATTTTTTTTTTAGTACTATTTACCTCACTTTAATGTTCAACTAATGTTACAGATCGTTTTTTTTAACATTTATTAAAAATAAGGCTATTATATACATATATTTACAAGAGAAAGGTGACTATTCCTTATGCATGTTGCAGAAGCTTTACATCTTCCCTTTGTTTTTAGGTTTTTAGCCATTTGAAAATATTTACAGTAGGAAAAAAAAAATTACAGATCATGATTTAATAACTTTTAAATATCCACAAACTGGCTTATTTTCAAATAGTATCACTATAATATAATTTCCTTTTTGAAAAAATTCATGTTAGCAATGCATCAATTTTGTCAACTTTTATATATCTTGAATTTTCTGTATTACCTAGCATAAAATCCTAATTATGAAATTATTGCAAATATATTGGAACCCTTTTATTCTGTTTTACCATATTTTTTCAACAAAATAATAATTTTATATCTTCAAAACCTTGGTTTAACGGATTAAGCCTGTATCATCATTATAATTCGCCGACCTGTTCTCACCCAAAATATCTTTTGCCGGATTGTACATCATACACTCCGTCGATTTATTTCCATGTTTCCATCGCGCATGTAATTTAGAAAATCAAACATTTCTTCTACGGAAATGTAAGCAAAACCGATATCGTATATTAAAGCTTTAAAAAAAAATAAAAAGTACATGCTTTATTCGTATCGTATTATGTATACAAGAACGTGTCGTAAATCCAATTACGAAAATAATATAGGAGTCGTCAAATTCAATTGCTAAAACAAGACCGGTCACATTAGCGAGAGCCTAAAGAAGCTGCTTGGAAGTTTGACATCCGCGAAGCGAGTTTTTCTGAGACTGCGCGTTTGGAAAAAAAAAAAAACCAACCGTCATATTGTATACAGCCATTACATTTTTCGTCACCTAATTTTTGTTCTTACTGGACTGTCTCAGCCTCCTACTGGGGGAAATTCTATCATTATAGCATTTGAGAAATTTCAATTGAAATTTATCTTTAAGTAATGATATATTGATTCTCGATTACACCGATTCTTGAGAACAATACTAAATATACATTACAGTTTACCAAACTCCCTCAACTCAAATCCTCAATTCTTATCCGCCAAACCCGTACCCTCAATCGGGTTTGTATACTCCTGCTCATTGCTCAGCCACTTCCGACAGATCTTCCATTATCCGATCCTCTTCTCTATAGAATTCCATCCCTCTCAACATTCGTCATTCAATTACCCTTTCCACTTTCAAATACCACACCTTTAACCACCTACTATCCACCCAGACCCTATCCTTCAAAAATTATCAATAGCCACTTTTTAGTTGTATAATTCCTGAATCTTATGAAACAACTTTTTATTTTATTATTATTATCTGCTATTTTGTTATATTATTCCTGAAATCTGAAGGCACTTATTGGTCGAAATCTTATATGTTATTATTTATCTTTACTGGATCTATCTTGGTGAAATAAAAATAAAATCTTATACTTTTGTTCGAAAAAACATTAAAATTTCAAACTAGGCTTTTAATTCGACATACAGCACTTAGGGAATTTCTGTTGCCTAGATAATTATATGTATAGGACACTTACAAACTTACAAAGAGAAATAAAGGCTTTGAAATCGAGAGGTGGTTTTATTATATTGTTTAATTTTTTTTTTTCACTGGTACTGAGAAAACCGTAAGTTACTCATAAAAAATAATAATAATAATAAACCTAATGGGCTATAAACGAAAGGATAAAAGCAACACGTAAATTTAAATCACACCAAAGGTTAAGTCATGCCTTTGGCCACAAAAGGAGAGAAATTGATTGCCTCACCTTACAACTATCGTAATGTATTAATGATAATAATTAAATCTATAATTATTAAAACTTCAGAAGGAGTAAGAAATATCGCGCTTTTACTACCATTGATTATATTTTTTTAAACTTTTATTGAGTAATTATTTGTCTGACAAAAATTTGGGCAATAATTAATATGTATTAATATTAATACATTCACAAATTATACAAGATTATATGAAATAAACAAAAATTAAGGAAGAAAAAAGGGAACGGAAAAGAACTATGCTATATATAACTAATATAAACTTTAACATATATAAGTGAGATATAGAAATTGTCAACAAGACCAAATTTCCAGAAATAGTAAAAACATAAGTTAATAGACAGTGTTCAGATGAAAGGAGCTAAAATCAGGCAGAGGTGGTGAAGAAATATTGGGAAGGATGGAAGAGTAAGGAATGAATTGTTAAACGTGGTCCACAGATGGTCTAACTCGAAAAAGAAGAAGAAATATAGAAATAGAAAAAATAAATAAATAAAAATAAAACATAAGTAATGAAAATACGATTAGTAAAAATAAAACTAAATTAAATTAAAATTTAAAAATACTATCATATTTTATTTACAATATATACTCATTCTAGGGATCCCCCCTACCTGAACTGTCTCTCCAATTATGGAGGGAAGCCAAGTCCAAAAAGATCCTGGGAAATTTAGGAAAGGAAAATTTAGTAAGGAAAATGGGAAAATTTATTAAGGAAAACCGTTCAAATCACAGGAAAATGCTTTGATAAAAATAAAATAAATTTTAATATGACCATGTTCAGACTGGTGAATTACCGCAGTAAACTATCAAAAGATATTCAGAAATATTTCAGATACATTTTCTAAATTACTAGATAAGTTCCAAGAACAATTAATCACTTATTACATTGATAAAAAATACATAGAAAGAATTGAAATTTTCACCAGTGAATTGAGATTTTCCGCCACTTCAGGAGCTTCTTAAAACTTGTAAATCTAAATCTTCTACCCTAAACTCAAATACTGTCCTACCGATAAAAAACCTTTAAGTTTACACATCTTGTGATATTATCCTTCGCAGAAGTAATATAAGTAGAATTTGAGCTCGATGATTCCATACGCCTCGGGATGTTATTTGGAATCGTAGGAATGGGTAGGTTTAGTAACTAGTGGGTATGTAGTTTATTATGAAGGCATAACAAAATGAATCTTTGGCATTCCAATTAGCAGTTTACAGCTAACATTGGGCTTAACGTCCAGATGATTTTTAAAAATTATAATTCCCATTTTCTGGTTGGTTACGAAAGTCCTTATGCTATACTTTAATTCAGATTACTTATTTTGAACATTATCGAATACTACTCTCTCAAGTAAAGTTCATTATTTTCAACTACTTTCATCCATCGTTCTGCCAGTAATAGGGATGCCGGTACCACCCATTTTTGTTTTGAGGCAAAGAACTCCCTAAGTCCAATTTTCACCGGCATTTAAAAAAATGATCCGGTGATTTAAACAGACCACAATTTGATGGTGGAATATTTGAGTTATGCGCAGGACGAGGCAAAACGTTTACTCCTTGCAGTTCCAACATTTTTTCCTTTGAGGACGATGTGCAGAAGTATTGTCGTGTTGCAAATGGCTTGGTTCCTATTAACTAAAGCGGGGTACTTTTCCCGATGAACTTCATAAACTTTGCCTAGTTGTTCATAGCAAAGGTTTGAGTCCACTGCCCGGCCAACAAGTACAAACTTAAAATACAAAACGCCTTCGAAGTTCCACCAAACAATTTTTCTAGAAGCGATTCAAACGAACAAAAGTAAGGTAATATTTCTTATGGATAACCGCATCTCCATATATAGCATACATTTCTTTGGCGGCTGCATTTGCGCATAGAACTTTTTAAAAGTAATTTCACAAAATACTGGAAATCAGGTTTTTTTTACCTAGCACGTGCGTTTAAATAATTTCAGTGATGCCATAAATCCGTCTGAAGTCACAAGAAATCAAAACCTTGTCAAAATTAACATTGTAATAAAACAAAGATACAAGTGCATCATTATAGGTTGAATTATAAGTGTTGGAATTAAGCGTTATTTTCATGAACAAAGGTCCTTTGTAACAACCTTTATAAAGCAGTTTCTTAGCTGAAAACTATAAATATATTTTTATTTAAATTTGCTTATTTTTTTTTTCTATTGAATTTTATTTATATTTTTAATGCCTTATATTATTTATGTAATTTCGTTTTTGCTCCTACTTCATAACTTATTACTATCATTTACTTTATCATTATTTTACCAAGCTACATCTATTTATAAAAACATAAACTCAGCATATTTACAATTAGATTTTCATTTTTTATTTTAACCTCGCTTCTAGTTTAATTTTAACTTTTATTTTCAACAACAAACTATTATTTATTCTATATCATCTATATTGAATTTTTCAACTTAAATGAAATATTAAATACGCAAATTTAATTGGACCGAATAATTTAATTTTTTTTTTTTTTTTTTTAATACAAAAGAAAGTTTTATTCCAATACATATTTTTAGAGTTAATGTCATTTACAATATATTAATTTTCAAATTTATTTTTATTTTTATCTTTAAGAGAAAGTCTAAAATCACATAAAAAATAATTATATTTTTAATTTATTTTATTTTTTGAAACTTTTAATAGATTTAAAGCTCATGGCAGACTTCATTGTTGTCATCATACCTTTTGTCAAAAATGGATATAAGCTACTTTCAAAGAAGACTACAACAAAAGTTGAATCCTATTTGTTAAAAATAGGATAACATTCTGATGCTTTATTATTTCCTTTATAAATTAATGAATATAATTTTGAAATAACAACAATTAAAATAATCCAGTATTGACAGCTCCTAAGGCTATCGCTAAACAAGACCTGATGAAACTGCTTAGGGTAAGTTCATTATTTTTATATTCAAAAATATTTTTTGTCAGGGATATAATATTTTTTTTTTTTATTTCGATCAAATTGTTGTTTTTTTTTCATATTTACAACTTTGATATTATTGAGGAACGATTTAGCAAATCTTAAATAAAACTATAGAATAATTATTATAAGTCCATTAGTCCTCTTTACAAACTATAACCAAAGTGTATAAACTATAACCTGTCACATATACAAGCACACCCCTATGTTCATTGTATCAATAAATGAAACTAACGCTAACATATACATATTTATTAATCATAATCAGTGCTACCAATTATGCCATAACATTTTTTCCCCCGGGTAGGATCTAAATCCCCCCTCCTCCCCAGCCATTTCAAAAATTCTTCCCGATTTCCCTGAAATAACAAATAAGTAATGTTCCTTTTCAAAATTAATAAACATACATTAAGTTTATATATCTACTATATATCTTTATGTAATTCGGTATAAAAAATAAATACTTTTTCAAATATTTATTATAAACTTTGATTTGCAAAGTGATGATTATTACAAAACTAAGGCATTGTCAGTAATTAAAAAACTTGGAGTGAGGTATCCAATGGACTTGCCACCGCATAATATAAAAATGAAAATTACAAAACATTGTTATGAAAAATAATTATAAACCAAAATGTCTTCTGAATTAAAATAATAAAAAATAAAAGCGATTATAAAGTCAATGCGGCGGTGGCAAGTATATTTCATAGTTCCTCTTTGGTTATCCCGTCTTTTTGATAACTTGTAAACTCCACAAAAAATTCAGTAATTGCTGGAATTTCCCCCAAAAAACACATCCCTATTTAGATGCAATGACTTCCAAAATTTCTCCCACGGCGCAAAATTTCCCCCCAATTGGCTGCCCTGATCATAATACATTTCAGATGAGACCATTTTCATAAGATCTATAAAGAAGGGATCCATGATTATTTACATATGTGCCAACAAAAAAAGAGCTTAAGTCACATAATATCAGGATATCAGAATAAAATGCTAGAAAACAACTGTTTTACTCTTTTTATATCTGTTTGATCACTGACTAAAATCATTAAAATTTTAATCTTTAATCAACAACCCATGACTTCTACTTTCATTAATAGTTAAGGCTAAAACAGCTGTTGGAGTGAAATCGGCCCATATATTTGTATATATCACTGTTTCAATAATTATTTGTTATAAGATCTAAACAAACATAACGCTAAATTAAAACCTAATCAATTAATATAAGATAATCCGGTTAACTATTTAAAGTCCTCCTATTGGAGCCAGCCATGTGTGCTATAATCGTGAGATAAGGAAACTCTACACCTCCGCTTGTGGACAGATGGTTTTTATGCTAAGGAATTTCACAGTTTCCTTATATGGTTCTCATTTAATTTATCATTTGTATGATTATAAAAAATCTAATTTGCATTTCAACGGTTACAAATACGATTAAACATAATTAAGCTATATTCTGAATAAACAAGCCTCTTGTATTTTGCAATAAGATTAAAAGATTTGACGGTGTTCTCTTATCATGATGAAAATTAATCATTCACTAGAATTTTAATAGGTTTCATTAAGATCCTGTTACATAAATGTTGGGTACATCACTGGTTATGGTCACCTCTCAAGTAATGGGTAGGTTTACACAATTTTTAAGAAGGAGAAGAAGAAAATAAAATTTATTCTGGGTCAACTTCTCCCCTAAGAATAACCCGACAATTGATTAATGATAATGAATTACAAAATAAATGAGAAAGCTTATGCGTATACTATTATAATATCCATTGCATAAATATTCCTATTTTACATTTGCTCAGAAAATTGATAATTCAGGAGGTAAAAAAAAGATGATGTTTAAAGGAAGCTAGGGAGAAGCATTTTTAAATTGAGATGGACAGTGAATTCCATATAGAGGAAGTGGGGATAATAAAGGATTGTTTTGAAGGATGCAGTTGAAGGAGTGTACAGGTTGATGGGTTCTAGTATTTAAAAGGTGGATGGTGGAGCGCAGGGTAAGGAGGTCATGGATATAGGTCATAAGCTGAAATTCATTTATATTATCTTTAACGTTCCAAGACACAAAATTCTGCAATGAATAGAAACATCCCATCGAAATAATGATGGTGGTAATGCAAAGGATTGGAGTAACATGTCTTTTCTCCATTGGCCAAGACTAAAATTGGCTGATTAGCAATAAAAATGATTATTCCATCTTATAATCACATATTCCAGCCAATTCGGTAGTTCTTAAAACCACATTAGACAGATATTGGTCCAGAGCTGAGATGAGACCAAAATGACTTATGAATCGCTTTATAAGATTTAGTTTCGGGGTTCCCAGACGTTCTCACATCTTCTCCTGGTATACCGAACTTCGGCGTATCCTGACTACCGATGGCAATATTTCCTTGAAGCTTTTATATTCCAAACCCTAAGGACAGGAAAACCGACCATGATCTACTGACCCTCCGTTCTCTATCCACCTCTTAAATACAACGATTTAAAGCTTATTGATTTATACACCATTTCTCACAGTACTTCCTTCAAAAATCTTTTATCATCCGTGCATCCTCATTTTGGAATTCATTACCCATTTACATTCAGTGAAATGTAAAAATTATGAATATTTTGTTCTGATTAATGTGTTATTATATAATAATACATATATTAAACATATACTAGCACTCGCACAGCCATATATATGTGGTGTTAGTATATGTATCCATTATTAGTATATGAATAAAATATTAAAGATTATTACAAATAATTTTCACAGCTAGACAATAGTATCATAATTTGTAACTTTTACCTATACTTAGGGTACTAATGTCCCGGAATGATGATTGTTTTTCATTTAATCATACATGCAAACAGCAGAAGCTCAAGCTATGATTATTCGGACACCTTCTGGCGATAAAACAGAGTATGCGGATGATAAAATATGTAGGGGTCCATGGGATCTCGTAGGTGGACGATAGCTGAAGTTGTACAGGAAAACTTGGACCAGGTTTATAAAAGACAATCTCATCTTGCATAAGTTGGTACAAGAGGTCAAGGATAAGATGTAAAATTGCTATTGGATTGTAGCTGTGTACGAAGTAATTTAATGAAAGTTTTGAACACCATTAGAGAGAAACTTAAATGTACCAACACTAAAATACGGATAAAGTTGCTTGGTATATAAATAAGTTTTATAATGAAAGAAGTATAGTTGTCAGGGGTCACCTGTGGTGTAGTGGTTAGCATAGCAACCTACTAAACCCAAGATCGCGGGTTCGCAGCCCGGCAGATGACCTCAGGATTTTTTAAAGGGAGTAAAAAATCCTTAGCTATGCCGTCCTTCGGAAGGGACGTAAAATGGGGGTCCCGAGCCTGTGCGATGTCAGGTACTCGTTAAAGATCCCTATCCTAATTATACCTGGATAGGCAAAATTTAGGACCCACCGTAGCATCGTCCGATTAGCCATAGCAGCATAAAGTGACGTTAAACGAAATAAACAAACAAACAAGTATAGTTGTCAGTTAAGATGAATGGAGAAGAAGATGATCAGACTTGCAGTCAAAGAAGAACATCACGTCCAAGTAGAAATACTTTAATGCGTGCCACCGTTTCGAACTGCCTTGCAGGTCTTTTTCAGGGCCACCGAACCACACTGGAGAGGAGACGAACGATGACTGGTCTGTGATGGCCCTCAAGAAGACCTGCAAGGCAGGTCGAAACGTTGGCACGCATGAAACTATTTCTACATGGACGTGGTGTTTCTCTTTGACTCCATCCCTGATTATCTTCTTCTCCATGAAGAAGTTTTAGAAATCCAAAATAAGGACGAAATTACGTTTAAAAAAAATTACAGAACTTTCTACTGGCAAGGGTCTGCCGAACCCGGAGCCGATCCACGGCTAGAATAACAGATTTGAATCCGGGATTGGGGATTAGCATTACTGTGGCTGACCCATTAACCTAATCCTTTGGTTAAGACCTGTTTATTACGTCTCACATATTTTCTCTTAATCAAAGACATACCAAAAGTCGTTTTTCCCAACTTTACAGGAGGCATGTAAGAGTGATTTAATCTTTAATTATATTATCATCATCCATACCAGACTTAGAAGACAGGAAACTGCTCGTCGTTTCCGACTACTCCAACATTTACTAGACAAGCGTTCAAAGCTCCCAATGAATTACTGTATCTGGTGGTGTAGGTATCTGGTTTGGGATAAATCAGCAACCTAAGGAACATTTCTAATAGTGAGTAGTTTTATACATGTTATTGACATGTCATAATACTAATTTTCCTCAAAATCACTGGTTGCATATAATTTATATAAGGTAGTTTTAAATATCAATAAATATGTAAAAAAAGAAACATATTATCCAAACAAAGCAAAAAGGTACCTCCATTTTGCCGGTTTATCACTTGGAGAAAAGCTAAGTTCTAGCATATGGACAATGGATTCCATTTTTGGTATGTAGATAAACCAGGATGTAGCTGTTTTGGTTCTCTTGCCTCAGAAAACACATTCAGCGCGATCTTTTACCTAAATGATAAGGTCTAACTAGTTTTGGTCAAAAAGTCACTTGGTATGTACAATGGTAATTAGATAAACAATGTAAAACTCTCCCTGTCACTATGGGTCATAATATCTTTCATCCAGGTGCTGTATTTGTAACCATTTATTGCGATAATGTCGTTTCCAAGAATGATTTGAATTGCAGATTTATAGAATGAATCATGAATTGTATTACGGTTCTTGAGAAAGCTCCAGAACTGTCCACTTATAGGAAAGGTACACTAAAGAGCAGCAAATCCATAAGACTATACCCGGAGCCCATAAGCACTAAAGACCAGTTATACAGTTAAGGCAGAGCTGCCAGATCGAAATCGACTTGAGATCGATAAGGATGGACAGCTCTCAGAGAAGAAAAAAAGAAGGAAAAAAGGCGGCCTTCCATTTAGAGAGAGACGGAGCAGTATATTGCTGCCCCATTAATTAGCCGACACTGGTCACCATTGTAGACTTTCCAATGTCCGTCGTTCGGCATTCCTTCCTCCCTGGCTCCTACCTCTATGGCGGCCCTCGCGGAGCAGGGCAATAAAGCCTCTAATAAATCCTCATCAATGGTCAACATATCCCGGTGACATGCGATACTTCAATACCTACGACTTCAAATAATTATCTCCAGAAATAGTTCTAGTGGCGACATAAGAAAAGTAAATTCTTTCTCAAATGTAAACCGCGTACGGAAACTCGAATCTCTAGTGGTTTCATAAAACCCAGTTGCGTTTAAAGAGTAGGCTGGTGTGGAATTCTTAGATAACTGTGAAATAATATTGAAGAAAAGGTGTTACTCAGCATTCTCCAATTATTTTTATTGATAAGTACTACTATATACACCATATACCACAAGTCATATCCATTTTATATTTTAAATAAATGTCTCTCAATTAGTTATAAAAGACTCACTTACATGACAGTGATTAGATCAATATGGACTTACGGAGTTGAGCTTTGGGGCTCTACTAAACCATCCAATTCATCCCGTATTCAATCCTTACAATCCAAAATCCTTCGAAAAATCCTTAATGCTCCTTACTTTGTCACCAATAAACTTATCCATAAAGATCTTAATGTTCCATATGTTGCTGATTTAGCCCAAACCAGATACCAATCCTTTCATAGTAAGCTCCATAACCACTCAAATCCACTAGTTTCTCAACTTGCTGCCCTCTCAATTCCCAATAATCCTCCGAGGCGTCTGAAAAGAAGATGGCCTATAGATCTTCTTGTGAAGATTTTTATTGAAGTGCTATAGATAAGTAGTTCTTTTCAAGTTTTGCCATGTTATTGTAAGCGTTTTTAACATATTTACTTAATGTATATTTGTACAGTTGTAAATTTTAATAAATTGTAAATAATAAAAAAATAAAGTAAAATAAAAATAAATGTATTATATTGGACCCTATGATAGCATATAATGTAATGACATCCTAACTTCTGAAGAGGGCTCATCCTCAACCTTAACTGAAATAAAATGAAAAAAAAAAATTTCAGATATTTCTTGCACAAACCTTAACCTATTTGGTCAAACGGACATGTTTTGGATTTCCACTAAACCAGCCAATCCATGTCGTATCCAATTTTCACAATCTGAAATCTTTTGTTAAATCCGCACTCATTCTGATTTTAATTTACCACATGATACTGATTGGGCCCAAACCTGTTCGAATCCTCCAAGACATCTGAAAAGAAGATGTTTCCTATCTAGCATTGAAGTTTTATTACGAGTTATTGAAATCTTATTATGATATTTATTACTCATAGTTATTTATTATATCGGCACTACGGTCCTACAAGGACCTGGGCCTCCTTCACAACAGCCAACCAATCTCCACGATCTCGCGCTCTCTCCCTCCATCCATGAACCCCCAACCGCCTCAGATCTTCCTCCACATCATCCAGCCATCTGATTTTGGGGTGTCCTTTCCTTCTCCTGCCATCCGGTTTCCCGTATAGCATCTTCTTTAACATCCTTTGGTCGGTCATTCTTTCTACATGACCTATCCACTTTAAACTTGCTCTTTTTATTATCACCACGATGTCAGGTTCCCCAAACAGGTTTATGATCTCTTCATTCTTTCTTCCCCTCCAAAATCTGTTCTCGAAAACTCCGCCCCATTTTCTCCTCAACACTTTCCTATCCTAGGTGTTAACCATCTTTTCCGATTTTTTTGTTAAGGGCCCTGTTTCACATCCATACATTACCATTGGTCTTACAATGGACTTGTAAATAAGAATTTTCATTCTTTTAGATAAAGGGCCGAAGTTGAACATTTTTTGAAGAGAGAAATAGCACCTGTTTCCTTCTGCTATTCTGGGTTTTATTTCACTTTCAAATTTATTGTCTGTTGTGACCAGGCTTCCAAAGTACTCGAACTGGTTTACAGACCTAATACTACTATTTGTGAAAGTTACTGCTTAATTTTCTTCGGTTCTCCATCTTGACCTTTTCATATAGATTTACTTAATGTAAATATTGTAGATATATTATTAAATCAATAAATAGGTCTTAAAAAATAATTTAAAAAATAGAAAAATATATAAATCTCTATGAACAAACCAAATCGGGCAAAAAGGCGGGTCTCCAGTCAAACTGATAAAATAACTTATAGATAAATAATTAAATATTAGTTTGTACATCTATAAGAGGGGTCTGAGAAGGAAAAGAAATAATTTATATCTGATCAATGCTATCACTATTCGCAATGTTCTTGTTCTAAAAGTCTGAAAGAGGAAAATTATTCGTCAAATATTCGGTAGAGTAAGAATTGAAGATGCCATGCGAATTTTTAGCTATTTGGAGAGGGAAGCATGGTCTCATATATCCGGATGGGACGATTAAGATTGTTAAGATACGTGGAGAGGATTAGTTCCAGTGACATAGAACCAGTAGAATCCTAGGAAACTGTTTACAAAGGTGCTCGAGTTCTCGACTGTGATGGTTGATTATAAAGACAATGAATCAGACCTGAAGGCTATAAGTGTACATCGCTGGAGACGTTACACTATGGATAGAACCGAATGGAGCAAGCTATGGTTTTATAAGGACTGTAGTGCCAATACAAAGAACGAGTTATAACACAATTGGTTATTGCACGATAAAGACATTTAGAAGGTGGGTATATAGTGTTCATTAGTCTTAATCAAACATATCACAAGAACTGTAAACCAGATGATTTTCTTTTGTAGTTGCAGTTTCATAGGACCTAGGATTATCATGTCTTTCATATCTAGTTTCTGATCCCTTTTCAACGATACTGACATTGGTTAAATATCATAGGTATGATTTTTTTATTTTATTTATATTTTTTTTTATCCTTTGTTATGATTCTGAAATTTTAATGCCTTTTAAAAAGATTTACTACGAAAGAATTGAAATGACAAAAAAAAAATGCCTTCCTTTTTTCCTCCAGCTTAAAAATTTACTAAGGCAAATGCTCTTAAATTCCAATTAATTGCAATAATTCATTTCCATGACTGTAATTAGACCTAATTGTAGTAAGGTTTTGTGCTTGTGGCTACACTAATCCATCCGATTCTTAAAATTCGAAATAGTTCACAAAATCCTCAATCCTCCAAGTGACATCTAGACAAATTTAGCTCATTTGTTGTTGGCTTAGCCAGTTCTTTCATAAACACTCTACATCCACTTCTAATCATCACTATTCACTCAATTAGGTTACCATTGAATTTTAAATAATCATTTAAAAAATAAGACAATGATATAGGAATTCAAAAGTAGGCGTACTATACAAATCCTTTAAAACCATAATTTCTGAAGTTCACTAGAATTATTATAACATACATAGTAAATTTATAAAAAATAGATTTTTTTTATTTATTTAATATGCTCGACAAAAAAAGTTTCTTCATCCGATGAGTAACATGGGTTTCAATGTTTTCTTCGAATTTTTGAAACTAAAATAAAATAGATGAAAAACAAAATTATAGAAAAATAGATAAATAATATAAAATCATAGCGAACCTAACGAGGGATCTTGAGACAAGAGAACATAGACAATAGAATACACAATGTAATATTATGCTTTTATAAAGAAGCTGAAGTATTAGCAGACAAAATATTTTTGCACATCTTCTGGAGACTTGCCTTCAAGCACTTGTGATTCTATTTCAATTATGAAAGCTTTAATAATATTTTAATTCTCAGTTTTTTGTTTAGATACTCTCAACACGAGGTGATGGTAATTAATTTACCCCATTAATTTATGCAACCCAGTTAGAGGAAGATCCCCCAATAGACACTAACAATAACAAACAGGACCTACTGACCATCAATCCAGACTAAATACTCGGGTGCTAATGACGACAGGAGATGAACCGGAGAAACAGCCAATAATAAATCGAGCCAAGAGGAAGGAATGCTATTCATTCGGCTATTTTTGGAAGGGGACGGGGGAATAGCGGTCTTTAGTTATTCCCAACTGCAGCTTAATATACCTTCCGGGCGATTTATTGACTGACAATAGGAGACAACCGATTATAGCACTGGGATCCCCGTTTCGGCTTACTCCCCAATATAAGATGGTATATCATTTTTAATTAACAAGATTCAGTTTCGAAGAATTAGTGGACGCTAAACTGCTAAGAATTTTTTTTTTCATTTATCACATCCCTTCAGAAGTTCGACGCTTCTGCTTTACGATAAAGGAAGAATGTGGTAAACAATACGATGAAAATATATTCAGTTTAAGAGGGATAATAATATCTACTTACATGCATACTTCCTTCCACTGAAACCTGACAATATCCTAATACTTGATATTAGGTCAAAAGCAATCTTTTCATCTACGTTTTAATTTGGATTAGGATTCTTGCTCGTCGATATAAAACTGTGTACACTTCGATTGAAACGTCCATTATCCACAACTATTTGCTTCAGTTTCAGCCCCCACGATGCAATTACATCAATTATATTCAATAGTGTATATTATAAAAATTGCAGTAATAACCGTCAAAAAAATATGCTCTTATGTAGATGTGCAATTATAGAATGGAATAGAAAAATAATTTTATTTTGGGGCGAAGCCCATTAAGAATAACTTAAATGCCAAAATAAATAAAATTACATCTGGTCAGAGACACATTAAAAAGATAAAGTCAAGGAAAGTAATAAAAGTACTCATAATACAGTCATAGATACACAACAATTAAAAATAAATTTTCATTTATAGTGCCTGCTAAATTTTAATTGCATACCCCAACAAACTACATCTTTATTTTCATTAATAAAGAGAACACCCCATAAATGAAGTAAGAAATACATTCCTTTGTTACATAGCTGAACATAGTAAAAAAAAAAAAAAATTACAGTACATAAATATTATATTCAGACTCGTTATATGTTATATACGGATAATTATTAACTATTTAACATTAATAATGAAATTTTCTCGATATCCAACAGCTAAAGGCAATGAGCCTACCCAAATATCGACTTCAGGTCCTAAAGGAATCGAGGGTAAAGATATTCCGGCCGCTCCATCTAGCAGCAGTCATCAACTAGCATCAGGTGAGTAACAGAATCTTAGAAAAAGAGAACATAGTTGACTTTAAAATCAACAATGAAACAACACAAAGCGTTGATCAGTTATGTCGAAAAAAGGCAAAATTGTGCCTGAACCTAAATACAAATGAGTTAGGAACAATTAGATATCTCCCCAAGCGCAAAATATTATCCGTTAAAATATCTCTGTGAATAAAGATGATTAGTGGAAGATTCCTAGCGTCTGTGTATTGCTACATCGTTTGGCTTCTCCATAGTGCAATATTTAAATCATGCTTTAACACAAAACCTACCGACATTTCATGTATAGATATTTCTACAAAAGTTTCTCAATAAAAAACAGTATCAAAAGAGGAGTGGATATTGAAAAAAAACTTTTATTAGTTTTTATAATAAAAGAAGTAAAGTCGAAAAACAAAGTAAGGAAAAGGGTCATTTGACCCGTCAAGGTAGGTTTAGTGTAAATTATTCTTGTTCATACCACTGGAATAAAGTATAAGGAACTAATGCTCTTCGCTGAAAGCATTGAATTCCTATTGGATCCCAACAAGACTACTTGTTTTCGCATAAGATACGTATGGTTCGAATAGAAATAGCGTTAGCATATCCACCAATAATAAATAATTGTAGAAGATATATTTATACCATTCATGAATAACATTCCTCAAGGCTAAAATATTGTTAAAATATTTCTACAGAGAAAGATGATAAGTGGAAGATTCCTGCAGTCTGTGTATGGCTACTACCTTTGGCTTCTACATACTGCGACATTTAGATCATGCTTCAATTAAACCAGTGGATGTCACGGGTACAAATCCTAAATATCCAATCGGATCCCTAACCGGCAGGTTGTTGTATGGATCGAAATGAAGATGTGTTTATCCGCCTTCCATAATAAATAATTAACAGGGATAGTTATTTCACTCATGGATATAATTTATGAAAATTCCTTATCGAAACTTCAGGCTCAAACTGAAATATTTCCATGGACATCACTTTTTTTTTTCTTTTTTTTTTTTTGGCTGTGTTTTTCACCAGCATTCGGACCATTAAACAGGCGAAAACTTAAGGTTATTCTCCATTTATAGAGAGGCTGGACACAGAGTGAACATTACCTGCCGGAGATTATTCGGCATATCCGACAAACATAAGGCGGCTAGGATAGAGGAATGTAAATAGCGATACGGCCAGGTGGCTGGCCCATCAAATAGCGCCCTACCAGATATGGGCAGGTGTCTCGTTAGGACGACCCTCAACACCCATTATATCTGAGGGCTCCTCAGAGTCTGCTTTACATCAGAATGTCCTTCACGTATATTGGGTAGGAAATCACTTGGAGGGTTTTTAATTGCGAGCATGTTGACCATTATTAGGTGTTTTTTTAGAAAAATAGATAACATGTTGAAAAGCAGCCTCTTCTGGTGTAATCAAGCCAGCTAACCTGATGGATCGCCCGATGATTATGTATGAATGCTAGCATCACCGTCGCAGCGTCACCCGTCTCGTAAGTAAAGACATTTACTTTAAAAAAATTTAACGTCTTCGAAAGGGGTAAAAAATAAATATTTTTTGATTTTGAAAAAAATTCA
This sequence comes from Euschistus heros, assembly GCA_003667255.2. Classification (NCBI taxonomy): domain Eukaryota; kingdom Metazoa; phylum Arthropoda; class Insecta; order Hemiptera; family Pentatomidae; genus Euschistus; species Euschistus heros. The sequence goes on along the minus strand of RCWM02000169.1, from coordinate 700,888 downwards.
CATATAAGGATTTTTTGGTGTATTAAATCGAGATTATTTTTTTATTATTATTATTTTATTGAGAAAGTATTACAATCTGACTCCATGTGGGAAATAAGTAATATGGATGACTAAATGGATCCATTCACACACTATGTACAATAAGAAATAAATACAAAGAATAGTTAAAAAAATAAACAAAGTACCTCAAACTATACAATACATAAAGCTTAGAAAAATAAAAAATAAATGATCTATAAAATAAGTAACAAGACATAAAATAAAAACAATGATAATAGTAAAAAAAAATTAAATTAAATTAAATCGTAAAAATACATTAATACTTTATTTACAATATATACAAAATCGAGATTAGAGGTAAGTTTTTCATTAAAAAAAAAAAAAATTCTACTGATTTACAGTGGATTTCATTGGTCATTTTTTTGGAATTTTTGAGCACCCTAAAGCCGGGTAGTGTCCAGTGAGGATAGAATATAATATTTATATAGATTATAATATTCTTATTCTATTCTCACTGGTCGTGTCTTGAGCGTGACGAAAGTATTTTTATTTTAAATGGCATACTGAAAGCTGAGAAAAAAAAACGTGATTTTCATTTTTTTTTGTTTTTACTCTAAATGCTCATTAGCGGCTATAACTCAAGTTTTGCACTATTATAGGTCCATACTACCCACAAAAAAATCGACATTCAAATCTGTGGGTTACAAATCAAAACGTCCCCTTATTAGATAATTGTTACTAATAATTGAAGTTTTATTTTTTTATCGATAAAAATCTTTTATTGAAGCATACAATTTATTAGCATTATTTCCTCAATGATATTTTCAGGCATAGCAGTAATTTTTAACCTGCTTAAAATAGCACTGATGGGGTGGTTGAAGATTACTTCAAAGTATAATTAGAGATCTAATTTTATTCAAGCGGTTTATCAGAAACTATTAAGAAACTCTTACGGATAATAGATTGCATTTTTAGTGCTTATTCCAATGGCTATGAATCATATTTTTCCACACAATATCAAAAAGCAAAGGATCAACATTTTGATTTGATAATAATTTTTATTCGGCAGAAATAATTTTATTTATTTCATCAGGTTGGATTGTAAATTCTGACCATGTGTCTTACCTCGTTTCTGCCACTTAATATTGTACATTTAAATTTTCACTGTTTTAAATTTTATTATTGCTAAACCTACCTAGAACTATGAAACTAAAGTAGTATATATAGTAAAATTTGGCATAGATTGGTTCAGTAGTTTTACCATTGTAAACTTTATAGCAGAATAATGCTAACCACATATTGGACGATTTTCAAAATTAATTGGGATCCACACGTTTCACCACATATTTACACATTTTTTAATGATTTCGTTGAATATAAGTTGAGTTTATTATTAATTTCAAGCTCTATATAACACCGTACCTTTGTAACCTCTCATATAGAATGCCGCTCGCTAGCTATCGGTTAATTTTCAAACAACTGTTTCAAATATTATCGTTTTTTAAAGTAGATTTTATTATTCCTAAACCTTCCTGGAACTATAAAGATGATGTTAAAATTTGGTACACATTGGTTCAGTAGTTTTCGCGGTTAGTGAACACTAACGAAGAATGGCTTGTCCTTTTACATAATAGTATAGATTTTTAGCTTATTTTGTTTTATTAAACATTATCTCTCCAAACCATGGAAAACTATGCTGTTATTTGGATAAATATTTTATTATTTTAAATTATTTATTATTATTAAGCCCTATAATAATGGCCTAGGTAAGTAATAAACCTTTGACAGAAGAACCTTAGACATTGAGGACCGTTGAAAATGTGGGTTAAGTAGAGCCATTACATTGTGAAAAATCCTTTAAAAAATAAAATAAATAAATATTGTATCTTTGACAATATTAGATACAATAATTTGCAATTATGGGAGAGTTGCAATTATTTCTATAAATCTCACTTCGAAACAAATACAGATAAGAGAAACGTGTAATATATTTATGTATTAATATAATAGTATAATATATTTGTTATAAACATCATATTTTATTATACACAGACAAAATATTACTAAAATTTAATGAATAGTACATGGTTCAAAGTGGTGTAAGTCGTCTGCTTACAGAATTAATCTTCTCGTCTATTTGGCTTTTTAGGATATCTGTAATATCTGTCAAATGTTATTGAATAAATATATATTAAAAAATAATAATATGTATGAGGCTTAGAATTCCAAAACCAGCTAACTACAATTTCTAGATTTCTTTATTTTGTTTTTATTGATTAGTTTTCATACTTGACTATCCTCAGGTGAAAGGTTTTGTCAAAAAAGTAATTAAATCAGACATAAAACGACAATAAAAAAATAGTTCTCTTTACTATTCCAGTCTGATCTTTATCGATCAACCTCGAAAATTTAAAAAAAAAAATGGACTTAGCTGGTTTCGGAATTCTACGCTTCGTATGTTTTATCAAGTTCGCCCGATCTTAATTTTTTTTTCTTTTAAAAAATGCTTTTATTGAATAATATGGGAACGTTTCATAAAAAACGACTGTTTTTAATTTTTCAGAAATTAAAACTGGGTTATTGAACTTATGTTGATGACTACGTTAATGTACTCCAATTGACCACACATTGTTTAGCATGCCATCATATATGACCATGGAAACACGTGATGTTTGGGTCCTTTTTTTTTTTTTTAATGAGTTTAAACATGGACACTTGGCAGCCTAAGCTGCAAAAAACGTTACCACAAGGAAGGATGAAAGACTGTGACAGTTGCCAAAATCAAATATGCATCCATAAAAAAGAATATTTATTTCTGTGTGGTGGTCAATAGCAGATGTAATTAATTTCTACTTTTTACCCAGAGATGAAGTTACCGACACCGGAATAGTGAATGAGTTATTAGTAACAATGCCTCGGATATTGATCCAGCATCTAGAGGCAGTTAATTTTTAGACACCGACTAATCCTTATTGCGCCAAACTATTCGGCTACTGGAATCCAATCGAAACCAGTCTTCCTTCCGACAGAGGACAAGGGTACAAGTCGACAAGCAACTAAATCGCAGAGCTAGACGGATTGTGGTCGTATTTAGCTGACGATAGAGGGGCAAATGGGATGGGATTCCAGAGCGAGACAGAGTCGCAAATCCTCTAGCCCACTAACGAGGTGGAGTGGCGACATATCTAGCCTTTATAGAGCCATTCCACACTCCACCTGTGCTTAGTGGAGGACGTGTTTATTGAGGCGTTCCTCCGCAAGCCGCTTGTTTGCCGAATAGGGCTACGCTGTTCCACTTCTTTGTTATAGGGATTGTTTCGAAGTTGATCACTCTTGGTATGAAAGCATCAGGTTTATCCCACACATAAAATACTGCCATGTACCAGATAGTAACAATCTACCAACAATTACCTGATTTGTCGTAAAAGAAAAACCTTGCCTTTAATATTCTGATCTGAATTATGAGACAATAATATTGTTAGGATATAAAGTTCAAATATTTATATTAACGTTTAGCAGAACATAAAAGTAAAATACTAATTAAACATATAACACTGTTTATAAATTAAATAGAAAAAAAAAACGAATGAAGTATCATTCCTTATTCTCCATAAATGAATTATAATAACTTAGCTTTTATTTTCTATTCCTTATTGATAATAGAAATTTCTAAGACTTATTAATAAATTGTACAACCCTTGTTTGTTCATTGGACGTTTACATATTGGACATGTACCTCCTCCCATATTTAAGGTTACCAGCCAACTCCAAGATTGGACCCAACCAAGGCGATTCAACCCTCAGCCGCTGGTGACAAGAAAATTTGAAGGGGCAGGCTTCGAAATATATTGCCGAGATCAACCACCATGTCCTCTGAAAATGATTAATTTATTAATAATAATAATTATGATAAATCAATAATGCCCTGTTTATGAAGATCATGGAATTATCTTCTTAGCAATGTAGGTTATGAAGAGCGGTGAACGTATGCAATAACTCGAGATGGATGGTGCACCATATCCTTCCAGAGGTCAGTTAATAAAGAAGGGGGGAGGGTATAGGAGCCACTGCTAGCAGAAGCCGCACCGTCATTAGAAGGCACTGGTTAGCTCAATGATGGGATCCGTCTATTAACTTAACGACCGCCTCTGTAATTAGTTCCAACCCTCGTCCCTTATGAGCTACCGGCTAATTAACTTTTTCTTTTAGAGGTGAAACAATTTCCTATCCCCAGGGCTATTGTGTCCGAATTGTGGTGTGTGGTCAGCTCCATCATCCCCTCACTAATATCCAGCACAATGAGTATGAAATAGATCTCTGTATTAAATGTTTACTTTCCTTCGCTAAAGAAAGTTGTAGGATTCTAAACGAGTTAAACATTGGAAAACTTCACTTTACGTACATACTTCCCCAAATCCACTGAAACTTCTATTTGATAGGCACTCCTAACAAACGAGCGTCTCTCATGAGTGGAAAGTTCGAATTCCTCGTCGTTTTACCGTTCTGAGAAATCTCATTATTTTTAATTTCTATTAAATCGATATTCTAATAATCAGATACAAACACAGATCAGTTCTTTTTATTCCAAAATTAGCATCTGTATAAGTCATTTTAAAATTTAAAATATCGTTCCAAACTTCCAGTCGAATGCATTAAATTTGGTCGAACACCGAAAAAAATTGGTCCTTAAGTTGTCAAGTCAAGTTATCGGTTTTTTTTTTTATTGTAGTTGTAAGAAGGGATAATTTGCAAATGGTTACAATCATGGTCGTCAAGCATTTTATTATTTCCTGAAATCTTGAAAAGCAGCCAACGTTCTTCAATTGAGACCAAAGTTCTTGAACGAGCTAAAGCTGTTACTATCACCGGAAAGGTAAAAAGGGGATCGATTCTTAGCATTTTCCTTCTATTCATCTGTTTATCCTATCCTGAAAATCACTCCTTTTCCTTTGAGAGGGATGGCACAGCGAGACCAAGGTCTCCAAAATCGGATATTAAATTGGAAATTTATTGTTGAATTATTATTTTGTTAGGCGCTTGACTACCATGCTCCAGAGCCCGAGTTCGAGTCCGACTGTAGGCAGAAAATTTGTTTTCTCTTATTTCAGCCGTAGCTCAGCTTCACCCATATTAATTGGGTTATGCGGACGATGTCGACATTGTAGAGCGCTCTCCTCAGGCTTTGGCTGATGCTTTTCAGGCTCTGATGAGACCAGAGTGTGAACTTGAACTGGAAGTTAACCTGTCCAAAACCAAGTACATGGTAACAGAGGAAGTTCCTAAGCTAGGTGAAGGTGTGACTACAGGGACTTAATACTTTGAAAAGGTAACAGATTTCAGGTTCTTGGGTTCTGTAGTCACTCAGAACAATATGTCGAGATTAAAAGAAGGATTACCGATTAAAAGAACTATACCTCGAAAGACTGGTGTGATCAGACAAATTAAGTTAAGACGTCTGAGGTATGCAGGGTATATTACAAGGATGGCAGATATGGATGTTGCTGACGTATCAAATTAATGGAACAAGTAGGAGACGAAACTAAGGTTAATTTACGTTCCGTATTGATGGTGTAGCGGAGGGCGCTGAAAGCGTTTTGGCAGTCAGTAACTGGATAGCGTCGACTCAAGACCGTGACGATTGGAGGAGGCCAAGATCCGTTACTGTGTTGTAGCGGCAAAAAAAATATAATATAATTTAACCATGAAATGAATACAGTTAAAGTATGTAACTATGGAATACATTACTATGATTTTATTTTATTATTTTATCCCTTACTATTTACATATGGGTATGGTAAACTTATTATAGTGTTAAGGGTAATACTGGGCTTTCTCCTGGTCTTTCTTCGCCAACTATTTGACCATGGAATCTTCTGCCTCTTCCAAAGTCCTATTGGTCCATCATCTTTTTTTTCACTCCGCTCATTTAAAAGACCTGTTCCTATTTCTCATTTTACTCTTTCTCAATCCTTTGTCAATTTTCATTTTCTGGCCTAAAACTTTGGATAACAATTGTCGCCTTGCTGATAAGGGACCTATCGATGTCCTTATCCCATTTGGAAGCTGCTAAGAAGTCGGTACTTGCTATACACCGCTTCTAATTGATCTGTCACCGCTACTTTCCCTTAAAACTTTAAGGAGGCCACTAACCAGTAAAACTTTTAATATTTTATTATTATTGTTCATTTTAAGCCAAATATATTACATTCATAATGATAAAATTATTACATTAAGTTGGCATTTTCGGAACTAAAAAAATTATGACCGACAAAAAAATTAATTTAAAAAAAAAAAACTAAAATAATATTGTCATTAAGTTACATTGTCTGAATTAATTGGAATGATAAAACTGCTATACTCGAGATTCAGAGGTGGTATATTTCAAATCGTTCCGTTTTGTGGACTTGTAAAATGCAACGTATCTGCTATTTCGCGAGTTTCGTGAGCAATGTTTGTAAGCAGATGGAATGTTTGCATTTTTTTTTTTTTTTTTTTTTTTTTTTTTTTGTTCCCTAACTGAATATCTATCTTGGTCTGAACTGCATGGGCTGATTATCTTTGCAGTAACTGCAGGCAATGGTAATCCAGTCTAAAATTGATAAGGCATTGATATCAAAACCATTTGCAGATATATTTCTCTGTATATTTCAATGTAGAAGGCCACTGAAGTAGTTTTCTTTTATTCATCATTAAATATATCTTAGTTAAATGATAGAAATTAAAATTAAACTAAAAATTAACTTGTAGAGTACGCTTTAAAAACAATAAAAAGAGCTATTTTAAAAGTATAGTGGAAGAATAATATAGGAATATTATTATATATTATACGCTTCACTTGCTGGCTGATCGTTATACAGTTTTAACTACCTCCAGACAGCAGACATTAGATATTCCAAATAGACCATTCTTACCACACCCATGGTTTGTTCCCACAACAAGATGACTCCAGGGGAACATCTGTTAGATAGATCTATAGCTTTCAGGGGCCTTCGGGTTCAGCCAGGCAATTCATTTGCGGTTCATTGATCAAGTTTTAATCATAATATCCCTATATACTTCGACTAACCTTCTCTCGCGACTCGCCAACTTCCGAGTGTGGATTCAAGACCGGGTTTCGGTAAAATTTAAATTTCCCCGCTGCTGCATTATGTAGGCTCTTGGTCTGGTCTGTGAAGAGGGAGCTAAAAAAAACGTCAACCCCCCCCCCCCTCTCTGCACTGCCGATTGTATTTAAATGCAGGGACCGTGTCTCCGTAATGGCCGCCTTATTAGCCTACTCCCGCCGGCGGCAAGCACACATCATTTTGGCGGGAGAACACTCCTCCCGCCTAATTAGCAGCGGCTTCTACCGCGCCCGCCGGTTTTATTTTAAATTAACTACCGTTCCCTACACTCTCTTAAATGGCTTTATCTTCCAACCAGTTTGGACATTTTTCTTTTTTTGTTCGTTTATTTTACATGTTCCGGCACTATTAATCTCATTTGGGCAGCTGTTGATAGGTCGTAAATATTTCAAACAAACCTGATTGAAATATTTTCCTGTCTGATCTGACACGAATTCTTCACATTACAGTGAGTCCAGAACTGTTATTTCCTGTTTTGAAACACTCGCAGTGACACTTTCCTTTTCAAATTGATTATGATGACCGTTTACGACTCTTACTCCTGCTACTTATTTTAAGTCCTCTCTGAGAGCTAATAGAAGAAATGAGTGCTACAATAAAAAAAAATCCTGAATTTTGAAAGCCGTCCTTTATTTTCCAATATACCCTTGAAATAAATCTTGGAATAATATAATGCACCGTGTAAATCTAAAGGAGGGTGTTTTACCAAACAAAGGAAATGTAATGGTAGTTGGCATATTTAACTAAATTTTCAATATTTCTTTCTGATTTTAGACCTTTTATGAAATTTATTTATCTATTTCTCATTGAGTTCATGGCCAATCACAAGTTACTTAAAAGTTTATTTCATGTTTCTGTTTTCCTAAACGTCAAATTCGCAATAATAATGGGAAATCTATAAAATTCAATTCATTGTAAAATACTTTGTAAAAGTTTTAAATTGGTAGGTATATTCTAATATTTTTTTTTTATTTTTTTTAATTTTTTTTTATAAATCTAACTGTTCCAAAAACACCTTAAAATCTGTACCAAAAACACGTTATGAAATTTAACATTTGACTAGATCAATGTTCTAGATGAAGTCAACAGATGAATTCTATATTAACATTTACATAGTAACATTCTGCTGCACCTACCTTTACTGCATGTTCAAAGCAGATTAAAAGTCTGTTTATTTTTTTATTTTTTTTATTTTTATTTTTATTTATTTTTATTTTTTTTTTGTCACCATCTTTGAAACTGTTTATCCCTCCGGGGTTGAGCGTTTCATAGATTAAAATAGTCAAGTTAAAACTCCGTCCGGATTGTCATCCCCAATAATTTAAAAACAAAATTTAAAAAAAAACTTGAGATTTCAATCCAATTTAATTTAAGCCAATTTACACAATACCTTTTAATTTACGGAATTGAGATTTGATATAGTTTGTTTTTGTATGCCTTAAAGGGTTATTATTGCCCTTATATTCTTTGAACATAATCGTTTACATTATGATAGTAACATTATATTTAAAATAATGTATGCGTGTGTAACATACAAGAGATGAAAAAAAACTGCATCATACAAAATAAAAATGATATGTAAATTAATATAAAATAATAAATATGTCTCTCATTTGCTTAGGACACTATCAGAGTGGATAGCCCTCTTCCCGGCAGGATTGGTCACCGTGGGTAGGGTAGACTAATATTATTATTATTAATAAAAATAACAATAATATTTATGTTAGATTAATACCCTTATATTTACACAGTGTGTGTAAATCTTACTGTACGCATATATAATATTGGATAAGTGTTTTATGCGAAAGTTCTTATCAAGATAAAATTTTATGTGTAACGAACCTGTTCAAAAGGGATTATTGCTACCTTATTAAAGGGTATAAAAGAACCAAAAGGTTTTCCGACAAAAGCGAATAATAAAACATAAAAATTATATATTCCTTGAAATAGAAGTCTCATAAAAAAAGAATAATGGAATCGGAGAGAGATAGAAAGTGTGTTATCTGAAGAGGCCCGCAGCCCACTATTAAAACTGCAAATCGATAAAAGAGGAAATGGAATCGATTCTAACATAAAGCCTTCCGCCTTCGTAAGAAGTGGAAGAATAAAAAGAGAAGCCCCAGGAGCCGAACTGTAATGACTAACGGAATATCGAAGCCGATTAAGAAGGTATTTGTACAAGCTATTGCTTCTGGAGGAGGGGTGGGGATGAGGTGGGGGCGGAGGGGAGGGGGAGACTAGGAGGAGGTGATACCATTAGGAGAACTGCTACCGATAAATCTTAGGCCCTTTTCGGGACCTATTATTAGCCCGCTCTTGGTTAATTAGTTTTAAATTAAATTATAAATCAATATATCTATTGCCGGGAAATAATAACTGCCCATGAATATGGATAGTACTCCTTCATCTAATAGCTTTCTAGGCCGCTTGTTTCATCTTGTTCGCTTCCTATCTCGGGGGGTATAATTCATGACTCTATCAGCCTCTCGGTTGTAAAGTGTGCCTCACTCCATGGGCTATTAGCACTCCGGAAAGTTTTCGAATCACAATGTCTACATATATATGTTTTATTATGTTTTTTGTTTATTGCTTCATCTGCTCGGCAACTACAAGATGTGCCCAATCATAATAGATTCCATACTTATCTCACTTATTTTTTAGAATTGTTAAATGATCTTGAACATTTACAGGATGATTGATCAATATTAAACTTATAATATAAGTGAAATAATCATCTAATTACTTAAATCATCTATATTTATCTGCGATCAGGGCCGCTGACAGAGGGGGGCATAACCAGTCTTACTCACTAGCACTTCCACTAAAATCTTTATTTTTACCACTTGTTTCATCAATTAAATCAACAATTTAACAATTAGTATTAGTTAACGAAATGAAAATGGTCGTTAACCTGGCCAACGTCATTTTTTTAATTCATAATTTTGGATTAAACTTCAGTTGCAATTTTTTTTTAATTTCTAATTAAGTTTTTAATAATCATACCTTAAGTTAATATCATCACATTGTTATTTGATATAAATGGTTCTATAGCGATTATCGTCTTAGAAAATTAAATAAACATTGCAGTTTATTAGTCCCCCCCGTATATGTGCCTCGGTTTAGCTCTTGGCGGCCCTATCTTTTTTATTAGATATTTATTGAAATTTACAACTGTATTTACAACATAAAAATATAATAACCTGTACCACTTACAACCCATGAAGGGTCTCGGGTTCAGTAATTAGGTAAGGTTGTGCCGTTTCTGAGCCAACGGTTGTGAAAGGAGGTGATTTGTCTCGAATTCACGCTCAACCGCCAGGTTTTTCCACAATTAAGAGTACCCACTTCTTAAGAGGCTGGGTGTGCCCCAGGAGGGTCTCTGGACCTCGAATTCGATCCACGACTGAACTGACAGAATATAAATTTTCTGCCGTCAGTCGGACTCGAACTCGGGCCCGGAAGTATGGTAGTCAAGCGCAAAAATATAATACATCAAGTAAATATGATAATAATGATAAAAATGACACGTCAATTGTTTTTAAAGCAACTACCCATTGGCAGCACTTATAAAGGTTCTATATAAAGAAATACTATATTAGAAGGTCCCGAGGACATCTTCTTTTGAGGCACCATAAAGGGCTATCTGAAATGGAATGTAAAGCAAGTTGTGATACTACTAGATTTGAATGGTTGTGGAGTTTACTATGAAAGGATAGATATCTGGTTTGAGCTAAGTCAGAAACGTACGGTATATTAAGATCTTTGTGGATAACTTTGTTTGTGACGAAGTAAGGAGCATTTAGGATTTTGGATTGTAAGGATTGGATACGAGAAGAATTGGATGGTTTAGTAGAACCCCAAAGCACAACTTCGTATGTCCAAATTGGTCTAATTGCTGTTATGTAAATGAGTCTTTTTTTAATTAATTGGAAGGTTTGAACGTTTGTCTATTTAATGTTGAAGCAGTCGAAAACGACTGGGGGTTTTCTTGTCGTTTTAGTCTTGTATGTTGATTCCAAGTAATAAGGCGTGAGTCCAGATGGAGTTCTAGGTAGCGGATCTGTTCAGTGGGGATTAGTGGAACGCCATTAAAGGATACTGTAGGACAGGAAGTCGCAGGTTTACTACGAAAGGTAAAGGTTATTTCGTGGGATTTATTTTGATTCTTCATATTTGACACCATATTTGAAGGATTACGATATGGGATTGGAGCGTCTGGGTTCTTAAGAAGTCCTTATGTACACCAACTAGGACAGGAAGGACGGTTTATCCTACTGGTTAACAACCTATCCTTGCCAGGGTGAGAAGGCTATGATAGATTCTGTGGGTCCTAGAAGATAGACCAAATATCAACGCGCCCAGGTGGGATTTGAACAGCCAAGCACGCTGAGACTCACCCCAAAGCGCTCGGACATCGAAACCCCAGTCTCCTAAATTATTTATTCCCTCTCAGACTTACAGGTGTGAAGTTTGAATGTGATTTTACTCTCAGATGCATTTCATTACAGGTTTGCAACATTTTAATTTTGGTGATCTCAGTGGATTCTTTTGTAGTTTGGTTACATTAAAAATGTTTTAAAATTTGAGCATGTATGAAAGGTGTTGTGAAGATGAGAAGCGTTATATTCCAACGTATAAAGACCTTTTAAAACTCTTGTTCACGTTGTCTTTCTGATTGCTGTCATCTTCTATGAGAGTTATTTTTAACAGTGTTTTTATTTTTTGAAAATATATTTTTTATGCTGAAATATTTTTACCCTTTCCTGTACCCGATCCCATCACCAATGCATGACAAATATTTCAACTCAATCTCAAATTCACCCTACATAAGCTACCTCCTGTAAATATATGGTAAGATGAGAACATGTCTAATGATATGTTAAATGATGTTTGACAATATGTTCATGTTTGACAAAATATAAAAAATATATTTATGCTGTGAGTTCTCAGAGGTATTGATTATCGGAATATTTTCAGGTTAGGATATCATGTATAAAATTGGATGTTATAATTTTGCAACTTTAAATCAAACAGTAATATATTTATATCAAAAATGAGTATGTGTGAGTATATGGGTTCTTCCAAAAAAATAATAGAGATATTTCCAATTTTTCGGTACTTACGTTACGTAGCATTTTTATATTATTAACTGCGTTAATATTTATTTGAAATTATTATGTTTTTTTTACTGCAGAGAAATTTTATTAAGGGATTTCGAAATATTGCGAAATAACATTTTTTACTTTCTTAGTTTTTTAGAATGCGAAAATAGTTTTTGAAAACAATTAATACCTTGTATAATGTCCTATAATAATGCCCTGTGTTAGTTAGAACTTCTAACTGCCAGTGGTTCTGTACTGACCTTTAACTTTAGTTGTTGCAGGTCGTCTCATAGAGGCATAAGATGCAGGGACAACTTGCCAAAAACGATAATGAATAGTTTGTAAAGATAAAGGCCTAGCCAAAACACCTTGCAAGAGGAAGATTCGTCCATAAAAGTTTAGAGAACCTGGGGATTTCTCATCTGCACCTTCCCCCACTGTCTCCTCACCTCAGTCTCACTAAGCACTTGTGGGATGCGTTGCAGAGAAGGATCTTGAATCACCATTCGTAGCCATTTGATCTTAAACAATTGAGCGCAGCCTTGCAACATCAACAGAGTGAAATTCCTATAGACAATAGTAACACAGTAATAGGTACACACATAGGACATTGTACAGGGTATTAATTGTTTCTAAAAACAATTGTGTTTGAAAACAAAATTGTGGAACTAAAACCAGTTATGATGTTATGTTTCAATTGCCTTTAATTAAATTTTCTTGCAGTAAATAAAAAACATAATAATTTTTAAAAAATATAAATGGGATTTATAATTAAAATAATATACAAATGTTAAACAAAGTAAATACCACAAAATTGGCAATATCCCTATTCATTTTTGAGTAGTTTATAAAACCCGATTCAAGCTGACATCGCATGACGTAGGAATAGAAAGCATCTAGATTTATAAATAGATAGGACGGACAGGAGAATGTAGATGATCTAGGGGCATCTATTATAGAGCCGCTAGATTGAATTGGAACAGAAGTTCAAGTCTATTTTATTGAATGGAATTATTCCCAACGACATCTTGCTAATGTATCACCATCATGGCATCCTAGAAGGGCCATTACACATTTCGTCATTCTCCTCGGTCATCTTCATCTATTGAACCGATCTCTCTTTTCGAAATTAAATTGTTTCTATTCCTGAGCGATGGCTGGGATTTTAGTGGCATTTCAATAAATATTTCTAAGATTGATACCTCTGCCACTGGCAGCTATCACGTCTTTAAAAATAAAATAGTTTTGTTAATCTACCAAAGAAGTATTCTCTATATTCTCAATGTATGAAACATATAAACAAATTTTATAAATTATGATTATTGTTTTTTCCATTTAAACCAATTTACACATGATAACTAACATCCCTGTTATATAAGGATTAGTATCCCCCATCGTAGCTTCGACCGCCCTCATAAGTAAGAAATATAAGAACTTATAATTGAAAGTTTATTTGCTTATCGATAAAAATCTTGTATTGAAGTTTGTAATTAAGCATTATTTCTTCTATGATACTTTCACGCGTAGCTGTAATTTTTAACCTGGTTAAAATTGCACTGAGTAGGTGGTTGAAGATTAAATGACAGCATAATTAGACATCTAATTTTTAATTTCAATTTATGAGTTTGTAATCCATGCGGACAGAGACAATAAAAAAACTCTTTCAGATTATCGACTGCATTAAGAGTGCTTAGAAATAAAGGCCCATGAATCATATTTTTACACACAAAATCAATAAGCAAAGGATAGATATTTTGATTTAGTAATACTTTTTATTCGGATGAAATAATTTTGTTGATACCATCTTGTTATGGTATCAACCACATAACGGTCGATTTTCAAACTTCACTAAATCCATATGTCGCTCCACATATTTAAATCTGATTTTGATAATTTAATTAAATATAAATAAATTTTATTTTCAATTTCAAGCTCTATGTAACACCGTGTAACCTTTCATAATAACTTAATTGAAAATCAGTATATTTTATTATTGCAAAACTTTCCTTGAACTTTAAAGATGATGTGGTTAAAATTTGGTACAGTTGGGTTCAGTAGATTTCGTGGTTATTGATTACAAACGAAAAATGGTTTTTTATATAATAGTATAGATTAAACACTTGTTCCGGTTATCTTTTATATCAGTTGTTTATTATCGTTGGATCAGTAATGAATGCAGCCAAAACAAAGATTTTTAAAATGTCCGTACTAAGTACTAGAAGAACCGTTTAAATTTAAATGTATGCATAGTTCAAAATAATTGGGTTTTTCCATCAGTGTTGAAAATAAAATAGCTGTGAAATTGATGAAGAATAATGACATTCAAAAAGGCCTTATTCCGCCAATCCTAAGCTCCTAAAGTCCAAATCTTTATCTATAACAATCTAGATACTAGAATAGAAATCTTTCATAACAACAATTCTGTCAAAACTTTAATTCTGTCCCAAAGTAACTGTCGTTTGATTGAGATTTTGAAAAAAAAGTTGGTTAAGAATGTGTGAAAAATATAAAGTAATAAGGAGTTATGAGCTTATTTAATAATTAAGATATTTCTAATTTTATGTGGTGTAGGCTTAGATGATGCTAGGATGAAAGAGGTACGACCACCGAAACAATATTAGCTGAGACATTCAATAAGTATTATTTTGTTCTCTATAAGGCTCTTACTAAGTTTTCAAAATCAATGACGTGATCTAGATCTAACTGCTACAATCTAACAGTGATTTAAACAGAATAACTCTCAACGCCCAGGTTTTTCCACTTTACACAAGCTGAGTGTGCCCAAGGAAGGTCCACCGATGCTAGTGTCTATCCCAGGCTTATATAGCTGAATAAATAACCATAGCTGAACCAGATTTAAATTTAACTCAAGAATTGTATCCCATATCAACTGTTATAATATTAACAATAATAATTGACTGATACTAGTACTACCATTGAATATTATGATTCATTATGCCAAACGCCATTGCACTGAAACTATATCTAAAAAAATAAATAAAAAAACCTGTACCGCTACAACCCATGAAGGGTCCGTTCCCTAGGAGGGCCTCTAGACCCCAAAATTATTCCACGTCTGAATTAAATTTTCTGATTCAGCCGGGCTCGAACACGGGTCCCAGAGTTTAGAGACCACAGAGCTACCTTGTCTTGTACCTGCTACTTTGTCTTAACTCAGTCTTTAAATAAATAATACTATTAAAAAAATTAACATTTAGATCACTATAACCCATGGAGGTTATTGGGTTCAGCACTTGGTTGATTTGTATTTTTTGATTTTGAGGTTTTTCACAAATAATGTTATCCACTTTACAGAAGCTGAATATACTCTCAGGAGGGTCCACCAAACCTAGGGTCGATAACCAGCTGATGTAATGATTTGGCGGAAGCAAATATAAGTGTGTAAATACAATTTACTCTTTTCATATTCTTGGCTAAAATTTTCATTCTTTTTTTAGGTGATAATGTTTAAAGGACTCATCTTCGGATTGAGATTATTAAAAATGTATTAGATTATAAAAATTAATTAAATGAAAGGTAGAAGTGGATGAAATTCATTTCTGAATGAAGTTATTAGCGTACACGGTTTAATAATTTTAGTCCTGGAGTTAAAAAGAATCTAACTATTGAGACGATACTTTTAATTGTAACCATCCAAAAATATTGTAATGCCGGTATTTCATTTCAAATTTCAGACAAATTACTAATGATTAGGTTACTAATTTCCCAACGACAACCCTTCTCCAGATATCAGAACCCAACTAACAGAACTAGCAGCCCGGGGGATTAGTTATTATCCTTGGGAGCTATAAGTCAAACACAGGTAGCTGGAGGTAATAACGACCATTAGGGGACAAATAGCAGTGGCAGTGGAATGACCGCCATTGATTTATAATTTAATTTAAAACTAATTAAAGCGATAACGCTTCGGACTCGGTAATAACCGGCCCCGAAAAGAGATTCATGATTTATCTTCTTCCTCAACGCCTTCGGGCTAATGGTCTTCCTCCGACTGTCGGCTTCCTGCGGCTTGAGCTGTGGGTGTTGGTCCATCCGGAAGTACGAATCGTTGAAGGCGTTCTTTTATGGTTTATTATTATAGTATAAAATGATGGATGCTGATTGCTTATTACGGCTCCTAACAACACGTTCTTCAACAGATCCTATCTCCCTTCGAGCTGAAAGTGATGCTCGTGGAAGAAAGAACTTGTATTAAAGAAATCTAGACCACGTGTTAAAGTATCTATCTAAAATAGTTTCTCTACATTCCACTAAATAGATGAAGCAATCATATATCTCAAGACATAGAAAAGAAGTGGATTAGTGACAATGGTACACCTTTCAGTAGGGTATGTTTGGTTGTTTTCCAAAATCCTTTTAACTACTACTGTTCTACTACCTTGCTATATCCGACCCTCCCCCGGATGTTATATACACTAATATAATAATATGTTTGTATAGATATGTTTTAGGCATCTATTTATAACAACTTTATACATAAAAACATTAGTCGTAGTAACACTATATTTTGTTAGATTTGTAGAAAACTAACTCGTCTTTAAAATCGTTCATAATGAAGTATGCTCTAAACGTCGTTTTTTTTTTTCTTTAAGATGTTTAGAGAAAAATCAGAAAAAAAATTCACCGCACTTTTTGAGAGAATTCGAAAGTATCTTAGTCTCCGTTTAAGCTACAGAGCTTATTTTAAGCTCCAAATTACAGAAAATTAATTCAGTATAGTTAAATTTTAATATAACAATTTTTTCTTCAGAACCAACTGCGCCATCCATATTACTTATGGATTATTTATGAATATTACTATTAAAGAAATGTACATTATATTAAATTCCAACTTAAACATGTAACTATTTTTTGTATTACATAAATGTTTAAATGGTTCATACAGCATATTTTTTTACTTTAAGTATTTTTTGGACCGACAGTTTCCTTATCAGAAGCAGTAGATTATAGATAGACATATACATCATCTATTGTTTTTTCCAGTAAGAGAGAAACTGAGATTTATTTATTTTTTTATTAATTTAAAATACGTTGCACTGTGGGAGGCTGTAGCCCAGTGACACTTTACTGCCATGCACTCGGGCCCGAGTTTGAGTAGAGCCAGAAGAAAAATATTTTATTCTGTTATTTCTGCCGTAGATCCAAATCAGTTTCGGACAGCCCAGAGGTATCCTGGTGACTTGAAATGGGTATTCCTACCATAACGTCAAGGCTCTTTCATTCGCAATTCACTATTCCTAGAATTTTCTTCTTTCATTGTGGAAGCATTAGCCCTAAAATAATCACTGAAACTCTCCTCCTGACATCTTACTATCTTTTTTTCGGAAGATTTGTGTACAAGATTATTATATATATATATATATATATATATATATATTATTTTATTTTTTTTTTTTTTTTTTTTTTTTTTTTTTTTTTTGTTGTTAAAAAAAAATCCTCTCTTGTTTTTTTTAACTAAACGTATACTTTGTATTTACTGAATTAATCCGCATTAATTTTCCACGTTAACAAAGGAATAGTTTTTGTGAATCTTGTTGAAAACTCAGCTAACCCAGTACCTAGAAAATAGTATTTCCCTTTGATTGATTCACAACTATCTTGTACATATCATTACAATAATGTGCACATAACGTTAAATATAATTAGGACTATAACAGAGCTAGAAATGGCTTATATAAGTATAATATGATATATATATACACACATATATATATATATATATATATATATATATATATATATATATATATATATATATATATATATATTTTTTTTGCATACAGCTAATGAGTTGGATTGAACGATACCCTGACAATTGTTTACGATCTCGTGAGGCTACCTACCGTGGCGCGGTGACTCCCACGCAGCTCAATAACGACTAATTTAATTTTATTTATACAGACAGCTATATACAAATTGCAATATCGCCTGAGCATATTTCATTCGATGTCCATTTAGCGATTCCAAATGATATTTTTTGAGCATAGACAGGTACGGAAAAATAACAAACAGTAGTAGAAGATATTATAGTAAATTCTTCTTCTCTGATTAACGCTAAGGTTCACAGCGAATCTCAACAATATTTCTCAACACAACTTTACAAACTGACTTACATATACCAATAGTTACATATGGACTCACAACAATCGACTCTATCAAAATTTACAAGGACACAGAAACAAACTAATACAAGCAATGCTCATCACCAATACACCTGAAAATACAAGGATACTGAAAAGAAGGTAGATGGGTGATATACTTTTCTAATTTCCTTAAGTAAACAAATGCCAAGAAAGTATTATCATACCCCGCGATGCCCCCTTCTTCCCTATGCCTGATATTTCACATTTTACCAAGCCAAACCAGCCACTGATAGTCAATATATATTTTTTAACAGGTATGGAAAAATAAGTGAATTTAAAGAAAAAATTATATTATTTTGATATAAATTTTTCTTATAAACAGTAGAGTTTTTCAATTTAGCTCAACAATCTTTCTTCAACGTGCTCTCTTCATAATAGATATAATCCAACCTCGAAACAAAGGAGTTTCGGTCTAACATTCCAACTTTATCCTGCTCCGAAAGTCTTTTCTAACAGACAGTTCTTAGTTTTCAATAATTTTCTTGAAAACCCAATCAAGAGGGTTCAATAGTCTGATTCCATTTCATTTTCTTCTGAAATTAATGCTACCAGATACTTAAAATCAGACTATTTCCTCAAAATGATAGCATTTGTCTTTTATATATTGACTACATCAGCCCTCACTTGTTTTAAAAATTGTATTCAGTAAAATTCACTTTCCTCAAACATTTTTTGTAAATTGAAGAAAAACGTTTTCTAATTTTATTTGCAGTAGTTTTTGGAAGTACGTGCTATAAAATATTGCATACACTGTTTGTCTGTTCAGTTTACAAAATAAAATTCATAATAATATATAAAAAAATATTTGATAAATAAGGTTTTACAAATTAATAAATTCCCTTTCAAATTAATATAAAATCTTCAAACACTTTTTGTAAATGAAAAAAAAAAAACTTTTATAAAGTGTTTTGTGCGGTACTGTGTTTGTAGTATTTTTTGGAAGTACATACTATAAAATATTGCATACACTCATTGTCTGTTGATTTTACATAATAAAATTTATAATAGTATATGAAAAGTACTTACTGATCAGTTAGTGTATCATCTCATTTTCGTTTATTATGTTCGTACCTTGGCCAACCCACAATTATAGATAATATTGTTTAAAACAATTTTCAGTAACGTATTTAACCTTTAACGTGTATTGAATCCAGCTAGCAACGGTTTTTTGTTTGATTTTTCGGTACACAGTTTCCGTTACATGCTCCGCGATTCCCTCTAAGGAAATATTTGTATGTATATGTAATATAAAGCCAGTATAGAAGCTTTACTTCAAAAATAATAGATGTTGACTTATAACCAGATATGAAGGAGTACCTCAATATTAAAATAACACAACACGATTAATTGTTGATGAATACATTTCAGAGGTCCAACCTGTTGGATTCTTCGCGTTCTAAGGCTCAACAGGAGCCCAACTTTCAGGAAGGTAGGTAACTACTAACCTTTCCCGGACAGATTCTTGATTAATAGTCCTCATGAGTGGCGACTTGTCCTCTTCGAAATGCTAAGAGAAAAAACCATTCAGCTTTCATAAGGGCTAATAACAATTATCGAAGAAGGAAGGGTGCTTTTTGCTCGAGTTGAACGGTGCTTTCATTAATGAACATAAGAGCTGAAGAAAAGGCCAGGGGCGGGAGAGGTGTGACGCGCTGCGCATGCGAATCCCACAATTAGCCTCCCGATTAAGGAAGCGACAAGAAAGCTGGGCAATTAGGAACGGACGCCATTGCTATCGTCTAGTCGATAAATGTTTATCGGTTTGTTTACCTCGGCTTTCTCTGGTCTGTACCGTTCTACTGTCAACTTCAGCAAATCTGCCACGTCGATCCACCGGGGGAAAGAAGTACTTCTCATCGGAGGGAATTCGATTTCCAACTGGGTCAAATAATATGTTTTGGATCTTGCGGTATAAGTTTTAATAGCATTCTTACCATTCTTATTATTAATCTCTAATTAGGTTCAGAGGTTGATAAAAAGGACAATAGGAACATGATAGATTAGCACCATACCTCCAAATAGCAACAACAATACAACACATTGAAACAAATTTCATAAAAATAAATAAAATAAAATAAAATAAAGAAAGAAAAAAAAAAGGAAATAACATTTTCTAATGACTTCTTGTTTTATCTAATGTAAATTAAAAAACCGAGTTTTCCAAAAAAATCTCTTGTCCTCCTAAGGCAACATCCATAAATTGCAATATTAATATGGGATATTAATAATTAATCCAAAATAGTAAAAACTAATTCTTTAGGGTTTTTTTTTTTTTTTTTTTTTTTTTTGTAAATTTAAGGATATTTGATTAAATTCAAAAATACGTTTTCGTTCCTTCGGGTTTCCACCACCAGTATATTTCTTTCATTCCCATAATGGTAGTTTGAAACCAAACTGGTACAATAGATTATTTTATATTGTAAATGATCTATATTATGTCTCCAACGAAGCCAGTATTATGATCTTAATATATCTTTTGATCTTGACCTGATGCCCCTTAAATTCTCCAAATTCAATCAAAACCTTCCCAAGCATCCCAAGCAACCCTCTGGTTCATTCATTATCCAGTTCCACACATTCTTTTAACTCACCTCGTAGAGTAAAACGAAAGTATGGTAAATATTTATTATTTAAGTTCTGGCAATGGCCAACGTCCAACTCAAGGACAGTTTTTAAGACTATGCCATAGCGCTGGGAACTCTTTCAGCCCGGTTTACCCTCCTAATTGGGGGTCAAGTTTGTATTGGGTTTTTTCTTAGGATGTTTATAATTATAATTAATTATAATCTATATAATTATTATTTATAGAGTAAGATGAGTATGTATTTAAGATATTTTATTCTTTTTTTCCTCAATTTTTGTTTATTAGTTTCAACAATTATTATCTATTTTTAATTTTCATTTATTATATTTTATTTTATTTCTTGTATATTTAGAGTCTGTTTATTTATATTTTTTTATTTATTTCTTTATTTTATATCATTTTACATACTGTATAAATGAGTCTTTGTCATTCAAATTACACATTGCCCTTGAGAGAGGCAGCTTGTAAGAAGCTTATAAAGCTTATATAGAAATCATGGTGTACATAATTACCTCAGTACAGGTTTTCAACAGAAATAGTTAATATTAGTTATGTTGGGAGCTGGGTAGATGAATCAAAATGATTTTACGCTCAACCTCCGCTCCATTATAACCAATAAAAGAATGAAGAAAGAGGAAAAAAAATGAAAGCGCCAGAAGAGAAACATAACAAAAACTGCTGCAAACATAAGCTATTAATTAAATTTAACAGGACGGGGCCTTATAAGGGAGAGAGGAGGTTGATGTGTTGTGCACGCACTCCCCAGGGACGGCACCTACAGAGAAAAAATGGAACTAATTAGTCTCGACCGCTCCCTAACTTGGGCGCCAAATAAAAAACCTCAGATATAAATATTGCTAATTTGGGAGGCAGTGGCTCGCCTCCTACCGCTCTACGCATAGCCCCATACGATTAATTTAGCAATATTAGCAACATATGTTTCACAACATGGATATTTCTCAAACTAGAATTTAGGAGTTTCTGAGGTTTGGACAGCTGTAATTTCTATTCGGCATCATTGAGATCGTATCGTATTGTTAATGATATGATTTTTAAGGTTACTTCTTTTGTTTTTATGACAGAGGATAGTTAATATATTAAATAAGGAAACAGTTTAATTTCTATATGCCTTTTAGTGATCACAAATTTTTATATTACGGATCAAATATGTTTCTTTTCTAATTAATATCACAATATAATTTAACGATTGTAAAAACTTTAAAATTTAATGTACAAATTGCCTTTCCGTTAACTACTTGGGGTATTAGTCACACATTATTGATGTGTTATCCCTTTGCAACGAGGACGAATATTGTATTATAGGACCTGAGTCATTATCTCTTAATCGCATTGGCTCTTGAAAATACTGTTGAGTTTCTATAAGTAAAAGAATAATCAATAAATTATAAAAATAATCATTAAAAGAATAAACATAATCCGTAGAACAGGCCGCTATTCCTTCCTACCCTAGTTGAAATAGATAAGGGCGTTAGCACTTACGAAAATTCACTCGGGACTTGATTAACCAAGTCTCGATAAACCGAGCCTTTTATTTATTTATTCCACTTTATTATGTACTTCCTCCTACTTGCTTTCCCCGTCGCTTCCTCGTCCGCTCTCGTAAGTAAAGGACTTTGATAACTTTAATTAATGATTGAAGTTTTATTTATTTATCAATAAACATATTTGATTGTACAGAGCATGAAAAAAGGTAAAAACAACCGAATAATCTACATTTTGAGTTTTGTCTCGAATATTACCACAATCATTTCCAGTTCTGGAAAGCCCTTTATATCATTGACCGTGAGAGCAACAGGCAGTCCGAAGATCAACTACGACTCGTACAACATGTTATTAAGTTGCGATTTGTTAATTGTAAGAGAAAACCAAATTTTAATTGTTTGAATTGAAATATTTAATTAAAAAGAATCATTGGGATTCTAGGAAAAAGTGCGATTTCTACGCTCGCTTTTCAGGTGAGAATTATAGCCTCAATGTTATTTCCACGCTTAGTTCTAATCTTTAGAACCGGCATTAAAAAATCTCTCTTCCACCTTCTTTTCAGTCTCTTTTTTGTATTTTCAGGCATATCGTTTCTGTGTACTTGTAAATTTTTATGGAATCGTTTGTAGTGAATCAGTGTGCATTCGCACTAAACATACCAAGGAGATTGATAAGCCAAAGAGTTTTTAATTGAAAAGTCAGCAGTCAGTATGAGGGTATTACTTGCACTACCAAATATCTGAGAACCGTAAGCCCAAACAAAACCTGTACCACTTACGACCACACGAAGGGTCCTGGGTCTTGGGTTCATTACTTAGGTAAGGCTGTACTGTTTCTGAGCCAACAGTTGTTAAAGGAGGAGTTTTGGTCGGGATATTCGCTCAGCCTCTAGGTTTTTCCCCAATTAAGGGTAACCACTTAAACGAGGCTGGGTGTGCCTCGATCCCGAAGCCGAGCTACGGCCAAAACAACAGAAAATAAATGTTCTGCTTTCTTTCAGTCGGACTCGAACTCGAGCCCGGGAGCATGGTAGTCAAGCGCCTTACACACTGAGCTACTCCATATAAGTCCGAATAGGTTTTAGTAAATATGTGCAAGTAGCAAGTTTCTGTTTAAATTTAACTTGGATAGTCACCTGAGTAGTGTGAAGAGTAATTTAAGTCTTTGGTTTAAGGTTTGGCGTTTTTTTATTCCCTTATCAAATATCAGTTCTAAGTAACTTTACTTTGTAAGTCTGATTCTTTTTCCTTAAATCTAAATTACAGTGGTGGGTTTTTTCACACGAGAGAATTTTATTTTGTCAGATTCATAGTTTTTATTCAAGCACTGTTTTCTTCGAAATCACATCGACTGGTAGGATAATTGTTATCTAGTCAATCTAAACAGTTATTCTTGTTTATATGATGTTATAGATAATTATCAATAAGGGTCGCCTTATACACCTCTTAATGAGATCTTTTAGAGCCATTAGAAAGGTTATGATAATTTAAAGCAGTCAATTACATATCATTTTAGATGGACCTCAGACCAGAGGGCGGATAATTGTATGTTACCTCTGATATCAGCGGGCATCAAGACATCAAAAAACTAAACGCCACAAACAAAACAAAACACTACAAATCACAGTAATAACTTAATTAATCGGATACTCGTTAAGAGGCAAATAAAGACAGCTGTCCAGATGTAGGAGAGATTATGTTAATTCATGATGACCTGTAATTTGGCTAAATGACTGTGGTTAGGAACTGTAATGAGGCAAAGTGGCGAATTGATTTATACCCTGTCATTATTCACCTCATCGAGGCAGCCGTAATTTTACTTAACTAGGCGCTAGTCATTTTTTTGGATAATTTTCCTCAGATCCAAAGCTCCCTCAGCGCTCATGTCGATGCGCAGCGCCCTCAATCCCTCTAATTAAAAAAGCTTCACCCCCTCATTTAGTACAGGCAGGTCTAATATATGAGGTAACATAATTATAAATTTATATTAATTTTTGTATTTGTAAATTTATGTTCACGTGCATAAACAAAAAAAAAACCGCAACCCAGTAATTAAATACCACAATCGTCCATACATTATAAGAAATTAATAATTTAACATGAAATATGATAACAAATAGAGTCAAATTACTAATCTAATAATGGCTAACCAAAGGTTTCATCATTTTAAAAAATATAATTACAGAAAAACTCAATTTCTCCCTGACAGAGAAAAACAAAAGATCTTGGCTTTGAAATTACTTAAATTAACAACTAAATTCGATTTAAAATGCGACTTTCTTAAATCAAAGCAATATGGTTCCTAAACGGTAGGTCCTAGCGATAAGTGTTTTGCAATATAAAATATTCTCTGTTTAATTTATAACTGGAAAACTATTCTCGAATTGTCGATCTCACTAACGCCAAAAGAACTAGAACTCATGAAACAAAAAAAGGCCCGGAACTTAAAAAATGAAGGCAAAACTTGATTTTTTTTATTCAAACCAGTATAGTTCCTGAACGGTAGGTCCTAACGACAAATGTTATACAAAAAAAAATCCATTATATTTATAAAAAGAAAACTGTCGTTAAATTTTCGATCAGAGCTCTATCAAAATGATAAACTATAATAAAGAACTTATACAAGATGAGTACCTCTAAGTGTAAAAAAAAAGAAAAAAAAAAAAAAGATGAAACTAGATAAAAAAATGGAGAAAAATGCCGTAGACCTTACTTTTCTATTCCAATCCACTGCAGATATACGATAGTCCAAAGACATTTTTGAGGAAACCACGATTTTTGCCATAAAAACTGTAATAATTCCATTTTGATTAAATATTTTTCAAATGTTGACCACATTTTCGGATAAAGTATTAATTTTCCAATAAAAACAGAATACATGTGAACTTGGATTTTACAAACTTGGGACCTAAAAAACAGCTTGATCTTCCCCTTACTTATGGAAGTTACAATGTCTTATAATATTTTAACGCTCACAGTTTTTCGAAAAACAATTAACAAAACTTGAAAAATAAACGTGAATTTTATTGACAGATGAGACTGTTGATAAGGAAGGCATTTCTACCTTTCCTAGTGGGGTATCGTTGGTTTATTCATTTTTGTACTGCTGTCGAATAGTGTTGGAAAATCATAGTTAGCCCAACAGATCGACGGTGAGAATTACTAGAATTTGTTACAAAATATCCTAGCACAACTTCATCAAGATATCCATCTTTCCACAAAATATAATTTTCCAATACCATGGTGCTCCTCCATATTATTCGAAAGCAATATAAAAATAAACCAACGTTATACATGGATATTTAGAAATGCCTTCTGTAAAAACAGCCCATTTGTCCATAAAATTCACCTCAAAAAGTGGTATTCTTCAACATCATCTGCATCCAGAAGCTAACGGTAAAACTGAGGTCTATGTTCATTATCATTGGGTTTTAAATGTTACATTGAAAATCTAATAAAATAAATCCTAAATAATTATAATAAATAAATAAATACAGTAGCACAAAATCCTTTGATCTGGTGTCGCTTTATTGAAAGTTTCCCTCTATTTTCTATTAAATAATAAATGTTTTCTTTGCTTTTTATTCCAATAAAGTGTTTATAAAACTTTATAATTATTTACTTATTATTTAATTATTATGCTTAAAATGTATATTTGCTTAAAATGTATATTTGCTTAATATGTATAAAGCGATAATCATAATGTCTTATTTACACAAGTAACTGATTTGTATAGCAAATGAAAACACCATGTTGTTCCGGTCTTTAGTTTGTAAAATTCAGTCTTTAGTTTGTAAAATTCAAGGTTACGCGTACTCGGTTCTTATAGAACATTTAATGCTAAATCCGAAAATGTGTTCAAAATTTGAAAAATATTTTAAAAAAGGGAGATATTACAGCTTTTACAGCAAAAATAGTGATTTTCTCAAAAAAGTCGTTGAATTATCGTTTATCTTCAACGGATTAGAATAGAAAAGTAAGGGTCTGCGGCATTGTTCTCCATTTTTTATCTATTTTAACCCATTTTTTTTTTTTAAAGTAAAGATATGATATATTTAAGTAAAGAACTTATCGATAAAAATCTTGCATTGAAGTATGGTATTGAGCATTATTTCCTCAATGATATTTTTACTTATATTAGTTTGAAGAATAATTGGATATTCAATTTTTAATTTTAATGCATGTGCTAGTAATCCAGAAGGAAGAGACTATTACGATTTGGTAATATTTTTTATTAGGCAGAAATCATTTTATTGATATATTTTGGCTGGATTTTAATTTCTAACCATAAAAGTATATGACAATGTGGTAAAATTCGTTTCTGCCACTCAACATTGTGCATTTAAATTTTTATTGTTGTTGTTGTTTATTGGAGCTTAACGTCCTTATGTACTCCAATTAGAGCCGGAAGGATGGGTTATCCTACAGGTTACCAACCTATTCTACCCATGGTGGGATTCGAACTCACGAACCTTCAGTACCGATCGCGCTGAGTCCCTTTTATTATTGTAAATTGTATTATTACTAAACCTTCCTAGAACTATAAATATGATATAGATAAAATTTGGAACAGACGGGTTTAGCAGTTTTACTACAGTAAACTCTATTGAAGATTGGTGCTAACCACAAATCGGTCGATTTTCAAACAAATCGAAAGATGGTTTATTCTTTTATATAATAGTATAGATATAGATCATTGCATGCCTTTATTGCTGGACTGATGTCACTGCAGATCTCCCCATAAAAGGATTTTTAGTCTACAATCCCCACTGTGACCATTCCTACCGGGAAGTGGGTTATCTACTGGTAGCCTCCAATAATATGTATCCATAGTGAAGTATTGACACTTTTCAACGAAGAAATCGCTGAAAAGCGTCAACCCACTCTAGGGTGGATTCGAGTCCTTTATGTATTCGAGTCCGACACCCTAACCGCAGGACCACTCCGGGAGCCAGTAAAGAGAGTTAGATGAGATTCATTTTTTCAATTTTCTCAATATAAATAAGAAATGGTTCTTCAATGAGCGATCACAATACCTACATCTTTTTCGGATGTTTGAGAAAAATTATCCAGATAATTTGATCAATTTACAAAAGGACTACAATTATATTTGTCGGTTCTGAATAGACTATCTCCAGCCTACCGACAAATATGTTAGGCACTGACCAAAACAGCCAAAATCCAAAATTGTTAGCGGTAAGTGAGAGATTGTCTTTTTAAAAAACATTAAGATTTAATCAATTTTCATTAGAACAAAAATTAGTCTGTCGGAAAAGAGTGGACCATTATCCTTCGGCTATCAAAAATCTAGATCCTGGCAGATCTGAAACTATTATACTTCGGTGCCATTGGTGGTAATGATACCAACAGTTCTACGATAAATCCTTCATTGATAATAACATATTCAGAATCATATGCATACCATTCGAAGTTAATACTGTCAAGTTCATGATACAAGTGTTTGCAGAAGTGGACAGAAATTACTCTAATTTATTTTTTTTAGGTTGAAGTTTCTAAATTAAATATATGCTATCTATTCAAACACTGGATAATTACTAATCTACTACTATTTGACCTGAACAAGATTTGGAGAGGAGGCGATAATTTACTTTAAAATTGACATAAAATCTTCAATGAAGATCAATGTTCACTTTTCTCATTTGATTTTTAATGTTCTTATTAATACAATGTATTTTTATTAAATAACTTTTAAAAAACCGGAACCATGTGCCGGTCTATTCTATCTCTTTCTTGTATTCATCTTTTTATCGTGGATTCATTCACAACCTCTGTCCTATGTCTTCTTGGCTTAAAGTTGAATAATCCATGTAATAAACATGGAACTAAGATATCAGCCTAAAAGAATTTACCTCCGGAAATTTTGTAATGGTAACAATAAATCTCGTCTATTACACTTTGGATAATAGAAAATTAGGTATGTAGAATTGTTTCCGCGAGAAGCTTTAAGGTTTGTGTACATACTAACAAGATGGACGATGAATACAACCTCATGATTTGTCTAGTTGAAGATATCACTAGATCCGTTGTCATAGATAATCTATACTAGCAATTTCCTGAAGGATGGAATCTCACTAGCTAAATTCTACATGGCTGTTGAGAACGGAGACCGAGTAAGGTTGAGACTCGTTGAGACAGCGCAAGGCCGCCCGCCATTGTGGTCGCCACAGATTTATACCACCAATTAGTGGCTGTCTTCGATCTGCTGGCTCTCGGCCTGTCTGTCTGTCCTCTGGTCACTGACAAATAGCGCCGTCTACATTTGTGGCTGCGAAAACCTTATTCCTATTTAAATTTTGGAAACTTAAAAAAATCAGCTATGTATTGATATCTACCCTCCTCAGGAACTAAGAATTTTCATAAAAGTATGTCTAAAAATTTAAACATATAATGTTCGATTTATTGGTCTCCGAAAGTTAAAAATAATAAACATATCACATCCCAACGACTTCTCTACACAAAGCCAGATTTTCAGAATAACCGAAAATCAAAAAAAAACATTTTGCTTTCTAGGATATGCAGCTAGACAAATAAAACTTTTCTACCTCTAATCCATAGTGGCTAAAGGTCTAATCTTTGAACCTATATAGGTTCTATAACTAACCTATACAATCCTAATTTCTGAGATAAAACCTGCATTACTTATTTTTAGTTTCATAGAGACTATAATAGTTTATATGGGCTGTTATTCCTTACCAGAGGTTCCTCAAATAATCAGTTTAGAATCCCATTTTTCTTATACCGTAAAAACATTTTGCTTTCTAGGATATGCAGCTAGACAAATAAAACTTTTCTACCTCTAATCCATAGTGGCTAAAGTGTTCCAAACTTAAGCATTCTCGTAACCTCCGCCATTTTTAATCGCTCTAGGAATAACATCTTGTTTTTCCCACTCTAGCAACAATGGAACGGTAAAGTGTAAAATAAACAGTTCCTCCTGCCCTAGATGGAGTACTTAAGGTCTATAAACCTCAACGAACAACTTGTAACCCTAAAGATTCGAAAGCAATGGGCAATTTCTCGATCACGTAAAGTTTCTGCCGAATCCCTTCTGCTAACTTCTGCTATCCGAACTTGCTATCTTCAGTAATCTGATTGCTGGAGCAACGTACTTCAAATTTTAAAATTCGCCAAGTGCGTTATAACTTCTGGAACGAGTATAGCTACGTTACTCAATTCAAGGTAAGCGGCATGCATAGAGGTTCAAAAATCATGGATATGAAGAGTCGCACTATTGTCGCTTGACTTCTCTCTATTTCAGCTTCCTTCCTATTCTTATGTCTATGGTAGTCGCTTGACTTTGAGTTCAGCTTACAGTTGCTATAAACGATTAAAAGAGACATCCTAGCGGAACTTTGAAGACCTTCCCTCATTGTTGCTAGATCACATAAAATATTTTCTCCAGTGGAATGGTGTAAATTTCCTCAGGTCTCCATCACCTTTTTTCCCCTGAAATTCTTCAATGATATTACATACCTTATTCCTACTATTATTATTATGCTTATACTATACCTTATTGAACCTGTTATTATTTTACCTATTACTATTACTATACCTTATTCCTCAAAGATATGCCTTCCAGAATTAATAGGGAGGCTGAAAATATTTCTTCTTCCGAAGAAATACTGACTGTATGGATCTTTGACGGACCTATAAAATAGAAGAAAAAAAAATATTTAAAATTAACACATCTTAATTTTTATTTCTTATACCGACGTTTCAGCCACAAAAAGTATACCAATAATCAAAACTAAAAAAAAAATATTATAAAATTATACAACCTATCTAAGGCTAAATTTATCCTTTTTTTATATCAGCATAATTACTATTATATCTTCAATCTTTCATTTTATTAACTTGGTTTTTCAAAATGTATGAATTTCATTGACCATTATAGTATTTTATTTTCTATAAGATCTTCATTTCTACAAGTTTTTTTTTTTTGTATTTTTTAAATTTATCTGACTTACATTTTTCTAGCCCAGTGATGGCCATGAATGCTGTGGCCGAAACGTGACTTAAAAATAAAAACATGTAAATTCAAATTTGACTAATTTCTCAAAAAGTCATTTTATTCAGCAGTGAAAAAAATCCATTTTTCCTTGGTAGATACAGAAACAAGTTCAGTAAAATAACCTTTTGTTGCACTTAAAAGCATTTCATAATCATTTTCTAAATGACTTTAAAAATAATTTCACAATTTTGACACGGAATATACTATTTTAACTACTTAAAGGTTTCTATATTTTTATTATCACAGCACTAACATAAAACATTACATAAAAGTGGTGATCCAAGCTTTGCTTTAATCGTTGCTCAAACATAAACGAACCCTACGCTAAATTATCTTAAGTAGAAAAAAAATGGCTGCTTTTTCAGATCCCGATGTAATAACGTAACTTGATTTATACTGATCTTTGGCGTGTTTTGAAGATAGAAGAACCGAAAAAATAAATGGATATCGCCATTTTAAAGTCAATGACCTAATGAAAATAACTAAAATAAATAATGAAAATTGTAAATTTTTCAATCCAATTATATTTTAATGTTCTTATCATGTTCTTCACGCCACCTCATATACGTGAAAGCCTATTAAA
Source organism: Euschistus heros (assembly GCA_003667255.2). Classification (NCBI taxonomy): domain Eukaryota; kingdom Metazoa; phylum Arthropoda; class Insecta; order Hemiptera; family Pentatomidae; genus Euschistus; species Euschistus heros. Next base: position 669,797 of record RCWM02000169.1, on the reverse strand, counting down.
ACCAGCTTTAAATAAGGTCCGTTTATTTTTCTCGTTTTTTTTTTTTTTTTTAGAAATGGAATAGGGGAAGACGGTAATGAAAACTAATGAAGCAGAGGTGAAGAAATAATTAAAATATTTAAGCATAACCAGCTACCGATTAGACTTAGAGCAGGTGATCATCTGAATCCTAATGTGTAGACATCGATTGGTATTCAGTGTTCTTGAAGGTTCATTAGTGAAAGAGTCAGATGTATTTGAGCCAGTCGGGCCAGTTGAGACAATAAAAAAAACGACACCCTGTTAAAGTGGATGACCGTTTAATATACATTATTTACTAACAACTATCGAAGTAATCACTACAAATTAAAATCGTTCAAATAATTTATTTGGAGCTCATAAAGTTAATTTATTCAAAAAATAAAATGGTCTTTTTTCAAAATTTAAAGTTATTTAAATAAAAATGAAGATTATACAAATATATGTGATGGAAGATTTAATTATTTGTTATGAATAATTTTTTTTCTCAACAAATTTTTAATTTTTTTTTTTTTTTTTTTTTTTTTTAATTGAATGCATTATATACAAGTAAATTTCAGGAAAATGATTACAATGATATGTCAATAACTGCTCACTAGTAGGACTTCAATAAAAGTTCCGCATTAAAAAGTCTCTTGGCAATCTTCTTTTCAGACGTTTCGGAGGGTTATCGAGAATTGAGTGTGAGGCAAGTTGGGAGACTAGTGGATTCGAGTGGGTACGGAGCTTACTATGAAAGGATCTGGCTTTGTTATCTGATCATAGTATCTGGTTTAGGCCAAATCAGTAGCATATGGAACATTAAGTAAGATCTTTATGAATAAGTACGTATATGGTATGGTATAATGAAGAGTATTTAGAATTCTGCGAAGGATTTTGTATTGTAATAATTGGATACCAGAAGAATTGGAAGGTTAAGTGGAATCCCAAAGCTCAACTCCGTATGTCCAAATGGGGGATACTATTAGCCCTGGCAATTAATTCTTGGGCAGGACTTACCTTGTATCCTATATATTCCAGAAAATATGTTTTAAAAAAAATGATTTGTTGAGCAAAGGGTCTGGTAGTTCTGATTTTTTGATACGTTGTTAGTGTTGTTCTTGTAACAAACAAAACAGCAACAAATAAAACAATCCAAGTTTTATATAGTGTCAAAGCGTCAAAAATTTTGACTTTTTCAAAGTTTCATCTAAACGTCTATAAGAAAAACTTTTTAAATTAAACTAGACTAATTTTGAGCAGAAATGAGCTCTGTAGCTTGGACAGAAACTGAGAAACAGCCTTTGATTATCGGGAATTTTCTCAAATAGGGGCGGAAACTTTTTACAATGTTACTATACTAATATATTCCCATAGATATTTGTTTGCCATCTGTTTATATATAGAAGCATTTGCTATAGTAAAACTATATTGCGCTTTATTCACAGCAAGCTAACTAACTTTTAAAATTATTTATTGTGAAGTTTACTCAAAACGTCGTTGCTTTGCACGCATACAGCGAAAACCGCAAAAATAGCACTAAAATTTTTTTTAGTGCACACCTTTTGCACACCAAAATGTACAACTTCAATGGACTATTTTGTAAGGAAAGTGAGAGAAAACAAAATATCAGTATAACCCCCGACTTAAGGAAACCATGACATGGCATTAGTATAATTTTTTTAAGTGAAATATTGAATTATAATTACAAAAAATTTGAATTGAAATCCAAAAAGTTTATTTAGATGCTATGAGTGCTTCAGATGAAAATAGAAACCTCTCAATGAGCCTACGTGGAACGGAGCTTCGGTAGACCTAATCGAACGTGATATAACCATTGGATCCCATAAAGGTATTAAATAATTAAATACATTACAACAGCACCCATGTAATTACATAATGTGTAATATTACAACTAAACCCATTAAGCCTAGGGTTTAGTGCTTTCGAAGAAACTACTGTCTCTGCAGTTACAAAGCGAAGTTCTATGTTTTATACAATCAATCATTTTTTTGTCTCACAAAATCCAAATTAAATTAAATTACATCACATCGAATCCTAGTAGGTTTACGCTTTATTTAGGTTAAGGTTTATTTAGCCCGGAACATTTTCAACGGTGTCTTCGCTAGTAGTAGTTTTTGGTGTCGCCGTATCCAAGAGGATTATTTTACTCCTCTCTATGCATATATCACTGTTTTCCTTCGACCAAATTGAACTCAGGACTTTAAGTGTCCTTTTCAAGTAGATTTGTGTTAGAGGTCCTCTGTCACTGCATTTGCTTGAGACTCTTAAATTTAAGTACACTTGAAATTTGATAAACCGACATGATTGGGACTGAAATAGGATAACGAAACCCTCGGTTAAGCGGCACCTTAAAAAACTAAGGGAAAACAAAATAAAAAATTACGTAAGACAATTGACGTAATGCACATATCTCTTTAATAAGAAAATTATACTTATTATGTATGAGGTAATAATATAAAAAATTATGGCTAGAAAATAACATTAATTTACTTTTGTTCAGCTACCGACATTCTATCGTCCGCCGCACGATTTCTTCATTCGATCTAATAATCATGGTCAGATCAGTAGTGCCTTTCAAATAAGATATTGAAGTGCCTTCACCAAACCATCAAACCCCTCTTCATGAGAAATTGTTAATGACGATTAGATTCCAAGAATTCCACCTTCCCCATCATCCAGCCTTCCCGTACAAATCTAATACCTGTACAAGCCTAGTGTCTTCTTCGGCAATCGAATACATAACAATATTTAAAAATAAAAGGCTCAGTTTACCACAATTAGTTAAATCACAATCACCCTTAAATGGGTGAAAAGGTCTGTGAACTTGAAGGGTTTGGTGGATGAAGTGCTATGCCACATTTGCTTAAAAATTCAATCTAGTTGATTGGATGAAGAATTTATGAGCAAAACAGTGAGGTAGCATAGTCTGAAAATTTCATAAGAACTAGAAAAAGAGATTTGACGAGGATGAAAGGGATTTGAGAGAATGAAAACTCAAAGTTTTTTTGTGGTTTTTTTTACATGACCCCTAAATCCAACAAACCCTTCAACTATTAAGATGTTAAAAAAAAAATATTTTAACAGCTTTTTCCGCATCGTAAATGCAACAACGCCCGTTTGACAAGAAGAAACTGCAAAATTCTACTCAAGCTGTCAACAAGTGAATGATTTCCATCCTAAATCATATACGACTGACAACATTCTAACATACATCCCACTCAATATCCGACATATACGTGCACATAAAACTGTTTTATTTTCCCAAAACGATCATTTTATATCGGTTCAGCGTCCCAGGAACACGTTTGCATCGCTAATAAGCCGTATATTGATCAACGACTTGAGTTGACCTGCCCTAGGGACATTACCATACTAAAACCGGCAATTTACTGCAGACTTTTAAATAAATCGGTTATCTCTGGGATCTACCGCTGATAGGGCGGAATAAATCGAAAACAAAACGAGAAACTTTCGATTGGAAAATTCCAAAGGGTGAGCCGTGAATGCACAACAACCTTGTAATGGAGTCGATAGGTCCCCTTCAACCAATCGATATAAATTGCCTTTTTAAAATCTTGATAAAAACATTTCTGTCTTCAACGGCTGGTGGAACAGTAAAAGAATGTACTATGGCTGTAACCGCAACGCCTTTATGGTCTCCTGATCGGTAAATCTTTTCACGGTTTATATTTTTTTCCTTATCGGAATGGATCCGATTCCTGTCAAGTTAACGTCATAATTAGGCGTCGATGGCTGTAGGCTTGTAATAATCGTTTCAACGAATCCAATTTGCAATCATCAAAGCAGATTTCGGAGTAGCTCAACAAATTTTAAGATGTTAGGATATGCGAATTTAAATACAAAAAACAATGAAGGACGTACGAAAATGTTTTATATATTCTTAATAAATCACATATAGATTCTTGGTTGTAAACCCACATAAATAGGTTCACAAACAACACTCAATAATCAAAAGTTTTTTCTACTCCTTTAAAACACTCGATAAATTGAAACGTTCGTCATAAGATCAGAAGCGAAGCGGAGGGGCTTCTTGAAGCTATTGCTTTGTTTAGTTGGAACTGAGCAATTTTTAACATTCTTACTTTTACAAAACTTACCTTCGAATAAAAATTTTGCGTTAGAAGTGACATTTATTTTATAAATCCTAAAACAATACGTTTCGGTCCCCTCGATAGTTCGAAGTAGTAACAACTAGATGCTGCTCCTCAACATGTAGTTTGAAGTCAGTTAGACATCATCAATGAAGACTTCTTACTAAGATGAAATCACCTTTGAAGAATCCATTCATGGTCAATAATGTACAAACCCTCGACCCATGTTGAACTGACGAAGAGGAAGGTAATGAAGAACTCCAGTCACTTGGAGCAAACCAAAGGCATCTTTAGGCATCTACGCCATCAGGTCAGAAAAAAATTGTGATTTCCTCTCATCACCAAAATCTCATTTTTTTTTTTTTTTAATAATCATTTAAATGCATTATCTTAACTTTTATGTTTATAATATATACTTATGTATTATATATCTTTGTCTTCATTTTATTTAATATTTCGCTATTTTAACTCTCTGTAATCTGAGCTATTTTACTAGCCCATTAAGCTTCAAAATATTTATTGTTTGTTGTTAGAAAATTAGCAAAACTATTTTGCTAAATTCTCATCTATTTTCAAGTATTACTTTAGAGTTGATAGACAAGGCAACAACTTTAATAAGAAACTATATGAATTTTTTTTATACGCAATCCTAGAGTAGGAATATACTGTAAAAAGCTATAGCACGTGTTTCCTACGACCTATTTGCCGGATGAATAAGAAACAATGATACTATTTCGCCATATCAGATAAAAGTACTCCACAAAGCGGGAGGAAGCAACAAACGAGGCGGCCATGATAGGATCCAGTGCCTTGTTGGATTAAAGGCAGTTAGCAGAACTCGTCACGTTTTACGACCGCCATCACGGCTTGCGACAGAGCTCTCCCGTCCAGCTTCTCGTGGAATCCAAGAGAGAGTTGTCCTCCCTGGCCAAGAATGGGCCTAGAGGAGACACCGCTGGCTAGGTTTCTTTCATAGCTAGAAATCTGTCGTCTATATGGAAGCAGTTGCAGCTGGTATGCCTTCGACGCTAGGATCGCGGTCAGGATCGCCTCATTTAACGGTTGCGACGACACCTCTATCCTCCTCGATGAATACAGAGAGCCGGATTATCTTCCCTCGTGGACTAACAGTTATTTATTGGCTATCCTCTCATCTGCTCCAATTTATTGCTATAAATGCAGAGTTTCTGCACTACGTGGGAGGCCAATAGTTCCCATTGACTACATTTTCTTTGAGTTTCAATGCATGTAAATTAAATGTCATGATGTAAAATCCTTAAGCTACTTATTGTGACGCAAGCAAACTTATCCATAATGATTTTAATGTCACCCTCGTGAGTTTCGTACTGAACCTTCCCATCCCCTTTTTTTCCAGTTTGTAATAGTTCCAACCAAGGTGAAACAGTATACTGAAATGGATGAAATGCATTGTAATACCAGACATGAAATCATATTTCACAATTTGTTTATTTATTTCATCACTAGAAAGGGAGATTGAAAAATTTAAGATTTGTAAAAAATATATAGATAAATCGTTCAAACTATAAAATAATATCCAAAACGTACCTCCATATATTACTGATATAGCCCAAACCAGATACCTATTCTTTCATAATAAGCTTTTTACCCACTCAAGCTGTTCCAATTACAATTCCAAATAATCCTCCAAAAAGTTCATTAAATTCGCAATATATTTTGACATGCTATTTATTTCTTTAACTACTTATTTATGTTTATAACTGTTTAGACTAAAGCCTCTAAGCCATCACCCATTATTAGCATTCCACTTAAAATATTAGAGGGTCCTGAGACTATACTTTTTCAGACGTCTTAGAGGATTATTTGGAATTAAATGGGAAGCGAATTGAGATACGAATAGAAATTACGGTTTGAGTGAATGAAAACCTTATTAGGAAAGAATAGGTTTGGGCTATATCAGCAATATATGGAGATCCTTTTTAAATATTATTTTTTAGTTTGTACAATTTATCTATATATTTTATATATATCTTAAATTTTTCAATCTCCAGGGAAAGGTCCAGAACGAAACCCACCAGGGTGACATTAAAATCATTATGAATAAGTTTTCTTGCGCCGCAATAAGGAGCTTAAGGATTTTGAAAGGAATGGATTTATAGAATGGTTTACTAGAGTCCTAAAGATCAACTATTATATTATATCAACTAGTTATTAATCTATAATGTATACTATTATATAAGCCATTTGTCGATTGTGATTACTAAACCCAAAAACTACTGAACTAATCTGTACCAAATTTTAACCACATTATCTTTATAGTTCCAGGAAGGTTTAACAATAATAAAATCTACTGATTTTCTATTGATTTGTTATTAAAAAAAGCGATAATATGTGGAGAACAGTGAAGTTTGAAAATTGACCGATAGATGACAAGCACCATTCTACACGAGTTACAAAGTTACAGTGTTATATAGAGCTGGAAATTAATAATAAAATTTACTTATATTCAATTAAATTATTAAAAAAGATTTAAATATATGGTGTGACACGTGGATCCCAGTGAAGTTCGAAAATCGCCTGATATGTGGCTAGCACTATTCCGCAATACAGGTTACAACGGTAAAATTACTGAACCATTTGTACTAAATTTTAACATCGTCTTCATAGTTCTGAAAAGGTTTAGTAGTAATAAAATTTCCAATTATAAAAATTTAAATGTACAATGTTGAGTGTCAGAAACGTGGTTTGAATTGCATAATTCAATACAAGGTTTTTATCGATAAACAAATACCTAAAACTCCTACTATTAGTTAAAAAAATTTAAGTTCTTTAAGTAAAGAAGCCGCGACGGGGGATGCTAATTAGTTATAAAAATGTATTACAATTATTGTTATTAATGTAAATTACTCAAAGTAAAAATTGAAGAGTTCCTTAACAAAGTGTAGTTTCCTGTAGTAAAAGTCTAGTATCGCTATACCAGATCAGAAATTTGCCCAAATCAAGCCATAGGTAGCAGATCTGTTCAACAGATTTAGAGATATATCTGAGGCAATAATGGATATAAATATGATTTATATTGTTTTGATTTGTAAGTGATCTAACTTTGGAGGTTTTTGGATTATTTCTAGTTGTTAGATATCTGTTCCCATAAAAATCTTTCGATAATAATCAGTTGAGATCGGAACACTAAAATAACCATAAGCCTTAAGAGAGTTTATATTTAGAAAACGATTTTATGCCGACACTACGATATCAATTAAAATGCATATGACAGTAAAGAACGATCGATAAAATTATGAATTGATGAATTATTTGCTACCTCTATAGTATTTAATTTATTAGAAGAAACGGTCTAAAATTAAATATTTTCGAGTCATTACAAATCATAAATTTATTTAAAATCAACCAAAATTTGTGTTTAAATTATTACACAAGCATTTCTAGGAGTCCCATATTAAATTTGTATCAAATAGGAACAGAAACACAGAACACTCATAGAGAGAATAAAAAGACATCAGGGGTGGTTACATTACCCATTATTAGCATTCCACTTAAAATATTAGAAGGTCATGAGACTATACTTTTTCAGTCGTCTTGGAGGATTATTTGGAATTAAATGGGAAGTGAATTGAGATAATAACGGTTTGAGTGGATAAAAAGCTTGTTATGAAAGAATAGGTATCGGGTTTGGGCTATAGCAGCAATATATAGAGATACTTTTTAAATTACCACTCAAACATTTCTAGGAGTCCCATTTTAAATTTGTTTGAAACATGAACAGAAACACAGATCACTCATAGGGAGAATAAAAATACAACAGAAGAAAATAACCGGGTGATTCTCTTTGGCTCCTCCTCCTCTCGGAAGATCCCTAATTCAGCTCCTTTTCAGGCTTCTCTGGGTATTGTCTGTAATACAATTTGTGGCCATGTTGTATATGTGAGTGTTAATATTGGATGTCCATGTAACTTTTCGCGAAATCATTTGCACAGGGTCCGTAACTGTTTTTTAGCAGTTGGCATGCGCAGCTAAGTATGTAGAGTAACATTCCTTACATACGAGGATACTTTAGTGATAGTCCAGAATGTTTTTGGTGATTTTATTTTTTTTATGTAATGTAATTTAAAATTTAATGTAAATGTACTACAGTACACCAAAATTCGATAGATTGTTTGGAGGGGCCCCATCATTCAGAAACATTAAATGGGGTTAAAAAACAAAAAAAATGTAAGTAAATTATTATTTTTACAAATTTATTCTACATTATATCAATAAAAAAGAAGAAAAAAACAATGAATTTAAATATTTTTAAATATAAATGCTTGGCCTGAAAAGGGTTAAATATGAGTCTTTTTAGCTGTCTCCGATATCTGTGATCAGTAAGTCAAAATATATTTTATTTAGTAAGAATAAGTGTTCATTTTGGCATCAAAGCATTGAATATTTTGAGGAAAGTGAGTATAAACGTTTTAGCATTTGATTGAGGATTTTCAATTGTTTTCTTGATGTGCGTCGAATTTCAAATGTCAGACCAAAATAGTGCACGGTGTTTTTCTGTGAAATCAGTGTATTGTCAAGGTAAACAAGAGTAAACGTTATTTGTTGTGATTTGTCATGATTAATACTGTTTTTTTATGATATAAACTTTTTACATTTTACATTTACAATTTGAAGATGGAATAGAGGCATTCTAGCGTATATATTGTATACAGAGGCAAATATCTATAAATAAATAAAATTATATTTTGTCTTACGATTTAACATTAATATAATAAATATAATAATAAAATCAAATGGGTGATGTTATGAATGTAAGTATATTCTCAAGAATAGAGGTGATTGTATAACTTTTGATACTAGTCTTCGAATAAACTAAATACCAAAGATGTGGCAGACGATTTATCAATTCCGAATTATTGAATATGTTCTAGAAACAAACCAGTTATCACCTTCCCGATTGCTTCCCAATTAGACGAAACGGTTTGACAAGGGATTTTATTTCCAAACACCGATTGTTATATGATCGGTGGAATACAAGAGAGACTAGGAACTAATTGAGCTCCGGCCGGACTACTTCCCCAATTAGCCCTACGCGCCTCATCCAGCCTTCCATTGACAATCCATTCATTATATTTAATTAGCATTAACATTTAATTTAATTAAGGATTAATTATTTGTTTCCTTGTAGCTCGCGGCCGGCTTTGACAAAAACAGCTGCGGTCAGTAACTCCGCCTAATTAAATTCGGACTGGGCCATTACTTCACGTGGCTTCTCATAATTTTAACCACTTTCAACCGATTGCAATGGTGCTCTCAAGGTTTTCTTATCCGACTTTCCTCCAGTTTCTCCCTTTTTAATTCTAGGAATGATAAAATCAAATCGTCAGATACGGTGTTTATTTTTCAAGATAAATTAATTGTTTAATTAATTTTTTTTTATTGCTTTGAAGTACAATTTATTTATATATATATATACCAGGTATGCAAGTTTAAAATGTCGTTTTAATTCCAATAGAATGCGCTCTTAGCCTATTGAAGGATTTGCTTATCTCTAAACGCTATTTTGTTTGTTAGTCATTTGTTTACAAAAGTCAGTTTTTTTTAAGTTTTACGTGGACGTATCATACCTTTCTTTGTGTTAAAAATGTCTAATTTTAAGCCAAATAAAGAGCATTTGCGGCAGTCAATTTAATCAAAAGAAAAAGGCATCTGAATGTCATCGAATTCTTGTGAGAGACTTATGGCGATGTTGCTCCAACCGTCAGGACAAAAGTTTCAAACGTGGTGAATGTTACTGATCAAAAACGAGAAAATCGACCAAAAAAGTTTGAGGACAGATACTAGGCGGGAAAAAACGAAAAAAAAACTGTGTGCGAAATGCTGCTTTTTACGCCACGAAAGAAAGGGTTTTGTAACTGGCGATGAAAAATGGATTTATTTTCAGAATCCCAAACGAAAAAAAAATCATGGGTAACGCCAGGACAACCATCCACATCGAGTGCAAGACCGGATCGTTTTGGGAATCAGAAGGGAGTAGTCTACTACGAGCTTCTCAAACCCGGGGAAAACAGTCAATACCGAGCGCTACCGACAACAAATGATCAATTTGAGTCACGCATTGATCGAAAAACGCCCAGAATGGGCTCACAGGCACGCCAAAGTCATCTTCAGCATGATAACGCTCCTGCACATTCAGCCAGATTTTTTCTGATTCGATGGGACACTCATTGGCGGAGCAACACTTCAACAATTTCGAAAACGTACGAAAATGGCTCGATGAATGGATTTCAAATAAAGATGAAGCATTCTTTTGGAATGGTATCCATATATTGCCCGAGAGATGGACAAAATGTGTAGAAAGCGAGGGTCAGTACTTTGAATAAAATATTATTTTTTTTTTTTAAATTACTGTGTATATATTTTAAGAAATAAACGACATTTTAAACTTGCATACCTGGTATATATATATATATATATATATATATATATATATATATATATATATATATATATATATATATTTGGGGAATGACGCCCTTATGCACTCCAAGTAGGGCAGGAAGGACGGGTTATCCTAAAGGTTACCAACCTATTTTAGCCATGGAGGGAAGGTCAAGATTTATTTCAACTAAGGAATCATAGTTGGTTAGATATTTAGGGATATTTGGTGGGGGTGGTTACATCGGATAATGAGAAATGGCAGACACCATTTAGCTAATTTGTGATGCGTTAACAAATTAACACCAATAATTAAAGATGTTTTTCTTGTAAATCATGCATAAAGAAGTATTCGAAATCTTCCAGATCACTTGAATTTAAAATTAAATCAAGGATTCCATCCCCTAATATACATTAGCAATCAACAATGGTTTATTGTTCAAGAGTTAAGATAAAAAGGGGTTATGAAAAAATATTTTTAATAGCAAAACAAATGTTTCTTTGATTAACTAACATTGAATTAGTAAAAGAAATTCCAAAGCAGATTAAAAACTCATTTGAAAGAATACTTTAAGCAATGATTCTGAGTAAATAGTGTGTTATCAAGTTGGCAGATTTTACATATACCTTCCTTGAGGGAGTTGAGGCCTTTTAATACCGATTTTTTAAAAAATAAAATAATTATTTAACGTTAACACCTATATCTGAGGTTTTCCTTCCATTTTTTAATAAAAAAATAAATTGTTTCGGATGGTAAATATCAACACTAACCAAGAGAGAAAAAAACGATGTTTCAATTACGTATAGCCAAAAAAAAAAAAAAAAAAAAAAAAAAAAAAAAGAGCAAACAAATAGAGGACAAGATGGCGACTGTATGGGCCGGTGGAGCAGGCAGCGATACGAAGGAACACTTCCGCTACCCGCAGGAAATTACGTCAAGTGACTGGATATGCTTATCTAGCGGGTGTCCCTTTCAGGCAGCTTCCGCCGGCACCCATGGGTGGGCATCGAACCCCTGGGTCCGGTTGCTGGCTCCTCCTAATTTGGATATTTTCCTTCTCTGCCTCCTTTAATATCCGCTCTTTCATAATTAGAAGGAAATTATGTTTCTCATGGCCGGTGGGCACCACAATGCCACTGCCATCGCGATCAATTAGTTGTGATGCTGTAGGCCGTGGAAGAGGAAATTAGATGGTGGGAACGAATAAATCTCGGCTCTAAAGCATCAGGTTACTGAATAGACATTTAATTACTAACTAGTGTAATTTCTAATTAGAAAATAAGATCTATTAGAATACATACATCGGAAATTTATTAAACCTATAAAAAAAAAAAAATTAATCTTGTATTAATTATCTCTACTTCGGTTATTACTTTATTATTATACTCAGTTTTTCTTTATTTCAGTGCGATTAAAGGTTCTCACATATGTAACTTCTCATTCCACATGTTAACTTCCTCTTATAAAAAGCATCCTTGACGACACTTTCCAGGTTTTACACCTCTATTTGTTCTCTATCTCGTATAATGTGAGACCGACCCCCCCCCCACCCCCCGTTGATTATAATGCAAAGGCCAATGGAGTACTCACTTCGTTGGGAAAACTAAGAGTGAACCAGCTCTACACATGATTCAAAAAGTGTGGGATGAAGTGTGCTCCTACCCAGCTTGTAGCGCTGTACTGGTGTGCCTCAGGAGCTGTTGTTTACAATGGAGCCCCCTATAATATCATTATTATTAAGCATTCTTTGGTCAAATAGGATTGATAAATTAATTTCCACTTCTATTTGAATAATTTTATTAAAAAACTAGTTCCGAATGCTAAACATTCATTTTCAGTTCTAAAACATACAAAATTTTCCACACATCAGCACTAGGTTACATGGATTATATATACTCAAAGATTCAAAAATGTACGACAAGAAATCAAATATTGGTACTCACCTGAGGAAATCAAACAGATATCTGAAATATATCCATCGTGGTAAGGAGAAGGGCCAGGTATTCTAAATCAGGTATTATCTAAATCGGCAAGAACCCTGAGTACTAGGCTATAACTAAAAACAATAAGAGGGAAGGGCCAAGTAGGTCAAACACAAGATTTTGACCTATCTGGTCCTTCCCCCTTTTAAAACTGAAGATGAAGTTTTAGCATTCCGAACTAGTTTTCTAATAAAATAATTTCAATAGAAGTGGCAATTAATTCATCAATCCTAATTGTATTGATCTTCTTATACGATCATGCGTTGCTCAAGTTATTCGTTGGTCATCTGTCTTATGCTAATGCTGCATTAACAATATTAATTTAGGTCAGGGTCCGACAAATGTCTTAGAACTCAGGGTGTTGGACACCAAAGTTCAACTTGCTAGAGTACTACTGCAAGGAATACTAAGGATTGTGGGTTCCTCTTGTACGCCTTGTCATTGACGTAGCAGTCGTTAGCTTGTTTCCTCCAACATTGTAATTTGGATACCGTCATGATGCTCTTTGACGGGTTTGGTTAGATGCTGAGGATTTATCGATGCAACTGTATAGTGAGAAAGAGACTGTATGTCATCACAGTATTCCTAATCATGTTCCGTCTGTTTCCACATTCCACCAATCTTAGTTAATAGATTTTATTTGCCTAAATCTGTCCTAATTATTTTTATTTAGAGCCTATTACTTAATTGTAATATTTGTTCTTGACGATTTAGATATGGAATGAGTATATTAACAAGTTAAATTTAATTTGTTTTTTTTCTGTATGAAGTACTAGCATTCAACTTCTTCTTATGCATCACCCTGTAGCGTAGGGGAGCGTCCAGTCATAAATGCCATTGCTCTCTATCACTTGTCAGGTTTCTTCCTTCTCAGGATTGGCGAAGATTTTTTCCCTTCTTTCTGCATAAACAGACGACATATTCCAGGTACGAAATCCTTGGACGTCCTCGGGCTCTTCTGCCATTAGGGACATAGTCCATGGTCTTCAATGGATCTCGATGAGGATTGCAACTACAATCTATGGATGTTATATGGTTCATGAACTATATGATTCCAGGCTTGATTGTCGCTTAACATTAGATATTTTATTTAAAATGGTTAAGTCAACACCAGTTTTCTATCTGCTCCAAGAAACAAATTCTATTTGCTTTGTCTGCACTTACATCATGCAACACCATTGATGTCGGTCGATAGTGCGCTAGGACCGCACCAACACCAGTCATGAAGCATGGATGAAACACTGACGTCTTCTGAAAACCTAATCAACACTCACACAGGGGAAGAACGCAGGTTGGAGCTAAGAGACTTGTGAAAATTACAGATATATACGTATGAATGAGTGTTTAATTTATTTTTTTTAATTTATTAATATTTTATTAACTTCTACCAGAAAGCCTGTTAGTTGATGCAAACAACTGGCGGATTGTAATTTTCTTGCCTACGTGATATGTTATCGATAAACAAATTTGTTTACACTAAAATTATTATTGGGTGGTCCGGAAAATAATTCCAGCTTTCTTTAAACTACCCCTCTGTGTAATAAACTGTTTATATTTCATAGATTACTGGTTTTTATAGTTGCCAATATTTATTCTAGACAAAAATGTTTTTACCTCTTTAGCTTTTCACTATTTGGACATAATTCAGTCTTTACTCACTATTTCACACGTGATTTTCTTAAAATTTAATAAGAGTTTGGTTGGAAAGGGGCTCAAAGACCCAGAAAGATTAATAAAATGCAGCGCGACACCGTTCAACACTGGCTTAAAAAATTTCGAGAGGCAGACTTGAGCCACGTAAACGAGGAGATTTGTGGAAGGATTTCTTTCACAGATGACAATATTCTGCATGATTTGTTGAATGAAAATTTCAAATATATTCAAAAAATTTCAGAGAAATTAACAGTTAAATCGAAAGACGCTTTCCACTTTAAGGGAATTGAAAAAAATCAATCGTAGAACAAAATATATATATTTTTTTTTTTAATTTTATTTATTTATAGATATTTGCAACTGTATACAATATATACACTAGAAGGCCAATATGCCATCTTCAAATTGTAAATGAAAAATGTAAAGCGTTTACATCATAACAAAACATAAAATCTCGTATTATGGCAAATTACAACACATAACGTTTACTCTTGTTTACCTTGACAATACACTGATTCCACAAATAGACAATATTATGCACTATCTTTGTCAGACATTTGAAATTTGAAAAAAAATAAATAAATAAATAAAAAAATATGAAAGGTTTGGTCATTATGAAATTGTTGGAGCTTGATTTCGAATCTCTGTCTACTTGCCTATCATTTTTTAAAGGTGTAGACCGTTCTTTAAAAGATAAAAAATATTGAAAAAAAAATCGATAGAAATATTTTTTTTTAAAAATAAATATTACAAGCTACTTCACTCAAGAGCAATGAGTAAAATTAAGCCATGATATGATGATAATGAAGCCATTCAAACAATACCTACAATGAAAGTAAAACGAATAAATCGTAAAATAAAAAAACAAAGTTAAAATAAACAGCCTCTAACAATACAAGAAATGAAATTAGCGTCAATATAAAATAAATTTTGATAATAAGGGTAGTGATAAAGATTCAGAATTCTATTAATAAGAGCCAACATTGGCAGAAATATATTGAGAGGATAAAGTGTACTTTGATTAATACAATTATTTTCTAATAATTAATTTTATAGTTTTTTTTTTTTTTTTTTTAACATAAACCTCCATTGTTATCCGGACAAACCAATAAAGGAATTAAACTAATAAATTCATAATTTTTTTTTCGTTTTTTAGATAATTAACTTCCTTTTTTAATGATTAAAGATTGTCCATGAGTAGTTGATTAAGTGGATCCAAAAGTTGTGGAATGGAGCCCAAAGGAGACAAGGAGTAAAGTAGATGGAGAATACTATATAGGTAGAGGTAGAGGTGGAGGTGGAGGTGGGAGGGGGAGGGGGAAGAGGGAGATGATGTTTTCAGGCAAGTGTCAGCTCCCTCAAGCTATCTTTCATTTACGCCCGAGTTTTCTTATTCCAATTTCCTCCGGGCGGGCGGCGAAACGGCCCATTTTCTGATAAGGGCCCCCCCTATTATGTAACAAGTCTATATGATTGCCCCATTATGCCGCTCCCAGACCGCCATCGCCGCTCCCCCATTGCCTCCAGTTATTAGACTGCCTACAGATTAGCGGACAAAGGAAATTGTCTCAGTAAACTCCAGTTGCCATTGTTCAACAGTTACCCACTTTATAATTAAACTGACAAAACAGAATCCTGCCGCTTCATCTCCACCTCCCTTCGCCTAATTCACAGTTCTCCCAACCCCTCTCCTCTAAAATCTCTATAATTGTCCTTTCTCATTTCTTTAAATCTATTTTAGCAAAGAGATGTTTATCTATTCACTCAATTTGCAATGAGAAATATATTATCAGACCGAAATTATTTACTTTTTTTTTTTTCTCTTTCAATTTTTATATTCACGCCTCTTATTAAAGTAACAATAAGTGAATTTGCTGAAAGTGTAATTATAGAAGCTCAGACCCTATAGACGTGAAGGAGAGTACTCAACAGTACCTCCTCCTTGCATGAAATAAAAAAAAAAAAAAGGTTTATTGGAACAAATCTATCATCCAGCTTCTTTTCAGCCTTTATGAGAGTATTTTCACGTATGTCAGTTGCGGCCATGACGTCAATGAGTATGTTATTATGTCCATGAAATCCGTTCTGAAATCTATGCTATTATATAAAAGGACAAGCCATTTTTCGTCTGTGATCACTAACTGCGAAAACTGATGAACCGATCTGAACAAAATTTTAACCACATCATCTCCATAGTTCAAGGAAGGTTTAGCAATAAAATTTGCTTATTTTCAATTCAATTATTATTGAAAAAGCTATAAATATATTGAGCGACATGTGGATCCCAGTGCAGTTTAAAAATCGACCGATATGTGGCCATTCTGCAATAGAGTTTGCAATGGTAAAACTATTAAACTCAACTGTACCAAGGTTTATAATAATAAATTTTACTATAACAGTAATAAAAATGTATAGTCTTGAGCACCAGAAACGAGGTTTGCCAAACTGCCATATACTTTTATGGTTAAAAATTAAAATCCATCCAGATGGATCAATAAAATTATTTCTACCAAATTGGATGAAATTCAATTATTAGTCAAAAAAATCTACGTGAGAGCGGGCGAAGCCGCGACGGGAGATACAAGTAGTCTATAAAGGTGATGTATATGTGTTGTTTACTGTGGATACTTGTAAATTTGAGTAAAGTGTGTGCTTTGAAATGTACCAAGGTAATTTCATAATTAGTGTAAGCATTTTTAATTGAAATATTTATATTTTTTTAAGGTGCGTATTTTTGCTGTCCCGTATCTTTGTCTGACGTATTTCTATATGGGTTTATGTAAGTGTAAGTATTTATTCGCTTTCATAGTTTTAATGTAGGCTGTTTATAAAGGATTGGATACAAGAGTTTTAATCTCTTGTTTCGACTGAGACACGTTTGTACTACATGTGAGTCCCAGATCATTCTTTTATTGAATTTAAGTCCTATGTTGTGGATTTCGTTTGACTGTGTTATGGATTGATTGCCGATGAAGATAGATGGACAAGACTCATGTTTGAGTGTACAGGTGATGTGCTGTGATTTGGTGTAATTGAATTTTATTTTCCATTTTTTGAACCAGTCTTATAATATTGTTAAGTTGTGTTGAAGAGTTAATGAAGCAATGGTAGGGTCTACAAGTCCGATTAACATTATATATGTGTCATCAGCGTAGTTTGCTGTTAATGTATCAGGGCTAAGTGACATATTGTATGTGTAAAGAATGGATAATAGCGGAGCTAGTATTGACCCCTGTTGTACTCCGGCTTTTATAAATGAATAGAAGAGACATCTCAGCTTTGTCGAACAGAGGAAAATCTATCATAGAGAAAATATTGCCTCATTCTTTTTTTTCTAGATACTAATGATTGTTAACCAATCATTTTTTTTTTAAATTTATTTTAACCCAATTATTGTTAAAACACCAGCTTGATTTTCTTGTGATCGTCAGTTAGGCTGCCTTATCTTGAACGCTTTTCTTGTAATATTCCGATCCTTTACATATCCAGAATATTTTTTTTTTTTTTTATATGGAGATCTCTTTTGGCTAGGGATAGCACGCTCTAGCTCTGTTGGTATTGCTCAAATCGAAATTTTTCGACAATCTGCTCGTCAGAAATTTAATTGAAAATATTTTTTGTTCTATAATATTTGTCGCTAGAACCTACCGTTTAGGAGCTATATTAGTTTGAATGAAAAAAAGTCTGGTTTGAAACCCCTATTTTCTCTCAACTTTATTTCGAACAATCATTAATTGTTAATTTGATTTAATTATTAATTTAAGTATTTTGATCCTTTTAATTCTAAAACATAAATTGAGGAAAATAGTAGATTATAGAGAAACGCATCCATGATCTATTGTTTTTCCCGGTCAGTGAGACACTGAGTTTTATTGTAATAATGAGAAAGACCCTAACAGAAAATATTTTTTTAAACCTTTGTCCCGAACAGAGATGACTCCTGATATTACAGGAGGCTTTGCCTGATCCCTTTTTTTAGTAAAGAAGGTATTCTCCTAGTTTTCTTCATCAACATTATCGAAAATGTGTACCACTAATCAATATTAAGAAACTGCAGAAATGTTGATAAGAAATTGAGGCATGGTGATAAGAAATGTGGACCTGTCAAAATAATGTCCAATATCCTCAAACAAACGCACTTAAGTTCGTGATGAAGAAACTGTGCACGAAACGCATAAGGATTTTGAGAGGTAAATATCTAAGAAACAATGTGTTAGCAGGTATATCTGATATTTTGATAGAAGAGAAGCCAGATATCTCTGTTATGTATTCTCTAAGAGAAATATTGTATTTGTCAAAAATAAAAAATAAAATACTTTTATCGAAATATAAAAATTAATTTTTTTTACCGTTTAAATCTTGCAGAGTGAAGAGATGACTAAAAACTATGAATGTGTCGATTCTCGATTGCATTGTTACTTGAGAAAAGAACATCGAGAATCGTTGACCCAAAGTCGATTCCTAGCGACCTTTCGTTACCACTGACGTTGGTGATAATTTTTTAAATACCTTTGGATTACCTAATTATGTAATTATAAAAAATCTATTCTTCATTCTAATAATATAAATATGATATTTGTTTATTTAAAAAGAAAAAAAAAAAAAGAAGAAGCAATTTTGTATGTACTAGAACAATACTGGAGTGACACGGTAGCTCAGTAGGTAAGGCGCTTGACTACCATGTTACCAGGCTCTAGTTCGAGTTAGACTAAAGGCAGGACATGTATTTTCTGTTATTGCAGCCGTGGCTGGCTTCGGGGTCGGGAGACCCTCTTGGGGCACACACAGCCTCTATAATGTTGGGTACCCTTAATTGGGGAAAAACTGGTTGTTGAGCGAGAATTCTGACTAAATATCCTTCTTTTACAACCGTTGGCATAGAAACAGTACATCCTTACCTAAGCATTGAACCCAAGACCCTTCATGGGTTGTAGTGGTACAGGTTTTTATTATTTTTTTTCTTGGATTAACGCTGCATAGTTCAAGAATTTCAAATCCTTCAAAAATCATGCATCGCTACTGCAAGCTTAACGTTGAGGATGAGCATTCCAATAAGAAGCTGAAGCACTAATACATGAAGCCAGACAATGTCAATTTTCCTATGCACCTTTGTTATTTTTAGGAGGCGATGTACGCCAGAATAAAGATTTTTTTTTCTTAAAGTAATAAATGAAACCCAGGAACTCAGGAATATTTATCTTCTTTAATAATAATTTGTAAATTTAATTATTTTTTTATACATATTCTGAACAGTTACTAGCTACTTATACTGTTATATGATGATGAGCTACATGCTGTTTACTTATTTATTTCTAGGATAATTGTTGTTTTTTAATCCACTAGTCATGTTTTCATATGTATTATTTTTTCGTAAAAGGAAACCGGTACTGATAATTGAAGAGTGTTGGTACCGACACGACACTACCAAAAACGAACCGGATGAAAAACACAATGCCTGAATCAAGTTGAGAAATTACATTGGCGTTACATGTAACTATGTTACCATAATCTGTGTAAACCAATAATTTAATGTTTCCCGGAAAAAAAAGTTCTCTGCCTACAGCCGTACTTAAACCCCAGAGTCAGTACTATTAGAAGTCAAGTGACTAATTCTTTTTTTTTAGTTACTGGCTAACACTTCCTTTTATAATTATCTTATATCTATCACATAATGTTACATAATAAAAATGTGTAACTTGTATAAAGTTAACGCCTTCAAAGATCAATGATACTAAACCATCCGAAAGAATTGTTAGTTGCCTACCCTTCTAATTGAAGGCGCAATTTCAAACGCTTTTGGCGAAAACATCATATTTGTATGTCATAGTAAATATGCCTCCATGTTAATCATCAAAGACACAGGCACAGCAAATATATACGCCTGCTCTACAAGGGTACATTAAGGAAGGGCGGGCAACAAATGATACCGACATCCAACCAAAGAAGGAGTGGGCGGACAGAGAGCATTATATCCTCGATGTATCCCATTGTCCTATTATTCTTCCTGTCCCAATTTATTATGTATTTGATACCAGAGCTATATTTATATTCGAGCCTTGCCGCTCATGTGTCGTAGATAAATTTGGTGCCGGATAGAGCGGGAGTGGCCAGCCTCTAAGACCCGTTTTGTAAGCTTGCCTCCTTAGCCAATCCAGTTCTGGGCTTAAAAATGTCCGGCTTTTTTCAACGTTACTGCAATTAATCTGATATATTAATCTGTTTTCGAACGAGATTCAATTATGTAAAAGTAATTTATATAAAACGTGTTCACATTTCTTAGCACTAATGTAGTAGTGAGTTAAGAGTGGTAATTACGTTAAGTCCAATTGATTATAGTTGTAAACAACTCCGGAAAGGTCAGTTAATTTAAACCATTAAGGTACTAATAGTTTTAAACTACAAATTATTAGCAATATTTTTTACTCGTGCCATTTTCATTGATTTGAGAGCAAGAATATGAGAAAACCTGAGCTATGGGGAATAAATAAATAATATTATTAAACATAATAAATTATTTATACTATACCATTTATAGTATATAAAAGGTCAAGTAATTTACAGTGTAGCATCATGAATAGCTCTGTCCTTTTTAATTTGACTTTGGACTTTTTTAATTGTATATGTCAATCTCATGTGCCCCCTCTTAAACATATGTCATTGGACGTCAAATTGCAGGGTAATTGTAAGAATAATCGAGTGTATGTTTTTTGTAAAATATTTGTGAACAATGTGGCTTCTGAAGATCTGTTCTTGTTGTAAAACTTATGATTTCTGGTGAGTAAGTATATGTTTCCTTTAATTTGAATTTAAAAGAAATGGATCGAGTCATCCGAGACGACAATTAGATCACTATCATTTCATAATTATCGGTCTTTAAACTATCTCAAGTATCTACCTGAAAGAAGAGAATCATCCCGGTGTAATCTTTACATCATTAACTCGTAAAATCGCTAACTAACTATTGTTAGTGGATATAGTGTAATTATCCATTTTTGTCATAAGAGAAAAATTAAATTTTATCATATATTTGTAAATTATATTTTTGATTGTTTAATTCAATGTACGTGTTTTAGATTCTACTAGACCAAAAAATAACATTCTGTACTTGGTTCTTTATTTATTATATTATAGTAAAGCTATTAGTGAAAATAATGGGTAATTGCAAAATTTAAAAATTTTTATATAAATTATATCTAGCAAAAGGAACATAAAGAAAATTTCTCGGCCAATATCCCTGAACATATTCGGGCCAAATTTAATAACACAATTATTTGACAACTGATTTCCTTAAATCAATCACCTAATTTAATCATGACTAAATCTTTCTGTTCATTTTTCAGTCAAATAAATCATAAAAAATTAAAATTAATCAACTGAATGATTTAATCATGATTAAATTAGGTGATTTATTCCAGTAAATTAGTTTTCGAATATTAAGTTATGATTAAATTTCAATCAACTTTGTCCCTGAATAATGATAATGTATAATTTAATCAGAAATAGATTGTATTCAAGAGTTGCAAAAAAAAAAACAGCTCAAATGCATACTGCAAGCTCAACCTCAAGCAAATGCTTTCCAGGTTCTGGGGATGAACTGGATTCCAGGCATCATTGAAAGCACAAGTAGCCATTTCTGAATTCCAGGATAAATACCACTGGACTTATCGGATTTAAAACGATTCGCAGAAATTTACGTGATTCCATAAAACAACACTAGTATTTTCTGAATATCTTAAACATGCCTAAGTTAAAATCTATTAATCAAAATGTTTAGAGCCCATTAAATATTTTCTCATGCCTGATTAAGACAGCTGATGGTTATTACTAGAACCTTGTGAAATTTTTCAAATTTAAAAGAAATGGATTGAGTCATCCGAGACGACAATTAGATCACTATCATTTCATAATTATCGGTCTTTAAACTATCTCAAGTATCTACCTGAAAGAAGAGAATCATCCTGGTGTAACCTTTACATCATTAACTCGTAAAGAAAATATTTTGATGTTTAAATGATTCTTCTTTACGCATTTATAAATTATATTTTACATAAATCTGGCTCCAGTTTCTCACCGTCTCACCGTGTGGAGTATGATCGGTCTAACTAGAAGAAAAGTCCGATTTGGTCTCTGACCCAACTTATAATCTTTATACACTGTATGAAAGAACTGCAACTTTATTTTGAAGGCAAAATATAGATAGAAGATAAAAAACTAAAATAAATATATGCCATTATAAGAAGGCGGATCGTCAGCAAATGTGTTGAAAATTACATAAATAGTCGCACCTTAAATTAGTATAAATGTATAATAAGGATTAAGGCAGTCACAATATATATAATTATATTATAATGAATTTGAATTTGAATATTTGATTTAATTTAATACATACATGTTTCGGAATATATTTATGAGAGATGTGTCGGAACCAAAATTTTTCCATTCTCGATACTAATATCGGTAACAATAAATCGATTCTTGATTTACGATAAAGTTACCAAGGTTATAATAAGTAAATAACAATAAATTAAATAAATAATAAAAAACCAGTAATTATTCAAATATAATACTCAAATACAGAAACACATTATCTAACACCAAATAAAACTTGTTATCTACAACATAATACACATAAGTCAATTATCAAATTACCCAGCACGCAAAATGTGTATGTTTTGGCTAAATATGACGATTTTGACATGTTCAGTGGACTGTTGAGGATATTTTATGGGACTTGATCAAAATTTCATATTGAGGTCTCATAGTAAATTTAACCAGCTTTCAGATGGAATAAAGAAATTTCGGATCGGACTGATAGTTTTAGAGTTATAGGAAAAATGGGTCTGAAAATGGTTTCTAATAAGTTAAAGAGACAGAGGACTTAAAAATAGGAATGTTTCAAAAATGATAATGTACACATCTTGAGAGTTGGTTTAACTATCCTTCTCTACTTATTGTTATAAAACATTATAATAATTAACTGTTCCCAAATTTTAAATTAAAAGAAAATTATTTTTCAGTTGTGCTAGTATCTTCAGCTGTATTTTTATTATGCAACTGAGATGAGTGATTTACTATCGATAAAATAGTGATTTGTTACAGAGGTAAGCTCCTATCATACACAACACTGAAAAAAAAAAAACCCTTTTGCCAGTCAATCGTTCCCACGATAAGCCATAATGGTCCTCAAGTCTTCAATGAATCCTCCCACAATGGACAGTTTTTGTCACCATTCGGATCCTATCTCGCAGCTTCTTCAGGCGTCGCTACCTGACTTCTTTGATTTATCGCCATCAGGGTCTTTCAAGTATGGCCGTGTGTCCTCTATGGAGCTGAATTAATTCTGAAAGATTATTCTTGAATCGGGTATTGTGTCCAATCTCTAGTACTAATTGTCCACTGGATAAGAAATAATCAAGTATATCTGGCTGGTAAGAGAGTAGGAAGCCCATAGGGTTGGGAATAAATCGATAGTTCTGAGTATCGATGTTTTCGATAATACAGACTGGTACGATCGATGATAAAACTATCGATAGGGTATTAAGGTTTAGATTGAAGATTAGGGTGTGGGGAAAGAGAACGTTTTAATAAATAATGAATCTAAAACAGTAATTATTATTTAATTCAAACCATACAAAACATAAAACTAACTCCCAACCAACAACTGATTTCCATTCAGAATTATATATAAATATTTAATTATACATAAGATAGCACTAGAAATGATATTAATTTTTTGTAATTACTGACGTGGCACTTTTTTTTCAATACGTAAGAAATAAACACACATGTAAACTAAGAAATAAATGAAAAGAAGAGAAAAAAGTAATATACAGGGTGTCCCGAATTTAAATAGCAAAACTTCAGGAACTTATAGGGGACCGAAAAACTGAGACAAAAAGTCCTTTAGGGATTTGCTCGTTTTTGGTTAGTTTTAGAGAAAATCGGAAAAAAAGAAACAAAACAAGTTTTCATTTTTATACTTATTTATTTACATTTATATTTATGTTATGTTCTTTTTAATGTAAATATTCCTCAAAATGTTATCCTCTTGCACCAATGCAAGCATTACATCAAGCACTCACTTGATAAATTGCAGCTAAACATTGTTCTGATGATATATGGTGCACTGCATCTATGATTCGGTCTCTTAATTGCTCTCTTGAGTTGATTGACACCGAATAAACGTTCTGCTTCAAGGTTCCCCTTACGAAGAAATCCATGGGAGTCATATCACGTGATCTGGGTGGCCAAGGTACTACTCCTACACGTCCAATCCATCGTTGTGGATAATTTATATCCAGCCAAGCTCGAGCAACTCTGCTATAATGAGCTGGACATCCATCGAGTTGGAACCACATTTCAATCCGCTGCTGTAAGGGAATGTCATCTAAATAATTAGAAAATTCGTTCTCCAAAAAATGTGTAAATGTGATACCATTCAATCTTCCAGGTAAAAAATGTGGTCCCACCAGTAATCCGTTCCAAATTCCAAGCCAAACGTTATTAGCAAATTCATCCTGAAACCTACTCTCTCTAATAGCTCTGGGATTTTCAAGAGCCCATACATGGTAATTTCTTTGATTAACAATTCCTCCTCTTGTAAAGGTAGCTTCATCGGTCTATATAATTTTTAATGGAAATAAATTATCATCGCGAATTTTGTCAAGAAACCAGTTACTAAAATTCAATCTCTTGACATAATCTTGAGGTAATAAATTCTGAACTTTTTGAAGATGGTATGGGTAGCGATTATCACCTTTCAAAGTTCGCCATATTGCTTGCCGCGATATTGCTAATGCAGCTAATGCAGCTAATGCTTGTTGTTATCGAAGTGGCGTTGGACACAATTTCTTCTCCGATAATCTGCTCTTATTGCTGCCTGGAATTGGTCGCCTTCATTACGTGTTAAGAATGACCCAGTCCCTCGTAGTCTATTATATTAAAAATTAACGAAGACTCGTCGATTAGGCACTCTTCTATTTGGAAATCGGCGCGCATACTCCCGCACCGCTTCTAAAGCATTACCGTTACAGAAACCATAAACAAAAATCATATCAGCGTATTAAACATTAGAATATGTATGCGGCATTGTGGCTGATGCTATTCCCTCAAAAATATTTGAGTAACTGACTGAAGACTTATTTAGGAATTATAATCCTAGAAGGAAGCCAAAATGTAAACAAATAAAAGAATGTAAAGGATGACATTAAGTGTTTACATACCTCACTGCCTAGCCTGACGAACTTTGAAAGGTGATAATCGCTACCTGTAACATTTTTGTTTTGTTTCTTTTTTTTGTGATTTTCTCTAAAACTAAGCAAAAACGAGCAAATCTCTAAAGGACTTTTTGTCTTTGTTTTTCGATCCCCTATAAGTTCCTGAAGTTTTGCTATTTAAATTCGGGACACCCTGTATAATACGATAAATAAACTGAAAAAAATAAAATAAAGAACCTCAAATTACAGAGTATATAAAGGAAAAAAATACAATAAAATTGATTAAATTAAAAAAAAATAAAACAATAATAAAGACGAATAACTAAAATAATATTGGAACCACAGCAGATTTGTCAAATATTCAACTTAAAACTTTATAGGAAAGCATTTTCATAGAATTCAATATGTAATTGGTTTGTTTAAAAGTCCCTTTACATCCTCATAAAATTTCGGAATCGTGTTTACTTAATTATGTATTGTTTATCTGTTAACTATCTATACATTTTCAGGTTTTAAAAAATCATTTCTTCAATTTAAAAGTAAATATTTAATAAACAATTTACCAAATATTCTTTCTAAATAATTAATTAAAATTTATTTTAATCAATTATTCTTTTCTATTCTTTTCGATTCTATTGTCAAAATCGACTAATAATTTTATTCTAACAAGGAGACGTTTGCAGTTGTAACTCACAGATTTGAATGCCGATTTGTGTGTGGTTAGTAGGGACCTATAATAGTGCAAAACTAGAGTTATAGCCGCCAATGAGCATTAGGAGTCGAGAAAAAAAAAAAATATGAAAATCACGTTTTATTTTTTTTCTCAGCTCTCAGTTAAGATAGAAAAATGATTCTTTCACGTTTAATTGCAGTTATGTATGCTATTTGGTATAAAAATACTTCCTAAAATACTTACTAAAAATAATTTAGTTTAAAAATTTTCCTCACCCATGTTTTTATTTCAAGTTGCATTGAAATCCTAAGATTGATGAATAATCTAAAATTAATAATTGGTTTTGGTTTAAAAAAAAACTCCCCATGCCTGTATTTGGTCTTATTCGAAATTTATTTTGTAAAAATATTTATTTTAGAACGTCTTATTTATATAATATAGGTGAGGAAAATTTTTAAACTAAAAACTAATATTATTTTCAGATTCCTCATCTCAAAAAACATAGTAAGTGTAGAAACTAAATTTTGTCGATTTCAAAAATACATTTTTTTTACCTTTAAAATTTTGTATGATTTTAGAAGTCAAGATGCTGTCAATTTCTGAAAAAATGTTAATAATTTGCGCTATCTCACACATTTCGCCACCGATTAAAACCAAATTTTAAGGTCATCTAGAAGCCGTAAAACGGCTTAGTTTAGCTCTAATCCAGAGGTCGCTGGATTTCCCCTTATTGAGATATCTCAAGTTATAGCTTACCTAGGATTTTTTCATTCACATCAGTTTTTGTCCACTAGTTTTTGTCCAAAAATCTGTTTTTTAGTCCACTAAAATCTCTGAAGTAATTCCAATGTTATATGCATGGATAAAAAGCAGAATGTATGCTGATTCTAGTGATGATATTACTATTGTAATCGGTTGAACGCAGCTTAGATTGTAATCGGTTGTTATGGCCGTTAGAAATCGTTGATGAAATCTCAATTTCAAAATTTTAACCAATATTTAATCAATATTTTTTTATTTTGATAAAATTTCATATGTAAGGGTTTTATGATGCGTTAAATCGAACTTTGAGGTTAGTTGTTCATGAAAAAAAAATTCCACTGATTTACAGCGGATTTCGTAGGAATTTTGTCGTTTTTTTAAAGTTTTGTAATAGCCTAAAGCCGGGTGGTGTCTTGAGCGTGTCATAGCGGAAGTATTTTTATATCAAACAGCATACATAACTGCAATTAAACGTGAAAGAATTCTTTTCTCTATCTTGACTGATAGCTGAGATATTATAAGTCTATTATAAGTCCCTACTACCCACACACAAATCGGCATTCAAATCTGTGAGTTACAACTGCAAACGTCCCCTTGTAAGTATATTTAAATTTAGTGTAATTATATATTATAGTGTAATATATATATATATATATATATATATATATATATATATATATATATATATATATATATATATATATATATATATATATATATGTGTGTGTGTGTGTGTGTGTGTGTGTGTGTGTGTGTATATTAACTTTTTTTTTTTTTTATTTTGTGCATGTCTTTAGACTCAAAAAATAAATAATAAATAAAACACATAGAACATGAGGGTGACCAGTACACAAGGAGGTCCCTCTTTTATATATACTATATATTTACGTTGATTTTAATTAACTGCATTTTGGGTAAGTAAAAGAATAAATTAAATAAAAATTTCCGTTTCAAAAAAAGAGATTTTTTTTCTGTTGATTATTATCGCTTTGAAAATGCAAGGTCTTCCAATAATGTTTCACTTGTATCAGCACACATATGATTTTAAGGTTGGACCATATTGGCCGCCCTTGTTTCGGTCTCACGCACTTCACATTCTCGCCTGAGAGGGGTGACATTTATTTAGTGGTGGACTCATCCACTTTGGCTAGAACAGTTTGGTAATACGTAGGATAGCCTGTTTTCCTGCCATTGTTGGGTTATACAAGAACGTTATATATCCAACAAACACGATAATATACTTTTAAAGATATCATTTGGTAAGAATTTTTAAAACATTCTTGACTGTTTTTGGATCCAAGTAACCCAAAATCACGGTAACTTATCGGTTAATTAATTACCTAATTAGATACGCGATGTAATAAAACATTGCATAGTTTCCATCACTTACCCAATTGGTATCAACGAGAGATGACTTTACGATAAATAATAAAGCTATAAATTCTTAAACATCCCACGACCATTACAAATAAGGAGCTGGGTGATAGATCTCAATCGAATTCGATATCTAAAGGTCAGGAAGTTGTTCAAACTGAAGTTTTCCTATCTATCTCAGGCCTGATAGTGATTTGTTTTCATTGCAGGAAACAAATCTGTTCTGATGAATGACAGAATGGATAATGAAGAAAAATATATATATATAAAAAATCTCGATTTGTTAAACCAAATCTTTTTAAAAAATCAAGAAAAAAGAATATTTAAAAAATCATGGGTGAGATGTCAAGTAGGTGAATCTTTTCCTATTTATTCATTTTAGCACACAATATCACCGTTTCCCATTCTTCCTTCCTTTATGAAAATTAACTAATAAAATTATGAAATTTTAAATTGATAATCGTAATGAAATTATTATATTAATCTTCGAATAGCTCCTCAATTTATAACAGTAATTGGACAATAAAAAAATGTATACTTTATATAAATAATACGAAACTTCAAGGCTTATTTATAAAAGACTGGATCAAACAAACAATAAAAGTCACAAACATTTATCCCCCAATAAACAACAAACCGATTTAACATACTAACACCGTAAAATTCATACTCCTACTTAAAATTATAGATTTATGGAAGACAAAAAATAGAAAGAAAAAGATAAAAATATTGGGCAGAAGGATGAAATGGAGAACTCATATTGAACAAATGTGACTTACATTAAATAAGACCATGTTATCCAATATGTGTGCCCCGAGTTCGTAAACAAGAAAACAGTCCAAGTTCTAAAGCTATTCGTTATGTTAAAGGCAGCTCTTAGTAAAATATGGGCGAATTGCATGATTCAATTGGTGCGATATTTTTTTATTAAAAAAAAGGGATTGAAGATAAAAAGAGGTTAGGCAGGACTGGTTTAAAACTATTGTTTTCTCTGTTTTAAAGAATATCCTCAATGCATATATTCAAATGAAAAGCGAAGGACGAAGGACGATTTTCCACAATGCTGTGGCTTCCCTTAACCAGAGTTTTCAATGGCCTCACAACCATATTCTTCACCTCTTATAGGTCACGTCCCATCATGTAGTCCTCTATTTTCTTCTTCCTTGTTTTCTTTGGCCTACCTCGTTTCCGTCTTTATTCTCCAACCATATAATTTCCTTGGTAGCCTTCCATCGAACATTCTTTATATATGTTCTTACTAGCTTAGAGATTTTTCTCGATATCTTCCAGGGTATTTCTTCGCTCCATTTTTCATTTTTTCATCCTTGAGATTCTCAATTCTCGGTGCCAACAGACCATTTCAGTGGCAAGCAGCTTCTTCCGAAGATTGCCTTTGAAGGTGGACTTTGTTGTCCATTTATCCGCTTCCGATATCATTATACTCAATACAATACTTTTAAATATCCTCCGTTTTGTTTTTGGAATGATATTTCCACGCCATAGTACTGCATTTAGCATGGAAATAACTTTTTAGCCCTCCACCATTTTCTTTTAAATTTCCGTTTCACAGGAGCCATTCATCTCAATTATGCTTCCAAGATATTTGAAGTATTTAGCTTTTTTTTAATACCTATCCAGAACCATATTCTACGTCGTCGAAACCGGAGGACATGAATTCAGTCTTATTGACATTATTTTTTAGGCCCCATTTTTGGTATTCTTCTTGTAATTTTCGGAGCATATAGACAGCATCCTCGCTGTCTTGAGCGATGATAACTTGCTTATCTGCAAAGGATAAGTTTTCAACCTTATCTGTTTTCAAAGGAAATTTCAAAATTCTCATTAATTTTTATAAAAATATAAGAGAAATAGGTTGAGCTTTTTATTTATCTCATTGGTCTAGTAGATTGGATTTTTTTTCATGGGGGTCCCTCTAAATAAATAAAACTCCTCATTTTGATTAACTATAGACCATCATATATTATTATTTTTTGTAAAATATTTATATTTTTACGCATCCAGTATAGATATAGAGTAAACAATATAAAACGTTCCTTTGTAAAGTATATTTAGTATGTTTCTTTTTATTTCCGTTTTTTTATTCACCACCGAAAGACACCTTTGGAGCAGAAAAAATAACACACCTTATGCCTTACGTAGACACTTCATTTTTTGTCATCAGGTCGTAAATATCTGAGAGGAGAAAGGGGTCGATAATTTCAATGGCCTCCTTGATTGCTGACTTTGTGACTATTCCAAAGAGTAACAACATCCCTCATCTCGGTCGGTAATGGATGTCTTTGAGAGAATTTTTTTTTTTCCTCTATGGCGAGTAATAATTTTTTTTGTGGGTGGACAGACTGTTTCTCACGTCGGCCGCGTATAAATCAAAAGTGAGACCATGACAGAGGAATTAGCCAAGGTGTGTTGAGACCATTCAGAGCTCGGGAGCCGCCACACTGGACCCGACCCGATGGAGCTGAATGGAGGAGGCAAAAAGGTTGGAACTGCCATTGAGAAAACCTGATTAGTTATCAAAGAAACCACTTCAAAGTGAATGGAAAAAAACAAAAAAAACAGCATCAACGATCCACCTATGTAAAACAGATTCTATTAATTATAATTCGTAATTTTGAAAACTAAATAAACTGACAAAATAGATGCCTGCATTAAAAATCAATATAATACTGATCAGTGTGAGGATAGCAGCAAGGATTTTTTAGCTTATATTAATTGTAAAAAGAAAAATCTCAAAAATTAAGTGTAGAAGTTCCTCACAAAAACATAAAAGATACTTTTAAAACTACCTGCGAAGAATTTGATTTTTATTACGCTCCTAGTTGAGCCTTACTATTCCATACTCTGTCTAAGTAATTAAGACAACATTTAATTAAGGATATGTACACTTTTATTCTGGATACCATCGATTCTTTTGTCTCGTTACTATCTGGAGGTTATTGGTTCACTTGTAGTTTGTCCAAGCCAAAAATTAAATGCCTTTAATTATAATATCAATATTCTAAAGGTTCTTTTACTGAATTATATAGAATAATCATCAGGTCATGATTTAATTCATTATTCATAAAATGAATTTAAAAAATTGATACTAGGACAACGCCCCATCATATATTCGTCAATTTCAATGTCCTATGTCTTTCTTGTTCCGCATTGTCTTTTTCTCACTTCTGTTCCCCATCTATTCTCTTTGAAAACTTCCATCTGGTATCCTTTGGAAACTACCAAACTACTTTAATTTTTTTCCATGTTTTCTTTAATTGCCTATTTTGTTTATTTTTTTCCCTTGCAGAGATTCCTTCTGCATGGTACCAGAATGTAATCTATTTTGGTGGCAATCAATTTCTTTTATACATAGCCTTTTATAGACACCTCCACGTAATACTCAATATCAGCCAGCATATATTTCTTTAGATTTTATGGATGATATTTCTTCTCATATTACTTCCCTATGTTTGTAAATTGAGCATTAATGTTATCTCCTTTCCGTCCGCTGAAAAAGGAAATATATCTTTTAAAAATATACGTGAATATTTCACTCAAAGGGAAAAGTATATCCAAGTAGGTTTGGATTGGTAGGCTCCTTTTCTTACCGAGAACAATTCTAAAGTGTGTATATAAACATCTGTGTTATACAAATGCGTTTGCGAGTAAACACTATTGTCCATTCAAATATAAAATTATGAAAGTAGTAACTCAAAATTAGCTTTTGAGTTATATAATCAAATAAGAAACAAGAATTTATTTAAGGTTTGAACTGGTCCTTTTTAAGTTTATTTTGGTGGACAAACGTCACAGATAACCGGTGGGTTTTCTAACACCGAACTTTAAACAGCGGCCTGTTGATTAACCCAGTACCCACAGGCCACTAACGGTACTAATGATTGAATGTCGCTGCGTTAGCAAGCGACTTTATTGCGCACAGGGGCCGTGAGAGACGAGATTTAATTGGTCACTGCCGCGATACTATCAGCTTCTTTGTCCTCTCCTCCCTGGTCACCGATCCTTTCTCTTTCTCAGCGGTTCAAGTTCGTCGCTTCTGTTCTCCTTTAAGTTTGATCAACTGTTATTGTTTTCGGATAAACAAAAAAAAAATTAAAGACAAATCTATGTCATGTCTCGAAATGGAAACATAGATTCAATGGTCTTATAATAACAAAAAGCATTATTTATTTATTGAAATCACTGTTCAGACTGGTCACTGTTCAAATCTTTAGCTACTCCGCCTTAAATCACACATGTTTCATCAGCGTATGTGGTGAAAATAGTGCAAAGATTAGTCGGGAAGTCTGTTCTATACACCATGTAGAGGATGAGACCTAGGATACTTCCTTGAGGAACCACGGCAAGAAAAGGGAAAAATAAAACGCTTAAGTTAACACTCCTAATAAAATGTTCCTTTAGTATAATAGATGAATAAAACCAAAACAACAATCTTAACTGATTATTAGCATATATAGGGTATGTCAACGGCTACACTACAGGCTACAGGCTATTTGAGCATACTTCTTCAAATAGCTTCTTTTTTTTTTTTTATTGATTTTTACAACTGTACATCAATTTAAATCAAGTGAATTTGAGGAAATAGTTATAATGACATGTAAATCACTTGAAGAACTACTCACTAGTAGCATTTCAATAACATTTCTAAACTAAAAGGTCTCTTGGCCATCTTCTTTTCAGACGCCTCGGTGGGTTATCAGGTATCGAATGTAAAGCAAGTTGGGAGACTAATGGGTTCATGTGGTATTGGAGTTTACTTTGTAAGGATTAGTATCTGGTTTGGGCTAAATCAGTAAAATATGGAACATTAAGGTCTTTATGGATAAGTTTGTTTGTGACAAGGTAAGGAGTTTTCGAAGTATTTTGGATTGAAAGGATTTGATAGAGAAGAATTGGATGGTTTAGTGGAGCCCTCTTCAAATAACTTGTTAAACAGACTGGTTGGTTTTCCCGCTCCGGTAGGAAGCTTTCCGCTAATTGGAGATGGTTCGATAGACACAATAATAGTCATCAACATCAAGATATTAAGTGAAGAAATAGTTACCGCTCCATGTTTTCCGGCTATCCATGTTTGACGTCGCATCGGAAACTGAACCTCACTAATTCCACTTCTTTTAAGAACTGTGCTCCCTACGCTTACAATATATCTCTTTAGCGCTACAAAGAATATTTCTATTATTATTATGGTCAACTCTAATTTTATCCACTCCACTTGGACGACGTTTTGCAGTAACCATCCAATCCACGTCCAATGACAAAAAATAATATAAATACAACATTTGAGCAAAAATAGGCCAATCTACGATTTCAGAGAACATAGAATGTTTACTTTACTTAATAAGAAAGTCAAACTGATCATCAACCAAGCCTCCTGCCATCTTTAATCTACATAGTTTTAGCAGAAAGCATCCTACCCACTTGGTAGTTTCCTGCTTATTCCGAAATGGCCAACACTCAAAAGTGGTTGATAAAATAGATAACATAAACGGAAACCACGTTTTTCATTGTAAAAAAATATAGAAAAAGAAACAGTGAATCTGAATATAGAAATATTGAAAAAGGGCTATAAAAGTTGAGAAATGCTACCAGTTTTTAATAAAATTCAAAATGATTTCACTGAACCATTCAAGACGATAGATATTAGTAAAAAAAAAAAAAAAATTGTAAACGAGGATGACCCCATAAAATTCTGGGAACATACCTTTTTAGTGACCTATTAGGTTAGTGGCAAACGGAAAACTGTATTCTAATGCTAAATATAATGATCTTAAATATATGCTGCATCTTGTACCCTTAATTGCCTTCTTCTTTTTTTTTTTTAATTTTATACTCAGATCAATTAGATTTCCAAATTAATGGAGAAAAGTAAATTTCGGGTTTCAAACAGTGATATTATTATTGTGTTGTAAAATGATTTTTTTTTTTTTTTCAACATAATTGTATTTATTTTGATTATGAAATAAATGTAATGCTAAAAATCATTGTTCTTTCAATTATTTTTTAGACCTAATTTAGCATTAATGTAACATTTATTTAAATAAAATAATTATAAAAAAATTAATTATAAAATACGTTTCATTGTTAATTATAAAATAGATGAAACTTTTTATTTATTATTTGATTACTGTTTTAGGTGCCGTGTACAACAACTCGGGCTAGAGGCACCATTACATAACTTCTAGATTAGTCGATACAAGTTGTTTTCTTTGAGTACGGTAAACAGTTTTTTCAAGTTTTCGGGTTTTAAAGCCTCGCAGTAGCTTTGAAGATGCAACGAAGTCCTGTAAGATAAAAGCTGTGTGCTATCCTTGATAATGTGCTCCGTTGTAAGGAGGCAGTTACAGGTGCTGCATTCTGGTGGAGGGTTGCCTTCAATTAGATGGCGATGTGTCAACTTACTGTGCCCAATATTGAGTCTCGTTATTATTGTTTGTTCTCTCCTGTTTGATGGGAGAGGTGTTGACGGAAGAAAGCTTTCATAAATCCTTTTTAGTTTATTAGTATCAGGTGTTTTTGCCCAGATGTTAATCCATGCTTCTCTGCACAGGTTAAATATATATTTATGATAGTCGTAGAGAGTGACATTGATATTTGGAAAAGGGAACATGGTCCTTGCTTCCTTTGCACTTATGTCTGCCAATTCATTCCCTTCTATATTGGTGTGACTAGGGACCCAAAGAAATGTAATGTTTTTATTCGTCATTAGTGCTGATTTCATAATTTTCATGACGATAGGATTATCAGTTAAATGAAATTTTTGGATTGCCTGAAGGGCGGAGAATGAGCCACTGCAGATTAGGAATTGCCTGCTGTCCAAATTTTCAATTAAATTCACACACAGGTATATTGAAAATAGTTCGGTGGAAAAAATGTTTGGAAGACAGTATCGGAGGGTTTCTGAAGGAAGGATAACTGATCATCCAACACTCTCCTTATCTTTTGAGCCATCCGTGTAAAGGCAAACATAATCAATGTAACTTTTAGATAGTAAATTTAAAAAACTTTGCCTTAGGGCCTCAGGAGGACTGTTTATTTTTTAATCCGGTTTAAGGAAAAATCAAATGATATTTTATGAGTAGTCCACGGTGGTAGTGGGTTTGGAGATGACATATAAAACGGTGGGAAAGAAAATGAGTCGGATAATGGAGGATAGATAGAGAGACGAGATGGTAATTTGTAACGCGAAAATTCGGAGGACTCTGTACTACCTTTAATACGACCTACTATTCTTAAAAAAAGATAGTGTCTACGTAATTCAAGAGGCCACTCATCTGCCTCCCAGAGTAAACTATTAATAGGACTGGTTATAAACGCTCCAGTCGCCCTGCGAATCATTGAATGGTGTACTGGATCTAATCTTTGTAAAATCCTTTTAGAAGCATCTCCGTAAATTTCGCAACCGTAGTCGATGACAGGTCTAATCAAGCACCTATAAACCCTCAATAAGGACGTTCTGTCACAGCCATAGGTTGAGGAAGAGAGTATTTTCATTACATTAGATATATTGGATATCTTTGATATTAGCTCGTCAATATGGATTTTCCATGATAACCTTGAATCAAAAATTACCCCTAAATATTTGATAAAATTAGGTCTATTTAGGATGTGATTCCCAAGATATACAGTGAAAGGTTGCGTGCATTTTCGAATTCTGCAAAAGTGAACTGCAGAAGATTTTGAAGGGCTGAAGTTAAACCCGTGACATGTGGCCCATTTTTCTAGATTCTTGAGGGTTTCCTGTATTACCAATTGGCCAAGGTTAATATCGGTGGAGCTAAAATAAATTAAAACGTCATCAGCGTATAATGAGATTCTAACGGGATTCGGAACAAATTTTTTTATGTCATTAATTGCGATGATAAATAATGTGGGGCTTAATACTGATCCTTGAGGCACCCCATTATATAAGTCAAATTCTTCGGAAAAAACTGAGCCTGAGCGTACTATAAATTTACGATTTGAGAGAAAATTTTGAATGAAGTACAAAATGTTCCCAGAGAAACCCCATGACTGTAAGGTGTCTATAATTTTGGATCTCCAACATGAATCAAAAGCATTTTTTAAGTCCAGAAACACTGCGAAAACATGTTGATTTTTATTAAAAGACGATTTTAAATATGAGTTAAATTTGAAAAGGAGATGCGTTGTTGATTTATATTTGCGAAATCCATATTGTTCGTCGTCTAGTAATTTACGGGATTCTAATTCCCATGAAAGGCGGCGATTGACCATTTTTTCGGTTTGCTTACACAGAACCGAAGTGAGGGAGATAGGTCTGTAACTCTGAACCAATCTTGGGTCTTTGTTGGATCTGAGTAATGGTACTACAGTTGCCGTAGACCATATTTTAGGGAAATCTCTGTTCATCCAAATATTGTTTAGGAGTTTTAGTAACAAGTTAATTACTATCGGGGGTAAATACTTTATGAATTCCATGTGAACATGATCTGGACCTGGAGATTTGGAGCAGGAAAATCTTATACTGTATTTTAGTTCTGTGTTTATACTGTGTTCTAGTTCATCGTGAAGGGAAGATTGTATGACTCATTATCATGGTTTAAGTTAGGAGTACTCTGAATAACTTTAGGTCCCACATTATTTTTGGTGATACAGGAAAGATGTCTGATCAGCAGATCCCAATCAAGCCACAAAAGCTTACCTATTCTTATAAAAAAAAAAAAAAAATTAAAACTAACCAAGTTAATGTTAATTCGACTAATAAGTAAACATAATCAATCAAACTTGAAGATAAATATCACTGCAATGTTATGGGTCGTTCTATCATTTTGTCGGAATTTGGAAATTTTGATTCCATTAGAAAAAAGTTAACATAAACATTTTTATAAAAGTCAACTAATTGTATTAGCGAAAAATCCCTTCATAAAATGTAGTCTATATGCATATTTATGATCATGATAGAAATCGTGAAAGTGAGGAAAACTGAGAGGGTGTGTGGAAAATAGAAAACATTCACAATTCAAATAATAAGATATTTATAGTACAAAAAAATTGTTAATGAGTATGAGATCAACTAGTCGATCAAAAGATATTTGTTAACATTAATTAAGCATATAACATAAAACTTGAAAGAAAAGAATTAGAATAGTAAGGCATTAGAATATACATTTAAACTTTGAAATCGAACATTAGATTAATATAATGAATATTATATTAGATTGATATAAATAGTGAAAATATATATAAAAGGTCTGTTTTGTCTTATTTCACCTAATATTTTTCTTATTGGGCTCTGACCTAAATGGGAAACATGTACTTCAACGCAAAGAAAACAAGAATCAAACTTACCTTCTTTGAAAAATCACTATGTGAGGGAAATAGAATTATGAATGACGCAATTCGAACACTTGATTTGACAAATTTAGGAAAACTAACAAAGGAAATTTGTTGCAAGTTAGGTTACTCTCAGTTTGGCGGGAAGCTTCTGCAATGTTGCCTGCCTGAAATATAATGGAATAAATCTTGGCTATGCTTTGGCGGGCTTTTTAAAAATATGTGAGGGAAATAGATTGAACCCATGGGACACAGGTATTAGAAGTCATTCTTATTATTCTAGCAATTAGTCTCAGTTTCAATTCTTGAACTTGACTCCGTAGTCGTTTTTTAGGGTTCAGTATGTTTTATTCATTCAGTTTGGCTTAGGCCATTTTCCTTCCATGAGATAATTAATTTCAAATCAGTTCACAGAGTAGTGGTGAACTTATTTAATTCAACGGTACTTTTTTTTTTCTTTTGTATTTAGAATTTAAATCAAAATCGGAAAAAATATGTGTACACGATGTAATTAATTAAACACAAATACTATAAATTGATGTTTGGTTGTCGGTAGATATTTCTAAGAAAAATGTTACATATAAAATTTGAAAGAAATCATAGAACAATTTTTATATATTACTTTGAAGTACATTATAATTATTGCATTATGTAAATCAAAACAACGGTTAAAACAGTACGAGAAAAAATAAAAATAAAATAGCGTTCACGATCGACGATTTTACTGACGGCCAAGCGTGTCCCATCCTCAAATAGAGGTGTGAAATGTGAAAATATAATTTCCTCCTGTGTGAAAGGAAGGGGGTGGGAGATATTGAGTTAGCGGTATTAAGGCGACCCCTCTTTTCCTTCCATCGGCAAGCAATTTCCTCGCTGGGAGGCTGCGGCTCAAGATGCCGTGAAAAGGGAATTTGCTCCAATTCGCCCCCCCCCCCTCTCCTCCCTCCCGCAGACTTTTTATTATCAGCTTGGGCCGAAGGGTTGGGGCCTTTATGCCCCCTTATCTGGGAGGTTTTGGTTGAGTGAGCTTCCGTGATTGGCAGGCCTGTTAGTCAAGATGGCGCCCCGAGTTTTATCTCCCTCCTGAAGGACCATTAGCCCCGCACCACGACCAGAATTATGTCTTTATTAGATTTATTGCCTCCTCCACTTCCTCAATACCTTATCTCCTCCTCTCTCCATTATAGCACCCACCTCCCTTAACCTCAATTATTAATATCCAATCTGCCATATTCTATCTTAGTCAAGCGGTTATCAATTATTTACATAATAGTGCCCTAATTATTTCTTTATTCCTCAACCTTCAAAGGTTCAAGTATCTCACTTTAAAATGAACAAGTCGTTATGAGCGCTTATCGCGCACTGGGTCTGGACTATAAATTGCAACTGTCCTTAATACTGAAATGTTTTAGATGTTATATTTCGGAAATTCAAATATATATTTTTTTTTATAAATATATTTATATAAACAATTACCAATACCATAATACTTAATGCCCTAAAGTGAGACAGATTGTATAATTAATTCAAAAAAACATAAAGATCTAAAAATAAATGTGAGAAAGTATATCATAGGTTTCATATTTTTTTTATTTTCACTTCCCTTAAAAATTCAATATATTAGCAGAAAATATAGCAGAAATTAACATCCTAACTTTCAACATGGATTCTGTCTTATATTATATAATTCCTTATAACATGGAGAATGGACAGTGTGAAAATAATCATAGATTAAGAGGTGTTTACTGTTGGTAATAACTATTGGTGTAATTTTATAGATTAATGTATTTTTTTTTTTTAAATTTAGAAGCCTGATGATGGAGTATTTTCTCCGAAACATGTAGCTACAAATGTTAAACAAATAGGAGTTATGTTAAATAAATTCTTATTGATTCTGCCTTTATATATTTATAATATCTGTGGCACCTGTGCAAAGTGGGCTAAGTATATTGAAGAAACAATACTCAATTGCATTCTTCAATACAAGACTTTTATAGATAAACAAATCATTCTTAGTTAATCAACTATTAGTAAAGTTCTTTAATTATGATATATATATATATATATATATATATATATATATATATATATATATATATATATATATTTTTTTTTCTATGTTTAGATATATATGTTTAATAAGGTTCTTGAGGTTCAGTCAATAAATAAAAACAACTATTTTGGGGACGTTTCGAGACTATATTGTTCTCATAATCATGCCCTTTGTAGGAATGTCCTTGTATTCTTCGCTCTCACCAGCTTTCTGTTAGATTTCTGAAGTTACTGTTACTATTATGTTTAAAAAGGTTCTTGAGGTTCAGTCAATAAATATATATGTATATATTTGTGTGTGTGGGTGTGTTCTCATTCCAGACCCCGTATGTTCTCTTAACTGAAAAAACAAGAGGCGTATTTACAACACCTAATGTTCTGAAAAGTACCCGTACAGCTTAACATCATCTTCAATGAAACACGAATTTCAAATTGTCCATTCAATAATCCTTCCCAAAATTACCAAAGCAATTAGACACTACACAACTACTAGAACATCTTCTATTTACAACGTTGTGAATTAAGAATAATCGATTTATTATTAATCAGTATTGTTTATGACGCTGTAAGGAGAAGGTTACAACTTGGCGTTAACAAGTTTTTAATGAATTTTAATGATAAATTCGTAAAACATGTAACTGTGAGTTAAAAAGTAAAGACATTATAAATATAAAATTGATTTATGCAATACTTGTTATGTTGTTTAATAAAGAATACACAAGTAAATTATGACGTACAACATTCATAAACATATAAAAACATTTTAGAATTATATTTAAATCAAACCTATCCACAGGGGTCACCTGTGGTGTAGTGGTTAGCATAGCAACCTACTAAACCCAAGATCGCGGGTTCGCAGCCCGGCAGATGACCTTAGGATTTTTTAAAGGGAGTAAAAAATCCTAAGCTATGCCGTCCTTCGGAAGGGACGTAAAATGGGGGTCCCGAGCCTGTGCGATGTCAGGTACTCGTTAAAGATCCCTATCCTAATTATACCTGGATAGGCAAAATTTAGGACTCCCACCGTAGCATCGTCCGATTAGCCATAGCAGCATAAAGTGACGTTAAACGAAATAAACAAACAAACACCTATCCAGTATCCAAACCTTTTTATACTTTCTGTTTCCTATATAAAAATTGAAAATGCTCTCCTGTCTTCCTTATTTTTTTTTTTTTAAATGATTCAAGGAATACAAAGAAACATGTAGCAACGTGATTAACACTGGATGCGTGAATTGACTTTTGCGAAAGAGCATACATTACATGTGCTAACTTCACTATTCTCTCATTTTTAAGCAAAATATTTAGGCTATGAAACTTACAGGTTTCGTGTATTGCTAATCACGAACTAACAGTATCTAACAAATCACAACCAAAGAGACATTCCATTCTGATGCATGAAGAAGTTCTGAACAATCGTAATCGGCTACCGCTTCCGTGGACAATACTATACTAATGGTAGGTGGTAATACAAACTTTCCCAAGAAATTCGTCACAATGAGCATTGGGAGATAATTCGTTAGGAAAATCCCAAGTTCTTAAATTAAACATTGGTTTTAATATATAATGACTTAGAGGAAATTATTTTACGCAAACATCACAGTTTGAAGTACCTTTTTAACTCGTTTTTGTTATCTAAGTATTCGGGTGTTGACAACTGAAATCAAAAATGAAAAAAATGGCCCATATAAATCCGGATGGGAGGAACTATGTATGAACAAGTGATAACATGATTGCTAATAGGATCACTTCTCAACCAATTATTTCAGAGCTTCCTTCTAGCACAAAACAGTTGTTAAAAAAACATGTTTTAAAGGCTTCTTTACTAAGCACTGAACCCAAGATCCATCATGGGTTGTGGCGGTACATGGTTTTTTATGCACAATAAAAGAAACCATTTTAAGGCTTTTCTTTTTTAAAGAAGTTTTTAGTAATCAAATTGTTGACTTGAGTGAACGTCATCTTACAAATGCTTCAAATTTAAGGGAACCAATTAGAACCACCATGTTGTTTCAAATACATGTTACCTAACAGCTGTAATTGGAAAACGTATATAGCAATCTGCCGCAGCCACTTGAGTTTCTGGTAATTATTTTATTTTTTGCTGTCAGGGTCAGAAGTCACACTTTCCAAGGAGTTATTATACGTCTTTAAGGCTACGAATTTTGAAAACATAAGGGGCAATGAAAATATTTTTGTGAGTATTTCAAGTAAATGCAATATTTGAAGCTATCCAGGCAAGAAAATATTGCTGAACTCAGTAACTTATTGAACTTTTTCAAATGCTTCTGGGCAAAATGCAGCAGGAAATCAAAATTATTTGTTTTTTCGTAAATTATGAATGAATTCGCAAACTTTGTTTCCATACTAAATAAATTTGATTTAAATACTAAATAAATTTGATTAAAAGGAGCTTATTATCAGAGTCAACCAAGACCTGGAACCAGTAATTGTTTACAGTGAAGGCTATACCAAAACTGCAGCACCTTCAGCAAAATAACGAAAAGGTGAAACATTAGGAATGCCGTTAAATCACTTTAATAAGTGAAACTCTGCTGAGCCTTGAAGTTGAATTCGCAGTATAATGGTAAAAAGGACATAGCATACTTTTTGGGTGTGATGATTGATTCACCATCAAGAGCAACAAACATGAAATAAAAAAAGCATCAATAATTTCTACTTCCCATACCTATAAAATTAAAATGAACTAATACCTGACCCATCAAGGTCATGGATTCATAACTTGATAAAAAAAGTATTGTTTCATAGGAAATGACCTTACATAGAGGTTATATGGGTCATTTTCAAATAAAATGGCAATTTAGCTTTCCAGAAAACCCAAAAATCCTCAAAAAGAAAAGTTACTTATTCATGTTCTGTGGCA
The DNA here is from genome assembly GCA_003667255.2 of Euschistus heros. NCBI lineage: Eukaryota > Metazoa > Arthropoda > Insecta > Hemiptera > Pentatomidae > Euschistus > Euschistus heros. Next base: position 627,341 of record RCWM02000169.1, on the reverse strand, counting down.
TACTATGATGTTGCCAAACTACTTGAGAATATATACCTGAGTTGGTTCGTCAAATTTTAGCTTCCTTGATTTTTAATGAATTTTAAAATAAATAAAACCTTTAATAATTTGACATATGTAACCAGGTTTGTAACTTGTCAGCATTATGATTTTTATCCATCGTTTGGTAAAGGATTCTAAAGATTACTAATTAAAAGTGATTTCGCAGGAAGAGCAATAGTAATAAATGTTGTGTGAAAAAAAAATTTCCAAAAAATTTGACGTACTTTACCAATTTTTTTTTTTTTTTTCACTTTGTTAAAACGTTTATGGATTTTATTATAGCCCCCCCCCCTCCCCAAAAGTTATTTACATCTGTTAAGAATGTCTAGACCCTTTCAATAATCTTTCCTTACCAAAAAATTATTATTAACTGATTAATTTATTTATTTTTAATTGTTGGTAACGTACGTCAAAAATATATTCACACGTAATGGTAACTTAGAGAAACATGTATGAAAATTGCATTTTAAGAAAAACACTTAAAAAAACAAAATTAAAAGTATTTATTATATGTTTTATCAACAACATTACAAAATGCTAGGACCTAATTTTCATTTCTAGCGATCACAGTCTTTTCCATTGTATATGTATATGTATATGTATATTAAGAGAGAAAAAAAAAGGTTAATTTCATAATTCTTCTTTCTTTTTTTTTATACCATAAATTGCTGGAATTTTACAAAAATTTTAACACACTTTACCATAACGGTAACGTATGTCAACAGTAACGTATGTCAAATATTAGGAATTTTAATTTGAAAAAGATCATTTAACTACAATTTTTTTCAAATATAATGGCATTGAAACATTTGTAATGTAGAAAACTACGAACTGTAAAAAGTTAGATTGGAAATGCTGAATTTAATGTGAGAAAACAATGATAACGTATGTCAAAATGAATTAAGGCATTCACTATGTTTTGAGAATCAATGTCGTCTTACTTTGGTTAATACAGCGACCTGGGCCCTTGGTTGGGTATGGTTACAATACATAGTCTGGAGGGTGTTAGGACGTTATCCCGACTCCCCTAGCTCCAGAACCCACTTTTCTACACCCGGTCACGTACATCAAATGAATAAATTCGGAAATTCTCGGACACAAAGAAAATCTTTTCTCAAGCCCCCAAAATTTCATATTTTCAAAAGAAGTTCTATATTCAGTTAATATACACATAATTCAACAAGAAATAAGAAAAAGAATAAAATGAAAATAAATTCCTAAACTCTTTGTGAAGGTTAGAAGTTAAAAACTTGAACTGTGGACAGTAACATACATCAAAATTTTTAATAATTTATTTTGTTTTTTTCTTTATCAAACATTTGAAATTGAAGTTTTAGGGCCTACATTAATTTAAACAAATGAACTCGACAAGAAAAAATTAACAATAGTGAAATATTGGTTGTATGTTTTTTTTTACAGCCATTAAAAGTGCTGGGACAGCAAATTGCCATTTTATTTGAAAATGACCCATATATGCATTATCCTGTTAGTACCAGGATCTAATTGTATACAATTAAAAAAAAAAAAAGGAACAATCTTTATAGATACAATGTTTTGTTTTTTCTGAAAGAGTATCTTGACCTAGAATTTATAAATAGTTGATATAAAATAAAACAAACTCTTTCACATAACTTAGCTCATGAGCCTTATTCACTGAGCAACAAAAACAAATAACCAAGTATAAACCTCTAATTCAATGTTAGTAGCAGCAAATGTTACTTAATTTAACAAAAATATACTTTTAAACCACTGATGTAGACTTCTTCTCTCTGAACTTTAAAGACATGCCTGTGTTGTTCTATTATTTTTATTTTTATGTCATAATTATTTGCCTTATTTTCAAGCTGCACAACAGATCATACGCTTCGATATTGGAAAATTTAGTTGAACAATATATTATAATAAATTATTTATTATACAAGGGCATCTTAATCATATAAGTTTAAAAACCTTCAAATTATCATTCTTAATTTACAAATCGTAAATGAGAACCCTTGTATGAAGATATTGATTGTTCTCAGAGTTTCTATGAAATATCACATAAAAAATATTTTAATTAAACCTTAATCCATAAATGGTAGAATGAAAATGAAAATTTTGAAGACAATATTATTATTCCTAGTGCCAGAAATTATTTTAAAGTTAAAAGTAATAAATTAATTTCCAAAAGATGGAATAATCACACTTGTTGGAGAAAATGCATCTGAAACTAATTTTAAGTTTTATCATAATATTAATAACCCAAAAGTTGCTAATAAAGAAAGAGAGGGGAGAGTATGATTCTGATAAGTAAATCTGAAATTATTCTTATAAATAAAACAGTAGTTAAAATGAATGATATTATTATAATGAAATGATAATATTAATGTTGAATACATCTTGTGGCACCATTTAGTAATAAATACCATTAGAGGTTTCTGACTTATCATGGACAACTGCTAGCGGAACACTAAACAGTGATTAATTTGTTTGACACACTTAGTCTTTTCACAATTACCTGCCAGTTTCTTGATTTTTTTTTTTTTTTTTTTTTTTTTTTTTTTTTTTAATATTGATAATTATCTGAACATAAATTAGAATGACCCAGACTCATTCAGTATAGTTATTGTTTATTTTATAACCTATTTTTATTTTTATTTATACTTATTCTATTTTGGATTTTCTAAGAATGCTAAGAAATTATAGTTACAATATTCAATAAAGAGTATGTATTATAATTAAAATAAATAACCTTTTATTTGTTATTAATATTTTAACCACTGGTTCTCATCCAGAAAATCTTAATACTAAGATGGATTCTATCAATTTGATGCTAATAGAGAGCATTATGTATTCTGCCTATTGACCTAAAATTATTGAGGATATTAAGGGTTATATGGACTTATTGTAATTAAACATTGAATAGGCTATAGATTTTCTAATGAAACTCTCAAATGAATTGTATTTCTACTGAGAATTTCTCTTATTCTCTTTAAATGGCATTGGAAATAAAACATCAAAAGTTACTCAATTAGAGCTGTTAGCTGAGAACATATTTTGGCAACAGATTTAGAGTTAAGAATACTATTAAAGTATTTACATATAAATAATTCCATAAATACTAAATTCATGTTTTAGTTAGTGACCTTCGGAAAAAAAATTATTGTCAGATGTATCCTACATTTATATACATTCCTTACTAAATGCTTATATCCTGAAAATTAGTTGACTTATAAGCTAGTCCATTAGTACTGAGATTAGTGAAAGTAAAAAATTTTCTTTAAATTGTGTGGACTGTAACAGTCAACATTTAATTACTTCATGATCATTTAAACATTTATTAAAAAAAAAAAAAAAAAAAAAAAAAAAAAAAAAAAAAAAAAAAAAAAAAAAAAAAAAAAAAAAAAAAAAAAAAAAAAAAAAAAAAAAAGTTACTGCCCCTTTTAAGATATCAGTTGAAGAAAAATTTAATAAAAAGTTACTAAGATTATGAATAGCAATGCCTTCTATATTTAAGAAATAATTAAAATTTTATAACAATATTATTGTATTTAGCTATGCACAGTAACAAGTCAAGTAGTTTAAATGTAATCTCAACGAAGAACTAACTACATTCGTAGTTAAAAGTTGATTGCAGTTAATTACTTTAATTGATAACTGCTAGTTTAGAAGTTATACTTTTCATCTTTATTAATCACCTCACTTACAGATTAGACTGCTATTGTCTCATCAAATTCAGCAAAGAGTGAATTTGAAATTACAACAAAACTTCAGTAGAAAACCTAGATAAAAATGAAAAGTGGTTGAAATGAGAATTTATTTAGACAATGCGTGGTACCTCAGACATTATTTGACAAATGACTGCTGGCCTTATGTTTAACAAAAGCATTTACAAATCAACAGACCATAATAGACTAATAATCAAGTTACTCGATTACAAACTATCAGCACCAATTTGAAACATCACTTTAGAATTCTGTGATGCAACCAGATACACTTTGAATTAAATATGTAAGTACATAAAAAATACATAACAAGTATATAAAAAATAATAAGAACAGAAAGAGTAATCTTATAACTACTATTACCTTGACTGATCCCGAATAAGAACAAAATATTTCAAGCTTAAACAAGCATTTTGGATTGAGCCAGTACATAATAGTAGACTCTTTGAATGAAAGGTTTTAATCAATGTAATATTTCACTCTCATAATTCAAATTTAATGAAACTATATAATTTGAAATAATTACTTAATATACTTAACAACATTCAATTGGTCATTAGGTGTTTCAATAAAGTTTATAAATATGATGGTGTTAATGTTCCATATTTATGTAATCATATTCTCCCAAATAAGCAATCAGAAGCAATTTCAAAAGAAGAAAAATGGAGGGGGGTAATCTAAAATAAATTATTATAATTGATTGATTCCGTACTTTATATCTAAAAATTTAAAAAACTTATTGTTAAAAAAACATCATTTTCTTTTTATACGAGAATATACTTCTCAATAAAACAATGAATTACTATCTTCCATTTTCTTCTAGTTGAGAGAGGCTGGCAGCATTGTATATTATAAGTTGACTAACATCTGTTTCTTCAACGGGCACTTATTGTTTTGGCTTCAAAGTTCATTTAGTTTGGTGAAGTATCTTTAGTGGTGTCGGTGACTTTTCGAATTTCCCGTGTAGTTTTATTTTAAAATATCGAATCAGAAAGTTGGACGTGGGGCAGTGACTGTGCTTGCTATAGATGTCTTTGCAAACAAAACTTTTAAATCTAGTCTTAAATTTAGTGGATGTTCTACTTAGAGTTCCACCTCTTTTTATCATCGATGAACTGTTTCGTATTGGATTAGGTATACCCATTGGACAAAACCCGTTATCAGAATCTAATGACACTTTTATTTCCATTGACCAAAGTGTTGACTTTGAAGGTAGCCTATCAAATGCCATTCTTACCCAAAATGATATTCAGTTCTATAAAATTCTTTTGATTTTGATTGGGAAATTCGTCATAGCATCATGTTGTAAGTAGTAATATTTTTAACTTCATATTTAACATAGAATTAACAGTCTAGAGGCATTCCAATTGCTTAAATCATTGCAATATTTGTTGATGCAATATATTAATCAAGTGTGATTAACCATTGGCAGTTTTGTAATTTTTACATGAAATTCCTGTACTTATCTTTAGTGTGACATTATATTATTCATAATATTTTTAATTGTTATATATTAACATTGGCATGTAATTATTATTGTATTGCTATCTTCCTTAATGTCTGAATGACAACCCATTTTATGTGGTATTAGCATATATTTTTTGCTAGACCTTCAAATGATGGACATAACCATCTATTTCCTTGATCAAAGACAAATTCATGTCTTAAAAATATTAATTTATTTAATTTGTTATATAGATGTATTTATACTTCACTTTAAATGTAAAATAAGGACATATATTTAAAAATTTACATATTCAATGTTTAATCATTTGGTTTTGTTCTCATCTATTTTGAGATCAAACATTATTATTGTTGATACTGAAGAACAATGGTTAACTGTAATGATTAGTATGTTTCACAATGTCGATAATAAAGGACCTGTTAGTGATATAAACAAACAAGTTATTTTACAAATATTTTGCTTGTTCTTCCTACAATAAGTGTATTCACTTTTATTCTCATCTGAACATTCTTAATCTTACATTACATCACTTAAAATTCAATACAAATTACTTAATAATAGAAATTATGTGCAGAAATTTACTCATTCTGAATTTTTGTTTGTTTATGATTATTTATAAAATTAAAATAAGTTATCTTAAAATATTTCTGAATATGTAATAATAAGTACACTTCCTTCAAATTGATTGAATAAATGATAGAAAATTTTTTTAACTTTTTTATATGTACCTATACAATTTCATTTATATTTGCATATACCCATTACATCTTGAACTTGAAACAAATTCACTCTAATCAAGATATAAATAATGATTAATTATTAGCATCTTATTTATGGTACAGTAATATTTTAAACTATCTAGTGAGGAATGATTAAAAATATTAATTTGATTAAAACTATTATCTTGTGTAGTTATCATTGATTGTATAATGCACATTTTTCCTGTTTATTTATTAAAAAGCTTAGTTTGAGAAAACGTTTGTCGAGAAAAGTATCTTTACCTTAATTTTCAACTACCTCATCTCAAAAATTTATAAAAGGCAGGATTATTATTATAAATAATAATTATCTTACTCCAATATAGGCCTTTATGATTAATTTCTATCTATTAAAATTATTTAAATAATTTTTTTATTTGTTGCAGGTTGCCTAGCTGCACTTTGCACTTTCATGCTGCTCAGGGAGCACCTACTGATTGTGTATATGTACCTGATATCAGTAGGTGTTGTTTTTATATCATACTGGGGTAATGTGACTACAGTCAAAGCTATTCTCGGATCAGTACAAGATGGCCAGAGCATTCTTGAAGAACTTTTATCCTTTAACTTTGACAATCTAACCAAAAACGGAGTGGGAATGATACTTTTTGAGAATTATATAGCTCAGATAATTCTGTCGTGTGTATTCTCCTATGTTCATCTTGGACCAAAGTATCCATTGTTACAAAAGATTTGGCCTATTACATTCCTAGCCCCATCATTTTTATGTCTCCTTCCCCTCTCTCCGTCTTTACTTTATCATTCACCAGTATTTGCTGCTGTACTACCTCTTGCTATGGTGAAGTTTATTCTCTGGTCAAGTGCATTTACTATTATTCAGACTGTCTATGGAGGATACTTGCACGCAAGGAATTTTATCAGGTAAGTAGAATGTTTGGTATATATATATTTTTTTTTAATTAAAATCTAAGTCAATCTTTTAAAATAATAAACTTTTTTCCCATTTTTCTTACATTTGTTTTATATCACTAAAAATAATCATTTACTGAAAATAATTATTTGCATGTTTAGTTTTAACTAATTTTAATCGATAAGCTTTCTATTGTATATTTATTTTTTTATTTTTTTTTTGTTACTGTTCGCCTTAGCCTTAAACACAATACAGTTTACTAGAATTAAATCTGTACATTTCATGAATCAATAAAATTAGAAACTCGAGGTGAAAGTTTTGAAAAACATTTTTATATTTTGACTCCCAAAGGTGACCTCAATATAATTTTCTAAAAAAAAATTTGGAATTATAAGATCCATTACACTTGACAAAAAAAATCATTTTGCTTTAATGAAGATATATTGCTTACTTCCTTAAATGCTTTATCGATGGAATCAGCTTTGAATCAGCCCTTACACATCTTCCTTAGTCATCTTATCACACTGATAGATTATTTAGTAGACCGTCTTGCTTATCCAGACATATTTATTGACTCTTTCAATATGACATATTTTGGTTTTATGAAATAAAGATTAATTTATTCATTTTTTTGCCACTATTCCTAAACGAACTATAGGTGATGACACTGTTTGGACATGCTATTATTGTAATTCTTTTTCTTATTATTAAAAGCTTAACTCATAATTAGAGAAAATTAAGCCATTGGTTTTAGCCTATTATTCAAGGTTTATTAATTTTTTTTTTTTTTCCCATTTAATAAACACCTTGAATTTTATAAAGGAGGCGATATTATAAGCAAATTATGTATTATATATATGCATTTTTACATGCAATGATTATGTCAGCAGAAGTCAATTTTTTCCTAAATAGGCACTTATTTTTTAAATCTTTTTTTTAAAGATAGAAAGGGAGAAATTGTTTGGAATCCTTTGGTAAAAGAAATTTTCTTACTGGTAAATATGAAATCTGTAATTTAGGCCCAATTTTTCTTAATTGTTTTCACAGAGCCTTTTGCTATTAGAAAATATTCTTTTTAAATACACCCTGGTTAATTTTTACTATAGAGTAAGAGAATGCTTTTTTTTTTTTTTTTTCTTCACATCTTATAGGCAGTGAATAATTATTTTTAATCCTTATCAATGAATCTGCTACTCAGAAACCGCAGAAGAGATTTTTCTTTTCTCCTGACCAATATAAAATAAAGTTAATATTATTTCATGTTTTTTATTTATTTATTTTTTAAATACTTTGGATAAGATTTATTTGGAAATTCAAAAAGCACTAATGATAATTTTATTTATTATTACCAATGTAACTTATAGAATTCAATTACGAAAATCTGGCTTGGCCAAGTTAACTCCTATAGAAATGGCATTCCAATGCACTATTTATTAAATGATCTAATTTTATGATATGGTAAAAGATAACTTCAATTAATTATAAATATTTTAATAGTAATTTTGGCCTCTCTGCACTAATGGAAACTGAATGGATGAGGTTGAACGTTCCATGTGTCCTTCGTACTTTCTGGATTCTACGGTTAGCTGAACATGCATTGGCACTACACCCTCAACTTGGGTTTGACCTCGGATCAATTTTCATGGCATGCAAGGCCCTTCTCATCAGCGGCTGCGAAACTCTGACAGCCGTTCTTGGGATGACTTCATTGGTGTCATATCTCTGCCATTACATTGGCTCTTTCTTTCAATGGGTAATATATTATGTTGTTATTAAATTATAATTCCTGTCTTTTGTGATGTTAACAATACTTTTAATAAACCTACTATCTTTGTCAACTTGAAATTAAATATTTTTATAATATTGTGAATCCTATGATTTTTTACTGTTAATATTTATGCATATGAAAATAGTTACCTTTCAGAATCATAATGAAACATCCGACATTTCTTACATCTAGGAAAGACATTTTGACGGATGAATATCTTAATCTAGATTTTATGTGCTAGCCTTTTAAATAGCTCAATCTCCCAATGCATGCAAATTTTTCACAAGGTTAAATTTAAATTTAAATGTCAACATCTATCACCCCCTTGATATCCTTGTATTTATTTCCCATAAAGTGGGTTTCATTCATGCCATATTTCTGTTTGTTTATGTGTTTACAAGGAAATTTTCTTTTTCTCTTTTGGTAACATGGGGTTTTTCTGCCTAAGTGGGTGGGGGGAGGGTCAGCAATTCATTTCTCAGAATAAATGTTACCCAGACACTAATTGGAATCTAACTCACAATTTTCTGTTTATCAGGATGCTAGGGTAAAAGCCTGCTTTGCCATGTGTGTTATTCAGTTCAATGATCCATAAATGTTGACTCATGAAATGACACACTTTAATATAACCTCCAGAATCTATTTCACTCAGTTATTCTCTCACCTTCTACTAAGTGGAGTAACTCAAATGGCTGATAATAAAACAAGTATACTTTACTTTTTCTTCAATCTCTGTCTCTCCTTTCTACTATGAAATTTGGAATGGGAGAATGGCCGCAATATTGTTCCTGCACGCATCTGCCAGCCAAATGGAAAAGGGGTTTTATTTTAGTAGGTTTTCTTCAGAAATCCGAGGTTTAAACAGGGCCGCCAAGAGCCGAACCGGGCAAATGCAATTGCCAAGGCCCCCTAAACCCCCCCACTCCCAACAGTGGTCACCTTAGCCCGACCCCGAGGATTGTCCCCCCTGTCAGCTACCCTGGGTTTAAACTCTTGTCAGTGGACCCATCCCATACGTATTTATTTTAAAAATTAGATCATGGCTCTTATTAAATATCTTTTAAAAACACTAATAAATTTCAATCCTTTTTGACTTGTTCAATCTTCCTATCAAATCAAATCAGGTGATATTAATCAAAACTTTATTATATAGTTATGGAAACCCAATGGTATTAGGGATAATAAACAAATGTACACTATCCCCTCTCCTAGATAACTGTATAAAAGGCCACCTCCACCTGCGCCCGATGACACTCTGATATAGTCACTCGTAGGACTCACAGATGTTCAACACGCAGTTCTTGTACTAGTCTGTAAATTGTGCTTTTTCTTGTATAATGTATGTCAGTCAATAATAAAAACCTCTTTTTAAAAACTCAGTCCCGCGAACCTTTTATTTAGCTATATAGATAAGCTCCTGTAAATCACCAGATTCCTATTTGTATTGATCAGTTTGGGATTGGTACAGTTTCATAGCTCTCATTTGCAGTTTCTTTGGGTGTGCTCCTTTTGCTCATAAGGAACTTGATTCTGTTTCTAAATTGCTGAAGAAGTGAGTTTTATTTATATTTTCCCCATTATTCCTGTTGAATAGTTACCATTTGATCTGTCTTTGAAAATTAAAAATATGGCTCTTCTTTTTATTCTGAATGATGTTTATTTGTATTCCTGGACTTCTGCTCAAGTAATGACTAATTAAAAGTCATCAATCTTTTTCCTAGATGCTGGGGCATTAATAATGCAAACTGTAAATATTAAGGTTTTAAAAATTGTTAACTAGCTATTAGAAAATAATTAGATTGAAATTATTATATTCTTCTCCATTATCTGTAAAAAAAAAAAAAAAAAAAAAAAAAAAAAAAAAAAAAAACCATTATTTTTTATCACTCTTTTTCTACTATTTCTTTGTATTATTTTAGAAGATTATAATTCAAAATTCATTTTCTTTTTTTCATTTAATTTAGGTACTATTAGCCGAAGACGAGGAGGACAAATCTATTGGCACAGTCTCAGCTATATTATTCTACATTCTCGCTCTTCAAACTGGTTTGACTGGTCTCGATCCTGAGAAGAGATTCATTCGACTTTGCAGGAACTTCTGCCTCCTCTTTACTGCACTACTTCACTTCATACACAATATTGTCAACCCTCTTCTTATGTCATTATCTGCTTCACATAATCCTTCACTTCACCGGTTAGTATCATTTCAAAATGCTTTGTTCAAATTTAGTTTTACTATTTTTTCCTCTATGATCTGTATTCTTACAAATACAATATGATTTAGGGTATTCTTTAACTCATGTGACCCAAATTTCCATCTTTTTTGTCCTACCAATCCCCTTAAGAAGCCTAGTAACAGTCATGGCTCTTGTTCCAAGTTGCGAATCTAATTCATGAGTGCTATTTCTTCGGCCTATCTTTGTTGGTAAAGTTATAGGTACTCCTCAGACTGAAATATTTCAAACCAACAGTAGGTTATTCTTTCGCTCACTTTATCTTCACTGAATCCAATTTTATGTTTTAGTACATCTTCTTCATGCTTGTCTGAATCTAAATTTTTAGAGAAAAAAAAAATACGAATTGCCGTGATAGATATAATTTTATTAAAATTAATTTTTCCCTATGTTGTTTTACCTTCATGTTGCATGATGATGAACATGATTATGTTAATCGCATCAGTTAAAAACTTTACTGAGATAGAACCGTTAGTTATCTAAAATATTACTTATTGATTTATTTACATTATAATTATGTTTTAATATAAAGATTTTTTGTTTTGTTTTTTCTTATAGACATGTAAGAGCCCTTCTGGTCTGTGGTTTTCTAATTGTGTACCCAGTGAGTCTGCTTGGATACCTTTGGGCCCACCATCCTATGTCCACCTGGCTTTTGGCTGTCTCTGCCTTTTCAGTCGAAGTTATAGTAAAAGTAATTGTTTCACTCCTCATATATTCTCTTTTCCTGCTGGATGCCTACAGGTCTACTTTCTGGGAAAAACTTGATGACTATGTTTACTACATCAAAGCATTTGGAAATACAGTGAGTAATAATTACATCTCCATAATTTTTATTTTTATACTTGATCAATATATAGCCAGTGACAATAAAGAATTCCAAATAAAATTTTTAATTGTATTTCTAATGAATAAAATTGCTAATGTTCTAGCGTAACTAATACTTTAGTACCTGAGCCCATATAGGCATAAATTACGCTAAGAGGAGGTTTATAACATCTTATAACTAGCTGACTGCTCATTACTGGAGGAATAAGAAATAGTTACATTCAGATTAATTTTTGAATGATAACTGTAAGAGTAGGAGTAGTGTTCAACTTCTGCATCTTGACAGAGCTAATTTATAAAGCCTAACTGGTCTGTATATTTAATAGTGCAGGCTAAATAAGCATCCATGCATGAGCATTTTGGATGAAAATTGAGGTACCACTGCGCTGATGATTCCGTTGAGTTGAAGGGTGAAAACATACATCATGTCTTATGCAGATTCATATCTGAAAGTTATCATTAACTTTCTTAGCTAGGCAATGTTGGTTCATACACTTTTGTGTATAACAGAAACTATTAGCCATTGTAAGCATTCTGAAATAAACTGATTAACATATTTTTATTGAATAAAATAATTCACTAATAGTTGGACCAGATATTTTTTTTCCAGCAGGTTTTAACTATGTTCTGCATTTTATTCTCAGGTGGAGTTTTGTTTCGGGATTTTCCTATTCTTTAACGGAGCCTGGATTTTATTATTTGAGTCTGGAGGAGCTATTCGTGCAGGAATGATGGGAGTTCATGCATATTTCAATATTTGGTGATTATTATAATTATTAATTTGTGAATTCCTAATCTCAAATGAAAAGAATGTTTATCTGTTCTTTTGTTGCTTCCAACAGGAAGCCCTGATGAAGGCGTACAGTAAAAGCCAAAACATCGGGACAATAAATTAATACAATTAATTGTGATATCTTGACGCAAGCCCCAGTTATCTACTTCCTTGTAAAAAAAAAAAAAAAAAAATAGTAAATGATTTTTGACTTCCTTGATATTTTTTTTTGGAAATATTTTCTTTTATTATTGGTCTATTATACCTCTAGATCAATTTTTTCTATGTTCTTATTCTGAAAGAATTGGAAATAAATTGGTGTCAATTAAACAAAATTATTAGAATCAATGAATAGTATTCATTGAATATTTAAATAAACTTATGTATGAAATAGAATTGAAACTTATGTATGAAATTGAATATTTAAATAAACTTGTATTTAAAATATGAAATGAGTATTTTGTATGTATGAAATAGTTTGACAAAAACTATATTCTTAAATGATTAAAATTATAGTTGACAAACATTAAATTAAACGTTACGAAAGGTGATTAATTTTTCTCTATGTATTTTACCTTCATGTTGTAAGCCAAGACTTATAATGGAAAAAAGATTATGGTATGCATAACAAGCAGTATTTACCCTATTCTAACCATAGTTGGAATGTCAATGTTAATTCCAGCGGCAGATCATTTAGTAAATTTAAATCTTCACATGCTGAAAAAAAAAACCTTATCTGGTTAGGGTTCCCAAATAACACACAGCCCTTCAATCTCATATGAACAAAACATACATATTATAAAGAAAAATAAGCCTAGCAATTGAACAATGGAAATTAACTGTTATTTTGAGACCTTGGTCGCAAAATGTGTATGAAATGTTTTTGATTTAATAAATGCAAATTTTAAGATAAGGTATTTAATTAATTGTAATTTAATGATGGTATTTAATGATTGTAGATATTTCTATTTAAAGTTTCTGCTATTTTAACATTATATATTTTTTTATTTTATTTACTTCATTTATAATTGTAAATAAATTATTTTTTCTCTTCTATAGATAAATTATTGCTTAATTTATTAATTTTTCTATTTTTTAAAAATCTTTTTTATTATTTTGAGTGTAGGTGTGAAGCCCGAGCTGGTTGGTCAGTCTTTATGAAAAGGCGTACTGCCGTCAATAAAATTGAGTCACTTCCAGAAGCAAGTGATGCTCAGTTAGCTTCTCATGAAGACGTTTGCGCTATCTGCTATCAAGAGATGAGAGCTGCCAAAATAACCAGGTGTAACCATTACTTCCATGGGGTCTGTCTCAGGAAGTGGCTTTATGTTCAGGTATGTACTGTACAAATATTAATATTTTACTTTATATTTGTTAAATTGAAAAATGAAATCAACATTAGTGTTTTTCACTCAAATTGGTCACTTTTCTTTTGCATTTTCTCTATGATAGTAACTAAAGTGCGGTAGCTCAGTGGATAAGGCACTAAAAAGCTCCTGGACTTAAGTTCGAGTCTGACCAAAGGCAGTAAATTGATATTTTGCTAATTCGGCCGTGGATCGTCTTCGTGGTCGGGAGACCTTTCTAGGGCACACCTAGCCTCTATAAAGTGGTTACCCTTAATTAGGAAAAACCGGGCAGTTGAGTGTGATTTCAACCCAACTCCTTACATAACCATTGGCCTAGTAGCAGTATATCTTTACCTAATTACTGAACCCAAGACCTTCACTGGTTGTAGTGGGACAGGTTTTTTTTTTTTATTTTATTTTATTTTCTTTACTGGTTGCTGTATATTTTTAAAATTAAAAATATCCATATTTTTTGGATCTTACAAAGATAAATTGGGATTAAGCAACATGGTTAAAAAAAAAAAAAAAACTATATTATAATCTAGATTTTTTCTAGATTTATTTACCCCCTTAGACAAAAGTATTTTTTAAAAATAGGATACCATTGTTATCCTATTTATTTATTTATAATTTTTTTTTTTAAATTGGATATTATTGTTGTCCTATTTGTTTATTTATTTATAATAACATAATTAAAAATAAGCATATTTTTTTAAGCTTACAAAGTTAAATTGAGATGTATCAATGTATGCTGTAGCAACATTGTTTATTAAAAAAAAAACAACTATATTATAATCTATATTAACTCCCCCCCCCCTCTTGAAAAATAGTATTATTTAAAAATAGGATACCATTGTTGTCCATTGTTTTGTTTTTTTTACAAAAGGATGCCTTTTTCAATATTTTTCACAGAAAAAAAAACATATATTTACAGGGAGTTCAATATTCGATGGACACCCACTTTTTTTTCCACTGTTTTTGAAATGAAACTCTCAGGGTCTTAACTGTGTCAAATAGTTTCTTTTCAGGTTATAGTCTGCTCTCCAACCTTCTCCAGTTCTTCTCCAGCGATCCTAACTTTGGAATTCCCAATGGAATGTGGTACTTTTTATGACGGATTTCGTTAGAAAATCAAATTTTTTTGGGGCACTGTTTCGCCGCAAACCGTGAAAAATCATTTTAAGTAAATAAGCAATCTAAAACTGGTTTTGCAAAAATAAAATAAACTTTAAACAAAAATATGAAATTAAGGCCTTCCCGTGACTGGTACGACGAGCGGTGAGAACAGGTCGACTTGGAAGGTTTCCCATGAGGGGCTCAAATCATCGACAAGCCTGTGATGAAACTAATATCATTTATGTACTGGCTACGGTGGAAGCATATCCTCATCGGAGCATTCGGGACATAGCCAGGGATACCCATTTAATGACAGAACCTTCGCCTCAGTCTCTTAGCATATTGGGGAGTTAGAGCCTGATTGAGTGAAATGATAAAGTACGGCCTCATACAGTATTGTTTTAGTATGGCACACACCGTTCCATTGCTTAAGTGGATATCCCAGGCTATGTCCCGAATGGTCCTATGAGAATACACTTCCACCATAGCCTGTACATAAATGATGTTAGTTTCATCACGGGTTTGTCGATGATTTGAGCCTCTTATGGGAAACCTTCCAAGTCGACCAGTTCTCACCGCTCGTCGTTCCAGTCGCGAAAAGGCCTTAATTTCATAGTTTTGTTCAAAGTTTATTTTATTTTTGCAATACCAGTTTTAGACTGCTTATTTTCTTAAAATGATTTTTTCACGATATGTAGCGAAACGGTGCCCTGGAGAAAAAAATTTACCAGTATAAAATCGATTTAAAATTTGATTTTCTACCGAAATTCATCGTAAAAAAATACCACATCCTATTGAGAATTCTAAAGTTAGAGTTGCTGAAGAAGAACCGGAGAAGGTTGAAGAGCAGACTATAACCTGAAAAGAAACTTTATTTGACACAGTTAGGACACTGAGAGTTTCGTTTTAAAATTTTAAAAACTGGAAAAAAAAGAGGTGACCTTCGAATAATGAACACCCCGTGAATAGTCTCTTTAATAGTGACTATTCGCTACAGACCTTTTTTGTTGTAAATTTTTAATATTTGTTCATAGGTTTTATTACAAAAAGAATACATAGAATGCAAACAAAGCAAAACGTCTATATTAGATTAACTAGAACAAGGAAGGTAATAATAGGTTCATACGGCACTCAGTGATGCCAGGTTTACTTGACACACTTGTTACAAAATTTATCACAACAGAAATTAACAACTAACACTTCTTACTAATAATAATAATAACAGACTGAGAATAATAATAAAGGAACGATATACTAATAATACGATGATATTTATATTTATATATTTATATTGTTTACAATAGCGAGCAGCGCTACACCCTGTATATTTTAATTTTGGAAAAAGAAAATAAGGTCAATACGGGTATGTATTATGTCAAATTGAAGATCTTTAAAAGCTGAACAGAATAACACCCGTTTCAATTTTCTGAGGCAATCTGTATTTGAAACATGTTTTTGAAACAAAAAGGTAACAACTTAATTTTGAGTTCCTTTTGACTCTTCCCTGCTCGCAAAAGCAATTGCTGCCAAAATCCAAAATTTAAGGCTCTACATTTCCTATGGAAACGTCTAGCTAACTAAGTAATATAACAAATTTATGTGAACATAATAATAATAAGAACAGTTTTTGTAATAGATTAATTATGTCAAGGCTTTTGTACTTCAAATATAGGATTTAAAAATTTAAAATAGGATGAGAAATTTATCTTAAACTATAATTGTATCAAGAACTATTCTACTTTAAGAACATTTATTTTTTCCAGCCCTTAAGAAAAAAAGCACTCACACTAACACATATGATAATAAGTTCATGTACATTCTCGTTGAAAGGGATAAACTAACAAAATTTATGATTGAATTTATTAAATTTTTTTTAATAACAAAGATTATTAAATATACCTAATTTTTTTAAAAGTTTTATTGGGAAAACGTTTTCAAAAGGATTCATAACAATTTATTTATTGATTTTTTGTAGTGAGATAAAATATGGACCCTTCATTCATTTTTATTAAAGGGATATAGAAATACTAAATGAGCCAGGGTTAAGAAATGATGTAATAATTAATTTAATTTTCAAAAAAGACAACTTTTTTGTTAGACAACGACAACAACAGCTTAGATCAATAATTGATTATATAATAATTAGAAGAAACACCCGTGTTGTTGCCCATGACGTCAGAGTGAAGAGAGGTGCAGAATGTAGATCCGATCATTATTTAGTGCAAGGAACTTTCCTGTTTAAATATCTGAGTGCCCGGAAGGAGATACAAATCAAGACCGAAACTTCAGAAAACATTAACTATTCTCTCGAAAGCCTAAAGCAGGAGTCCGTGGAAAAATTGTATAAAAACAGACTCGAAATCAATCTTCGGAGTGGAGATGATTACGATGACATCAAAAGAAGTTGCCATCAATCAGCATTTGAAGCAATAGGCACAAAACAGAAAAAGAAAAAACCGGATAAATACTGGTGGAATAGTGAAGTAGGGGAGTTAGTGGAAAAAAAGAGAACGATTTATCACATGTGGCTCACTACTGGGAATGTAACAGCATTTAATGAGTATAAGAAACTAGCTTTCCCCGTAGCGACTTCGCCCGCTCTCATAATTAAAGAACTTTACTAATAGTTGATTAACTAAGAATAATTTGTTTATCTATAAAAGTCTTGTATTGAAGAATGCAATTGAGCATTGTTTCTTCAATATACTTAGCCCACTATGCACAGGTGCCACAGATATAAATATATAAAGGCAGAATCAATAAGAATTTATTTAACATAACTCCTATTTGTTTAACATTTGTAGCTACATGTTTCCGAGAAAAGACTCCCATCATCAGGCTTCTAAATTTTTTAAAAAAATACATTAATCTATAAAATTACACCAATAGTTATTACCAACAGTACACCTCTTAATCTATGATTATTTTCACATTGTCCATTCTCCATGTTATAAGGAATTATATAATATAAGACAGAATCCATGTTGAAAGATAGGATGTTAATTTCTGCTATATTATTTTTAAGGGAAGTGAAAATAAAAAAATATGAAACCTATGATATACTTTCTCACATTTATTTTTAGATTAATATGTTTTATTGAATTAATTATACAATTTGTCTCACTTTAGGGCATTAAGTATCATGGATGACAAAGAATCCATTCAAAAAAATATGTATACTGAAATTTTATCACTTAAATTGATACAACAAATCAAAATATATAAAACACCAAATCCATGTACAAATTAATGTTCTTAAGTTTTGTAACACTTTTACACATTAGATAAGAGGAAATAAGAAAACATGAATTGATAAAACACTTAATCCTTTATGAAAATCATTTTGTTAACTTCTGTTTCACCTATTTACATTTAAGAAGACTAAATATCAATATAACACACTAAACAACACAATCCAAGTTGAACCTGCAGAGGTTTGCTTACATGTGAGGTTATAGGAAAGAACTATCGATAAATTTAAACTCGAAGTGAAGCGTAAGGATCAAACTTGGTGGTGGCTCGTAAGCCGACTATTACCTAAAGAATTATTATAGTAAACTATACTATTTAAAATCTTCCCAGAACTATGAAAATTTTGTAGTTAAAATTTGGCACAGATGGTTTTAATAATTTTACCATTGCAAACTCTGTTGCAGAATGGTGCTAACAACTTATCGTTCGATTATTAAACATCCCTAGTATCCACACGTCACACTAAATATTTATAGCTTTTTTTTTTATAACAATTTATTTGAATTAAACCAATTTTATTATCAATTTCTAGCTCTATATAACACTGTACCGCTATAACCTCTCTTAAATGGCACTCGCCACATATCGGTCAATTTTCAAAATTTACTGCGTACCACATTTTTATCTCTTTTTAGCAACAATTTAATTGATAATATGTAAATTTTCTTACTGCTAAACCTTCTTTCAACTAAGAAGATGATGTAGTTAAGATTTGGTAAAGATTGGTTCAGTATTTTTTGTGGTTAGTTTAGTTTTATAAAAGTAAATTCTATGAGTAAAAATTTAATTATTCAATTTATTCATGGTTAAACTCTTAAAAAATATTACTAATTAAATGTTATTTTAATAACATATCTACATATAAACCTGAAACATCAAATGAATTTGAAATCGTTTTACGGAATTTTATTCTTCTTAAAACCTTCCTAAAAAACTAAGGAGATATAGATTAATTTAGAACATATGTTTTATTGGTAATTGTTTAATAACACCTGCACTAAAGTAATATTTATAAAAAACTAGCTGAAAGGACCCTGCTCCGCTACGGTTTAATATCATTAGGATGAAGGACAACTTAAATTAGTAAAAGTTAAGGTTAACATTGATAATAATTATTACTTAAATAAACCTAAAGAATTCCATTCTTAGAATAATTTCAATAAGTAAATTTGACAATTTGCAAAAGTTAATTTTATCTTATTTTGATAGTCCTACAATGAAGCTTCGAGGCAGCACTACCATCTTACCCAGCTCTTATACCAGACCATCAGCTTTTCATATGGCATATGGCTTTAAGTGAATATAGTCTCAACTTCTCACCTTTATTGATTTTTTCGAATAAAGTTTAGTCTTTCTGTTTCTATTTTTTCTTACATATCAAGCATAAATTGGTTGAGGAGATTACGAAGTTAAAGTAAATAAGGTTCTTCACCTCAGACACGGTTTTCTTAAGTGGTGTATTAGTGTTTGAGTCACGCTGAGTGATGTTAATACTGCACCCATGTTAATACATGAGACGATACTGAGGAGAATCATACACTTGATAGAACTCATTGATTCTTATCAGTTTTTTTGTCCCTACATCGAACTGGCCTTACATGTCATCACCAAAGAACATAAGTCTTTTAACCTCCTCTTTAACATAAGATTTTTAATAGCTTCTCTTCACGAAACAACTCAAACTTGTAAGGGTATACCTCTGTAGCCAAAATGAGTTCACAGGAAGTACCATATTAAAAGATTTCGATATCGATCGTATTTTTGTTTGTTTACAACTATAAGGAACTTAATTTGTGGTCAAAGTGTGCGGATTAAGATCTAACCTTTTTTTTAACTTAGCTTATTTCCTTATACCATATGACAATTAATCTATTGTTATTCACCCAATAAAAATTGTAATCGCATTTTTCGCGAATTAGCCGCGATCCAGGCCGATTTTTTAAAATTCCTTTCTTAGCGAGCACCTACGGCCCTAGAGGAAGCCATATACGAAATTTCATTCCAATCCGTTCGGTGGTTTTTGAGATTTCGTGTTAAGTGAGTGAGTGTTATTTGACAAATATATAATAGATAAATATTATTTTGATATTTTTGGGATATTTCTTGAATCCCAACTCTGATTTAAATAAAAATTTACAAAAACCTTCCCGGGGATATACTTAATAACTTCCCAAATTTTCACGGCGATTGGATGTATGGTTTTTGAATCTATCGAGAACAGACAGACACACACACATTCATTTTTATATATATATAGATTAAATGGGGAGTTCAAAATAAAAAGAAGAGAAGCAATAAATCAGTTCTGGGAGAAAAATTGCAAATTTATTGATAGTTGTATGCATGGGCAGAAAAGTGGAAGAGGCTGAAATCCTTGAAATCATCCTGTAAAGGAAATCTAGGTATTCAACTTGTACCTCCTCAGAAGTGGGTGGACTACTTCTCAGAACTACTGGCTGAGGAAAGAAACGTATTTAAGGAAGACCTTGTTATACAAACCAGTGAACATGTTAATGCAGAGCCGATATCGGTGGAAGAAGTGAAAGCCGCTCTAAAAGAAATGAAAAATCATAAGGCTCCTGGACCAGGGAACCTCCCAATAGAGCTCGTCAAGTCAGGACCAAGATGTTTGAAAGAAAAAAAAGCTGAGTTGTTTACACGGTGTATACATCAGCGTAAAGTACCATCGGAATGGTTGACTGGATACATTATTCCAATACATAAAAAAGGGAATAAGAGTGAATGTTCGAATTATCGTGGTATCACCGTTTTAAGCAGCATGAGCAGGCTCTATGGTCGAGTTTTAAAGAACAGATTGGAGCGAGAGCTAGAAGGATTTATATCAGAAAAACAGGCAGGTTTTAGAGCAGGAAGGTCTTGCATGGATCATATGTTCACCATTGAACAATTACTTGAGAAGAAATTGGCATGTGGACGTGAGGTTCACCTAGCCTTTGTAGACATTAAAAAAGCCTATGATAAGGTTCCATTAAAACTTCTCTGGAGGGCTTTGGAGAATATCGGAGTAAGTAGAGATCTTACTGACGCAATTAAAAGTCTATACTATAGAGCGAAAGCTAAGGTCAAAATGGGAAACCGTTTGACAAATAGTTTCCTTATCACCAAAGGCCTAAGACAAGGGTGTAGTTTATCACCCACCCTTTTTAACCTCTATCTAGAGGAAGTTTTGAAGGAGTGGAAAAGGAAATGTCGAGGTATGGGTGTAAGAATAGGAAAGGAAACTTTGTACAGTCTACATTTTGCTGATGATCAGTTATAGCTTCCGAGGAAGAAGATCTAAGTTATATGCTAAGAAAGCTAGAAGAAGAATATTCTAAATGGGGCCTAGAAATCAGCAAGGAGAAGACAGAATACATGGCACAAGACAGAGTACCTTCAACGCCTCTACAGCTTCTCTGCTATTAGAAAATTGGTCATTACATCGCAGTACTATCTTCAAGTATTTGGGAGTTTATATCGATGGCAGGGGAACACTTGAGAGCGACATAAAAGAAAAGATAAAGAACGGAAGAAAGCTGATTGGCATGATGAACTCTGTACTGTGGAGCCCAAATGTTTCACTAAAAACCAAGAAGAGGATTTTCCACTCCTTTTTTGAAGGAGTAATCCTTTATGGTCCGGAAATGTGGGTGGTTGGAACAAGAGATGCACAGAGCTTACAAGCTGTCGAAATGGATTTTTGGAGAAGAAGCTGTCGCATTTCCAGGGTTCAAAGGGTGACTAATTCTGCCATACGAAGTATCGTCAAGGCGGAAAACACTATAGTTCACACTATTCACACCAAACAGCTGCTGTGGTATGGCCATTTAAGAAGAATGGGCCAAGAAAGATGCCCAAAAAGGATATTTAACTACCTCCCGGAAGAAAGACGAAAAAGAGGCCGCCCAAGGAAAACATGGATTTAAGTAGTTGAGGAGGTAATGGCGGCGAGAGGATTACGGGAAGGAGATTGGGAAGACCGCGAATACTGGCGGTCCAATGTATTGGGTCTCGGTATATGACCTAAGGTCGTCAAATCCGAAAAAAAAAAAAAAAAAAAAAAAAAAAAAAAAAAAAAAAAAAAAAAAAAAAAAAAAAAAAAAAAGACAACAATGGGGGATTATCCCACAACTGTTAAAAATCATTAACAACTGCCTGTTACCTTGTTTTTGATGTAAATACGTCTTTAAATTTTCCATCACACAGGGGTAATCCAAAAAACCTAATGATAACGAAATCAGGGGAATACAGTTTGCCATTGTAATTTCGAATCCATCCTCTGCATCTAAAATTGAATTATACCACTTGATAGCTAAACGATCAAAGAATTCATTACGATAAGTGAGAACAGTGACGCATCACATGTGGTATAGGGAGAAGTGCCGCAATTTTGAGGTTATTTTGCTGCGTATCGAGATTTGCAATTAGTATAATTTTTGACTGGGAAAAGCTACGATGTAATAAAAATATTTTATCCTCAAAAAAGGACATTCAGCCGCACAATGCAAAGCTGTTCTGAAATGCATCATTTGTGGAAGTAAATATTTCCCACTATTATGTTCAAATCATAATAAAACTGTAAAGAACTCTTCTAATAATGAAGGTGTAGAACGAAGTGATCACATTGAACAAAATTTAGCTAACACTAACTTTACTAGTGTTTTAATGCAAACCCTTCATGTAACATTGAAAGGCAATGTTGAAGAAAATGGTTACGAGTCCTAATATATGCTGGGTCACAACGGTCTTATATTACAAAAAATATGGCTAGTGAATTTGGGTTACCAGAAATTTAACAAGAAACTCTTGTGCATGCTTTATTTGGTAGCGCTCATTCTGAAAATAAAAAGCACTCTTGCTATCAAGATAAAGTTTGAAGGACTGATAAAAATTTAGGGGGTAATTTAGAGGTTTTAGATTCAGAAGTGATTTGTGATTCCATTCCTGTAGTACATAGTGGTCCCTGGGTTCAAGAAGTAAAAGATAAGGGAATTATATGAGCTATCCGAAGGGCCAATAGATCTGTTAATTGGAGCCGATGTTTCAGGTAAAATTGTGACTGGGAGGAAAGTAGAATTACCATCTGGTTTAGTTGCTATTGAGGCAAAACTAGGCTGGACTATCATGGGTAAAACCTCAGTGTATGACAACAATTTAGTTAAAAATAGTGTTTTCAATGTAACTAAGAATTTATTTTGCAGTGGTGAGTCATTTACTCAACTGTGGAGGTTAGATACAATAGGTATAGGTGATTCAGCCCAATCAAAAACTAAAGAAGTATTAGCCGCTAGAAAACATTTTTTAGAAACAACTTGTATTCAACCTGATGGTCGTTATGGAGTTAGGTTACCATGGAGAGGAGGGATCCACCATTGTCTACTAATTATGAATTAGCCTTTAAGAGATTAGTTAGAACCGTAAATAAACTTAAAGCTGTGGACAAATTGAGTGCTTATTCAGAAGTATTTGCTGAGTGACTACGAGATAACATTATTGAAGAAGTAACCCCCCCCCCCCTTCCCCCGAAAACTGGGGTGTTGGACATTATTTACTGCAACCTCTGATATTAAAGGAAAATAGCACAACCAAAATCTGTCCTGTATTTGACACTTTGGCTTATGAAAAGGGTTGTCCCTCACTGCAATTATCCTGTTACCGTTAGATATAATCTTACTTATTAATTTTTATTAATAAATATTATACATATAAGATAAGTAGTGTAAAAATTAAAAAACACCTTATTAAAAAAAAAAATACAATAAAAAAATTGGCCCCTCGTAACCTTGGTGAATGACCTATTGTAAGTAAAAGAATCAGGTTAGTTTTAGTTGTTTGATTGTTAACATAATTAGAGTTTATGTTAACAGTTGGCAACCTTGTATTTGTTATTATGTAATAACTCTCTCCTATCTCTTTGTCCACAGGATCGTTGCCCACTCTGCCATGACATCTTGTATAAAATAGAATCAGATAATGACACTAAAATAACTGATGGCCACTTTCCCAGGCAAGAAGGTGAAGGGGAAATGGTGAGATGAACAGATCTCTTTTGCGTTCACACATCAATTTAGGTTAGTGTTAATACTGTTTAATATTTTTGGAACAAGTATTATATTAACATGTTAAAAATTTGGAACAAGGGACATATGGATATTGCACATACAGTATGTGAAAGAGGCTAATTTATAATGTAAATTTCAGTTAGATGTATCATTTATGTATTTTGAATCCTACGGATTTTTCTCTGTTAAAAAAGCTAAAATTTTGATTTTGATGAATGTTTGCCTTGATGGCCAGATTCCGAATAGAAAAAAAAACTCATATTTTTTATTTGTGCCCCTTTCACTATGAATTTGTGATAACGTTTTTTAATGAATTATTAGTTCAAGTACCAATTTAATTAAAATTATCAATAACCACTTATATCATCTTGTTATATTTTTTATATCAAAACTATATTAGAATGGTGTTTCATTTTGATTTCTTCATATTCATTCATTTCTTCGCATCACCTACTGCTTAAGGTTCTACTGCATTGAGTGAGTTTACTATCTGCTAGCTGGTGAGTCTAACAGAGTGATGACGATACACAAAACTTCACGCTCACACAGTAGCCAACGAGCTAGTGAGTTTAAATCACTTGTTTATCGTTTTGCTAAACTCGTTATTTATATATTTATCTTGATGCTTAACTTGAGTGTTCTAGGGGTAAAATATGAAGTGGAATTTAAAAGACAAAGACTGATCCTACTTACTATCCATAATTTTACTCACACTTTACTGTGCCTTAATTATTGTTATTCCTTTCTTTTTAACTCTTTTTTGATAGTATGAGCTGAGACTCATATGTGAGATGAGACTCACATGCGAACTCTATCCTTCAACATTTTGTGGACACTGAATCCAAATAACAATGAGATACTTGGAGCTAGTGCACTAGCCACAATGGTAACACTAGACTAGTTTACTAGCTAACTAGTCAACAAGCCAGCAGGTAAGGAACCCAGCTTTCAACTTTTGTCATATTTTACAATCTGCTAGCTGGCTAGTGACCAATTATCCTGGACTAGTTTAATATCAGATACTGAACTCATTGGCTAGTAACAAGGAAACTCGCTTAGTGTAATTGATCCTTTAGAAATTCAATTTTGTATTTTATCTTTTTATTTTTTATTTATTTAATCTTAATTAAACTACTTTTTTAATGTTTAAGAGTTATTTACATTGTCTGATTAGTACTATTTGTACTGGCGACCTTTAATACATCAGAAACAAAATTGTTTGTCCTTCTATATTGAATCATCTGTCTTACTCCTGCTAACAAAGAACCACCTCTGTGATTTCTGTACTTAAGTGAGCATAGTATAGTAACTAGCAATAAATTACAAATATTGTTTATGTCATTATTAAAGTTATCAGTTTTAGCTATTTGTAAAATTTTATAATTGTTTAGGAAGTAACATTTACAAATATTCTTGGCTAAAACATCATGATGTAGCAATAATGAAATTAGTTATTCTCTCGTTACACAAATTAAATGAATATTAATCTTGCATATGTATCTTACTTAACACGTTGACTGCGGAGGATGCCCATGGGGCTGTTCGAAATAATTTTTACAAAAGCTATTTTTCTGACAGTGGGTGTGTTCTAAATTGAAACACGTTTTTTTGTTCCTTAAAATTCAACTAATATTTTCTGAAATATTTTTCATGGTAAATGGAGGTGAAATGAAGTAGATTTATTTTATTTTTAATCACATCACTGGGATAGGGTTTCCAATAATTTCGCCCACAATCAACTTGTTAATTTAAATTAGTTTTTGGATAGGTGTAAGAAATAGTTCAAACAGCGTTTTTATTTTTTAATGAAACAATTTCATGAAATATGCTAGGTGGGTTTGAAATAGAATATTTTTTTAATGATACATCTTTGAATTAGGCTTGATTAATTTGCAAAAATAACTTCTGAGAGTTAGGAAAAATGAGGGTTTAATGCCAGTCTGAGAATCATATAAATTATTAAATTTGAGAATTGATATAGTTGTAGGAAGGAGGAGGATTAGCAGTAAAAATTCAATAGTCTTTGAATATATTATACAAAGAGTTCCTAAAAAAATTTTTGTTCTCTGTTTCAGGTGTAAATTATGAAATTGACTTGAGGTTCCTGTATTGAATATTACTGAGTCTCGCAATAAGTTAGTGAGAAACTATAACCGAAGAGCTAACAATCATTGAGGCTTGCAGAATAATTTTGATCTAGAATGCCAAAACTGAAATTGGAGACAATTTATTTTTAATAACATTAAACATTCAACTGATGGTGATAGCATCTTGGTGACAGATACTGCCCAAATAAAAACTGTAAATTATAAGAATGGCATTAAAAGGAGTCGTGATTCAAACATTTTTGGCCATATAGTTGTAAATTATCTTTTATCTCTTCGGCATCTTTAACAGATGCTAAAAGAGGTTCACCTTTCATTTGATATATAAGGTGCAAATGTGTCTATAAGGAATTAGTTATTTAATACATATGTATCAGTGGCAGTGTTTTGAATGATTAGGAATCATATTAATATCATTCTACATATTTTGTGATATTATTCGTAAATTCTTAGTCCAATAAACAGCAAGTTTTAAGAATATATTTCCTGGCCATATTTTGTGTCTCTAAAAGGAATGAAACACAACTCCTGGGGTCACAAATTTATGGGTTTTAGTTGTATAATCAAGTCTAAAGTTACCATCATAAGTCGAATCTGATTCATTGTTTTGTTTTTTTTAATGAGTGATTATCTTTAACATTCCTGTTCTCCACTCAATTATTGTTTGTTAATTGGATTTGTTTTTCTTCCCTCATAGCTCAGCTTTTCTTTATCATTTTTTCTTTTATTTTATTTGTTTATGTTATTTATTTTAAGTTCAAAGCCACTTTGCTTTGCTTTTAAAATATATAATAATGATAACTTTTATATCTGTGTTAACCCTATTATGTTAACCTTATATTTCTTGAGATTTATCAAAATAATAATAGTGCTGCTAGCGAAAATGGGCATTAAAATTTAGTTTAAAAATTAATCAAAATATTTGACAAAAATCCTTATTAATAAATTTTCTAAATAAAATATCACAAAATAATTATAAATCTAACCCATTCATTATCACCAATCATTAATATATTTGTATTCTTGACTTAATGTTTAACAATGGTATCCAAAATGAAAGGGCCTTAACTTGAATTCCTCATTGTTTGTGGTATTAGCTTTGCAACCCTTTCGCAACTGTTTTCAATTTCAATTTAATTTTTATCATAAGTCTATTATGCTGACTATTTCAGTTCAAAAATATCAATAGAATGATACTTGATCTGGTTTAGCATTAAAGTGAATGGGTTAAAAAAGGATGTATTTCAGGTTTTTATATAATGTATGAAATAACCTAGTCGTATTTGAGTATAAGTAAAGATTCCTTGCCACTGTATGAATGTATAAAAGTAACATTTACCAAAATAGTTTTAAACAATAAATTATTAATTTATTTCATTTCAGTTTAATCAAAGGTTAACAGCTCGAGGGTTAACAGGAGTTTTATTTTTTATATTTAATAAAAAGAATTTGGCAGGGTTGTGGTTATAAGAAATGAATATATTTTTCTTTTATGTCGAATGTGAGATTTATTTAATTAGTTTAAAAGTTATTTATTGATGTTATGCATTGACTATATATTATATGTTGGATTGTGTGAAATAATTACACTACTGCAAGGTGAGACTGAATCTGTTTGAAGTAATTGCTTAGATTTATATAGCTAGTTTAAGGGTATCAAATAGCCTTTTAAAAATTATTTTATATTTGGATTATTACATGTATTAAACATTAATATCAAGGAAAATGTTTCATTTCATTTTTCTTGGTAATAGCCTGTTTTTACTTTTTGTTTTAAATCAAGTTCTTTTAAAATTGACGAGCTTTGTTCTAAGTACCATGAACTAATCAATAATAAAACCTGATGGATGTTTATTCAATCAACGTGAGATTGATTTTTATCCTCGATATTGCAGATAATAAGAAGACAAATGTAATTTTTTTATACCTTTTATTGTTACAGTCATAATCGATGAATTTCTTCAATATGTTGACAGTACAATCTAGGAATAATTTTATTGGGGTAATCAGTTGAGAAAATTGTAAGAAAATGAAAATCACTTTTTTCATTTTAATCTTTTTTTTTTTTTTTTTTAATTCATATAATTTCTGACTCTTCTTATTTATTTTGGACAGTCTTATTTTGATTTTTTGTCATTCTTTGTTACAATGATTGGAAATTGCTAGTAATCAATAGCTGAGTATTGGCCTATTTCTTGGCCTATTCTATAATAAATTAACATCTTTGAGTAGCGTTGTTGTATCAGCTAAGTTGTATTTTCTTAAAATTGTTTCCATCTAATTTTGCCTTCAAAGTTGTGATTACAATTTTTTTTTTCTTTTGTATATTTTATTCCTTTTGTACTTAAGACATGTTAGCTTAAAACTTTAGTTAATATTAAATTTTTTTATGACTAGTGTACAATTGTGATATTAAAGTCGCTCTGTAAATATAGTTGTTAACATTTATTTATTGTATATGTTTATTCCTTTTAAATGATGTACCTAAATCCCATTATAAATTTTCTTCTTAATTAAATACTTAAGTACTTTTCATACAATAATACTCAAATCACCGAATGACTGGGATAATCACTGACTAAAACACATGGTCTGTTTTGACTGCGTAAAACACAGATGAGAGTTCCTGATAGCCTAGTTATGACAACTGCACAACAAAATCACTAGGAGACATCGACCCTGCTTTCTTCAATGCTGAGATGAGTAAACAAGAATTTAATATGAAATTGTATGCTGAAGTTAAGAAATTCTTTTTATTTTGTTGGGGCTTACTGTCCTTGTGTCCAACGATGACAGGAATGGTAAGAGATCAAGAAAGATTCATTTCATTGGTCCCCCAAAAAATAGATTTCAACCCACCCAGATTCGAACCAGGGAAAGGTTACGAAAATGCTAAAGACAGTCTAACATGCTTGGCCACTAAAACCTGATAATTTACTGTGGCTGCAATAAGGGCCTATAGTACCAAAGGCTCTTTTTGTGGAAAACATTCTAATCTCTTCTCTATCGATTCAAGATGGTTGTGTAAAAATTTTGATTAGGTAAAAAAATAGAGCGGGTTTTGTTACCTGGTCTTATAGGCTCTTCTTGCAATTGGTTCATGTAAATGTGAATCTGTTTGTAAATCGCTTCAAATTTCAATAAAAAGGATAAAGAGTGGTACAGAAAAATGTTACAAGATGCAGAAGAATATTGATATTTACTGTATTCTAAAGATTTGTTTTAAGTTTTTTTTTTGTTTGTTATTTTCTGGGCCCTTCTTTTTAGTACATTCATTAGTGGTAGTAGATTGTAAGGGATATCTGGTAAGTGGTAGGATGGAATTAATTCCTAGTAATTAAGTCCCTAACCCCATCCTCCTGGCCTGGAAATCCAAAAAGGGGAGAAGGAAAAAAAAAAAAAAAAAAAAAGTCTAAAGAGAATATGTGTCAGCATCAAGATCCCATGGATAAGAAAAAGGAGTAGTATACTGATCCAGCATGAACTTCTTTCAAATTGTTCTCCATTAGATATTTATTTCTTTTGATAGATGGCCCACTTTTTGAAAGCGAAAAATATAACACATTTCAAGATGTAGAACCAATTTAGGAATTTTTTTTATAGCCTTCCCAAAGAATGCTACCAACACACCTCAAGCAACTGGATGAAAGATGGAAAATGGTTGAGCACCACAATGGGTTAAATTTTGAATATTACTTTTATGTTATATTAAAGGAACAAATGTAGTTTTTTGTTGAAAAACAGCCTTTCTTATACACCCTATTAATAGTCTAATGTAAATTTGCTACCATTGAAATATGTATCCCTATAACAAGAACCCATACATTTTTTTTAAATCCCTATTGAAAAACAATTATATGACTAATATCAACCTATTTTTTCTTGAGTTCATCTATTAGAAATAATTATATCATCATTGACCAACAATAATCTTTTCAACTATATGACTAAAAATGATATAGTGCATTATAGCTGTTTAATAAGATTAATATTTCAGCTCTCAATTCTTGTTGGTATTAGAAAAATTTCTAAAAAGGTTGATTGATATTAATTCAAAAGTTTGCAATACAAAAGGAAATTATTGATGGGCTGTCAATAGGAATCCCTTAGTTTAGGAGGTCAAGTGAGTCCTCAGCTTGACTGATAGAAGATTATAAGGTAAGACCTGGGACAACATAAACCAGAAACATGGAGCAAAAGTTATTTGTTGGTCTTCCATACTAAGAATGGATTTTATGGTAATAACTTATTTATTGCTGTAACACCTGTCCCAATAGCAATGTAATTTATTTTATTTTCCTTTTTATTTCTGTCATGACTCCCCTTAAAGGTTTTCTCAAGTTATTGTTTTTAATTTAAGTAATTTCAAGGATTGGTATATTATTACTTATAATACAGTTACTGAACAATATTAATATGTAATGTATCTTTTATTACTTTAGACATAACTCTATTTTTTTTTCTTTTCTTAAAGGAAAACAATGTAGATTGTTTAGTTATCTGATGGTATAGCTAAAACAGTTAATAAAAACTGAATTGATCATTTATTTGTTAATTTGAAACCTGAATGTACTTTAAAAGCCATATAAGGAGTTTACATTTATCTAAAATTATTTGGAATGGGTTGGGAAACCATTTAAATATTGTCAATCAGGGAGAGGTTTCCTCTCATATTTCTAGGGTCATAAGGAATGTTTATATTTAATTAAACTTTTCATTGCTACTCTTTTATGGGTCCACAATAACTGAGTGTTGGATCAGCATACAGTGAATTCACCCTCTGCAAATTGATTTTTATTTCTTAGCGAACCCACAAAATAAAACTGGACTAAGTGTTGATAACTTATCAGAGATTATTCACCCTCCCTGCTCTAGAAAGTTATAATATATATATGGACACGAAACCTAATAAACAATTACCCCAAAGTATAATAATTATAACTGTTGTTTATACACACTTGTACACAACAACTAGGGCAACAAAAGATTTTAATTAGTTCACTTTTATAATATATATATATATATATATATATATATATATATATATATATATATATATATATATATATATATATATAATTCATGAGGGCAAGGTGGCCTGTAAGATAGCCCATCCTTCCTGTCCTAGTTACATAAGAACAGGGGCGGATCGGGAATTTTCGGTCCACTGGGCAAATGCTCTTGACCGGCCCTCAGGGGCTAAACCCTCCCCCTCCCCCCATCACATCCACAAAAGATAACCTTGTTCACAATATGAACTTCAATTCTAAACATACTCGCTCTTTCATTTTATGATGGCGTCGAAAGGTTGTAAAAAATGCTAAAGCATACAATTTTATATAAATTACAATTCAAACAAAATTTTATTATAATTTTACCGAAATGATTTTAAGAAACTTTCTATATTCTACAAAACCTGATACGAAGTAGTGTTTACTTAGACCAGTGATAGGCAAACTACGGCCCTGAGGCCAAGTGCGGCCTTTCGGGCTAGCCAATCCGGCCCGCGGCGTGGTCACACACAATTATACATAAGACTAAATTAATTATCTGCTAAGCTAGAATAGAATTATTGTTTTCTTCTCGTTGCGTTTTGGATCTTCTACCGTTGTACCATATAAGTTGAGTGTGTAATGAGATAAAGTCAAAAATAAAGTTTATTAGTTGTAAAACTTTGTTTTGTCCAATTTTTTCGGCCCGCCTAGATGTTTTTCTATTTCATCCGGCCCTCCCCTTAAAACGTTTGCCCATCCCTGACTTAGACAATGCACGTTAAGAAATTTCGCTTTTTAGGGGACCAATTAGGGCCTCAAGTTTCGAGTGGAATTTTTTTTTTACAAGGATTTATTTTCCTATAACCGATAAAACGTAAATATTTACTTTTTCCCTTTCTTTCCCGCCCCCACTGGCCCTTTTCCTGTCCGGCCCACCGGGCGATTTCCCGGTGGCCCGATCCGCCCCTGCCTAAGAACATTGACCCTCAATAAAAGAAATTGACAGACCAGTTATTAAAACCCAGTTGGCAAATGAATTATAACCAAAACCCTAGGGCATAATGTGGTCTCCCATATTTTATGGCTTGAACCAGGTTGCCTAGAATATAAAATGGATAATTTTTAATTTTTCATAACTCCTGCTAAATTCTTAAAAATGGGATAGATTCTACTGTCAAAATAAAAAATTAACAGATCAACATTTCATTACATCAGGACAAAACAAAGCTAAATTATATTGCTAACTTTAAGCTCTAGACAACAAAGCATAATTGATTCATTCCACTTAATTATAACAAATACCTAAAGCTAACAAAACAGAAATTGAATATAGAGACATGATATCTCATGCCAATAAGCCAAACCAGAGAATAGATGAATAAAAAGCATGGCTTCCAAGAGGGGCCATAAATTTTTATGCTGTACCTGAAGAGATAGGATTGTTTTAAAGATTATTTTCTCAATCTGATTCAAAATGATTAAGTTGTATGAGGCAGCAACAATCAACCCGGCAGTTATGAAAAATTAAGATAATTTTACTAGAAAAAATATTTTGTTTTAGAGTGATTATTCCTGTATTCATTGTATTGTAAAAATTTAAATTTTGTAAATCCCAGACCACCAGTATGGATTTCGAACATCACATTCCACAATCCAGCAATGTCATCGTGTGGTGGACGTTGTCTCCTCCGCATTGGAGCGCAGAATGTACTGCACGGGAGCCTTTCTCGATGTAGAACAAGCTTTTGACCGAGTCTGGAACCCGGGACTGCTGTACAAACTACGAAAATGCATACCTCCTACATACTTCCTTATCATCCGTTCCTATCTTAGTGATAGAACCTTCAAAGTTAATCATAACTTTTCCTACTCCTCTCTCTTTACCCAATCTGCAGGTGTTCCTCAAGGAAGTATCCTAGGTCCAATCCTCTACACGGTGTATACAGCTGACATCCCGACGCATCCTAGCACCATCCTCACCACGTATGCTGATGACGCTTGTGTGTTATCAGTAAACAATAATCCCTTCATTGCCTCCCAGACACTCCAATCCCATATCATAAAACTTCAAGAATGGTGTCAAAAATGGAGAATCAAAATAAATCCCATCAAATAACCTTCACCCTCCGTCGTAAACCCACGACTTCCTGTCCTACAATATCTTCTAACGATGTTCCGCTAATCCCCGTTGAACAGATCCGCTACCTAGGACTCCATCTGGGGAAATGTCTTACTTGGAATCCACATACAAGACTAAAACGACAAGAAACTGCCCACCGCTATCGACTACTTCAACATTTACTTGACAAACTCTCCAACCTTCCAATTAATTACAAAAGACTCATTTACATGACAATAATTAGACCAATTTGGACATAGGGAGTTGAGCTTTGGGGCTCCACTAAACTATCCAATTCATGTCGTATCCAATCCTTACAATCCAAAATCCTTAGAAAAATCCTAAATGCTCCTTACTTCGTCACAAATAAACTTATCCACAAAGATCTTAATATACCTTACGTTTCTGACTTAGCTCAAACCAGATATCAATCCTTTCACAGCAAACTCCACAACCATTCAAATCCATTAGTATCACAACTTGCATCTCATTCCATTCCAGATAACCCTCCGAGGCGCCTGAAAAGAAGATGGCTTCGGGACCATCTAATATAGTGCTTTATCACGTAGAACCTTAATAAGTGCTACCAATGGGTATTTGCTTTAAAAACAAGTGACGTGTCATTTTTATCTATTTCATCACATTTACTTGATGTATTTTATTTTTTGTATATACAGTTGTAAATTTCAATAAATAATTTTAAAAAAATAAAAATAAAAAAAATTTGTAAAGCCACATAATCGTGCATTCATATTTTTTTTTAAAACCCTTAGTTTTATGATGGAGAAGAAGATGATCAATGATGCAGCCAAAGAGGAACTCCACGTCTAAGTAGAAATATTTTAATACCTGCCAATGTTTCGCCTGCCTTGCAGGTCTCACATCACATCAGTCATCGTTTGTCTCCTCACCTTAGTTTTTGTTTTGTTAGATTAAATAATTTACTTTTTTCTCCTTGTACTGTAACTCTGTTACATTTTAAAGAATTTATGTGTAAAAAAATTTAGATTTGAAAAAAAATTTATTTCATTTAATTACTATTTGATGATGGGTTTCATATTTTCTTTGAGTAGCCTAACTTCAGAACTAGAAACTTATATTTTTTAACATATTTCTGCCAAATTGGGGAACTGGACTAACTATAACTTAGATGAATAAGTTATTACCAGACAGCAGTAATTTTGACTGAAAAAAAAAAATGTTTTAGTTAACAAATACAGTTCACTTTACTTCTTTTTCTTTTTTAAATCAGGAAGTCACAATACTCATATGATTCAATAAAGAACATTAATAAGTTCATTAAACAGTGACATAAAAAAGTTTGTAAACTTTAAACCAATTTAAGGTCTACAAAGTCTAGCGGTAACAATTTATTATTATAAATAAATAAATTACTTTATGTATAAAATATATATTTACAAAAAGCACACATTTACTAAAATATAGATCATCCATACACATTTTTATTTCTATGGTCTCTGTCCCTTCTTCTTTCTTCTCTTTCATGGCGGTCATGATCCCTTCTTGATTTAGTCCTTTCTTCTTTTCTTTCCCTCCTCTCTCTTCTCTCTGGTGTTCTAGATCGATGTCTCCTCTCCCTACTTCTGCTTCTTTCCCTATGTTTTTCCCGTTCTCTATCAGCACGAACTTTCTCCCTTTCACGTTCCCGTTCTCTCTCTCTATCCCTATGTTTCCGATCTCTTTCTTTGCTTCTATCTCTCTCTTTCCTTTGGGGTGACCTTTTCCTGTCTTCTCTCTTTGTAGGTTTTTCAGGGGGTAATTCATCTT
Source organism: Euschistus heros (assembly GCA_003667255.2). Classification (NCBI taxonomy): domain Eukaryota; kingdom Metazoa; phylum Arthropoda; class Insecta; order Hemiptera; family Pentatomidae; genus Euschistus; species Euschistus heros. The sequence continues at coordinate 592,114 of RCWM02000169.1, read as the reverse complement.
CATCACCTGATGTTTCCATGTTGTCATCAGCATCATCATCCAATGCAGAAATCCTAGGTTCAAGCTCGTTAGCTTCTTCTAATACATGTCGCTTCTGCATTCTTGGTAAAATAATATCAAACATTCTTTCTTCATGTAAAAGTGAATCAATAAATTCGTCCATATGAATTAATACAAATTCACCTTGTCGTGTTTGATGTCTCAGTTTTCTGCTGTCATTTAAAAGTGGCTCCAAATATTTATAGCATTCAATTGAAGATCCAACTAGTCTCATATACAATGCACCCAGGGCACGCACATATTTAAATTCTTCATTTTTAATGAATTCTACAACAATATCCTTTTCAGGCTGAATCTGTAACATTTTCAGAGTAAGGCATAAAAATGGAGTAGGTTTGATATTACCTCCATAAATACCCCCTATATATCTCAATTCCATTGCTTTATCAACAATCAGTTCAGCTGAGAGGGCAAAACACTCTTCTTTCCAATATTTACATTCATAAATACGAGATCTAATAATTTTTTCGATCAAAAACTGTGGGTTTGTTCCACGTATAGACTTAGCATCCTTAACTGTACGATTGGCCATTTTGGTTTAACGAAATGTTTATTACAACAGAGCAAGCTTTAACAGCAAGTAAACAGGCATCACTAATTCATACACTATCATACCAAACACAATAACCATACCGACTGCTTGCAACCTCCACTATCTAATCATGAGTGCATTCGATCCTTCTGTTGTTATAATCTCTGTTGATAAACTTTTTATTTTATATCTAAGCATAAATGGTTCATATTGATTACAGTTTAAAAAATACTAAATTATTTACTATAGCAGTGTAAATCTAATAATAAAAAGTAATACTGCTTATAAAATTTGTGTGGCATGTAAATTATAACCCTGTATTACCTTCCTGTTAACACTTCTGTGTACCATGTGATTTTTGTATTTTTCGAAATAGTGGTAGTAAATTGTTATATTTTGTATCAAACCCAATATAGTCATGGCCAAATTGTGCTTAAGTATGTATTCAAAGAATAATTGTTGTCAATGTTTTATATTATTTGTTTTATTTTCTTATACTAACTAAATAAAATAGGTTTTGTCAATTAAAGAAACAAAGGGGTGTTGAAGTAATATGAAATAATGATAAAAAATATGAAATTTAAATAAAAAATTAAATAGAATTGGCAATTAGAAAACAATAAATAAATTAATGTCATATTAACACACTTGGTTTTTATAAAACTGTTCTACCAATTAATTTTTACTTTAATATTTTTGTTACACTATACTTATATTTTATATTTTCCCATTTTACTTATTCTATCTTTTTTTTTTTCTCCACTTATTCTTACAATAGTCATATTTTGTTTTTATAGCCCAAAAAAAATCTTACAATGTAAAGTTTAAGATCAACACTGTGAAACAGTATTGTTTGGACTGTATACTTATATTTTTTTTACTTAATCTAATTGTCACCTTAATTTAATTCAGGATCAATAATTTGTACATAATTATTTTTCAGAAAAGAAGAGCAAACGGGTTCCAGCAAGTCTTCGGTATAAAATACAGAAAAAAGTTCGTGACCACAACAGAAAAGTTCGCAAAGAAGCAAAGAAACAGCCTAAATGTAAGTTTTGAAGCTTGTTTCAATAATAACCAATGAGTATTAAATATTTCAATATTTTAAAGTTTCGTCTTTGGATAAAGTATTGTGGCTAGAGATGGACGAAATCTCTCTTGGGGTTAGATCACTCACCACTGCTAAGAGTCAATTGAACCGCAGTTGTTCTATTTCTAACTTGTTCGTATTCATTCAGGGCATAACTTAGTTGTCGTACACATGACAGAGTTTCACAAGTTAAACGTATTTTCTTATTTGTGGTAATCTGTTTTAAATCTGGTATCTCTGGCTAGAGGCTGGCTTGCCTGAAAGGCAGAAACCCACAACACAAACTCATTTCCCATACCTCATTTCCCACCCTTCAGCATGAAATATTTATATCATAACCTTTTTTTCTTTTTTAAATTGTCAAGTTTATTTGTTGTCTTTCGTTATTAATAGCAATACTTTTTACATTGTATTTAATGTACAAATCATGTATCACTTTTAAAATAGTGAACTCGTTTTTTATGATATTCTAGATGTAAAGGGAAATCACACTTCATACTTTTCTAAATTGTACTTTAATTTGTTAAAAATTTTATTTTATTGAGTAAAAATGAAATTGTTAAAATGTTTTATGCACATGGTATTCGAAAAGTAGAGTAAAAAATGACCAGAAAAGAAATGAATTGAAGTGTTAAAATTTATCTTTAATAGAACCTTCTCTAAATGAAATAGACAGCAATTATTTAATAAAATGGCAATTGTATAAACCCTGAGAAGTCTTAAATAAGTGGCAAAGTGTGAGAATGATATAATTGAAAACTAATTTATTACATTATTAATTGTAGAATAATACTATGTTATTAATATTGGTAAAAACTACAAGTTGTAGTTAATAACAGTGGCTGGATAAATATTATATAAGTATAAGATATTTTGTTGATGTTTCAAAGTAATAACGAATAATAAATCAGCATTCTGTGGTTGCTTTTATTAAAAACCTCGGACGCTAGTGAATAGCTGTGTTGGATTTTAAAGTAATGGGAAATCGGAAAAATATTGCTGCAAGGTCAGTATCTGGTGATAAGTTTATTCCGCGCAGGTACAGGCCAGCCTTTTGGTAGAGATATCTTAATTCTTGCCTATTGCCTTATATAAGTATGCCTTTATTCTTCAATATCCCTAGTAATAATGGTCTAGTAACATTGATTATATTATCAATCTTATTGTTACACGGTGATAAAATTGGGCTGTATGATTATCATTTCACAAAAACATTATTCAATTTGCTTGAAAGTATTATTTCACTTTATTGAACTTTAAATTCTAAAATTAATTATTAATTGTTATATCTCTTTTAGCTCATAAGCCCAAGGTTATACATGTTCCTCAAGATTGCCCATTTAGAGATGACATTCTGAAAGAAGTCGAAGATTTAAAGAGGAAAAAAGAAGAAGAAAAACAAAAGCGACGCGCATTGTGGAAAGAGGAAAGAGAAAAAATGAAGCGTTTAGAAAAAGAAGCTGGTGGTCTTGAAGGACTGGTGGCATCTGCTGAAATGAAACAAAAAGTCCATCAAGCATTTGAACCAAAGGAGGATGAAAAGGCATTTCTAATAAAAAAAGAGGGATCATTAAAGGCTTATTATCGGGAGTTTAAAAAGGTATTCAACTTTTTTCTTTTTTTTCCAAATGTGAAATGATTATTTAAAAATCAGCTCAGTAATCTTTAACATCATTTATATTATAAATTAATTTTTAAATTAGATTATTTCATTATCCACAATGAATCTTTATTTCTTTAATAACGATGTAATTTTTAGGTTGTTCAAGCTGCAGATATTATTTTAGAAGTTGTTGATGCTAGGGATCCACTTGGGACTCGATGTAAACAAGTAGAAGAGGCAGTTCAAGAATCAGGAGGCAAGAAAAGGCTCGTTATTGTTGTGAATAAAGCTGGTAAGCTTATTAAAAATCTACTAGATAATTATAATGATGAGATGTATTAATGATAAAACCATTTGAAATTAGGATTGATGAATTAATTGCCACGTCTATTGAGATTATTTTATTAGAAAACTAGTTTCGAATGCTAAACATTCATCTTCAGTTCTAAAACATACACAAATTTTTCAACACATCAGTACTATGTTACATCGATTATATATACTAAAGTTTTTAAAAAAGGTAAGGCTAGAAATCAAGCATGGGCACTCACCTTCAAGGAAACTAAAACACTGAATTCGTGAGAAGTAAAAGGGGGGGGCAGGTAGGTTAAGTTTTTGATTTACAATGGGGTTTCCCTCATGACTCATTGGATTTTTCCGTTCCTATGGGAAACAAATTTAAAATAGGGCTATTGGATATGTTAATCTGATCATTTAAACAAAAATCTGGATCGGTTTTAAAGGATTTTATTATTTCTAGTGATTCAAAAGTATTTAATTTTAGGCTATTTTCTACTTGATGTAATATTTTTACTCCGGAGTCTTTATTAAATTTGTGGTTATTTTCATTTAGATGGATAGCGAAATTGGAATTTTGGGTCTTATTAGTTTATGCTCTTATATGTTCATTTACTCTTTGATTTACCGATCGTCCGGTTTTTCCCATGTATTTTGCTTCACATTCATTACATTTGAATTCGTATACGCCACTTTTTTGGAAAGGGTCTATTTTGTCTTTCAGGGTTTAAACCTAATTTTTTTTTTTTTAATTCTTTCCCGAATTTAGCGGATATAGGGCCGTAGTATGGTATCATCCGCTAAAGTCGGGAAAGAATCAAAAAAAAAAATTAGGTTTAAACCCTGCATTTAAAATGAATAAACCATTGTCATCATACTTCCCTTCACTGAAAGACAAAATAGACCCTTTTCAAAAAAGCGGCGTACACGAATTCAAATGTAATGACTGTGAAGCAAAATACATGGGAAAAACCGGACGATCGGTAAATCAAAGAGTAAATGAACATATAAGAGCATAAACTAATAATAAGACCCAAAATTCCAATTTCGCTATCCATCTAAATGAAAATAACCACAAATTTAATAAAGACTCCGGAGTAAAAATATTACATCAAGTAGAAAATAACCTAAAATTAAATACTTTTGAATCACTAGAAATAATAAAATCCTTTAAAACCGATCCAGATTTTTGTTTAAATGATCAGATTAACATATCCAATAGCCCTATTTTAAATTTGTTTCCCATAGGAACGGAAAAATCCAATGAGTCATGAGGGAAACCCCATTGTAAATCAAAAACTTAACCTACCTGCCTCCCCCTTTTACTTCTCACGAATTCAGTGTTTTAGTTTCCTTGAAGGTGAGTGCCCATGCTTGATTTCTTGTCTTACCTTTTTTAATAACTTTAGTATATATAATCGATGTAACATAGTACTGATGTGTTGAAAAATTTGTGTATGTTTTAGAACTGAAGATGAATGTTTGGTATTCGAAACTAGTTTTATAATAAAATAATCTCAATAGAAGTGGCAATTAATTCATCAATCCTAATTGTATTGATCCTTCTATAACATCATGCATACCTCAAGCCATTTGAAATTGTTATCAACTTTATTATTGCCTACCTAAAATAAAGAAATTTATTTTCTATCATTCAAATAAGTTTATTTTGACATATCCTTAAAATATAACTGATTGACTTTAGTGTGTTTTATTTTTAATACCAGTAACTTTATTTAGTGTTTATGGTTTTCTTAATTTAGCAATTGTGTTACGATCTTTTTCTTATAACTAAGAGCTGAAATCATTTATCAGGATTATCAGAAACTTAGAAAACCTTGTTATATACCATTATTTTTTTTTCAGATCTGATTCCCCGTGACATATTGGATAAGTGGCTGAAATACTTGAGAGGATCTTTCCCTACTGTCCCATTTAAAGCGAGTACTCAGTCACAGCGGGGAAACCTGGGTAGGAAGATGATGTCTAAGTCAAAGCACAAGAAAGCGCAGCAAAACATCAAAGTTTCATCTTGTGTCGGAGCTGAGCTTCTTATGTCACTACTTGGAAACTACTGTAGAAATCAGAACATCAAAACAGCAATTACAGTTGGTGTTGTAGGTAATGTTATTTTTTCTCATCTCATGTTTGATTTAAAACTTATGGTTAGTTCTAAAGTACTATAAATTTAGCCTGTAGCACATTTTTGATGTAAGAATGGACTCAAAAAAAGTAATACTTAAAAATGTGAAGTAGAGAAAAAATTGTTTAAAAAAAGTTCATTGATTTCTCGACTAATGACTGCCTTCGAATAATCAAAGTTTGGCTGTTGTACAAAGTTGTTAAATGAAAAATACATTTTGTGTTAAAAAAAAAAAATAAAATTCTTGTATTATGTGTATGTTCTTTTAAAGTGGTATTTTTAAATTAGATTATCAAAGACAATTGAGAATGGTGGCTCAGTGAGTAAGGCACTGGACTCATAGGTCCTGGACCCAGGTTCAAGTCTGCCTGAGCAAGACAATTAGTTATTCTGTCATATCAGCTGAAGATTTACCTTGGGATCATTAGACCCTTCATTGACATTCAGTTATTTTATAGACATTTATAAAAGATAATAGTTTAATGTCAGTAGAAAATGGTTATAATAACAATCACTTTTTTTTTTTTTTTTTTTTTTTTTTCATAATTAACTAATCAGTGATAAATATTTGTTAAAATTTTGTATTATTTAAATTTTCAGGTCTTCCCAATGTTGGTAAAAGCAGTATCATTAACAGTTTGAAAAGAAATCGAGCCTGTAATGTTGGTGCAACACCAGGTGTAACAAGGTAATACTTTGATTTTTTTTTTATTTCATGTCTGGAAAGTAATATCTTAATACGTCCATATCATTTAATATTTGATATAAATTTATCGCTGTTATGAATTATTATTGGGACAAAAATATCTTTCCTCTTTCCCATTAGTTTTGTTACAGAAAAAAATTTTTTTTGTTGAACCTGGGTGTTCATGATTATTAATACTAAAGGCAGGTTCACATGGAGTCGTGAAACGGGCGATAGCACTACCTACCGGGTAGTCATGTGATCATTAACACATGTGAACCAACGGTAGAGCGAGTGGTGGTAGCGCACGTCCATGAAGAGGAGGGGGTCTTGACATCTCCATTTCATTGGAGTATCATGCTCACTTAATCGTATTCCTGGGTATCCTGAATAAATATTGTAGATTTGCAAATGAATCATCAGGAGCTAAGAACCTTAGTTACTTGAAATTTTGATTCAGCTGGAATCGGTCTTCTCATATTGGTTTCTTGTTTATGAATCGCTGGTTTCACTTTATTGAGCAAAAACTAAAACAGATTTGGTTCTATCCTAAAAAAGTTCCTGTAGCTGTTGTAATCTTTCAACGATTACTATCCGTGGTGATGAGTGAATACCCAGTCTCGAACTCACACTTTTCTCTTGTTGTTTTAAATTTTTTTCAAATGATTCCTCAACTCATGTACTAATAGTTCGCATACAACTTTTACTGCTTCATATTCTGCCATGACGAGAACAAGAGTGATAGAAGCACAACCAGCAAAGGCAATGTCCCATGTGAACTGGATAAGATTGTAAGTTCCTACCGGAAGAAATCAAGTCGTGTGACATGCGCATTACTTATCGTGTATTTGCCCTGTTCACTGCCCAGTGTGAATCTAAGCAGTTGTATTTCCCTCTTGATTTCCATGAACAATGTTTTTTTATTTTTCAGGTTAATGCAGGAGGTTCAGTTAGATTCAAAGATTAAGCTTCTTGACAGTCCAGGTCTGGTTTTTGCTAAATCAGCTGGTTCGGAGACAGATGCAGTAGTTTCATTAAGGAATGCAGTTAAAGTTGAGGCTATAGCTGATCCATTTGTTCCTGCTACTGCTATTTTACAGAGGGTTACAAAAGATCAGGTAATCGATAGTTGAATGTCAATATAAAATTGTTATAATAACAATCTTATCAATATAATTATTTTATGAAACACTTTTTTTTTTTTTCCTTTAGAACTTAATTTCCAAAAATAACTTTTTAAAAATTGTATCCGTTAGTGCAAGGGTTCAAAACCCTTTTTGGTTATGTGCCTTAATTTAAGTACATTTAAAAATTCCTTTTAATACCACAGGAAAAGTTTTGAAATGGGGAACTCATAGATCATAGTATGAACACCCATTAAACTTTCAATGTAATAACTAACTGCTATATATTTTTTGTAGATGATGCAGCAGTACGCCATTGGGGATTATGACACTCCTGAAGAATTTTTTGCAACAAAGGCAAAGAGACAGGGGAAATATAAAAAAGGTGGTATTGTCGATTTGGAAGCTGCTGCCAGGGGGCTGATTGAAGATTGGAATAGGTATTGCTAATTATCTATGAAGTAAAAACCTTATGAGTCTTTAATTTTATGTATCTTACAAGAATATACCTTATAGTTTTGCTCATTTTCAGAGGCCGAATTCGTTACTACACAGAGCCACCTACCGAGAAAGATTGTCATATTAGCAGCGAAATCGTTGAACAAATGGCTAAAGAATTTAATATTAAAGGATTGGAGAGAATGGAGGTGGAAATGATGAACGAATTAGAATCTGAAGCTGCCAAAGGTCCTCTCTCAAGGTTGGAAAGCACTGGTATTGTTGAAGCCATGGACCAAGATCAAAACCCAGTATGAAATAATTATTTTCATCTAAAAATATTTGAAAATTTATTTTTTTATTATTGTTATTTACTTCTTTCTTATTTATAGAATGAAAATATCAAGGTTGTTGGTAAAGAGAACAGGAAAAGAAAACATGTAGAGTCCAAGCAGGATAAAGAAGAAGCAAATCTCATACCTACTTCTAACAAGAAAATACAGAAGGCGCTTGCTAAGAAAATGAGAAAAGAAAGCAACAGGAGAGGTTCGCTGATGATTTTGAAGACATATGCTATATTTTAGAATAACTAACCATTAGGTTTTTGATTTTATTTAATGTCATATATTATCTACTTGATACACTTAAATAGTAGTTTCTTGATGATAATAGTGGGTAAGGGGACAGTGATGTTAATACTGTTCCCTAATGACCTGATTTATCTCATGAATATTTTGAGATTAAGTAGACACAGGAAGCATCTGTAAAATCTTAGTGCCTACCTTGTCAGTTATCAATTAACTGGATGAAAGAATTATAACTTTTTTTTTAAACTCAGAATATGCAAAGATCTAGTGTTCTGCTGTTATAGTACATAGAATATTGACCTTTTTTTTTCTTGTTACTTCTAATTTAGTATGGATGTGTCAGTTACAGATATACATATTATACAGATATACCACAAAGTTGGATTAGGGAAAGACTAATAAAGTGTTAATTAGCTTATGTAGAATAGATTACACTAATTATAAAACTTGTAATATTTAAGTTGTATAAGTATGTTTCCTTTAGTTAATTTTGTCAATCACTTAAATGAAATACCTGCACCTGCCTCTTAAAGTATTAACATTATTTAAGTATTATTATCTCTTTAATACATAAAAAAATGATCCTCCATTATCATTATTTATTTAATTTTTTCAGAAAAAGAAACTACAAATTTAGCTGGAGTGTTGGAGAAAATCAGCATGGATAATGATGATTACAGCTTTGAAGAAGCATTTAGTACATCATAATTTTATTGTGTATATGTTCATGTATATATATATTTTAAATACATATTATTTTAATTAAATTATTTTGTTTTTTACTTTTTATCATTTTGATAAAATTGTGTAATACACACTGTATTTTCTTTGATCCGTTGTATTTTCAAATTCAGATAACACATTTTCCTAACAGCGTGTTTATGTGCTCAAAATGGGGGAAAGAGAGGGGTCCATCAAAAATTTATCTAAAGGTAAGAGGGTGTCGTTGAAAATCTCATGTCAAATTTCCAATTAAGAGAATATAATATATTGTTGTGATATTTTAAAACTGAAAATTATGTAGGATATGGGGGTGAAAGTGTAAGGGTCTAAACCAGGTAGGAACCCTTGGATTAGGAACACTTTAAGGGGGCTACACACTATCAACCTGGTTGTCAACCTTGTCGACAACTTGCAATATTGAAGACGGTGTTGAACGTCTGTGGGCTAGTTGACGTTTGAAATTCTATTGTGTGGGCAACAATCTCAACACTGTTGACTGCCAGGTTGATAGTGTGTAGCCCCCTTTAGGTACCAGCAAGGTTTAACCCTTGAGGCAGGTAAAGGGGAAGTTAATTAGTTTTGGCCCTTGGAGCAGCTAGGTGTCTCCAGATATGAAGAATATGGAGTCAGGAGACAAAGTATGGACTGGGCAAGATAAGTGAAAGTGTTTAGTGGTTCTCTCATTAATGGACTTGAAAATTAAAATTAAACTAAGGTGAAATTAAATATTGTTTACACATGTTAAATTTATAATACATATAAATTAAAATGCACAAAAGTAGTTAAATATTTCTAGTCATAATTCAAAAGAATATTGACAAAACCCCATAATGAGTTAAAGTCAATTAATTATTGATGTATAATTTTATTAAAAATTTATGATTGAAGAAAATCATAATATATATATATATATATATATATATATATATATATATATATATATATATATATATATATATATATATCACTTGAGGTACGCATTATGGTATAGAAGGATCATTACAATTAGGATTTATGAATTAATTGCCACTTCTATTGAGATTATTTTATTTGAAAACTAGTTTCGAATGCTAAACATTCATCTTCAGTTCTAAAACATACAAAATTTTTTCAACACAGTACTATGTTACATAGATTATATGTATTGTTACATGTATAGATTATATGTAAGTTTTTTTTAGTATACTTTTAGTTTTTATATATACTAAAACTTTAGTGTATATAATCTATGTAACTTAGTACTGGTGTGTTAAAAAAGTTTTGTATGTTTTAGAACTGAAGATGAATGTTTAGCATTCGAAACTAGTTTTCAAATAAAACAATCTCAATAGAAGTGGCAATTAATTCATCAATCCTAATTATATATATATATACTTTATAACAATATATATAGTACCCTGGTGTCTGAGCTGGCAAGCACTTCCTGCAGGAGTCGGTGGGCTTACTGGCCTGGAGTTTCGGGGTACCAATTTTTACTCTGAAGAGGATCCCATTAAATAAGGGGTCGAAACGTAAATAAAGAGAAGAGAGAGGAGAGGAAAATATATAAAATAGATAAATAAAAATGTAATAAAGTATATATTTTTTAAACAAAATATTGTTAAATATAAAGGAGGACCTATAACCCGAATATTGTAAAATAGGTGTGTGTGTGTCCATCTAATTTTCTTTACTTTCAGTAATTCTGATACTCCTAGATCATGTTCCCTCTACTTCGAACTCGTTCATCAAGCAAAATGATGGCTTGGCATTCTAAGATGGTCAAACCTCCTCTGTTGAGATTCCTCTATTATGTTCAATATAAGGTTAACTCTGAGACTTCACCTTCTTCAAGTACTCCTCGTCCATTGCTTGGATCAGTCCTTTTTCTCTTTAGTGAAATTCCTGAGGCTTTGATGCATTCCTGAATTTTTATGTTGATTTGACATGCAAATGAGCTCCGAGATATTTAATTCTTTCAAGTTGTCATGTATAATGTATGATTTTTTTTTGTTTTGTTCAGAAATGAAACTTGACAGTATTGATCACTACACCAAGATTTAAAATGATCCAGTTCGGAAAGCCTTTATTTTTTAGGAATGTAAAAAAAAAAAATCAAAAACCCTCAACTTATGACAAAAATATGAGTTTTTCCATATTCTAAAAAATTCAATTTTTTTTTTTTTAATTTACAAACTATTACTAATACATAAAGTTTTAGCTTTTATATTATATCTGAAACGGTTTTGGTTGGTTTTAGTATTTAAAATAGAAATAAATATTCTTTCTCTAAATGTTAGCGTTTGAACTGAAATTTATATAGCTATTGTGTTTTCCTCCCCAAAAGAGGTTATAAAGAATGTGACATTTCATTAGATGTAACTATTTTTAGATTTAAATTTTTCTGTTATAATCATACCCTAAAATTTTTTTAAGAAAAGATAATATACTTGGACCATTGGGGTATAAAACTTGGAACAGTTATTTTCTTCTTAGAAATTTATGAATTTTTTTTTTTTTTTGTGCCCAAGACTTTCATCGAAGTCCTATACTGGCCTGGGTGGGAAGGTCAAGATTCATTTCCTGGGTCCGCCACAAAATAAATTTTAACCTACCCAGGTGGGATTCGAACCCACGGCCTTCTGGTTATGAGCACGCTGAGACCATCGCCTCAATTCACTCGGCCATTGGGTCCCCCGAATTATTTTTTTATTGGAATACTAGTTTTGAATGTTAAACATTTGAAACTCACCTTCTGCTTTGCCTTCTTGTGAGAATCAACATGTTCAATTTCCAGTCTTACATTTATAAATTTAATACATACAGTCTCTATATCAAATTGCTTATGTTTTGAATTTTTGTACGTTTTTAGAACTGATGATGAATATTTAACATTAGAAACTAGTCTTCGTATAAGAAATAGCAATAGAAGTGCCAAATAATTTATCAATTCCTAATTGTATTGATCCTTCTATACCATCATGTATACCTCAATTTCTATTTAGTTCACACCAATTACTTATCACAATATATAAGAATAAAATGGATGCTGTTACAGATCAAAACACTGTTTTGATCTAAAATTCTATTGGTCCAAATAATTCGTTTTTTTTCATAAACCTCATATTTTATGGAAGTATAATTATATGTTTTTATAAATATTAATAATAGTTTAACCATACATTAAACATCACTTTCGATTGTCAACAAATATGAACAATAAATTTTAAACTTTTTAAATTAAAGTTGTCCTTAATAAGATGTATTTTTATGTATATATATATATATATATTAAATAGAATAATTACTAGTAAATGCTTTACTTGTTTAATTAGCTTTAAACATTGGAATTGTCTTACACTTCCAATATAGATCTGTTATCCATTAGCCCTAATGCCTATATTAGTAGAAAAAATATTAGTTAACATTAAAGGTTTAGAATAATTTCTTTTCTGATTTTTAAAACTTAATTTATGATTTTATTATAATAAAATGTCTGTACACTTCTTACTGAGCTAAAAAATAAAACTTTTTTCATTCACAATAAAAATGAAGTTTGAAAACATCTCTTAGTGAAATTATAACTTTTCATTATTATATAATCAGAAGATCTAAAACAAGTTGGATGTCTGTCTACTTTGAACCCTGTCAGCATATTCACAGAATGGTTAAAACCTTATAGATTCAAGAATCCTACTCACATTTCTATTTGCTCATAAGAAAAATAAATGTTTTAACTTAGAGTTGAGTTGGAATCAGAAAATGTTTCTACTCATATATACATATGTATTTTCTGTTATGTTACAAAAAAAAAAAAAGAAAAGTAAATCAAATTAGTAAATTTGACATGTTGACAATTTTAAAGTTCTTGAAAAAACAAACTATTAATCAGCTGAAATATAGAAAATCTTTAAAATATGAATTAAATAATGTATAGAAAATAATTTAAATGTTTATTAGAGAAAATTTATCTATATTTGTTTCTAATTTCATTTTTTACTAAACATTTTAAAGGCTACAGACAGCAAAACTGACATTACAAATGTAATTAAAATAGGGCTCTTAATTATCAACACTGCAATGCTGTACATAATATTCCTCTCAATTCCAATGGAAGCAGATGAAAAGACCTGCAACATTCATTATATTGTATTATATGGATTATTTATTCATTTAAATTAACATGTTTAAGAAACTTGCAGTACCAAGCCACAAAGTACAGACATCGCAATGATGGAGCTTTCTGTTTTATCTGAGGTCATTTCCTCTAAACCTAAATTAAAAAAACGCAGTTGTTAAAATATAAACAGTTGCTAAAATAGGAATCATTATTATTTGTCAGCCTTGTTAATTACTACAATAATCATATTATTACTATTTAAAATCCATTGTTTATTGTATTTTAGTTGAAGCGTTAATAAAATTTGGTCCACATGAAATGTTAGGCACAAAAACCTATGAGGACGTTGACCACTTAAAATCATTGTAAAACACAATAGCATTTTAGTAAAAATTTTAAAAGTAATAAATGAGCTCAAAATCCGGTGAGTTTTTAGTTTGAGAAACCTGATGAATCAAGTCTCCTGAAGATTGACCATAAATAAAAGTTTTGTCAGTTATTCCTAAAATATAAAAAATGTCATTTTAAATTATTTATTTTATTTTTTAAATATTCAAAAACACCAATAATAACTTGACAAAAAGTTCCATATAAGCATCATACTAAAACTTTCAGTTAAGATATTTATAAAAAATGTTTTATTTTATAAAACGTTTATTTTATATATTGATACAAAATCTTTTATAATATATTTAAAAGGGTAATAAAAAATTAATGACTGTTTTGTCAAATGCATGAATCCTAAGCATTATAAACACATTCTCTTATTTATTTTAACCAATAAATTTATTCTCTCTTTATAACACCAATCTAAGCTTATTTATCAACAATGTTAAGCTTCGATAAAGTGTTAGTTCAAAATTTTGAAAAGGTAAAGTGACAGAAACACTTCCAAAGAACTAAGTTGCTTTCGGGAAACTGGCTTATGATGGTATTTGTAATTAATAAAAAACAAAAACAATATAATACCTTTATCTAACAACTGTCCATACATAAACAGGCTGATTCCACAGAGGATAGGGTGTGATAAATACGACAGTAATGCAACCAGTTTAACAACAACTGAAAATAAAACAAGTAACCCTCCAGCAATTACAGATGATTCAGTGTGTTTAACCTAAAAAAATGTCTTATTTTAAAATTTATTTTGAATGAAGAACAAAATTTATCCTCATCCAAAGTAAAATCAATGCCCTCATTATATTATTTGATTTTTTTTTCTATAAATGTATTCATTATTTTACATAAACATGTTTAATTATCCATTCCCTCTTCCTTTTTATTATATTATAATTAATGAATTAACCACATATTACATATGTGTTGTAAATATTTACACGATCAATTAATCTTAAGCTGGTGTGTAATGTATTCAGTTAAAAAAACAGAAAAACATTGCTCTTGGTGTAGTTAATCATATACCAAAAAATAATGAATAAAAAAGTATGAACCATAATGAAGTTAGATGTATAAAGAAATAATAGCAAAGAGAGATACTGATGACAGGAGATATTAGGCATAGTATATTTGAAGATGACTAAATCTGGAAAAAGTACAAATAGCAAAACTGTGATTGAAACAATGGTTAATATTTATTAAGCAAAGTTACTTTGGTGATATTTAGGAGCCCAATATTGTTAATTATTTATTTATTTCTAAAATTTGTCTTAGGGAAAAGCCACCATTTACATGGAGCTGACCTCAAGAACTACTAATAGTAATTTACTAATGTAAGGTGGTTGGTTGTCTTGAAGAAGTGAGTAATTCAATTTACCTTGAAAATGTGTTAACTATAAACCTTCGTAGCAGGATTTTTAGTATCTGCATAATAATCTTCTTCTTCTTCTTTTCTTCTCTCACTATCTCCTGAGTGCTGTTAAGCGTGGAGTAGCATCCTCTGACCATCTTGTCCAATGGTCCCTGTCCTGTGTAAGCCTTCTCATCTCCGGCATGGTGCTTCCTCTTGCTGCGCCAATTCTCTCAATCAAGTCTGCATACATGAGCCTTGGTCTGCCTTGAGGACGCCTTCCTCCCGGTCTTGCTTCTAATAGCCATCTGGCCTTACGGTCATCTCCCATTCTGTTAACATGACCAAACCACTTCAATTGTCTTTCCTTGATCGTATCCAGAACGGATCTAACTCCTAGTTCACCTCGGACCCTTTCATTCCTTATTCGGTCTCGACTGGTTTTTCCTAATATTTTCTGTAGGAATCTCATTTCCGCAGATACTATTCTGCTAGCATGGCGGTCCAAGAATGTCCGATCCATACAGTAGTACTGGGAGAAAACTGATTTGAAAAGCAGAATCTTTGCTTTCCTGCTCAACTCCTGTTTTCCAATAAGTGTCATCGATATTTGGTAGAATATTCCGTTGGCCTTTTGGACTCTATTCATAATCTCCTGGTCTATTCTTCCATCCTTATAGATCATTGTTCCCAGGTAGCAGTTTGTATCGGTTTGCTCAAGGGTCTCTCCATTGCAAGTGATTCTTAGATCATTGTTCCTTCGCCCAACACACATCACCTTGCTTTTGGAGGCATTGATCTGCATGCTTCTTAGTTGCAGTTCTTCTTGCCACTCATCCACAGCGACCTGGAGAGATTCAGCAGTATCCGCAACCAATACCACATCATCTGCATACAACAATGCCTGTACCAACACTGGAGTCATATTCCAATATCCCACTATTGCTCTGGGTGTCCTCTTTTTTACAGAATTTCCAAATTGAATCCATAAAAATTATGAACAGTAGGGGGCTCAGGCTATCACCCTGTTTGACTCCCTTATAGAAATGGAATGACCTGGACTCAGTGCCGGCTAGCCTTATTACTCCCTTTGGGTCTTGGTAAACTGATTTGATGGAACTTATAAGATTTTGTGGGATTCTCCTATCATCCAATGCAGCCCATATTTCCTGTCTAGGAACGTGGTCAAAAGCCGACCGTAAATCCAAGAAAGCGAGGTATACTACTTTTTTTTCCTCTATCCCATGCCTTCTCTACGGGTGATTCTCAAACTACGGGTCAATATTACGTCCAAATGTGATTCCTCACTAACCAGCAATTATAACTTGCCCATTTTTTTTTATTTCTTCAATTGAAGTGCTAATCTACAAGAATCTATTGAATGGTTGTGTATAAATTCAGTAAAAATATGGTTTTTATGCAAACAAAGTGTATATTTGTAATTACCGTGGCTGTCCCAAAATATGATTTTCCAATATAAAAGTGTCCTTTAATATCATAACCTGAGGCTTGGATCCCGAAAGTTGTGAAACCACCAAGAGGAAGCTTTCATTGATCAGAATCATGAGAAATTCTCAACTTTTGACGGCCAATAACAATATAAGCAGAGTTTACTTTTTGTCCCAAGAAATACTGTAATTGCTATGCTAAAAAAGAAGAGGGAGTTTTTTACCAAGGCAAATAAGGGATATGGGATTTTTCTCACCCCCATCCATGTTGGCAACCCTGCTTGCCAAGGTTACAGAAGTTTCCAAGAGGTTGAAGTCATTTTCAAGTGTGCATCCAGTGGTTAATGTTGTGAATCTGGTAAGTAGCTTTTTATTTGTAATTACCATGGGCTCTTGTAACTTTTTTATTTTCAAACTTAACTTTTTCTTTTTGATTTTACTTTGAAGAGCTCGATTAGCTGATTTGAAGACAAAAAAAAGCATCGCAATAATATTTTTTTTTTGTCCGAATATTTCAATTCAAACGTCTGTATGTAATTACCATGCTACAAAATGTGTAATTACCATGGTTGCAGTAAAAGGCATGGTAATTCCATTTTGACCATGGTAATTACATATTGCGGTAATTTTGTCACATTGGCTTCATTTTCATTTGCAGTTTACTTATGTGACTTCAAATCCAGGCAACAATTAAGTTTACACACTGGGGTCGCCTTTTGTGGGGCCCAAATATAAGTTTGTATGATTTGATTTTGAGCCTTCAATAAAAATCATTTTTCTTTACGCATTGGTTGTTTAACCTAATTTTAGCTCTTAAAGCAACATGGGAGCCAACATAAATCTAACAAATAGAAAATGTAAGTACCATGCTCCAACTAGTAATTACCATGGACCCAAAATTTGAAAATTTTGATTTTTGAAGAGGAAAATGGAGTTTGATTTGTTTGCGGTGTATTTTCTGTACAAAGGTGACCCCAGAAACATGCTAGATTTTTTTCAGATTTTTAGAGCAAAGTTCAATTATGACAGATTTTGCAATCCAAAATTGACCCGTAGTTTGAGAATCACCCCTACAATCATTCGCAAGGAGAAGATATGATCCTGTGTCTGCCTACCGGGCCTAAAACCTGCCTGTTCCTCTTCCAAATCCTTTTCCACCAATTTCCTTAATCTTTGTTCCAAGATCCGAGTGTATAGTTTGTATACCACCGATGACAGACAAATGGGGCGGTAATTATCACATACACTCTGGCTTCCCTTCTTATGGATTGGGATAATGATGTTGTTTTCCTATTCTATTGGTATCCTTTTGAGATCCCAAACCTTTTGGAACAATGTTTGGAGACACTTGACAAGGTCATTTCCCCCATACTTTATAAATTCGGGTGCAATCCCATCTGGCCCAGCCGCTTTTCCCATCTTTATTTTAGTAATGGCTGTTTCGACTTCCTCCTCTTCTATGGCGTCATCCATGTCGGGGACTTCTGGTTCAGTTGTTGTAATTCTTCTACGGCAATCTCGAAAATTCCTCCGTCTTTCTTCCATACTGAATTTTTCTTGAAAGTGTTTCCCCCAAACTTCCAGTATGTTCCTGTCCTCTGTCACCAATATGCCATGCTCATCTTTTACACTTCTCACAGGCTTTGCTTTCTTGTTCCTTAGTGCTCTTGTGATGTGCCACAATTTCCTTATATTTTCTTTATAGTTTTTATCCAGCTCTAGCCCGAATTCCTCCCAAGATTTTCTCTTAGCTTCCTTAACTATTCTCTTAGAGTCGTTCCTTTTCTCTATGTACATTGCCCAGTCTCCTGGTGACTTGCTTCTACAGTACCTTTTCCAGGCCTCTTTCTTTGCAGATATGGCTTGTTTCACTTCCTCACTCCACCACCTAGTTTTCTTAGTAGTAGGTCTTATTTGTTGCAAGCCACATACTTCCTCTGCTGTTTTGAGAATACTGCATTTGATTTGCGCCCACATGGTGTCAACATCTGTGTCCCCATTTACTTCTTGAAGTTGGTCTTGAAGGCCAATTACATAAGCCTGCCGTTTTCCCTCTTCTCTTAGCTTGTTAATTGATATCCTAATATATGACTTGGCGGTCTTTTTCCGCGGTTTTAGTATCTTGGAGTCAGCCACCAACAGCCTGTGGTCCGTATTCAATTCTGCTCCTCGTATAACTTTAATGTCTGTAAAGTACTGCCTGAGTTCCCTATCAATGACAAAATAATCAATGATGCTCTTTCTGGTGTCTATCCCATTGCCTCTTTCAAATGTGATCTTATGGATCGTCTTATGTTTATACCATGAGTTTCCAATAAGCATATTATTTTCCACACAGAACGCATAATAATCTGAGCTTCTTAATAGGCCTTAAAAGTATCTATTTTGACTGAAATGATATTTTTAAAGTAATCACTAGAATTAGGAAAACAATCAAAAATGCCCTTTGAAAATTGTACAGTTTTGACTTATCCACATCTTCACAACAGCTAGGGATATACTAAAGATAATAGTTGCTTAATACCAAGGGAATAATATTCAGACTATAATAAAAATTATTTTATGAAGAGAAAAAAACAAAAGAAAAAATAATCTAGTAAACATGGTAAAAGAAAAATAATAATTAAAAAAAACAGAACAGCTCACAGATAATTACTCATATTATATAGACTATGGAGCAGTGGCTGTAACAGCTATTAAATATTTATAAAGCAATCTTACTTTGGTCATCTGTATGAGTCCAATAGATATTGGGTCAACAGTCAATGGAATAATGACACCAATCGCAGCTACCACTACAGTAAATATATTTTCTAAAATTAATGCTTTTAAGTACATTTCTGAAAAAATTAAACAAATGTAGATCACTAGATATAAAATAACATTCTACTATAACTTTTAGATACTAATCATTTTTGACAAAGAACCTTTTTCTTGGCTAAGAGCTTGAAAACAACAATATGATGTAATGAACTGACTACAAAAAACAGGTAGCATTATCAGACTTTTAGTTGAAAATTTAGGCAGGATAAAATCTGTAACAGAGCAATTGAAAGTCAAACATTAAACCACTGAAATAATAAAAAACTATTTTTTAAAACATTAAAATTAAACAATCCCATTCATGAATATACCTTTAAATGGTAAGTTAAAGGAATACCATTGATAAGAAGCTATTGACTTATCCAGAAGCTTGTTTCCATTTCCTGAATTATTATTAATTGCAACAATTATTATACACGATAGTAATACCTAAACATAAAAAATGTTTCATTTCACCTCATAAAAATTAATTAATCTTTACTTTTTTTTTTCATAAAAATAACATACCGAAAATTGTTTAAAAGTCACAAAAAAACCATCAGAATTAATTCTATCCGAAAAAGGTATTTTAATATTTTTAAAACAGTAAAAAACAAGGGATAGTGAAAATACCCTAAAAGTTTTATAAAAATTAATAAACTAGAAAAGGTATTGTTTGTTGATGATTAAGTGAAATTACTCGTATTTTATTAACAAATACCAGAATCTATCAATCAAGTGAAATGAATAATAAACAAGTTTTAAAGAATAGCATACTTACAATATACCATATAATGATATTTCTTTTTCACACAGTATTTGACTAACATTCAATAAACTGACAGATATTAGTGTTGCAGATATTGTTGCTGATGGAAGTTTTAAAGGTAAGTACCAAAGTATTCCTGAAAATTCAAACAGTAACAGCTAATGAAAGATAATTGTTTTTAATTATGATGACAATCTTCTGGTCAGTGAATAGTGTGGGAATGAATTGATTGTGAAAGCATATAAATTAATTATTTTACAACAAAATTAAATTTAAAAAAATGATTTCCTTTTCTTAGCTTCTTCTCTATCAAGAAAGAAATTAGTTATCAATGGCTCAAAGGAACCCATTCCAAAAGATCATCTTTATACTAAAAAATTAAACCCTACTTTTTATAAGGCCTCGAGAGCTGTACACTTTGCTAATAGATCAATTCCCATAAATTTCGGCAAATAGAAAAGAAATACCAGAAGTACCATCATGTCTAAGTAATTTTAATTTCTTAAAATAAAATTTATAATTGTATACAAAACAAACCCAAGCTTTAATATAAAACTAAGATACATGATCAATAAAAAGTCAAATTTAGAAAAATCATATAAGATGATCAGTCTATTAATAAGATTTGATGAATAGCAAATAGATGTAACTACACAAAATACATACTGAACAACAAAACAAACACTCATTCACTGTGCCAAACTGAAAGAAGTTCGGCAGGATGGCGAAAAGTCAGTGTGTTTATTGTTGGAGTTCCTGAAAACCATTGGGTTTTATGGACAAGAATAAAAAAAGAAAGAAAAAAAGTGATTAATGTTGATCAAATATTGCTAAGCATACATAAGCTAAACTTATGTACACTTCCTACTAAAAATTAGAGATGGGCAAAATAGTTGGTAAGGCCGAGGTAGTGGGCGATTAGTCGGCAAAAAGCACCAACTAGTCTGCCATTTTATTCACTTATATTTCTATGTATAATAATAGATGATTGAAATGAAAACATGGCCTTTATTGACCATAAGTTTTATTTTAGTTTCATCTTTACCATTTTTAATATATGGAAAAGGAAACTGCTGAGATACTGTTGTCACAATTAACTATATGAACTGAGTTAAGTGAATTGCTGACTTTTGTTTTAGTTTTCTAAAAAAACATTCCTTGACACACTGGCCCATTAGTAAAAATCAGAAGAAAAAATATAAGATTAAGCAAAACCTGTAGCTACATGTACAGACAGCCATAAAGCTATAAACTAAACCCTTCTAACGTTGCCGATGTCACTGAATTCCAACAGAAGCAATGATCGGCTTGTCCAACTAGTCAGCCAATGAATTGGCCTTCTTGCCAACTGACTAGTCGGCCTTTCACCACTGAAAATATACATGAAGGAAATTTTGTCAATGAATTAACAATTTTTTATATTAACTGCCTTTGTCCAGATACTAGGCTCTCTCACCTTGCTCACACTTAGTCATTGATGGTTTCCATTTCCAAAAAACTAACCAAAAAAGTATCACAGCAATAACACACACACACACACACACTTTTTTTTATCTATCTCTATCTAATTCGGCACTACAACCCGCTAAGGAGTCATGGCCTCCGCCAACTGCAACCGCCATGCGTTTCTGTCTTGTGCTGCCGCCATCCAGTTTCTCACACCCAGTCCCCTAGCATCCCTGTCCACACAGTCTCTCCATCTTAACTTGGGTCTTCCAATGGGTCGGCTTCCATGCAGGATCTCTGTAAGAACTTTTCTCGGGATCTTATCCTCTGTCATCCTTGCAACATGACCCGCCCATATAAGTCACCCTACTTTAATGAATTTAACGACATCCGGCTCATTATACCTGTCGTAAACTTCTTTATTCTTTCGGCGCCGCCATTCCCCATCGACAAGAACTGAGCCATAAATTTTTCTGAGTATTTTTCTTTCGAATATAGACCACCAGCTCCTCTACTTTTGTGGTTGTCCAGGTCTCAAACCCGTATGTCAGAACAGGCCGGATAAGCGTTTTATACAGAATTATTTTGCTACGCTGGGTCACTAAGTGGCTTCTCATGTGACATCTTAGCCCAAAGTAGCACTGGTTAGCAACCAATATTCTCTTTTTTATTTCTGTGCCCATTTGGTTATTGCTTGTGACCAACGATCCCAGGTATGTAAACTGGGATACCTGTTCGAACTTGTAACCACCAAATCGAACCATGACGCCTTCTTGTACTGGGGTCTCCTGGGTTATCATGTATTTGGTTTTTTCCTGGATAACAACCAAACCCAGTTTCTTGGCTGCAGCTTCCAGTTCTAAAATGTATTGGGCTACCACCTGCTGAGAGCGTCCAATTATGTCGATGTCATCTGCGAATGCGAGGATCTGCACCATTCTATTCCATATTGTCCCTGTTGTTTGGATGCTGGTGTCTCGGACAGCTTTTTCCAGTGCAAGAAACAGTAGGCATGCCAGAGCATCACCTTGTCTCACGCCTCTTTCTGATGTAAACTCTTCTGAACTTTTTTTTAAGAAAAAAAAATTTAATAAAAAAAATAAAGACCATTCCTTTATAAATAAAAATAGATAATTAAATTAATAACATTTTAAAACTCATAATAAATAAAGCCTCAAGTTTTATTTCATTATTTAAAGGTTGATGAATCACCCTGAATTAAAGTTGTTAAAAAACTTAAAAGAAATTTTCACTTTCATAATATTGGTGCATAAACATTGATTACATAGTAAGGGAAAAAAATAAACTATAAACTTTCAGACAATTTAAAAAAAATAAGAGAATAATTGGTCATTATAACACATACCACAAACAATTGAAAAAATAAAGCCACAAAGAATTAATATTCCTCTCAACTCTCCAGTACGGATAGTGAACTCCTCATATCTTAGAGAATTCCCCATAGCGTATAAATCTCCATTGCTATATATTTCCCATAAAGGAGATTTAAAAAAGAGAATTGATCCTGAAATAAATAAGTTACTAGGTGATACAAGTACTGGAAACCTGCAACCCATAGAATTTTAAATAATACAATAAAAATATTTCCAATAAAATTTTGTAATGCTTCTAGCAACTTACTTTATTCCAACCATGGATTGAAGTATAGTAATAACACCAGAACAGAGGAGTAAATTAAAGATGATATAACCCCGTTGAATTTCACTAGGTAAAAGGCAAAGGAATGTTAACAACGTTACAGGAAAATGTAAGAGATTCAGTAATGCTGAAATAATAGCCTGAAATAAATGACAAATATAAAGCAATGTAATATTCTGCTTAAATTTAATATCATTACAGTTCTATAAGAAAATAACAGATTTTTTATAAAGAAAACCAATGAACGAACAACAAAAAAGACTTAAAATTTGTACATGATAGCCTGAGTAACACATTCAGGTGCTAATTAGCAATAAGAAAGAAGAAACCTAAAATAATTTTTTATTAATGTAATTATATGATTTTAAAACAAAAAACAACTGTATATAGAGAAAAAAATGAGATATATAAACTTTTCTGACAGCTAAACCAGAGGTATAATAGTTTTTTTTTTTTTTGATCAGTCCATAAGCAATTAAGTCTTCCGAGTAAATTGAGATTTGGCTTTTAGCTTCCTCTTGTTCTCCCAGAAACATTTCATTCTTTCTGACATGGCTGCCCTTTGTTAGTTAGTTATATTGTATTCCGTGTTCTCTGTTCAAATGTTTTGAGTTTAAGTCTTAAGAGTTTGTCCTAAATATATAGTTTAACTACATACATACATGCTGAAAATACATACATTCATAGACAAATATACAAGATATAAGCGGGTTTCATTGGCAAAAATTTAATATGAAATTGTATAAAAATACATTTCTGATCTAGTCAGTGATTCCCAAAGCATTACTACAACTACAACAAGGTTGAAGTTCTAAAAAATTATATTTATACTTTGTTTAGTTCATTCACAACTAAAAATATATTCTAATACAACTTAAAAAGGAAAAAAAAAAAATTAAATGATACATAAACAAACTTCAAAAGGAATTAATTTTTTTTTTTTTTTTAATGAAGTTATAGTACATTGGGGTATATCATTAAATAATAGGGCATATGAAAAAAAAATGACCGTTGTATCAAATTCCAGAGTTCAAAAGTCTGTAAATATCTTAATGCTATTTATTATTTACCAATACATAATAATCCCTTTAGAGCATTCTCTAAGCTTGTTTACTAACACTGGACTTCTTAAAAAAAAAGAAGCCTCAGTTCAGTTATTTATTTCAAGGAAGAAACATGAAAGTGTCCTGTTATGAAATTCTCATAATTTTAAGACATTACTTGAAAAAAAATTTCACAGCCTCTGAAGCAACTCGTGAAATTATTAAATATAAAGGGGAAGGTGTCCTTGAAGAGCGCACAGCACGGCGTTTGTTTGAAAAATTTAGAAGTGTATATACGACGTTGGAAAGGAAGAAGTGCTCCGGAGGGCCATTAATGGATATCGATGAGGTTTTGAAGGAAGCTGTAGAGTCAAATCCGTCCACAAGTACTCGCGTACTTGAAAGGGAGTGTGGTCTGTTGAAAGATACTTTTAGTCGCCATCTTCTCTCCATGGGGAAGGTGAAAAAGACCAGTAGACTGGTCCCACACGAACTTACTCCTCAACAATCAGCAGAAACGTTTACAGAACTTCATGGGCTTGAACTCCTGCCTCATCCACCATAGAGTTCAGACCTCGCACCTTCTGATTACTACTTGTTTTGATCCATGGCCCATTTTCTTTAAGGGAATAAATTTGATAATTTTACGGAAGTTGAAAATGCTGTCCAAGAGTTCTTTGACAGCCATCCCAAGGAATGGTATCAGCGTGGCATCGAGCAATTGGCTAGCAGATGATAATGACTCTAGATAACAATGGGTAATGATGGTAGATAAGAATAGACTATACTTTGAGAATTAATTGTATTTTATATCAAAGAAATAATAATACAAATATTTGTTTAAGAAACTATCATTTTTTTTTATACACCCCATTACATCTTACCCTATTTCATATAATGCAAAAATAATGAAAATCTAGAATCTAAGCAATAAAAATCTATTTTGAAATTAAAATGTTTTATTGACTTATGTATGTAAGTTTTTTATAGGTATGTATATAAGAATTTTTTAGGTAAGTTTTTTCAATATTTATTTTGAAATTTGAGGTTGAATGAAGCTTTAAGGGACTATAAGTCCTACATAACTATTAAAGTTCTTTGGTTTTGTGTATGTATAGCAGCCTTATATTAAACATAATATAGATTGTTTTTGAGTAAATAATACACCATTTAGATATGTATTTTTACATTATTAATGTAACCACGAAAATTGAGTTTTTATGTAAAAAAAGTAGCCATATGTAACTATAGTTAATTTAGTTTAAATTAACATAACCACAATAATGTAAATGGATACCTCAACTGATCATAAATATAGAACAAGACATAAATAAGTAAATAATGAGAGTATATTAAAAATCTTACATATTCCAAAAAATAATGGAACTTCCACTCCTTATGAATTAGCTTTCTTAATTTGTCAATGTTCTCATTAATAAACTCTGAGCTGTTATTTATTTTTTAAATTACAAAATCACTTATATAAACCTATCATTTAACTATAATCGTCTTGTTACAACTTATTTTCCTACTATTCTTCCGAACCAATCCTCTTTACTTGTTTTGTAACAATAATTTTTTATTTTCCTCTTTTGGGGTCAATTTGAATTATGAACTTTACTTTGTAAAGCTACTAACATATTCTCATCAGTACTCTATAATTGAAGAGGTGAGGATAAGTGGGAGTGGATCAGAGGATTGAGTATTTAAAAAAAAAATGTAATGCATTGTGAAGTAGATTTCCAATGAAAACAGCAATAAACCAGGTGTAAAGTGAATTTAATTTAGAAATTGAAAAATTATTAGTCACTTCCATTAGTATTACTGATTTATTCAAAACTAGTCTTCTTAGTTTATAAACACCTAATTTTATTGATTCTTCTTTACCATCACCTGTACCTCAACAGAATTTATTTTTTGACGTGGATATGTCATGGCTGGAGTTCTTTAGTTTTCTTGTGTAATGTTTTTTTTAAACTCAAAAAAGTAACATTTTGACAGGATTCAAATTAATAGGTCTTGCTCAGATCGAAAATTTGCAGTTTCCTCGTCAGAAGCAGTAGTATAGATAGACATATCCATAATCTATTGTTTTTCCCAGTAAGGGAGAAATTGATTTTTTCGGAATAGCTATCTAATAAATATTTTAATTTCAATAAATTTGAAAATATTATCAATATTCTAAAACAAAATAAATCCAAACCCATATATTGTTAACCTTGATAATAAAAATCAGGCTCATATAAAATTAAAACAATTTCAACAAACTATATTTAGAGCAATAGTTTTTTAACTTTGGATCAATGACTAAGACATCAGTCAATTTTCTCTTTGATTAAAAAAAACTTCTCAATGCTGAAAAAATTAAACTTGCAGTATAAAAAAAATATAAGTGTATTCAATTTATTTGAAATCAATATAAATTTTTTTTTAAAGAATAGTATGTAATTAATGTAATTGAAACAGTGGTTGGAATAAAAACAATCATATATACTGGTTATAATTTGAATTCCACGCTGACTTTTCTATAACTTTTTTTTCCAAGGGAGTACTATTTCTAATATTTTAATACAGAAAAACATGATAAAAACAGGAA
The DNA here is from genome assembly GCA_003667255.2 of Euschistus heros. NCBI lineage: Eukaryota > Metazoa > Arthropoda > Insecta > Hemiptera > Pentatomidae > Euschistus > Euschistus heros. The sequence continues at coordinate 565,223 of RCWM02000169.1, read as the reverse complement.
AATATTAAACTATCATTGTTTAGTTTAAATTTTTTTTTTTTTTTTCAGTTAACCTTTTAATTTCTATTGCTTCTATTCCTTTAGATGGATTTTCATGTTAGGTATGCCGTCTAAGTCAATAGTGCCAGAATATTCTGTTGGCTCCCTATTCACTTCTTAAGGCCATCTTTAAAATTTCTACCACTTTGATGCCAGAGTGGTTTGCCCTCAGGGGTGTGAAAATGTGACCTTAAGATGACATGGATACTGACAATGGCTATAGTTCCTTGTATTTTACTTGAACTTTCTTTGACAAAAAATTCTTGATAATTGGAGAAATTTTAAAGTAGATCTTTAAGAGCAACTTTATAAGGACCTATATGAGATTATCATTACCATTTGCAATTTTTTCAGAATTTTATTAGAAGTTATACAATGATTTACCTAGTTTTCTCTTCTCTTTATAAAGGGATTGTGACAATCAGTTTGATAAACAAGAAATCGACAATATAAAATTGAATTATATTAAGATAAAGAAGATTGAAAAGTTTATAATTACAACAAAAAATAAAGAACTAATATTAAAACTTCCTGTAAAATCATATTTGCTAAAAAAAAAAAAAAAAAAAAAAAAAAAAAAAAAAAAAAAAAAAAAAAAAAAAAAAAAAAAAAAAAAAAAAAAAAAAAAAAAAAAAAAAAAAAAAAAAAAAAAAAAAAAAAAAAATTTAACTATCCAATATATTGTTGATTTAGCCAAACCTTTCATGCTAAACTCCATACTCAATCTAAACCTGAATTGGGCAAAATTTAATCATAGCTATTTGATAACTTATTTCCTGGAAATAATGATTAAATTAGGTAATTGATTCCAGGAAATTAGTTATCAAATAGCTATGATTCAATTTCCGATATTTCTCAGAGGTTAAAAAGATGTCCAAGGGACCTTCTAATATAGAATTTTGTCGACTTGTTAAAAATGGGTGGTTTCTCTACAAGTTAAAGCGAGGTCATTAAATCTACAATTACTAGACTTGTTTAGTTATAAACAGAGGTTAATTAAAATGAATAAATTATAATAAACCCCCAAAGGCGGATTGACCTCCATCGAGCATTTCAGTAATACCATAAATCAAATCAATAAAGCTATATAAATACTTGTGGATTTTTATCTAAAAACTAGATAATATACAAAGCTGATATGACATGAATGATAACTAAACAAAAAAAAATATGTGCTATCACTTAAGTATGCTTTATGTATACATGGCTGAAATTTATCCGAGGACTAGTAAAAGGGATAAATAGCCATGCACTATTACAAATAAACCGTGAAAGATGTTGGTTTTATTTTAATTATCATTTTAAATAAACAAAATAAAATAATTTCAGTGAACAATTAAAAATATCAATAAATTTCCATTTTCCTTAACCAGCAGGTGATTATTTATCATGAATAAAGTATTGGACCATAACTTTAATATACAGAATAAAAAGTGGCCACTATCATTAAAACAATATTTACAATACTTATATTTTACTTGTTTAAATATTTAAGTATCAGATATCAACAAAACATAAGCTCCATATTTCTATTAGAATATTATATCTAGTAAAGTGCAAAGAACCATATAGACCACTGATTTATCAATTGTTTTTAAATCTTTAATGAAGCACTATGTTGACTGAGTGACTAAGTGAATATATTAAAAGAGATGGGTGGATCAGTAAATTTTTTTTTTTTTTTTAATGCAATGTTAACAAACATATTTAATTTAATTTGCCTGTAAAAAAAAACAAAAAAACTTTTTAATGATCCCACCCAACATCTCTTTCAACTAAATCTTTATTGACAGTTGTAAATATAAATAAATAACTTTTTAAAGAACTGTTTATTAACTGATAGGAAAAATTAATGATACCTGAATTGCCAATAAGGAATATCTTTGAGGAGAGTAAACTTCAAACCCTTGATTTTCTTAACTATTGTTTTTAAACAAATTTGTTTGAGTTGAATCATTTTTTGCATAACTAATCATTGTCGCTAAGGCTGATTAAACTAAACAACGAAAGATGAATAACAAAATACACACACAATGCCACATTTATTAAAACAAAGACAAAGCATATTAGTGTATATTGAAACATCCTAGATTGGAAATGTTATCAAGAGGTCGGAATGAAATGAAGGATCAAAGGAGGAGTCAGTGATAATCTCAACAAGATAGATAAATAAAAATACTTTTTTTTTTATTATTCAACAATTTGTACAAACGTGGAGTTCAAATAAATAGATAAAATTACATAAACCTTCACAAACAGTCAACTTTTAATAAAACAAAAATTACTTCTCTATTTTGTACATAGCAATATAACAACTAATTATATTAAAGTTTTTGTACGAAGTTGTCCTTTTCATAATGAGATATTATAAACTATACTACATACATAAAATAACTATAAACTATGTTTAAAACACTAAATTACAAATTTAAAAAAATAATAAATAAAAACCAAACGAAGTTGGCACCACCTCATGACTTAAGACAACCGATTAAATCAACTATCAATTAAAAATATACATTAAAGTTAATATAGGCAATAAACACCATAAAATGCTGGCAGCAACTGGATGGCTAAATTCCTTCACTTCTTTTTAGCACTACTCCTCCTCACCTCATTTCTAAAAATTAAATTAATTATTAGTAACTTTAAAAAAAAATTTATCAATATATATGAGTTAGAAACAAAATAAAACATCAAACATAGAAGACAATAAATAAATAATAATCAATGCAATCATAAAAATTTAGCCAACAGGTAACAAGTAACAAAGATAAATAAAATGCATGATCATATTTAAAAATGAAAATTTATTTTCAAGATTTTTATCAGCTAATTTATTTTAATCGATCTATTTAGTACCTTCGAAGCGAGACAATCACTTCCCAAACACTAAATTTGTTATCCTTTATTAAGGCGATGCTTTGGTTTATAATTGTTAATTAAAATGAAACTTATACGTTTCCATGTAAATCCATTTTTAATCCAAGTTATAACACATACTTAATATTAAAATATACACTTAAAAAGATTGTAAACTATAATTTTTATAAATTAAAAAAGATATGATACTTAAGTTTATTGTGAGGGTTTTGGCATTTATCATAAAAATAACATCCATAATTATGAACATCAGGTGTAAGTTAAAATAAAAAGCAGTTATAAGATTAACTTATTAAGTTATAAGATTAAACTTATAAGATTTTTCAATTTTTTAGGAGGGTTGTGAACAAGAAGATTGTTTACCAGAAATAAGTAAAGACTAATTATAATTGGTATTAAAATATTGTTTATTTTATTCTTTTAAATTACATTGAGATATAGTTTGTAAAAAAATTTCAAGCAGCCATCGCTATGTCCTTCCACATTACCAGGTATGCAAGTTTAAAATGTCGTTTATTTCTTAAAATATATACACAGTAATTTAAAAAAAAGTATAATATATTTTATTCAAAGTACTGACCCTCGCTTTCTACACATTTTGTCCATCTCTCGGGCAATATATGGATACCATTCCAAAAGAATGCTTCATCTTTATTTGAAATCCATTCATCGAGCCATTTTCGTACGTTTTCGAAATTGTTGAAGTGTTGCTCCGCCAATGAGTGTCCCATCGATGAGAAGAGGTGATAATCAGAAGGCGCCAGGTCAGGTGAATACGGCGGGTGGGGTAGGAGTTCCCAACCAAGCGAAGAAATCGTTTTCCTTAGTCAATCTGGATGAATGTGCAGGAGCATTATCATGCTGAAGAATGACTTTGGCGTGCCTGTGAGCCCATTCTGGGCGTTTTTTCGATCAATGCGTGACTCAAATTGATCATTTGTTGTCGGTAGCGCTCAGTATTGACTGTTTCGCCGGGTTTGAGAAGCTCGTAGTAGACTACTCCCTTCTGATCCCACCACACACACAGCATTGTCTTCTTCCCAAAACGATCCGGTCTTGCACTCGATGTGGATGGTTGTCCTGGCGTTACCCATGATTTTTTTTCGTTTGGGATTCTGAAAATAAATCCATTTTTCATCGCCAGTTACAACTCGATGCAAAAAACCCTTTCTTTTGTGGCGTAAAAGCAGCATTTCGCACACAGTTTTTCGTTTTTCCATCTGTCTTTCGTCCAATTCATGTGGAACCCATTTTCCAACCTTTTGAATCTTTCCCATAGCTCTCAGGCGATCGGAAATGGCTTGCCTAGTGACATTCAACTGTTCTGCCATCATTTGTTGGGTTTGGGTATTGTCTTCGTCTAATAAAGATTGCAATTCGAAGTCCTCAAACTTTTTTGGTCGATTTTCTCGTTTTTGATCAGTAACATCAAAATCACCACGTTTGAAACTTTGAAACCAACGTTCACATGTCCTGACGGTTGGAGCAACATCGCCATAAGTCTCAACAAGAATTCGATGACATTCAGATGCCTTTTTCTTTTGATTAAATAAGAAAATCATGACATGCCGCAAATGCTCTTTATTTGGCTTAAAATTAGACATTTTTAACACCAAAGAAAGGTATGATACGTCCACGTAAACGACTTAAAAACAACTGACTTTTGTAAACAAATGACTAACAAACAAAATAGCGTTTAGAGATAAGCAAATCCTTCAATAGGCTAAGAGCGCATTCTATTGGAATTAAAACGACATTTTAAACTTGCATACCTGGTATTGAATTAATATATAATTGAACCCTTTTATATTCACTTTTTTATCTTCCTTTCCTTAACAACTTGGTACATATTGTCATAGTTTAAAAAAATAAAAAATAATTATTTTAGTGTTAGGGTTTTTCTTTTTTTAAATCATATGATTGATATATTTTTTTTTTAAACAAAAATAAAAAATATTTTTGCCTATTTAATTAAACTTTTAAGTAATGCATATTTCATTTAAACTATTAATGCATTTAAAATTCATATCTGATCATGTAATAACATTTAAACTTAAATATTATAACTCATAAAACATAAATATAAGCCATAGAAGTAAAACATGCTTTATTTCAATATGTATATCACATTTTACAGTTTCAACCGCCAACAGATATAAATTATGTCTTGATTTTAATCTATCATTAATTCAGATATTAAAGTTTGTGTATATAATGTGTCTGAATCTGGAATAAAGGACATTGACAAACAGAAGTTTATAACGGGCAAACATAAAATAATATGTTAATCACTGAAGTGATCAATTGAGATTGATGAAATTGTTTTATTTTTTATCAGGATTTTGGCCAAGTAATCAAGATAATTAAAGGGTTTGGGGGACGAAGGGATTATGTCACATTAAAAAAAATACAATCTAGTTCATTAGATAAAGTATTTATATGCAGAGATGTTAGGTAGCAAAATCTGAATATTTCAATACAACTAGAACAACATAAATGAAGAAGATGGAAATGCTATGAAACATTTTTCTACTAAAAGAAAATGTAAAAATAAAAACTTTAAACATAAATTACTCAAAATTGTTTTGTTACATAGCCCTTTCATCCACCAAGCCCTTCAATTGTCAGTACTGTAACAATGCGATTATTCTTCCTATTCACATAGCTTCAGCACTAAATATTGGCCATATAATACAAATAATAAAACAACTTATTTCTTTAGTTAATTTTTTCTTTTACTTCCACCTCACTGATATTAAATAAAATATTATTAAGAATTATCATAGACAAGCATCCACCACTCCTAATCAATCATCAAATAATTCAAAACACATAATCATCAACTCAAAACGAGTAATCTTACTTTATGGCATTGTCTTTCTTTATCAACTGCTAACTGAGGTTGATGACTATAAGATCCCTAAAAATGAAATTTGAATAAAAAAAATTAATCTAACGAAGTTAGATAAAATTGAAAAAAATTTACTTTTTCCAGAGGATGTGGCTTTGCATATTAGAATACCATTATGGAAAAATGAAGCTAAAAATGGTGCCCAGTCAAAATCTCTGATGCCGGCAATACACACTCGCCGAGGCGAGGGGAAGCGAACTGTGTACACGAATGATGCAAGTACACACTCGCCGAGTGGCTCGTGGACGAGGGAATGCGAGCTTTGTAGAAGTTGGGTAGTTCGTTATATAAGCTAAAGCTAGTGTTTTATTGGAAGTTGATGAAGATAGGTGTGAGGATTCTGGTTACAGCAGTTGCAGCTATTGCTGCCTACGCATATTATAATTATGTGTACATAACAACGAAAAAACGGAGATGGTAGATAAAAACATTCATCGGAACAGGACTGGATAAGTCCAAGTTTATTTGATATTTTCTGATTGGTTATTTATTTTAAGCGAATTTTCGAAGAAAATTTAGCTACTTTAATTGACTACTTAGAATTTCTTTAATTAGAAGTTATAAAAACCCACTTAAATAACTTTTTAGGATATCATTAATTAATAGTTAATTAATATTATTAGTTAATTTGTACATTTTATTTATTGCTTATATATATATATATATATATATATATATATATATATATATATATATATATATATATATATATATATATATATTGTAATGATATATATACTAAACTATATTTATTATATAAACATATTTATATATATATATATTATATATAGTATATGGTTTATTATTTCATCCCATGTCCTATATATATTTTCAGTTTTAAAATATCACAACAATATATATATATATATATATATATATATATATAATATCCTATATAAATATTTTTTATATTTCTATATATATATATATATTAGCTAAATGAATAAAATAAATTGTCTAAATGAAGCCATTAAGGAATATTTTTTTTCTCTAGTTCTTAGTTAATCTTTTTTTTCTTTAGTTCCTTAATTAGCAAGGAACTGGAAATTGAATGAGGAAAGTGTTGGAATGGGATTAAACGAGACTTAGATGTGAATTACAGAAATGCCTTGCCATTCACAGAAATTTGAATCCTGAGCTAAGGCGAGGTAACACGAAGTGACGCAGCACACACTCGTGTTCGCCTGCATTCGTCTTGCCTTGGCGAGTGTGTATTGCATGCCGGCATGAGGATTGACAAAGAACTTTATTTCATGGCACTCCTCCAGAATAAACCTATAATTTTCCACTAAAGAGTTAAAATACATTAAGTGCATAAAACAAACCTTTTTCAGAAATTTAACCAAGAATCGCTGATTCATTGGGAAACAGAATAAACTTATTATAATAAATTGGAATAAAATATGCTTTTTAAAATAGATTTGAACGTTATTAAAGGAATTTTTTTTTAATTCTTTCATATTTCATGTTAAACCTATGCTTGTGGATTAAATATAAACTATTTTAATTCTAATTTAATTAAATTACTAGATTAATAGAGGTTACCTACTTGTTAAAATGCACTTTCCTCCTTCCAACAGTTACGAATCCTACTGAACTGGATTTCCTGGAAAGCCTTTTTTTCATTGCACTTTTCAAAGGCCTGATGTCTTTAGTTTTACTTTTCTTTTTAATTACTTTTGACCGATCAGAAACTTTGCGTATTTCTGGCTGGGAAGAGGCTAGCTTGCCCCTGCGATCTGATAGCTTAGAAGCATTTTCAGTAGTTTGCTTTCTTGTGACTAAAACAGGTGAGATCTGTTTTGTAGCTGCTGATTTTCCCCTTCGAGTAGAGACATTTTCTACAACTATAGGTTTTCGTTTTGTCGGTGAAGATGATGGAATTTGAGCTGTACTATTTATTTCTGGGTCCTTTTTGGACTTTCCTTTTTTGTGGACAGGGGAATGATCAACACCAGCTGATCTACCTCTTCGATGCAAGGATGAAATATTTTGATCATCAATACTTTTTAAATCTTTAGTTACTGTTTCTTTCACATCTCCTTTTTGAACCTTAGCAGGTCTTCCTCTCTTTGGCACAGCTGGTGAAGTAATAGTAACATTATTGCTAGTTGGATTCTTTTTTGAATTTTCCCTTGTTTTGGGTGAAACTGATCTACCTACACGAGCTAATGAAGTACTGTGATCATCAGTAGTTTCAGAAGTCTTTGTATTTGTTCTCTTAGCAGGCCTTCCTCTTTTAGTTAAAGTGGAATTAATGTTAATATTTGAATCCTTTTCAGATTGTAAATTTGTCATCTTTTCACTTTCATATGTTGAGGATTGCTGATTTTTAACTGATCTTCCTCTTCTTCTAACAGGAGAAGTTATTTGAACTTCTGTAATGTCTAAATCCTTCTTATTAGTTTTTTTCCTGGAATCAGTAGTAGCTCTGTCCTGAGACTTATTAGCAGATCTTCCTTTTTTTTGTAAAGATGGTGAAGCTATTTCCTCCAAATTATTTAACGGAACCATCTTGTGTTTTTCCCTTCTGCTAGTAGGAGAATCAGAACTTTTAACCACTGATCTTCCTCTCCGCAAAGAAACATTTTCACTTTCAGCACTTACTGGGGTCTTCACAGCAGTTTTCTTACCTGAAATAGTAATGTTATTGTCCTGAACTTTAGCTGGTCTTCCTCTTTTTGGTAAAGATGGCGAAGTTATTCTTTCATTATTATCTACTATATTCTTTTTGGATTTCCCCTTTTTATTATTAGGAGAATAAGAAGTTTTAACAACTGATCTTCCTCTTCGCAAAGAAGTGTTTTCAACTTCTCTGCTTTCTGATGTCTTTGTAGCAATCCTCTTACCCGAGACAGTAATGTTATTTTCCTGAACCTTGGCAGACCTTCCCCTCTTTGGTAAAGGGGAAGTAATCATTTCATTATTATTAACTGGATCTTTTTTGGGCCTTCCCTTTTTATTGGGAGAAGAATTAGAATTTTCAACAACTGATTTTCCACTCTGTAATGAATGATTACTTTGTTTATCAATAACTTCAGAAGCTTTTATGTCTGTTCCCTTGGCAGAAACAATAACTTTGTCCCGGACTTTAGTAGGCCGTCCTCTTTTCGGCAAAGACGGTGAGGTAGCAACGAGTTTTTGTTCTGGAACATTATCAGCTAGTTTTTCCCTTCTGCTTGAAGAATGGTTAACAGCAGACCTCCCTCTTCTTTTATCAGGAGATGATAAATTAATATTTGGTTTTTCTATGTTAATATGTTCTTCTTCAGGACTCAAATTTTTTATTTTTTTTCCTTTTCTTTTCTTTTCCTCATTTGCAGAAGTGCTATGGGGAAAAATTGCATTCTGAACAACTGAAATCAAATCAGCATTAACCTCTTTGGCTGATCGACCTTTCTTTTGCACACGTGATGATTGATTAGTTTCTAATTTTAAGTTTGCAACTCGACTTTTTTTCTCTGATGAAGATTTCACAATTGGTGAACTAATAACTGATTTCCTTGGTGTTCTTAAAGCTAGTACAGAAACTTGTTTCCTTGAAAAGGATTTTGGAGATTTTTGTTCTTTAATTTCAACTATTTTTTGTTCAGATACACTTTTAACATCTTCAACTTCATAATCCATAGAATTGGAAGGATCCTCAGGAGCAATGTTTTTTCGACCTTTTTTCTTTGTTAATACTTTATGAATGTGTGCTTCATTACTTCCTATTGGGGGGAACAAATACTTATTTTTTGCTGATCTTCCTCGCCTCTGTGAAACTGGTGAAACTTTATTTGATAGATTTTTCACTTCTGAAATGTTTTTGAGTTTAGGACGTCTTCCTCTCTTTTGAGATACAGGCGATCTGATTACAGATTTATTGTCATTGGATGGTATCTTCGTATCAGAAGATAATTTATTTTGAAAGCTAGTATCAAGATTTTCAGCTTCTCTTTTTCTTAAATGATCATCTGAAACATGAATGATGCTTTGTTTATTATCTTCAGAGGTTTCTGTGCCCTTACTTATTTTTCTTGATCTAGTTTTACGTTTACCAGGAGAAAGTTTAACAACTGGAGTCTTACTTCTTAGAACAGAAGTAATATAGGTCATTTCTTCTTTTTTACCAACCTGAAATGAATGCTCACTTTCTGATTTTTTGACTTGAAGTGACAATCGGAGCGATTTATCTTCCTTTATAGCTGGAAGTTCTGAAGTGACTGGAGTTTGATTATTCACAGGTAACTCTTTTTGAGATGTAGATAATCTTGCAGAACTTTTTTTAGTTAATTTTACTTTTGAATTATTTGTACTATAATTTGAACTAATATTTACATCTAAATCAATATTGTTATGAGATCGATTTCCTTCAATAGACAGCACATTTGAAGATTTCCTTCGCGAATTCCTTTTTGAGGAATCAATACTAGCATTATTTTCAGAGCTAATACGATGACTTCTAGTTATAAAAGTAGATTTAGATTCAGTATTAGATAATGATGTTGAAGCAAATAAATCACTTTTACCTATTGTTCCTATATCACTTGGACATTTTGAAGAACGCAAGCAAACCATACTAACTGGTGAATTATCATCTTCCACAGAGGATTGCGCTTTAACACAACTAATTATGGGGGAAAGTGCCATGGGTGACTGCATGCTCCTAAACTTAAATCTGCTTACAGTTTTTTCTCCACAGCTACCCAACATATAAGACTTTTTAGGGACAATAGGAGTTGAACTAAAAGCACCAAACGTTTTAGATTTTTCTTTGTTATTCTCTAAATGTTGAGTTTTATTATTGCTAGTAAAGCTATCAGCATTACTTATTTTAACTCTTTTCTTAGAAACAGAAGATTGGCTAACATCACCAGAGCTATAAAATGATCTACGCTTCATTGATTCTGATACAGAAGAAACTTCTTCAGCTTTGCGTTTTTTTGATTTTTCAGAATTATGCTGGCTAAATGCTGTAACAGATATTTCTTCACTACAATTCAATGAAGGAATATGATTAGATTCTTTACGAGCTAAGCTTTCACTATTTCGAACAGTTTCCCTTTTAAAATGGTTACTTTTATCAGTGGGAGTAGAAGGTGAATCAGAAGCAACTCGCAGAGTTCTTGAAGTTAAATTTTGTAAATTATAGCCTTCAACCAAGGATGACTTCTCACTTTTAACTTTAATACCAACACTAAATTTAGATGGTCGGCCCCGCTTTCCACTATGGTGACTAGAATATCCAACAACTAAAGCCTGTTGAGACGTAGTCTGATCATCTAATGAAGAGGCTGGTAAACTTTGTGAAAGGTTTTTGACAATGCCAAATTCCTCCGATTGAGACTTATCAAGGTTTGAGATGTCTTTAGAATGCCTGCCACGCTTTGTTATGCTAGTTTTGAGTGGTGACCCAGCACTTATGTTTGGAGTAGCATAAACTTCTTCATTGGAAGATGTTTTATAGGGTAATGTTGAGGCACCTGATTGTTTTTTATTGAATAATTCACTATCATCAGTTTTCCTGTTACTTCTTCTAAGGTGATGGAAATTTTCTGGAATACTCTGCTTATGTGTAGCAAGTTCTTCTGCTAATGATAAACTTCTTGAGCGTTCTTTGACACTAGTAGATAGAGAGTTATCAAGGGATGTACTAAATTTAGACGGCCTGCCACGTTTTCCTGTGCTAGTTTTGACTGATGACAATACACTTATATTTGGTGTAATATAAACTTCATTATCTGAAGGTGTTTTATCAAGTGATGCTGATGAGGAATGAACTAAACTACGTAATTCAGTTTTATTAAATATTTTACTATCACTTCCTATCCTGCCACTTCTTCTAGGGTTACCAGAGTCTTCTGATGAGGAGGGTAAACTTTGTGAACGTTTTTTCACAATTGCAGATTCATTCAATTCGGAGTTAGCATGACCTTCATGTTGTTTTGATGGTCTACCTCTCCTTCTTACACTGCTAAGAGAGGACGTATTATTTGGAGTGGCACCAACTTCCTCATCAGAAATTTTTTTATCAGATACTATTGATGGTGTAAAGGATGAATTGTCTAAATGTGTTTTAATGGATATTTTACTATCATCTATTCTGCTACTTCTAGAGCGAAGGAAATTTTCTGAAATACTCAAAGATTGTTTAGGGGTAATCTGATCCTCTGTTGAAGATGGCAAACTTCTTGAACGTTTTTTCATATTAGTAGATCGAGAATCATCAAGGCCAGCATTAGCTTTAGACGGCCTACCACGTTTTCCTGTGCTACTTTTTACTGATGACAAAGTACTTATATTTGGAGTAGCGTAAATTTCTTTATCAGAAGGTGTTGTGTTGAGTAAAGCTGGTGGAGATGAGAATAAACTTTCATGTAATATTTTACTACTACTATCTGTCTTTCTGCTACTTCTTGGGTGACCAGAATCTTCTAGAATATTCAAAACCTGGTCAGAAGTAGTCTGGTCTTCTGATGAAAAAGTTACACTTCTTGAGCATTTCTTCACAAAGGCAGATTCGTCCAATTGGTTCTTAACAGGGCCTATACTGAGTTTAGATGGTCTGCCCCTTTTCCTTACACTATCATTTGGAGTATGACCAACTTCCTTATAAGCACTTCTGTTGAGTAATGTTAGTTTTGAGGATGAATTGTTTGCTTGTGTTATGTTAGATACTTTGATATCACTTAATCTACTACTTCTTCCAGTGTTAAGGAAATTCACTGATACACTAAGAGCCTGTTTAGGTGTAATCTGAATGTCTGATGAAGATGGTAAACTTCTAGATCGTTTTTTCGCAATTGTAGATTCATTCAATTGGGAGTTAGCATGACCTTCATGTTGTTTTGATGGTCTACCTCTCCTCCTTACACAGCTAACAGAGGAAGTATTATTTGGAGTGGCAACGACTTCCACATCAGAAGTTTTTTTATCAGATACTATTGATGATGTAAAGAATGAAATGTCTAAGTGTGTTTTATTAGATATTTTACTATCATCTATTCTGCTACTTCTAGAGCGAAGGAAATTTTCTGAAATACTCAAAGCTTGTTTAGGGGTAATCTGATCCTCTGTTGAAGATGGCAAACTTCTTGAACGTTTTTTCATATTAGTAGATCGAGAATCATCAAGGCCAGCATTAGCTTTAGACGGCCTACCACGCTTTCCTGTGCTACTTTTTACTGATGACCAAGTACTTATATTTGGAGTAGCGTAAATTTCTTTATCAGAAGGTGTTCTGTTAAGTAATGCTGGTGGAGATGAGAATAAACTACCTAATTGAGTTTCATGTAATATTTTACTACTATTTGTCTTTCTGCTACTTCTTGGGCGACTAGAATCTTCTAGAATATTCAAAGCCTGGCCAGGAGTAGTCTGGTCTTCTGATGACAAAGTTAAACTTCTTGATTGGTTCTTATCAGGGCCTATACCGACTTTAAATGGTTTGCCCTTTTTTCTTACACTATTATTGGAGAATGCAGTATCATTTGGAGTAGGATCCACTTCCTTATAAGCACTTCTGTCGAGTAATATTAGTGATGAGTATGAATTGTTTGCTTGTATTATGTTAGATACTTTGATATCACTTATTCTGCTACTTCTTCTAGTGTTAAGGTAATTCACTGAAACACTGAGAGCCTGATTAGGCGTAATCTGGATGTCTGATGAAGATGGTAAACTTCTTGATCGTTTTTTAACATTAGTGGATTCCTCTGATTGGAAATTATCATGGCGGTCACGAAGTTTAGATGGCCTGCCCCTTATTCCAGCACTAGGAACAGAAGATGTATTATTTGGAGTAGCATTGACTTCATTTTCAGATTCTTTTTTATCAACAGGTACTACTAAAGGTGTTGAGGATGATTTATCTATGTTTGTTTTGTTTGACATTCTACTGTCACTTATTCTGCTATTTCTTCTAGTATATATGAAACTTTCTGAAATACTCAAAGCCTGTTTAGGTGAAGTTACTTCCTCTGTTGAAGATGGTAAACTTTTTGAGTGTTTTTTTCTAACAGTAGATTCCTCCAATTTAGAGTTATCATCTCCAACACGAAGTTTAGAAGGTCTGCCTCTCCTTCCTATACTTTTACTAGAGGATGTTATAATATTTGGAGTTGCACTGATTTCCTCATCAGATGCTCTTTTACAAACGGGAACTATAGATGGTGTTGAAAATGCATTGTCTACAAGTGTTATGTCAGTTATTTTACTATCACCTGTTCTGCTCCTTCTTGTATGAATGAAATTGTCCGAACTATTCAAAGTCTGTTTATGTGTAGTCTTGTTCTCTGTTAAAGAAGGTAAACTTCTAGAGCGTTTCTTAACACAAGTGGATTCCTCAAATTGAGAATTATGAGACTCTAAGCTAACTTTAGAAAGTTTCCCCCTCTTCCCAATGCTAATTGATGATGGATTCGAAGAAGCATCAAATTCCTTATCAGATGGCCTTTGGTCAGAGAATTTCGATAGTGAAGAAGTATTTAATTGTGTTTTGTTCAATATGCTACTATCTTTTGATTTTTTACTGTTTCTCCTAGGATTAAGACTATTTGCTGTGATTGAACTTTGTGAAATGTTTTCGATCATAACAGAATCCTCCAATTGTGGTTTAACTAGGCCCATGCTGAGCTTAGAAGGTCTGCCCCTCTTCCCTACGTTGTTATTAATAGATGATGTACTAATATTTGGAGTAGCATAAACATCTTCATTGGATGTTGTTTTATAAGGTAATGCTGGTGTTAAGGGTGAAGTACCTAATTGGGTTTTGTTGAACACTTCACTTTTATTGACTTTCCTACTACTCCTAAGAGAGTGACCACTTTCTAAAATTCTCGGTTTAGATGTAGTTAGTTTTTCTGCAGATGGTAAACTCCGTGAATGTTTTCTGACAGTAGCTGATTCTTTTATGTCTGTGTTGTCAAGAACTTGACTATGTATAGAAGATCTATCCCTCCTTCCTACACTAGTATTCAATGATGATAATATACTGACGCTTAAGGTACCATCAATATCCTTCATAGATGACACACTATGTTTAGATGGTATACCCCTCCTTCCTACACTGGTAATAGAGGATGTGTTATTTGAAGAAGTAGCAACTTCTTTATTAGCTTTTCTGTCATGTAACGTTGGTGTTAGGGATGAATTGTCTATATTTGTTTTGTTAAATATTTTACTATCACTTCCAATTCTGGTACTTCTTCTAGGATCGCCAGAATCATCTAGAATATTAAAATCATGCTTAGGTGTTTTCTGATCTGATGAGGAGGGTAAACTTCGTGAACGTTTTTTCACAATTGCAGATTCATTCAATTGGGAGTTAGCATGACCCTTATGTTGTTTTGATGGTCTACCTCTCCTTCTTACACCACTGACAGAGGACGTATTATTTGGAGTGGCACCAACTTCCTCATCAGAAGTTTTTTTATCAGATACTATTGATGGTGTAAAGGATGAATTGTCTAAGTGTGTATTATTAGATATTTTACTATCATTTATTCTGCTACTTCTAGAGCGAAGGAAATTTTCTGAAATGCTCAAAGCTTGTTTAGGGGTAATCTGATCCTCTGTTGAAGATGGCAAACTTCTTGAACGTTTTTTCATATTAGTAGATTGAGAATCATCAAGGCCAGCATTAGCTTTAGACGGCCTACCACGCTTTCCTGTGCTACTTTTTACTGATGACAGAGTACTTATATTTGGAGTAGCGTAAACCTCCTTATCAGAAGGTGTTCTGTCAAGTGATCTTGATGGGGAAGAAAACAAACTACCTAATTTAGTTAACACTTCACTATCATCAATTTTCCTGCTGCTTCTTCTAAGAGGATGGTAACTTTGTGTAATATTCTGCTTATTTGTAGATACCTCTTGCACAAATAATAAACCTTTTGAGTGTTCTTTAACATCAGTAGATTGGGAGTTATCAAGGCCAGCACTAACTTTAGAAGGCCTGCCACGTTTCCCTGAGCTAGTCTTGATTGACAGAGTACTTGTATTTGGAGAAGCACTGACTTCCTTATCAACTCTTATATTAGGTATTGGTGTCGAGGAAGAATTGTTTACATGTGTCATGTTGGATGTTTTACTATCTCCTATTCTACTACTTCTTCTAGTGTGAAGAAAATTTTCTGACACATTCAGAACCTGTTTAGGTGTTGTCTGGTTCTCTGTTGAAGATGGTAAACTTCTTGACCGTTTTTTTAAATTAGTAGATTGAGAAACATCAATGCCAGGACTTACTTTAGTTGGCCTGCCAGGTTTAGCAATGCTGTTATTTACTGAAGAAAAAATAATAATATTTGAAGATACATCTTTCTCAATAGATGTTTGATCAGACATTCTTGTTGGTGATAAAGAGGAACTATCTATCTGTGTTTTGTCCAATATTTTACCATCATTTGCTTTTCCACTACTCCTTCTAGAGACAATTTTAGTTTCTGAAGTGCTCAAAGCCTGAATTTCAGTTGCAGATGGTACACTTTGAGAGCGTTTCTTGGGATTAGATGATACATCAAATTGAGGTTCTAAACTGCCTTCGGATGGCTGGCCCACTTTTCTTCGACTGGTATTGAGTGATGAAGGAGTACTGTCAACATCCTTAATATAAGGTGTTTTGTAAGATAATCTAGATGATGAAGATAAATTGTCTACCTCTGTTCTGTTTAATATTTGACTGTCTACTTTTGTTCTACTACTTCTTCGGTATGATGTAAAAACCTCATTAGGTTGTTTTTCTGTTAAAGAAAAACTAGTTGATTGAATTGAATTTATTTCAGACTTCAAAGTATCCATGTTATTATTTATAAAATTTTCACTTTTGAATGGATTTAACTGTGATGTATTCCAATTTACTTTATTTCGTCGGCTGGTTCTCAAATCACCTACACTGGTAGAAATAGCAGATAAATCCTTTAAAATCGATGAGTCAGTTGTCAAAGGCAAGCTGGCAAATCTCGAAGAGGACTTGGCAATAAAGCCTGTTCCTTTCTTCATTATTCTTTTCAACTTTCCCGAAGCAATACTAGCAGATAAATTACGTGATCGAACTGTCTTTGATCTATTAGAACCTTCATGAAAGCTTCCTTCATTACTACTAGTTTCTATTGGATCAACTTCTACTTCTAAAGATAGAAGTGATTCATCATTGTAAGGTACTTTTCCTGGCTTAGGCGTTGAAGCCAGTAAAACAGCTCTCCTAAGAGAGATACGTCCCTTCGAATACACTTTACTTGGTGGTGTCATTACATGAACATCTTCGGCACTTCCAATCACCTTAGCTTTATCAACGACACTGACATCAGAAGCTTCTGATAGAACTAAACTGTCAACACTTTTACTTTTATGATAAGAAGAATTAAAAGAACCCAAAGAAAAAACAGATTCAAATGAAGCGGAATTACTTATGTCTTTCTGGCTGACATTGCAGTCACCAAATTTACTTCTGGATAAGGTGTCATTCAAAGGAGTCGAAATATCATTTGCATCAACTTTATTTTTGTGAGTTTCATTGGGGATACTTGATAAATCATTAGACGTTACTTTTGAAGACTGAAAAAAATGATTTTCAGGAGCACTTTCATTAGGTAAGCTGTGAGATCGCCTTCCTTTACGAGATGATGAAAGTGAGTCAGCCTTAACATCTTCAATATTATCAATAGACTGAGTTATCTTCTTTCCCGTAGACTGCTCTTCTGTTTTCTGATGAGTCAATGATGAGTTAATGCCTTTAGGAGACAAAGTCGACTTACGCCCTCCTTTGAGTGACAGAGATCTTCTAGAAGTTGATGAATAACTTGGAAAAGATGACAAACTTCCACTGAGTAAACTATCAGAGCAGGGTAGGTCTTGAGCACCTTCTGAATGAAATGAATGAATAAACCCTTCATTATCAGTAAACTGTTTTCTTTTTGACATACCAGAAAACCTTGACACCCTACTTGAACTGCTTTTGGATAAACTTTGAAAGGATTTATCAGAAGCAATATCAGATTCGGAATTTTTTTCCAGAAATAGCTCACGCACATCAAGAGTTTTATCAACAGAAAAAAGTTTTTTGAAGCCACTCAAGTTTGACATATCTTGAGCTGAACTATTAGCTGAAATCTTTCCCTGTACTGGGAAAGGCTGCCTACGTGAGAGGTCAAGAGCGCTCAGAACATCTGTTGCTTCCATCTTCTGAGGCATTTCATTGGATAGTCGAGCAGCCATGGAAGCTCTAGTCAACTTTCTAACGCCAGGGGATGTCATTTTTGATGTAGATTTACGTGAATTCTTCCTACTTCCTCGTTTTACTTTTCCCTGATATGCTACAGTACTTTGCACAATCACTTCAGATTCAACTGCTTTATTACTCAATGAGCTGCACCTGAGAACAGCTGGCAAATCCTGAAACAAATCATTAAATAAGTATTAAAAAAAAGAAAGAAAAGGAAATAAAACAAAAACTTTTGATTGCTTGAGATGCATATACTTACAGTAGAAAACTTCCAGGTTCCTGACTTCCTGGAATTGTTAAATTTAGGTGAAAACCTAGAACTAGTAAGTGAATCAGTTTCCAATCGGCTACTAAAAGATGATGGAAAATTTGTAATCAATTTCCCACTCCTTCTTGCCACTGGATGAGGAGTTAAACTTTTTCTGTGGCATTGAAGCAAAGCAGCTTTTTTTTTCTTGTCTGAAAATAAATTTGAACGCTTTAAAATAATTTTGATTAAATTACTCTTTTCGATTAAAAATAACTACACATTGCTATTACTAATTTGTATAATATGATACAAGTAAGTTTGAGGAAAATGATTACAATAGCATGCAAAGAACTATTCACTAGTAGCACACTTCAATAGTTCTGCATTAGAAGGTCTCTGGGCCTTCTTCTTTTCAGACACCTCAGAGGATTATTGTGAATGGAGTGTGGGGCAAGTTGGGAGACAAGTGGATTCAAATGGATATGGAGTTTACAATGATAGGTATTTGGTTTGGACCAATCAACAATCTATAGAAGATTAAGATCTTTATAGAGAAGTTTGTTTGTGACATAATAAGGAGTATTGAGGATTTTGGATTATAATGATTGCATACGAGAAGAATTGGAAGGTTTAATGGAGTCCTAAAGATCAACACCGTAAGTCCACATGGGTCTTACTGTCATGCAAATAAGTCTTTTGTCATTTATTGGGAGCTTTGGACTCTTATCTAGTTAATGTTGGAGTAGTCAGAAAAGATGAGCAGTTTCCTGTCTTTTAAGTATGGTATATAGTATACACTTAAATACATTTTAGTATCAGAACCAAAACAAAATCATAATGTACCTATGGCATGAGGAGGGCCTTTCTTCAGTTTTTTAGCTGCTCGCTCAGATGCTTCAATTGATTTTTCCTCTGGTGATTTTCGTTTTTTGGTTGTTGACTTTGGAGTGGATGGAGGAGATCTGATAATGGCAGCTTTCCTTTTGGAAGATCTCATAACTATTTCTGGTTGATCCCCTTTTTCAGGGGTTTGTAATAATTCATTTTCAGATCTAGAAATCAAATGAAGAAAATGCTGATTAAAAGCATAAAACTTTCATTATTGTAAGTTTGGTTGTATATTTATTGGTCAGAATAAAAATAAATAAATCATGACGAAAAATAATCAGTATGTAAACAAAATCTCAGAATAAGCACAATAAATAGTATAGTTTTATCAGAGTAGTTAAGTAAAACGAATTTTACTTTGATCAATTAGTTGCTCAATGTGAGACTGATTATTGACCAAAAGAAGAAGACATAACCAATAGCAAAAGCAACTTAAAACAGTTAGGCTCTGATACAGTATGGTTGATCCCCAATTAACTAGATTAGATGTGAACAAATTAAATTTGCTGTAAAATGCAAAAAACATTTGAGCAATTATTTTTTTTCAAACTTTCAAAGAACTTCAGCTTAATTTTTTTATCCGTACTAAATAATAAACAGATCTAAATTTCTGTTCCATGAACTGAGAAATTATTAACAAAAACAAAACATCTTTGTGTATAAGTCTTATTAAATAAGAAACCACACAACGTAATAAAGTAAAAATAAAAAAAATTTAAAAACAAGTTAAATGTTAAATTTTGAAGAGGACGGACTATAACACATAAAAATAAAAAAATAATAATAAAACAATTCAGAGGACTAAACAAAAATTTTATTTTAAGGACCACTGTAAAAAGATCGTAATATTCTGTTTCATTAAAGAAAAATGACACAGCTTTGCTGTTAGACCTCAAAATTAAAAATTTAGACGCTTATAAATACTTAAAATAATTATAATTTTAAAGATAAGTTGAATGACTAGATGAATACATTGAATAAGATGTATTCTGATGGGAACAGTCAGACAATTTTTTAGGCAATGTTTGAAAATTAACAAACATATTTTAATTTATTTGCCAATGTTTTGGCCATATCATCAGGGCTAAAACAAAGAATAGTCAAATAAGGAAATAAAAAAGAGGAAAAGAAAAACAGAAAAAAATTACATGAATAAATAAAACACAAAACATTTCATTACTTGATATGCATTATTATAAAGGGTAATTAAGTATGTAATTTTAATTAATTAATTATTAATTTTAATTAATAAAAGTAATTTTATTAGTCAAAAATTATATTTATAATAATTGGGCAATGTTAAAAAAACAAAAAAAGAAGAAGAGACAACATAGATAATAAAACTAATAACTAATAAAACTGTATGATGACAATCGTGATAAAAAAAAATTTCATTTATATATAAATATTTTTATTCTAATTACCTAGAATGTCAATAAAAATTTAATAACTAAAAGTTTTGTCAATCATTATTAGCAACATATTTCTGCAAATTACATTACCAATATTACAAAATTTATTAATTCTCATTATTATATGCATATAGTAATTTAAATTTTCTTGTATTTACCTTATTTAATAGAATATTTGAAGTGCTATTAAAAGACATTATAATGTGATGATACTATTAAGTTGTTTTTTTGTTTGCATTGGGTCTGTTGCATTATTTTTTTCTTTTTCTCATGTTAATTATCTTGTTTTTATTTAACGGGAATGTTTTCTTATTAAAGTAAAATTTTTTTATTAGTTAGTCCAGGAATGTATGTAATGTTATGAAAAATAAATGGTTTGATTAGATCTAATGGATATCTATTTATTATGATTGTCATAATACAGTTTCATTATATTATTATCTATATTTTTTTAGGGCTTGAAAATATGGCAATGCCATGAAATGTCCTCCAATTATTATAAATATAATTTTAGAATAAAATTAATGTTGGGAGATATTACTGCTTATTTTCCTTATATAACTTCCATTACTTTTTTTTTATTAAAATTTTATTTATGTAATTTTTTTCGTTTTTTCTTTTTTAATTATTTATTTGACTATCCTTTGTTTAAACCTTGATGATGGTCATCAAAGATATAGCTGAAACGTTGGAAAATAAAATAAAATATGTATTTTAACTTTCTAACATTGACTAAATTGTTTTCTGAATGATTCCACCCAACATCTTATTTAAAAAAGAATTATATTTTAATTACAATTAGCTTTTTGTTTTTTTTAAATATTGTCTTGATTAACTGGTAGTCAGTACAATCAATGTCTGGGTTAGCAGGACTCAACTATATGATAAATTATTGTTAAAAACATTTTTTATATATAACAATGAAACTGCTTCACACAAAAAAATTAGAAATATGTAAACTTACAATAACGGACTACGTAGGCTGACCTCAGCAACACTCGACAGAGGAGTTGCTAAATTATCAGAAGTGTGAAGTAAAGGTTGCTCATCAGACTCATCCTTTCTAGGAGTCGCTGATGAACTGCTCGGAGTCTTCAAGATACTCTTTATTGGTATCTTTATATTATGCCCAAAGGAGGAAGGAGGGGTGGAGTAAACTGAGATCTATAAAGAACAAAAATATTTTTGGATACATGAAGGATTTCTCTGTCCTCTAGTAACAATGCTCTTCCATTATACACAAAATTTTAGTTTAATAAAAAATTAATAATGAAAAACATTATAACCTTATAGAAGGACATAGAAGATGTAAAAAGTTATTATCTTTCCTGAAATAGATAAGTTTTGAATGAGTATGTTACCCAGAACTACTTCAAAAAATTATTCATCAATTTACCATCTCAAATACATTGAAAGTAAATCATAATTTAGACAGTTCACCCTCTTTTTCAGTCAGTTAATATTTATTATCAACATGGACCAAAATATAGCTGACATCACAGCCCATCCTCTTTCTGCACTCACCATTTACACTGACGATGGTGCACATAAAAGAATCAATAATCCATTTAGCGTTATACTTTTAAAGGACAGTGGGTGATATTTATTTTACTTGCAAAGTAGAATTAAAAAATCCCATGCAATATCTTATTTTGTATTTATAGGACTCCTAGACACAGGGAAAAATATAAAATTTGTTCCCTGTATCAAAGGGTAGAGTGCACTGGTTGATTTCAGTGTAATTGGGCTCCATATGTCCTACAGTTCCTTCTCCTTGACTGCTAATTGACTAGGGTGTAGTTTTTGTTATAATCTGAGGACCCTATTAATTTTTTTTTCCTGCAATGTAGCAAGTATTGTAGTGTAAGCTTTTTTTGTCGCATTGAGTACTTTTGGGATGGGGTAAGAAAAAGCAAACAAGCATCGCATACCATACCTTACCTACCTAAATCCAGCCAATTTCTCATATGTTTGCTACATCCCCAATGAGCTAGAGACTTGAAACTTGGAACATATCTAAGGAGTTGATGACACTGCAATAATAATGACAAAGACTTTTAATGTCTTTGTCCATTCTTTTCCTTCTAAGTCTTTGACGGAATGAGCTACGATTGTCATAGGCATGACATTTTAAACACGAAGAACCCTGTTACATTTCATCTAAACGTAGTATAGATCTGCAATTTTACTTTTTCAAATATATTAATACAAAGTCGGAAATCACATCAGTGAAACTTTGGATTAATTTTTTTTGCAAACTGAAACCACAAGCTAAATTGTGAAGATGCTGAAATGAGGCCTGGTTCATCCTCTTTAAAATAGTATCCCATTGGAAATTGTTGCTCATTGCATTGAGAAGATTTGACATGAAGAGTGGTAGAGAGGAAAAATTGAATTTTCTAAAATTTACACATTGGCATCGCTCGTTTGATTTGTATTTTTGAAGTACGACCACTTTAAAACATAAAGGTATTAATGTTGATCAAATGATAGGTCAGCCTTCAAAGTCGGAAAACTATTTTCGGAGGTATTTTAAGAAGCAAGATCTGTCAGGATAACATGTTTGACTATGAACACAGAACACAACACTGTTTGACTATGAACACAGAACACAACACTGTTTGACTATGAACACAGAACACAACACTGTTTGACTATGAAAACAGAACACATCCCACTGTTTAAGCATGACAACTCATATTCTTTTTTTTTTTTCATTGAGTTGATCAAAATAAAAACAATATAAAATATCAGCTCTTAAGATTTTTTGTTGCTGAATTCACTCAATTTTTCAAATTTAAAAAATATTATAGTAGTGCAAAGTGACGCTCGTCAGAAGATTATGTAGTTCAGTCCAGAAACACACTAGTCTTATCCCTATCCTATTGGTCTTAAGGACCAGAGAAACCACTTCTCTTTATTACATTTATTTAATCAAGTTAAACAGGCATCTTAAAGGTAAGGAAAACAAAAGAGTAAAGCTGACTTTCACTGATCATTTCCTAATTTTGGAAAACAATATATAGGAAGCTTGAAGCCAAATAGCCCAGCTGCACTAAGTGGGCCATGAATGGAAAAAAAAAAATGAATTATCATTAACAAATGCTAAATGTTGAACCAATGCATTTTAAATTTATAATAGGAATTATCTGCGGTGATACGCAGTAGGCCAACACCTCAGAGCTCTTAACCAAAAAATCGAGGAATTCATGATCCTTCCAGGGAAGGGACAGGAGCGACCATGTTCAAAAATTAATTTTTTGTAGCAAGCCCTAAATATATATATATATATTGTAGTGATATTTTGGAGTCGAGATAAATTGTAATTTAAAAACAATTCAAGTTTGAATTTGGCGCCAGCGAGAGTTCGCTGCCGATCTAATTGTTACGTGGTTTTTGCTTATCAATTTAAATTGAGATATGTTAAAAATTATTAGGATTTTTAAAATGTTTTTTATTGTATAATTTAAAATTTATATAGTTATTGTAAGTTAAGACGTAATATATATGAAGGCCATGATGAAGCAGATTTGGCCGTTAACGGTTTTTTTTGAAAGGACGCTTGGGATGGCGTCTTTTTAGCTCAGATATGCTCCTGGATCCCGATGAATCAACAACGCTCTCTTTTTAGCTCAGATATGCTTATGAAGCCGAGAAGTTTACACCGTGCTCTCTCTTCTATCGAACTTCGAGGCGACAACACCTCTTGCTCCCATCTCTCGGAATTTGAAACATCACATCTATCTGATATTTAAAAAGTCACATGTGTGAAGAAACAACAAATTATACTAGCAGTCTGGATGATAGGATTGTTTGAATAAACTGGCGAAGGAAGAAAAAGAAGGAAGTTTCATGCAAGAAGGACAAATTGGGGAACATTTGGGTTGTGAGAACCTACAGTCACATTGAGAAGAAAGAAGGTATTTTAATTATAAATATGTTAAGTAAAAAATGTAATATATTGTAAAAATGTTTTTATTTCTTTTATTTGAAAATATATATTCTTGAGTCAAAATCATTATCTTTGAAAAGTTGAACCCTTGATATTCCCTAAAAATTTTATTTACAAATTAAATTAACTTCAAAATAATAGAAATTAAAGTAAACTAACCTTTATCAACAAAGATAAAAACATAACAAAATGGCGCCCGTCAAAAGGACTTTTCTAAGGATTTTGACTCAAGGTTTTTATTATAATTTTTAATGTGTCAACAAAATTTATGATTTTTGTATTTGATATAAATATTATTAGGGGTTATACAATTTAGCATATTATTTAAGTTTAAGTAAACTAATGTTAAAAATGGAAGGTACTGTAGTCAATTTAAAAGTAACTGATGAGAGTGTTATTAAAAGGTATAAACAAAGTGATGTTCTGGATGTTGATGTGGAAAATTTAGAAAATAGATGTGATTCTGAGCAATTAAACAATGATTTGACTGAAAAACCAACAAATGTTAATTCAGATAACGTTTCAACAAAAAAACTCATTAGATGTAAACACAAATTTTTTACTTTTTGAATTGTTAACTAAATTTGATAAACAATCTGCTGAAAATAAGAAACAATATGATGAATTTAAGGAACAATTAAATAAACAATCTGCTGAAATTAATGTACAATTTGATAAACAATCAACTAAATTTAATATGAAATTAGAGCAGACTACTGTTGATTTGAAAAATGAATTAAATAAATTAATTAACACTAAAATTGATGAAATAAATTTGAAATTATCAAATATTGAAAGTGATTATGTAAATAGTCGTAGTAGTATTAATAACAAAATGGAACAGCATATTAAAAGTACAGAAGGAAAATTCCAACAGATACCAGGTATGCAAGTTTAAAATGTCGTTTATTTCTTAAAATATATACACAGTAATTTAAAAAAAAGTATAATATATTTTATTCAAAGTACTGACCCTTGCTTTCTACACATTTTGTCCATCTCTCGGGCAATATATGGATACCATTCCAAAAGAATGCTTCATCTTTATTTGAAATCCATTCATCGAGCCATTTTAGTACGTTTTCGAAATTGTTGAAGTGTTGCTCCGCCAATGAGTGTCCCATCGATGAGAAGAGGTGATAATCAGAAGGCGCCAGGCCAGGTGAATACGGCGGGTGGGGTAGGAGTTCCCAACCAAGCGAAGAAATCGTTTCCTTAGTCAATCTGGCTGAATGTGCAGGAGCGTTATCATGCTGAAGAATGACTTTGGCGTGCCTGTGAGCCCATTCTGGGCGTTTTTCGATCAATGCGTGACTCAAATTGATCATTTGTTGTCGGTAGCGCTCGGTATTGACTGTTTCGCCGGGTTTGAGAAGCTCGTAGTAGACTACTCCCTTCTGATCCCACCACACACACAGCATTGTCTTCTTCCCAAAACGATCCGGTCTTGCACTCGATGTGGATGGTTGTCCTGGCGTTACCCATGATTTTTTTTCGTTTGGGATTCTGAAAATAAATCAATTTTTCATCGCCAGTTACAACTCGATGCAAAAAACCCTTTCTTTCGTGGCGTAAAAGCAGCATTTCACACACAGTTTTTCGTTTTTCCATCTGTCGTTCGTCTAATTCATGTGGAACCCATTTTCCAACCTTTTGAATCTTTCCCATAGCTCTCAGGCGATCGGAAATGGCTTGCCTAGTGACATTCAACTGTTCTGCCATCATTTGTTGGGTTTGGGTATTGTCTTTCGTCTAATAAAGATTGCAATTCGAAGTCCTCAAACTTTTTTGGTCGATTTTCTCGTTTTTGATCAGTAACATCAAAATCACCACGTTTGAAACTTTGAAACCAACGTTCACATGTCCTGACGGTTGGAGCAACATCGCCATAAGTCTCAACAAGAATTCGATGACATTCATATGCCTTTTTCTTTTGATTAAATAAGAAAATCATGACATGCCGCAAATGCTCTTTATTTGGCTTAAAATTAGACATTTTTAACACCAAAGAAAGGTATGATACGTCCACGTAAACGACTTAAAAACAACTGACTTTTGTAAACAAATGACTAACAAACAAAATAGCGTTTAGAGATAAGCAAATCCTTCAATAGGCTAAGAGCGCATTCTATTGGAATTAAAACGACATTTTAAACTTGCATACCTGGTAGATACAAAGGTCGAAGAAATAAATGAAAAATTTAACACCCAAAAAGAGAAACTGAATGCTTTGCAGAATGAAGTAATTGATAACCAACAAAGTTTATTACAGGAAGTAGGGACTCTGAGAAAAGAATTTGGAAATATGTCTGAGAATAGAATCGTTCATATATCTGAAAAATCAATAGATTCAAATCATTTAAATATAAAAGTTGACAATGAAAGTAGTGAAACAAATTCACAGTTACAAAATATTGAAAGTGATAGTGTGAGTAGTCGGAGCAATATTAATGACAATATAGAAGAACATATTAAGTCTACAGAAGGATGTTATCTAAAAACAGATACCGAAATTGAAAATATAAATAAAAATGTAAATAACCAAGAAGATGAAGAATCAACTAAAGTTGAAGAATACATAACAGATGTGTCAGTTGAGAAAATGAAGAAGAAGAACAAAAAGAAAACTAAGCAATTATTGAAGAAAAATGTGAACCATGAAAAAGGAAAATCAAGATATAGAAAAATATTAGAAATAAGAAGAATAATACTTAGAGCAGGAAGAAGAAGAGTTAAAATTGTTAGAAGGTTTAAAAAGGTAACTGTTCAAGATTATAATAAGCTGAAAACAAACATGAACAAGAAGCTTAACAGAAGTATGTATAATTATATCATTATAATAAATAAATATAATAATAGCAAAACAGAAAGAAAAAATTTGTTTAAAAAAGAAGTATATAATGTAAATATTAATAGAGAAGACCCAGGTTATATTTTGGAAAATAAAAAAATAAATTATCCAAGTTATTAGAAGAAGAAATCATGAAGAGGTACTACTTCAATAATGAAAATAACCAGACTCCCATTGATGTACGCAATTACCTGCGGGGGAAGGTCAAGAAGAAATTATGATATTCAAAAGTGTTGATTGGAAATTTGGTAACAATTTAGGCAATCATTTATGAAAATATCCATTTTATTATAAAGTAATTAGGAACTAATAAGGAATGTTTCATACAAGTTTAA